>CAWUFW010002610.1:0-1200000 GCA_963921515.1 Calotriton arnoldi
GCAAAGGTGTGCAAGATTGTCATTGTCTGCTGCATGCTACACAACCTGGCAGTGCGGAAGGAGTTGCCTCTCATCCTGGATGACGATGACCAACATCCGCCACCTGTGGAGGATCCTGGCCTGGACCACGATGCCAGTGATGATGATGATGATGGTGATGGTGATGTCCGCACAGAGCTCATCACCAACTTCTTCAGCTGAATGTGAGTATCCAGAGATGTCATGTCAATGATGTGAGTTTGCATGATATGTGTTGGTGGTGCTCTGGTGCTGTTTGAGTGTGTCCATGGGCTACATGACTGTATGCGTGTAGCGATGTGTCCTTACAGGTAGTCTGTACTCCCCAACAGTGTTGACATGCTAACTTGGTTCTGGGTGGGTATCTTGTGACATGTATTGGGCATGAGTATTGCAGTTCTGTCCTGTTCTTCAGTGCTTTTGACTGTGTGTCATTTCTGTCCTTCACAGGGTACTTTCAGAGTCGTTTGGTCAACTGTGATCCCCGACACCGTGATTCGACTTCCAGGGTGGTAGCTGTCGTGTCCCTACAGGTGATGTGCGCCACACCCATGGACTTCCTTCCTTCTACACTTGTTGACTGTGTGCCCGCTGCCAGGTGGGATTACCTTGCATCTGTAGTGGTTACAACATGTTGCAAATGTGTAATAAACCTGTGCTTCACTTTGTGATGTGCGTGGTCTGTGGTCACACATTTGACTGACATTTGCTTACTGCACCAGTGGGCTAGTTGACTAAGACTGTGAATAGGTGTTGTGTCTGTGCATTGCACCGTATTTCCTGGCAACATCAGTGTAGGCAATGAGTCAGATGGCCTAGGTGTGTATTTGTTGTGTAGCCCTGGTGGTGTGTCTCCCTCATATGTGTCACGTTGCCATGACTCACATGCCTGTGTTGTACTTGCTGTAGCAGTTAGCATGCACAGTGTAATTTCGCTGGTCATCATCTCCATGACAGAAACCTCGTTGGAATCACGACAGAGGCAGGTATGGTGTATTAGTGTGTTTATTGTCATACATGTGTGTGAATAGTGCACAGGATGGTGAGTGCTGTACATTTTTATTGCAATCCAAAGTTCCTAGATGAATTGGAAGTCCTGGTAGCAGAAATGTCCTGTATCAAGTCCACAGTCATCTGAGACATTGGTCCAACTTGTACTCCCCATGTCATGTGGGGGAGTTGTGTTGCAGTCAACAGGGTGAACAGTTTGCGCACAAAGGTGATTATCCAGAACAGGTGTTGGCTTCCTGGGGGTTGTGCATGGCCATCAGCCTCTCAGTTGTCCTTCCTCGGACGACCCCTCTTCTTTGGGGGGGACCCTCACGTGCAGGCTGCTGCGGTGCAGGGGACTCTCCGCCAGAGTCATCCTCCCTCCCTGTGGCAGTTGCAGTTGTTTCAGCACCAGATGTTGTGGGCACACAGGAAGGTGTTGACTGATTGCTGCTCATCTGGCGGAGGCATTGTAATATGTCCCTATGCACCGCCATCATCTCTTGAAGTGTGTCCCACTTGGACTCCACGCGGGACATGTGTGAGTCCAAGCGGGCATGATGGGCAGCCTGCTGCTGTTTAATGTCCCTGAGGAGCCCCACTACCTGGCTGAGCTCTCCGGTGCTGGACTGGTACGCATCGGCTATGCGTGCCAGTTGTGGGTCATCATGCAGTCCAGACCCCTCTGTGAGCAGCGACCTATGTCTCCCACCCCTCCCACCACCCCTGGCGACACGTGCAGTACCTGAGGTGGCACGCACAGGTGACCCTGGGCCCCCTTGGGGGTTGTTGGTGGTGTTGGTGTCCATGGCCCCAAGTTGGTCCAGGGTCCCTGTGCTGGTGGTGGTGGTGCTCCTTGGTCTGTCCATGTCGGCAGGGGTGGTATGTGTGTTGACAGTCATTGGAGGGGTGGGTGCAGGGGGTGCAGCTGGTGGTCCTGCTGGTGCTGCATGATGACTTGCTCCGGAGGTGCCAGGTGGGTCTTCTTCATCCGAGGAGGGCAGAGGCTGTTCCACACCAGTGAGCTCCGTATCCTCTTGAGCCTGGGACGGGGACTCCTCAGCATCTGCTGCTGTGTCCCCATCATCACCTGTTTTTGGGAGACACAAACAATGTATGTTATGTTTCTGCAGGCATCAATGGTTGACACACCTGACAGTTGTGACTGTGCCTCTGGATGCGGGCCTGTACATTGCATTGTCCTAAGTTGTCACAGTCAGGGGTTGATATTGGTGTAGCACATTGTCCTGCATTATTTGGGCATTTCTATGTGAATGTTGGGGTGTGTACATGGTCTGCATTGGTTGTATTTGGTTGACATCCGGCCCTCCTTCCCACCCAGCCAGATATTCCACCATGGAACGTGCTTCCATTGCAGGGAGTGCAAGTTGTCTTTCAGGATGTCAGTCAGTGGTGTCCTGCTGTTGGTTGGTGCACAGTTGCCAGCAGGGGGATTTGTGCTCCCCACAGCAGTAGCCAGTGTCAGCCATCTTGTAAGTTGTTTTCCACTCCCTGTGATGTGCGCATGGTTCAGGGTGGTGTTGATGGGACAGTTGTGGGGGTGACCAATATCTGTGACTACCACTCCCATCATGCTATTGCCTCCACCCCCTTCCCAGCATGCCCATGCTTCCTTCCCTTTGACTCTGCTTCCCTGTGGGGTTGTGTGCCTGTGCTGACAAGATGGCTGACAGTGTTATCCTGGGGTTAGTTTTGCTACAAGTCCCATGTGTGTCCCTGTGCTTCACTCAGCATGACCCAGGGTTGTGGTTCTTTGTGGGATATTTGATTGGAGTGTGAGGCAATGCATTCTCCCAGGTGAGTTTTGTGGAGTTTGTGTTAGGGGTGTGTGTGAGAAACGCTGCTGGTAACTATGGTCAGGGCTGTGAGTCCTCCTTCCCACCCAGCCAGATATCCCACCATGGAACGTGCTTCCATTGCAGGGAGTGCAAGTTGTCTTTCAGGATGTCAGTCAGTGGTGTCCTGCTGTTGGTTGGTGCACAGTTGCCAGCAGGGCCTTGTGCTCCCCACAGCAGTAGCCAGTGTCAGCCATCTTGTCAGTTGTTTTCCACTCCCTGTGATGTGCACATGGTTCAGGGTGGTGTTGATGGGACAGTTGTGGGGGTGACCAATATCTGTGACTACCACTCCCATCATGCTATTGCCTCCACCCCACTTCCCAGCATGCCCATACTTACTTGCTTTTGGGTGGACTTCACTGTGTGTGAGTGTGAGAGCAATGGCAAGATGGCTGGCAGTGGTGTCCTGCTGTTAGTTGGTGGCCAGTTCCCAGCATGGCCTTGTGCTCCCCACAACAGAGCACCAGTGTCAGACATCTTTGATGGGGCTTTCCACTCTCTGAGGGGTGTGCATGCTTGAGTGTGAGCTTGCTGGGCCATGTGGGTGGGGGATGTTGAGCTGTGACTACTACTCCCATCATGCTATTGCCTCCACCCCACTTCCCAGCATGCCCATACTTACTTGCTTTTGGGTGGACTTCACTGTGTGTGAGTGTGAGAGCAATGGCAAGATGGCTGACAGTGGTGTCCTGCTGTTGGTTGGTGGCCAGTTCCCAGCATGGCCTTGTGCTCCCCACAACAGAGCACCAGTGTCAGACATCTTTGATGGTGCTTTCCACTCTCTGTGGGGTGTGCATGCTTGAGTGTGAGCTTGCTGGGCCATGTGGGTGGGGGATGTTGAGCTGTGACTACCACTCCCATCATGCTATTGCCTCCACCCCACTTCCCAGCATGCCCATACTTACTTGCTTTTGGGTGGACTTCACTGTGTGTGAGTGTGAGAGCAATGGCAAGATGGCTGACAGTGGTGTCCTGCTGTTGGTTGGTGGCCAGTTCCCAGCATGGCCTTGTGCTCCCCACAACAGAGCACCAGTGTCAGACATCTTTGATGGTGCTTTCCACTCTCTGTGGGGTGTGCATGCTTGAGTGTGAGCTTGCTGGGCCATGTGGGTGGGGGATGTTGAGCTGTGACTACCACTCCCATCATGCTATTGCCTCCACCCCCTTCCCAGCATGCCCATGCTTCCTTCCCTTTGACTCTGCTTCCCTGTGGGGTTGTGTGGCTGTGCTGACAAGATGGCTGACAGTGTTATCCTGGGGTTAGTTTTGCTACAAGTCCCATGTGTGTCCCTGTGCTTCACTCAGCATGACCCAGGGTTGTGGTTCTTTGTGGGATATTTGATTGGAGTGTGAGGCAATGCATTCTCCCAGGTGAGTTATGTGGAGTTTGTGTTAGGGGTGTGTGTGAGAAACGCTGCTGGTAACTATGGTCAGGGCTGTGAGTCCTCCTTCCCACCCAACCAGATATCCCACCATGGAACGTGCTTCCATTGCAGGGAGTGCAAGTTGTCTTTCAGGATGTCAGTCAGTGGTGTCCTGCTGTTGGTTGGTGCACAGTTGCCAGCAGGGCCTTGTGCTCCCCACAGCAGTAGCCAGTGTCAGCCATCTTGTCAGTTGTTTTCCACTCCCTGTGATGTGCGCATGGTTCAGGGTGGTGTTGATGGGACAGTTGTGGGGGTGACCAATATCTGTGACTACCACTCCCATCATGCTATTGCCTCCACCCCACTTCCCAGCATGCCCATACTTACTTGCTTTTGGGTGGACTTCACTGTGTGTGAGTGTGAGAGCAATGGCAAGATGGCTGGCAGTGGTGTCCTGCTGTTAGTTGGTGGCCAGTTCCCAGCATGGCCTTGTGCTCCCCACAACAGAGCACCAGTGTCAGACATCTTTGATGGGGCTTTCCACTCTCTGTGGGGTGTGCATGCTTGAGTGTGAGCTTGCTGGGCCATGTGGGTGGGGGATGTTGAGCTGTGACTACCACTCCCATCATGCTATTGCCTCCACCCCACTTCCCAGCATGCCCATACTTACTTGCTTTTGGGTGGACTTCACTGTGTGTGAGTGTGAGAGCAATGGCAAGATGTCAGTCAGTGGTGTCCTGCTGTTGGTTGGTGCACAGTTGCCAGCAGGGCCTTGTGCTCCCCACAGCAGTAGCCAGTGTCAGCCATCTTGTCAGTTGTTTTCCACTCCCTGTGATGTGCGCATGGTTCAGGGTGGGGTTGATGGGACAGTTGTGGGGGTGACCAATATCTGTGACTACCACTCCCATCATGCTATTGCCTCCACCCCACTTCCCAGCATGCCCATACTTACTTGATTTTGGGTGGACTTCACTGTGTGTGAGTGTGAGAGCAATGGCAAGATGTCAGTCAGTGGTGTCCTGCTGTTGGTTGGTGCACAGTTGCCAGCAGGGCCTTGTGCTCCCCACAGCAGTAGCCAGTGTCAGCCATCTTGTCAGTTGTTTTCCACTCCCTGTGATGTGCGCATGGTTCAGGGTGGTGATGATGGGACAGTTGTGGGGGTGACCAATATCTGTGACTACCACTCCCATCATGCTATTGCCTCCACCCCACTTCCCAGCATGCCCATACTTACTTGCTTTTGGGTGGACTTCACTGTGTGTGAGTGTGAGAGCAATGGCAAGATGGCTGGCAGTGGGGTTCTGCTGTTAGTTGGTGGCCAGTTGCCAGCAGGACCTTGTGCTCCCCACAGCAGTAGCCAGTGTCAGCCATCTTGTCAGTTGTTTTCCACTCCCTGTGATGTGAGCATGGTTCATGGTGGTGTTGATGTGCGCATTGTGAGGGTGGGCAATATCTGTGACTACGACTCCCATGATGCTATTGGCTACACTGACTTGCCCAGCATACACAGAATTCCTTCCTTTCAGTGGGCTTCACTGTGTGGTGGTGTTGTAGTGGTGGCTGCATGTCTGGATGTGTTTGTTAGTTATATTTGTGCCACTGCCTAGCTGTAGTTGTAGTTGTGTTTGTACATGTGATGACACAGTTACATGTCACTATGAGATGGCATGTGTTGTGTTTATCTGACTGACATACACATTTTGGGATGATTCTGTTCTGGTTGCTGTGTATTTGCTAAGGGTGCATGGTTTGACTCTCCCCTTGACAGTGATGTGTGTGTATTGTCGCACAATATTGTGTACATTTGTTGTGTACTCACCAGGCTCTGGGATGTTTTCTAGTCCATATACGCTCACTGGTGGTAGGATGGCCCACACCTTCTCCTCCCAGGGCCTGAGGTATACTGGCTTGGCAGGAGGGCCACTGCCGGTGTGTTGGCTCAAGAGGTAGTCCTTCTTCAACAGCTCCCTGACCCTCCTGCGCACGTCATACCACCTGTTCTGGATGTCTATCTTTGTGCGCAAAATTGGTGATTGTGCGTTCACCCTGTCGACGATCCTCTCCCACATCTTGGTTTTCTGCGACATGGGTGTCTGTTGGACCAGTGTACCAAACAGCTGTGGCTCTACCCTGAGGATCTCATCTACCAGGACTTCCAATTCACTATCTAGGAACTTATGATTCTTCTTTGGGGGCATGGTGATGGGTGGTGATGGTGAGTGATGTGTGTGTTGGTGTGCAGGTGAAGGTGTGTGAGTGTGTGTTTTGCTGGGTGTATGTGAGGTTGCTATTTGTTGAGGTGCTGATGGTGTGTGGCATGTGTGATGGATGAGCTGTGGGTGTGTGGTTGCTGTCTGTTGAGTGCTGGCAGGTAATTTGAATTTGCAAAGGATCATGGTAGGGATTTGTGTCCTTTATATGGGTGGAGTTGTGGGTGTGTCTTTGTTCCCTGCCCCCCCCAGTATTTATTGGCTTTGTAATTGCTTGTTTGGCCTTTTTTTGTGTATTTTCCCTTTGTACTTTTTGTGCATGTAGGAGACGTTCTTGTGACTGAGTCGGACCCTGCAGTTGTCTCGTACGAGCTCTCCGATTCATTCACGCTGTGTTTGTGCTGTTTTCTATGCTGCGTACGCGTCGGTCGCGTTGTTTTGGGTTGCTTCGGCTCGCAGTTTTGTATGCGTGTCGGTAGTACGGCTTGTCCTCCGTGCGACTCGGTCGTGTTTTCCACGCGTTGCATCGTACTTGGCGGGTAGGAGTTCGCGGGTACGTTTCGTTCGGGATTGTTCCGGGTGCGTGTCGGTCGGTTCGATTTGCGTGTTTTTCCGGCCGGATTGCTGTTTTCCGCGCGGCTCGGTCGTTCGGCTTGTGTTCCGTACGAGTCGGTCGGGTTTTGCACGCTTCTCATCGTACTTTGCGGGTCGGGCTGCACCGGTACGTGTCGGTCGGAATTAATTCCGGCTCCGAGTCGGTCGGTACTTTTTCCGGCCCGAATCGGAATCGACCCCTAAGTGTCAAATTTTCCCAAACAAATCACTTTAATGATACACGGTATATCCCCCTCAATTTGGATGTCCAAAGCAAATAATTTGCCTGGAGCCCTATTGCACTGTCAGTGCCCACTCCTTGTTCCAAAGAAATGTCCCCAATATATGTGCCATTTTTAAAAGAAATACCTCCCACTTTCTTCTTTTTTAATTGAGGCTTTTGTTGTGGAAGTTTTTCTTCCTTGTTTATGAAGACGTCAGACGAGCATTGTGAGTCCTTTTTGGGTTTCATTGACTCATCTGGACTGAGCTTTGATTGGCCTCCTTTGTTTGAACGTTTGTTCGGGTGAGTCCTGAAAGGAACAAGAAGGATGAGTATCAGTATACTGATACCTTTAGGCTGTTTAAGTGTTTCACGGTTTCGCAAATCATAGCGCTTTTCAGTGGACTCCGGTTGGGTAGATACACCTTGTGACATTGTCTTTTCTTTATTTTTTGTTTATCCCAGCATTTTTTAGAAGACTCAGGTGCCTGCTTCGATTTATCTTTTTCAGAATAACCCTTAAGTTGTGGTTTATTTGGTCTGGCTCCCAAATTATAGCGGCCTATAGATGTATAGGTAACCGCAATAATTTTTGATACTTCACACTCTTGATCCACTAACGGAATTTGCATGAGGAATTGACATACTGCCAATGCTACTGCTTCCTCTTGAATATTACTTAAAATAATTGAGACGACTGTGGCATAATTGCCAATAATTCTAATCTTCAAGTCCGGCTGGGCAAAGGAAGTCCCATATTAATTGTTAAACTATTTTAGCACTTCAGGCAAAACAGCTATTGATAGTGTACCACATGGTATGGTATATATTGCAGCGAAAACTGTGCCCCATGTAGCACATTCATCTACCAGGGGAGCCATCCTTAGTGGCAGGCACATTGTGGGAATTCTATGTTTATCTTGGGATCCAGTATTCAGAAACACTGCCTCAAGCTGGTTTGTATTTTGTGCAATCCAGTACAAAATGTTCTCCTGTCTGGTGGGAACCTCACACATTATTGCATTAATACTGGACTAATTGCAGGCACTGCCATATGTGACTGAGCAGCTTGAACAGCCCTCGCTGGAATTGCTTTGATTTTCGCATAGCGAACTGTGTCGGACGGCTGTATAGTCTGACTAGACCGGAGTATAGAGCACGGAGCTCTACAGCTGTTAACTGTCCTAATGTTGGTAATGGTGCATAGCTGGCTAGTACTGGCCAGGTCACTCCCTCATTACGGAGAAGACCCATTCTTACATTGTGGTAGGGCACCTTGAAACCAATTTGTATCTTTCAGAAATGTTAATGGTATTTCTAAATTTTCATAAGCTCTGCATTTGGCTGGCGCCACAGCTTCAGTGCATGTGTGAAATGTTTGTGTGTTTGTATCTGCTGCAGGAACTTTGACCCATGAATAGAAAACATCTGTTTTGTATGCCTCATGGGCCTCTACCATGAAGGTAACATCTCCCCCTTTGAGAGGCAGAGATGTTACCTTGGGTTTGTAACATTTGTGTTACTGCATGTCTGCAATTGAGTGGTATAACCACCGGTACTGCATTATCCATATTTAATGAATGGTATTCAAAGAAGGTAAGAACTATAATGGGGTGATCCTTGAAAGGTTAAAGCTTGAACAACCTACAGACAAAAATAGGTTTTCCTATTTAGCTGAGGAGGATTAATCTCTAACACCCTGGACGTCTCCATATATGTTATGTTATGTTAGAGAAATTTGTAAAGCACAGCGGTTACCCTAGGGTGTCCTGGCGCTAGCTACAGTCCTTCAAGTGATACATGATTTGCAAAACAGTTTATGAATCAAACAGCCAAGTTTTTAGGGCCTTCCTAAAAGTCAATAAATCGGTAGCATTCCTCAGATAAAGCGGGAGGTTATTCCAAGCCTTTGCCGCACACGCAGTAAAACTTCTGCCTCCCCACCTAGCTTTTTTTATAGGTGGTACTATCACTAGTTTTGCTCCAAGGGAGCGAAGTGGTCTTTTGGGCACATACCACTGAAATTGCTGCTTCAAATGATCAGGTCCTGTGCCTTGTAGGGCCCTATAGACCAAACAAAGGGATTTAAATTGCACTCGCTTCTTAACGGGTAACCAGTGAAGTCTTTTGATTTCACTAGAGATCGGTGCAAATTTAGATGTTCCGGTAAGCATTCTGGCGGACGCATTCTGCAACAGTTGGAGTTAATGCAGAAAACTATCCTGAATATTCAGGTATAAACTATTGCAATAGTCCAGCCTTGACATAGTTAGTGCTGTAACCACCGTTCGCTGGCTATCTCTTGGCAGAAAAGGCAGTGTTTTCTTACTTGTTCTGAGAACGTATGACGTGGCCGAAGCTACTGCATTGACTTGATTGCCAAAATCGAGCCTGTCATCTATTAACACTCCCAGATTTTTTACTTTCCTGGTGGGTGTTGGGAGGGACCCCATAGTATCGGCCACCAGCTTGGGGTCCAAAAATTGGCATTGTTCCCGAACAGGATGACCTCCGTTTTGTTCGAATTGAGCTTTAAACAATTTTGAGTCATCCACCTTCCTACTGCCTCCATACAATCATGGAACCACCTTCCTATTGCCTTATCCTGCCCAGGCCGCAGCGACACCACAATTTGCGTGTCATATGTAATATGGTGACTAGGGGCTCTGGGCATACATCAGAACTTCTCAGGAGACCCATTAAATAAGTACCTGACCTAGAACATTGGTGGCACCAGTCTTAGGGTTCCTGCGAATTAAGTAGGACTATGGATCTGGGCAACATAAATGTCAGAGTATTGGGACTGAGACCATCCATACCCTTAGAGTATGTTGCCCTGATTCCTGGCTAGCTCACAGTGCCCCATCCAGACCTCTAACCATGAAGGGGTACCAGATGGTGTCTGCAACCTCAGAACATGACCACTCTGATTCCCCAAGGAAATCGTGGAAACAGATCTACCCTTTCTTTGGCAACTCAGGCATGCCAGAAAGGAGACACACGAAGTGTATAACTTGGCTTATCAAGCACTTATTGAAGTAATTGTATTCTTGTGTACAAAACATGAGCTGTAATATTTAGCGGGAGGAAACAAAGCATAGTTACCAGCATTACAAGAATGGTGAAGAAGATGAACAATTCAACCATCACAACAATGTTGCATGTTGATATGATTATATAATAAAGCATATATGAATACTCCTACCCTAATCCTACCTACACTGTCTAGAGCAGAGTGAGAGTACCCTCTGCCAGATCACTTGGGACAGCCAAAACCCCATACCTGTGTATGATGCATCAGGCAGCCAGTTTGGTGTAGAGTAGGCCGCAGTCAGCAGGATAGGGACTGGAATCAGCAGACCTGCATCTCAGTCACAGTGACCAGGATAATCAATGGAAGTGCTCCTCTAGTGCATAAAGCTAAGAGGTGGTTTATATAATAAAACCATTGTTGCAATCGCACTGTGTCAGAGGTGCAACGTTGATGTGTTTGTCTTTGCACCTCAGAGCTGTCTCAAGCCGGACAACTCAAAACAAGACTATCATGCTCAATGTTCCTGGCCTTGGATGGAGTGTACTAGACATCTTGATAAAGTGTTTATGAAGAAATGTGCTGCCTGCAGAACCATTTCTAAATATGCCATCATGTACGTGCAAAGCAGTTAAAGGTCATTGTGCAAAAAGATGTCAATTTTAAACATGTGACTAAACTGGCAATCTTGTGCTCAGGCTCTGTTGAACATCACAAGAGAGTCCTGAAAGGAACAAGAAGGATGTGTATCAGTATACGGATACCTATCAGGCTGATTACATGGATGGTAACGTTTTTCGGAATACTCCGGTTGAGGAGTTCCAGTCCATGTTTTAGTTTTTGCTCTAGCTATATTTTTATCCCAGCGCTTTTTAGAAGGCTCAAGTGTCTGTTTGGTAACTTCAGCATCAGATTTGCCTTTAGGTTGGGGCTTATTAGGCCTAGTTTCCAGATTGTCAGGGCCTATAGATGTATAGGTTTCAGAAATTCTTTTAGGAAGCTTGTGTTCTTGGTCTTCTAGTGGAAATGTAGCGAGCTGCTGGCATATCGCAAAAGAAGATGCCTCCCCTTTAATATTACTTAAAATAGTTGAGGACACTGTGGCAAAGTTGCCAATAAGTTAGATCCCCAAATCTAGGGCAGGAGCTGCTCCATGTTCAGCCTTAATCTGTTTAAGGACTTACGGTAAAACTGTCATTGACGGAGTGTATATTGCTGCAAACACAGTACCCCACCTATTACACTCCTCAATAAGGGGAACCATTCCAAGCAGGAGAATTCTATATTTATCATGATTGGAATTCCTCATGGGAAAACACTGCCTCAAGCTGATTTGTTTTTTGAGCAATCCAAACCAGAATTTCATCATGCTTGGCAGGAACCTTACCTATAATGGAATTAATAGTAATAAGGCTGATGGCAGGCATAGCTAACTAAGCCTTTCCAGGTTGCGGAGCCCTCACTGGGGCAGTGGAGATTTTATGCAAAACTTACTACATCAAACAATGATACTGTCTAACTAAATGGTTAACAAGGATAAACAATTCACATTGTTGCAATCGCTGTGCATCAGAATAAGGTGCATAGCCTGCTAAGACTGGCCAGGTTGCCCCGTCATTACTAAGAGGACCCAGTCTGACATTGTGAACTGGATGTGGGAGGGCACCTTGGAACCAATTATGATGTTCCTGGTAAGGTAAAGGTATTTCTAAATATTCATAAGGCCTATATGCAGCCAGAACTGCATCCTCACCTTATGTGTGAAAATGCCTGTAGTGGCATTGGTTGCAGGAAAATCTACCCAGGAATAAAAAGCATCACATCTGTAAGCTTTGAGTGCCTCAACCACCAAGGTAGCTCCTCCACCACCATTGGCGAGTTCATGTGAAGTTAAGTGAGTAGTTAAGGCTTGCCTGCAATTAGCAGAAATAACTACTGGTTGCATCCTATTTAATGGATGGTATTCACTGAAAGGAAAACACTATAGGGGACAATCCTTTGAAACAATCAAGCTTGATTAGCCTACAGACATAAATTGGTGCTTCTGATTAAGCTGAAGACGGATAAAAAAAAACATATTACCGTGGATATCTCCATATAGAGGTAAAAAAGGAGCCTTTGGCACGATATTCAGACAACATATAGAAAATAAAATATCGAGTGAAAAATATCGCTAACAAAAATATCAATTTTAAGGTACGTAATATTGATGTCA
Source organism: Calotriton arnoldi (assembly GCA_963921515.1). NCBI lineage: Eukaryota > Metazoa > Chordata > Amphibia > Caudata > Salamandridae > Calotriton > Calotriton arnoldi. Next base: position 12,505 of record CAWUFW010002610.1, read on the forward strand.
AAAACATGTTGCTAATAGTGATGTTAAAAATATCTATGTTGTTAATATCGCTTACAAGAATATCAGTTAATTTTATCATTTCTTAATTATTTATATGTATTTCAGCATAATTATTTTTTAATTTTAATGTAATAGGTTATTGTTATTTGTAGTACCATAGCTGGTTGTGGAGTTTATAGGGGAACAGGGAGGGAAGTAAATTGTTTATCATTAATTAATAATTAATTATTTAATTGATATTGTTTATGTTATTGGTATTTTTATTCCGATAAGTTTTAGGTGCAGGTTGTGGGGTTTGTAGGGGTACATGGAGGAAGTTATTTAATTATAATAATTAATAATGGATTTTTAATTATTATTAATTATTTAATTGGTAATTAATTATGTAAATTGTGTAATTTAGATATTCTTTAAGCTATAAATCAGGTGCAGGTTGCTGGGTTTGTAGGGGTAAAGGGTGGGCGGCTTATTAAGTATAATTAATTTATTATTAGTTAACTGTTATTAATTATTTAATTAATAATTAATTATGTAAATAAGGCATTTTTTATTTATATATTATGTGTGTGTTTGCATTTGTAGGGATTAAGAATGCAATGTTAATTAAATATAATTATTTTATTAGTTAATTACTATTAATTGTTTATTGATAATTAATTATGTAAAATGCATATTTATTATGATTTTTAAGATATATTGTAGTTATGTGTTGTTTAGCTTGTAGTGGTATAGGGTAGGAAGTTATTTAAGTTATAATAATTGTAAAAATACTGATTTTTTTTTTAAAGTGTGTTACTTATTGTGTTATGTGTTAATTGTGTTATGCTTTTTAATTGTAAATAACATTATATTTGTTGGTTGTTATGATTGTGATAATATAGTGTGTTATTTTAATTATATTAATTTAAATATTTATATTTTCTGTTATTTAATGTAGTTGAGAAAATATTTTATTTGTTTGAAGTGAACCACTCTCTCTCTACTGTTGTATACATTGGGGTGAGAACAGTGAATTTTACCCCTCCACAATCCAACACTTTCCCTACTGTTGCACCGACTGGAGTGGAAATAGTCAATTTTGCTCCTCCGAAACCCAACACTTTCCCTACTGTTGCACAGACTGGAGTTGGAATAGTAAATTGTTTCCCCTCCTGAGTCCAACCTTTTTCCTACTGTTGCACAGACTGGACTAGGAATAGTAAATTTTACCCTTCTGCAATCCAATGCTTTCCCTACTGTTGCACAGATTGGCGTGGGAATAGTAAATTGTTACCCCTCCCCAATCCAACACTTTACCTACTGATGCACTGACTGGAGTAGGAATAGGACATTTTAATCCTCCTGAGTCCAACGCTTTCACAACTATTGCACCGACTGGAGTGGGAATAGTACATTTTACCCCTCCTGAGTCCAATGCTTTCCATAATGTTGCGCATACTAGAGTGGGAATAGTAAAGGTTACCTCTCATGTATTATTCCTACAGTTTTATTTAGATTTAGATTATTATTATGTTTATGTGCATTTTAAATTCTATTATTTTTAATTAGTAATGTTTGTAATATGTAATATATTTTTAATAATATGTAATGTTTTATATTATTTACTTTTGTATGTGTAATTAAATTGGTATGTTTTTAAATTGTTTCCAGATTATTCATTATTTTGTACTTTATTGTATATATTATATATGTTTAAATACACATACATATATATGTGTATTTTCTAAAATAAGTATAGCATTTATATATATTTTAACATTATTTAAATGTATTTATTTCACACTATACTACTGTTAGTTTTTAGTATATTTAATGTTCACTATATTTAATTTAATGTATATATATTTTTTTTTTTAAATGATATTAATGTTTAACGATATTTCATTTTCAATATTTTTGTCATTACATTATAGGTATAGGATAACAATATTTTTGTGTTCGATATTTATATAGCACCATATTTGTGGTTTAGATATTTTATCAGTGAACCCTTGGGCATATGCTAGTAAACTGCTCAAGAGATCCATCAACTAAGCACCAAACTCAGAATGTTGGTAGTGCCTTGCTATATGGTCCCTGCTAATCTAGTAGGACTGTGTATGTAAAACAGCAAAACTTCATAATACAGAGACTGGGTCTTACTTTTTATTGACTAAATGTTGGTTTTGTTTGGCTACCTCACATTACCACACATCTAAACTCCTAACCTTACAAAGTTATAGATGTTGTTGGTAACCTCGAACATGACCACTCCGATTCCCAATGAAATTGTGGAAACAGATGTACCCTTTTATTTGTCATTCTTGCATGCCTAAAGTAAAGTGTCACACAGAAAAGATACAACATTGCTTTTTCAAACGTTTATTGACAAGCTCTAATCTTTATAAATAAACATGAAGTGCGATTATGAGAGAACTGAGACATCACTGTTACATGCTGCATTAGAATGGTGAAAAACACAAGCAATTCAACCATGGTAATTGTTCATAGAGTTACTAAGATTACTCCTCTCTATTACTAATTTCTCGGCTAAAGAGAGCATGTTGGGAGTACCTTTCTGCCAGGCCTGTTGGAATGAGCTAATCCCATACCGTGGCACTGTATGTCAGGAACTAGCCTTAGTGCATTAACAAATGCAACAGCTTCTGTGTGTTCAAGTCTGCACAGTTATCTTCCTTCTCAGAATCAAGGTCGGGGACAGCTCCCCTGCATCTCAGTCATAGCACCATTCCGTGATGACTCCGGCAGGAAGTAAACCTCTCACCAACTTCAGCATGGACACAGTTTAAATAATAAAATGGCAACCTTTTCACTCTGTGCCAAAGGGGCAGAACAGCGACTTACTTTGTCTGGGGAGAAATCGTTCCAACGAACAAAACAAAAAGAGGCTATTCTGGATTGTGAGACCCTGGATCTAAAGACTACAGAGGGGCAATGCCTATAAAAACTAAATACGTGCAGAGGCTATTCTTGCAAGAGAAAAATATGTGCAAATCACTATTAGAAAACGAGAATCTAAAATGGAGCCTGAATATAAGCCACATTACATGAGGTGACCAACACAATGTTTGTGCCATCTGTCACTTCATAAATAGGTGTAACATTTTTCTTGAGATGCCTCCAAAGATCCTTATGGTGCAGGGAAGCAAAGAGTCTCAGAGCAAAACAAGTGACGGTAGGACAGGTACCTTTTTGGTCCATCAGCTCTCCTTTAGCCTCCTCTTCTGCTTTAGTATGACTAGGTCAACCTTCCTTAGTCCCCCCAGATCGTGCCTAATGTTACCTGTATTCCTAACCAGTGTAGGTTCATGCTACTTCCCCACATTCACTGTTGAGAAAGTAAACGCTGGAGGTGTCAAGGAACACTTACTCAATGCCAGGGTACTCTTCAGTGTTGAGATTCAACTCACATTCTAGTGAAAGGTCTCCCCTGATAGTTCTGTGTTTAGGGGTCATACCACAAAATATAGCGAAAAGGCCAGTCTTGGGCACATATCATAAACATTGCCCTTATGCTGGAAACAGAATGCACTTGTAAAGAGTTTCTACTCATCCCAATGGCAAAAGATGGCTCTCTTCAACCACATGCAGAGGTCTAACCATTCAGGAAGTGGCATGACCTCCTGCTGATCTGTTACAGAATTCACACAGCAACACCTTCTTCTCCTCTACCTCCTCCTTCTCTTGTGCCACCCTCTACATCCACTTCCATATTAAGTGAACAAGAGAGTTGACTCAAAGGCTCAAGAGGCGTGAAGGTAGAAGATCTGCCGAACATCTTCGAAAGAAGAAATGGAAGGAATCTGAACCCTCATTTGTCGAGCCTCTGCCCATCCCAATGGAAGAAGATGAGTTACAGCCAGTATATCCAGAGAGTTCAACCATCCCAGAAGCGGTATGTCCCCCTCCCCTGCTGATGTGCCAGCCTGCCTCCAACAGTGCCAGTTCCTTCTCCTTCCTCTTCTCCTCTTAAACTTTCTCCATCGCCTCCTCCTTTAACGGACAAGTGAGGTGACTTTAGAAAACACAAGAGACAGGAAGGTAGATGCTGAACCCCCAAGAAAGGAGAAGTAGAAGGAACATCATTCTTCCCACATTAAAGTACAAAGATTTGTGTAGAAAAGACACAAATCCATTACTCTGAAAGCATTACTTCTTTCAGAAAGTCAAGGATTGGCACATAGTAGAGAAGATTTTTTCCCACCTCCTCAATGGGTAGAGGTCTCACCTACTTCCATATCTTTCTAAGAGTTCAATACAGTTTTGAGTATTCAGGAAGAACACTAGATTGCTCTCCACATCGGTTATCCCCAGTTGATGCTGATCAACAGAACAGCTAAGTAACTCAACATAGAAGCAATTGGATTCCTGGCAGAAAAGTGCCATCTGAGGCTCCCGAAAGATGCCCTGCCTCTTACCTGACCTCTTGAATGATGGACTGAGACTACTGTTGGATCCAACAGAGGGGATTTGCTAGCTGCCAAGAGAGTGTGGCCTGGGGAGATTTGTTTCCCAGGCTGGTGGGAGGTGGGGTACAGTGTTTCAGAGCCTAAGGAGCGGCGCACTCAGTCTGAATAAGGAGAAACACGGCCAGGCATGAGAGTTGGGGAGCTGCTTGATCTCATCAGTGAAAGCAAAGCTGCCAGTGCCACTTTGGAAATAAGGTTGGTGTTTATGTTAGAGAGAGGGCAGCATCTGTGGCCCCTGGGGTGTCTCACCTGAGAATATGCCCTTTAGGAGAACTGTTTTTGACCACAACAGACCACCTGGAGTTGGAACCTCATACTGCTGGGGAACAGAACTGGTGCTGCCGAGCATGGAAGAGGGAGGCCCTGCGGGTTAATCTAGCAGGGGGAACCCAGACTCCCATGAGGTGCTTTATTTCCTCCCTAGACACAGAGTGAGGGGAACCAGCACTGTGGCCAGAAAAGTGGTGCAAGGGAGACACTCCCATCTCAACAAAACACTAAGAAGTCTGGCCAGATAAATAAAATACAGCCGAACTTGATCAGGTAATGAAGAGTGGCCTACAATATTAAAGGGCACATTTCAGATTTGCCTTCAAACATGGGCGACAATGTGGCTGTACTAGCCCTCAGCAGTTCAACATAGGAAGTTCAGAGGTGATGCCCCAGAAGTCCAGTTGCACCAAAGAGGGTGTTCAATGGGTGATGGCCCCTGTGAATTACAAGGAGGTAGGGGGAGATTGGTGGAGTAGAGATCGAGGGCAACTGAAAATAATAAGCACCACCCCAAAAGAGACAGAGAAGTGTCTGGGGAGATGCAAGAATGGAGGCTTCTCCCTAAGGAACAACATAGAGAAGATAACTGAATTTCTACATAACTCGACCAAGCAGGAAGACACTCTGGCCCTTAAATTATTGCCCTTTGTGGAGTGAGGGAGAATCCCTAGGAAGAGGCAAACTATGATCTTACATAAAAGATGAGAGAGCTCAAACAAGCAAGTCTTACATAAGAGAATGCCCCACAAATGGGGGCAGGGTGGCAACACCTGGAGACAAAAGATCCGACTCTACAGTCACAAAACGCCAGCAAGCAGTGCCACCATGCCCTGACTGTACTGGTTCCTAGTCCACAAAGTACATAAAAGGACCAGATTCACCTTCAGAAAAGTAAGGAGCAAGGAAGGATGAAGCAAGATGATGACCGTGTAAGGACAGCTGAGTGGGGCCCTCTTCCCTGCTAGAGCCAGTTTGGGAAACTACATGCTGGAACCATTCCCCTCCCTTTGGGGAATGTGTTTGGAACGTGTAGGACTTGGCTGTTGGAGACTGTCTGGGATTGGCACGAACAAAGATCTGAGAGCAGTGAAGGTACTGCTTTGTCTAGCTAGTGCCCGAGGAGTCAGAAAGGCAAGCAGGCACCTCCAGTGGGGGTGGCAGTGAAAGCGATGGGGCCGAAAACCACAGGCCTGCCGAAAAACCGAGCAGGCAATTTGAGCTGAGGCAGGGCAGAGTGAGGGAAGCCTTGCTCACGGTAGAGTGCCGCAGGAGATCCAAACCCTGACAAGGTTGACAGGAAAGGCAGCGCAGGGGCTTGGAGCCCCTTGGCAAAGCAACACATTTTTTTAAGAGACCCCCTTCGGGCACAAAGGCAAACAGTTACTGACAAGGGAAAGGAGACCATTCCTCTGGCATTTTACCCACGAGTGTGACTGCTGGTACTAGCAAAACAGCCCTTCAAATGAATGCTATGGAGCCATTTTCCCCTGTACAGGTGACGAGGCGACGATAGTGACTACCACAGGAATTTCAGAGAGTACAAGCTCACTCTTAGTAAAGGTTAATAGTACCTCAGCTACCCACACACCTACGGACCTACTGGTTGTCAGCAGAAACTTCATTAAGATCAGTGAGAGTGTCCGGGGGGGTCTTCAGAAAATCAAGCGCAAGCAGAGGGAGCACATTGTTTCACTGTCGGATCAATTTGATTGTTCAGAGGAAGACCTGTAATCCCTATAAGGAGGCTCTAGAAGGGACTCAAAAGAGTGCACCTCAAGTGGGCAAGCAAGGGCGACGACTGCCTCTCAGGCAATTTGGGTGAGAAAAATGCTTGGCTGACCATTAAGAAAAACCCACTGAGGTAAGAGCGCAGTGCAGCCAGGTGGGAGGACAGCTTAAAGTGGGACTATTCTGCTATGCCTAGGCTAGAGGGGAGCTTAATGGATACCCAGGAGAAGGCTAATCAGGCTGGGACAGATGATTCTGCTACACTTGATACTATCTACCAAGGAATTATGGCCCTCAGAGAAGAGACTCGGGTAGATAGCCGCAGGGCGCAGATGGCCAATACAGGGCTCGAAAAATCCACTCGCCCACTCGCTATGGCGAGCCAAATTTAATCAGGGCGAGCTATTTTTGGGGCCTACTCGCCCTTTCTGGCGAGCTGACAACAGGTATTCTGCTTGCTCACAAAGTGAATGAGCAATAAAGATGCATTTAAATCTTATCTTGTCACATTTGCTGGCTTTCAGAGACAGAGGTCAAAACCTAGTTTGTCTTCCTACAGTTACTTTTCTTTCTGTGACTGAAGTTAGAGAATTTTGTGAAGTGAACTGTGTGACAGTCGCGTTGAGACCAGTTCACGGGTCAAATACTTTATAGTTAGGTCGAGTAGATTATTAAAGTTACTAGACCTGCAGGCCTAGTAATAGTTTTATAATTTTTTCGAGCCCTGACAATTGGAAACTGCAAGGGGCTATTTGGAAGGTCACAAAAACATGCTCAGAATTCTCCAACAGAATGTCAGTGTTGGAGAATAGGGTGGCTACTCTGGAGACTGAGGTGGCAACCTACAAAAACTCAGTTGTGGCTCATTAGTCACAATTGGTAGACAACCAATGGAATTTGGAGTAATTTGAGAACAGGCTGCGACACAATAATCTCAGGGTTCTGGGTGTGGCTGAAGGTGTAAAAGGGAATGACATGAGGATGTTTATAATAAGGCTATTTAAGCGTTCTCTTCCAGAGTTGGGAGATCGGAATTTGGGAACAGGAGAGTTAGAGAGCCCACAGGTTTCCGTTTAGGCAACAACAGTCTGCACTAGATGGGGGGAAGCCCAGGGCCATTTTTGTCTTCTTTGGAAACTTCCTTTTCAGGCAAACTATATTTGAAAGGGCTGGTCTAGAATTTGAGAGCTCAGCTGAAAGATGTACAATGTTTATAAGGCCAAATTTCTGTCATGCTACCGTGGAAAGACATTGGAGACTGAGACGGATGATAGAACTGTTTCAGGATAAGGGGGCGCAAGCCTTTCTGCTCTACCCAGCCTGACTCAAAGTGATTAGACATAATAAGATACATGTCTTTTACTCTGAGATTAAGGCAAAAGAGTTTCTGTAAGCATGAGTTAAGAGTGTGACTGTGTTATCCACAAGACTTGAGCAGGGCTAAATCTGGGATTTGGAAGGATTATTAGTATATTCACGACAAACGGTTGGAGTGCGTTAAGTAGTGCAGACTGAGATGTACATTATGACATGTATGTGTATGTCTTGGCTTTTTATTCTTACATTCACGGTTTTCTGCGGTCCCAGAGTCTTATGAGGGAGGCAGGCAGACAATGCATATCGAATAATAATGGCCTTTTTAGGCTCTGGGAATGGGGAGAGGGGACACCACCATCAACTGACCTATGCTAGGCCGAATTGTTTTACTTAGGTGTAGGGTGGGTTGGGAAGGGGGACAGAGGGAGAGAAGCGGAGGGGGCAGCGGGAATGAGGTATAGGGAAGAGTGGTGTGAGAATACAAAATGGAGTGTGGGAGTCAGACTCAGCAGGTCAGCACTTAATTGGTTAGTGAAAGATGTTCTATGCCCCAGGAGGAAATATTGGGGTGGTGTAGGAATAGAGGGCCCGATTCACAAAAGTAATCTGAGACAAAATCCTAACTTTACGACTTTCGGTATTCACAAAAGGCATTTAGTAGTAGTAAAGTTAGGATTCCTAACTTTACTACTACTAAACTGAGACAAAATCCTAACTTTATGACTTTCGGTATTCACAAAAGGCATTTTGTAGTAGTAAAGTTAGGATTCCTAACTTTACTACTACTAAACTGAGACAAAATCCTAACTTTACGACTTTCGGTATTCTCAAAAGGCATTTTGTAGTAGTAAAGTTAGGATTCCTAACTTTACTACTACTAAATGCCTTTTGTGAATACCGAAAGTCGTAAGGTTAGGATTCCTAACTTTACTACTACTAAATGCCTTTTGTGAATACCAAAAGTCGTAAAGTTAGGATTTTGTCTCAGACTACTTTTGTGATTCGGGCCCAGAGAGTCCTCTGAAAAATACTAGGACTAGACGAGTGTTGAAACAACAAGGATATTTTTGAACAGTGTGAATGCTGGATAACAGGCACAAAATAATAAACTGTGGGTCTGCTCAGTAAATGTCTGTGGCCTAAATGATAAAATCAAAAAAGGAAGGGTTGCGCTTGGCCTCCGAGCAATGAGGCCAGATATTATATGCATTCAAGAAACACATATTGCATGAGAGAGGAGAATGCTTCTGGAAGACCTTGGGTATATGCTTCTTGGGTGCACAAACAGGGGTCAACCACTGGGGGTGTGGCTATATTAGCCTGAAGGAATTGGTGGTCAGTTAGATGGAGCTCTGTGGATTAACTAGAAAGATGGGTGATGTTGGAATGTCAAACGTGGAATCTTACCCTTTCTTTAATAAACATATCTAATATAGATGATGTGGCTATCATGGATTATTTAGATTTGGAGCTTTCAACTTGGCCAACACCCCTTGTGATGTGTGACGATTTTAATCTCCATATGGAGGTTGGGAATAAGCTGGGGCTGCAGGTGCAGTATACTGGCAGAAAACCATTGGTATATAATGCAGTTTGCCGGCTGAATAAAGAGCATGGTCTGATACATGTATGGGACTAAGTGAAATCCCCTGAACCTGGCAACACATTCTTTTCTTATCCTCATAAGAAGTTAGTACAATTGGACTATTTCTTGATCTCAGTAAATTTAGTAGGATTAGCAAATATTGAAAGATACCCGAGGGTAAATAGGGGCAGAACCACAGGCAACATGGTCTGGGATTCTTTAAAGCCAGGAATACGTGATGAAACTCTGAGCTTTACCTTACTTATTCAAAAACAGAAGGGGAGGTAGGTCCAAGGGTTTTATGAAGAGCTTTACAATTTAGAGCCACAATACACTAAGTCGATAGAAGCGGGTGGATGATAAGGAGCTATTACAAAAGATTGTAGTAGCCAGGGTCAAGATAAATGGCTATTAAAGCAAAGAAATAGCACAGAAACATCAAACGCATAGAGCAGAGACCTATGAGTATAGTGAAAACACTGGAAAACTCTTGGGTCCGCATGTAAGGCAAAAGGAGACAGAAAAGGGGATAGAGGTGATACTGGATAGAGGGGGTAGTCAGGTTAACACTCTGGGGGAGATCTTTAGGGTTTTTAAGGAGTATTATGAAGACCTCTATAGGGAAGACATATCTCCTCCCCTGGGTAGATATAAGATTTTTTTAGAAACAACAGGAAGGGGGCTTTATGGGGAGAGGAACAGGCCTCGCTGGATTCGCGTATAACCTCAGAAGAGATGAAAGAGGCATTCACATTTTTAGACCTGGGCAAAGCAGCAGGGCCAGGTAGCATACCTCTAGAGTTCTATTGAGTTTTTACTCCAAACTAGGGAAGGACATAGTTTCAACATTCCTGGGAGTCCAGAGGGATGGGGAGTACCAGCGTCTTGGGAGACCACTAATTTAGTTTTCTTTAGGGAAAAGAGAAAACCCCTCAAAACCCAGTGTCATACATGCCAATTTCCCTGATAAACTGCAAATGCAAAATTTTACTGAAAAATCCTCACGATGCACCTGGGTAAGGTAATAGCTAGCTTGGTATCGCCTCAACAGCATGGCTTTACTCATGGTCATGGCACTACAGGTCACATTAGGAGGATTATCACTCTATTTGATATAGCTGAGGCCACAAATACCCCCATGGGCATGATTTTAATCAGTGAGTAAAAGGTCTTTGACTGGGTCTCCTGGGAGTACTTATGGAAGACCTTAAAGTGGAAGGGGCTAAGCTTGGAATAATCAAGGCTATAAGGGCACTATACCGCAACCTGAGTGCCAGGTTACAGATAATGGGGAAAGAGTCAGACCAAATCCCAATATCAAGGGGAACCATACAGAGATGTCCATGCTCCCTGCTTCTTTTCGCACTCAATATAGACCCCTTCATCATTCCGCTAGAGAAGAACCGCCTAACAAGACCAATCTTGGTAAACGGCTTGAACACCAAAGCACTGGCTCATGCTGACTGTTGTAACACCTGAGCCTGGCAACGCCTTGATGGAATTAGAGAGTGAGGCAATAAGATTTAGGGACATTGCAGGGTATCATTGGAACAGCGAGGAGACTCAAGTAGTGTGCACCAGCGACATCAACTTGAGTGATCAGCGGAGAATAGATAGTGCAATTTATCTGGGGGTGTAAATACAGGCTAGAGTGGACCAAGTAGTTGATGCAAACTTATCCCCTATGCTGGGTAAGATTAGGCAATATTTGAAGAGGATCAATAATCTGCATTTGATGCTGATAGGGAGATGTAATGTACTAAAATGTTTAATGCTACCTAAAATCATATATATATATTCAGAGCAATCCCGTTGTTAAATTGAGAAACATTGGCTCTCCAAGCTTAAGGGTACTTGCTTTAGTTTTCTGTGGAATAAAAAAGGGCAAGGAGAGCCGTTAGATATATGGTGCTTCCTAGAAACAGTGGCAGACAGGCTGCCCCTAGTTTAAGACTCTATTACTGGTCCTGTATGTTGAAGAATATGGGTATTCTGATTACAGGAAGTCATCAAGAGACTGTAACCTCCACAGGGGCATCCTCTATATATGAACATTGGGCTCCGAGGCAGAGGTATGTTTTTTGAGAAATATTGAATATGGTTACTATAAGAAGGTTAGATTCAAGACAGTGAAAGGGGCATACAGGATATGGAGACAGGTGAAGGCTAGAATTGGAAATACAAAATATTATAAATATACACCACTGTGGAGGTCTCCCATATTCCCTTCCATATTTCATTACAATGTCTGTAAAAAGTGGGATCAAAAGCGAATCGTTGGGTTGGGAGATTTACAAGATTTGGGGCAGTTGGTCTCATTTAGTGAATTACAAGAAAAATATGGCTTGACGAAGGACAACATTTTCAAATATCTACTAAGGGATTTCATTGGAAAGTTAGACATTAACCAGCTCTCTGACTGTACTATCCTACTACTGAGGCCGTTGTTATTGGTGGTAGAATTGGGCAAATTTATAAGCTGCTAAGGGATACCATGCTGGATGACTTGGAGGATCAAATTGTGAAGAGGGAGACAAGACTGCTTTCAGAGGTCATTAGAGGTAGTGGGAGAGACATTATTAACTGCAGGACTTAGGAGTCAATATTTTAAATCTCTATTTAATCTCTACTATACCCCTGCCAAGTTATACTGATGGGGCAGGAAACATGATGCTAGCTGCCACCACTGTGGAGGGGCTCATACAAATATAGTACATATATTTTGTACATTCTTGAGATTAAGAGAGCTTCTTGAAGGATTCGGGGCTCTTACAAGTGTGGTTCTGTGGGCACATGTGGAGATTTCTTCCCAGCTGATGCTGTTTGGAATAGAGGATAGGGTAAGGCATTACAAAAGGGCAAACAAACTGTATATTTTTGGCCATGTGGTGATACGTATGTGCATAGCAACCGCATGGCTGAGTATCAAACACCCATCTCTGCACGAATGGAGGGCGAGGCTGCTAACAATGTGTGATCTGGAGAGGAGTTTATATGAGGGCAAGGGCCGTAAAGCCAGGAAGTGTGGAGCCGCGATATGGGCCCCACTGGCAAAATGGATACGCTCAATTGGGAATGGAGATAACTCAGGGGCATGGTCAGGCTGAAGGTAGTCGTTGCTGTGATATAAACTAATTATCTTAAATTGCCATTTATGTATGTGTTAGCTCCTGCACTCAATTAGGAAGGATGTAGAAACTAATTGTGGCAATCATTTAGACTAATGTCATAGATTAAATATTTATCACATTTACGTTTTGCGATGGTACAAGCTATTTATTTATCAAGTAATTATTAACTAACATATCTGTTCTTGCACTTAATCAGGAATTGAAAGTGGCTCATTGTTGCAGATGAATTATTGATTATGTATATGATGTGCCCTGCTGTGTCTATAAATCAAAAAATTATTTTTAAAAAAAGAAAATTGAGGAGCAGGCATGAGAACCTCTGTCAGTATGAGAGTTTGGGAACAACAGCGAACAACCTAAAACAATTGCAGAGTAAAGGTCAACAAGGAAAAGAGTAGGATAATTGCAGGGTGACACAATCAAAGCCCAGATGATTGAAAAGAATTGGGACACTACCCTCTAAGAGCTACAGGGGATGATCCACGGCCTCCCAACCTGACAAGCTAGACATGATCTTGAAGGCTATCATAGCACCGGGAAGCCTTGGACTTTAAAATTGACACTGTACCAGTGGATGTTAACCTACTCTGTGATGATCAAAGGAAGGTGGCGTATAGAGTGAAGCAGGCGGAAGAAGTAATGTGGAGCGCGGCCCTTCTACAGACGACTTACAGAACAAGTTGCTAACTTCATGGAAAGGGTTAGTTAGATTCTTAGAGTACAGGGCTGAAGATGCTGATGGTCGCAGCAGATACAACAACATCGGTGTTAGCCTCTGAGTACGTACAGTGTACATATATGGGAGAGTACATAAAAAAACTGGTTGACCTTGGTAGTGGCTGTTAGAAATTGGGTCCCTAGTTGGAAGAGGTATGCACCTTGTCCAAGTAGAGACCACAATCCTAGTCAGGGTAAGTCAGTTACATGCCATAAATTAACCTGTGTTCACCCTCTGGTAGCTTGGCTCAGAGCAGGCAGGCTTAATTTAGGAGGCACTGTGAAAAAAGTAAAATTGTGAAAACACCACACAAAAATAATCCACACCAGGTTAGAAAAATAGAGCTTAATTCAATTAACAAAACAAGACCAACAGCCTGATTTAGATCTTGGCGGATGGTTAACTCCGTCACAACGGTGATGGATACTCCGTCTGCCGTAATATAAATCCCATCCTATCCTATGAGATTTATATTTCGGAGGGCGGGATATCTGTCACCATTGTGACAGAGTTACCCATCCGCCAAGATCCGCCAAGGTCTAAATTTGGCCCCAAAACAACAAAAATCCAATAAGTAGAACTGCAGTTATTAATTTTTGAAGAATATCTGCAAATTTAGTTGTTAGAAGCATAAATCGCCAACCGGGGCTATTCTGGTCGCCCTTGACCGGGGTAAATCCAAAAGTTCAGACCGAAATGGAGTGGAAGTCAGATACAGGGACCAAGCTTGTCCAGTTGAAAAAATACCTTGGTTGGAGGATACGTCGAGTGTGATATACGGGGAGCAGGAAGGCGTTGCGTCGATTCTGATCCTTAGGGTTCATGGGAGATGCGTCGTCATCGAGCCATGCACTCGGAGATGCATCATCATGACAGCACTGGATGTAGGCGATGCGTCATCGTCGCTTGCAGCCAGTGATGCTAAGTCCTTGATGCAGGCGATGCATTGGGGTCGAAGGAGATGCGTCGGTTCCAACCGGAACAATGACGGTGATGTGTGGATTTTTCAAGATGCAGTACAGAAAACCCACTTTCAAGGGCCTAGGACTGGATTGCCCTACTTGGCAGGGTAAGGCTCACAGATGGCAGAATGCAGGTGCTGTTGCAGTGTTGCTAGAAGTCAAGCCCTTGGAGTCACTCTAGGTTCAAGTGGTGTAGATTCAGGCCTTCTCACCCAGGCAGAGGAGGCAGCAGGCAGGTCAGCACAGCAGAAAAGCTGTTCTTCCAGATCAGCAGTCCAGCAGAGCAGCAATCCTTCAGCAGCACAGAAGTCCTTCTTCCTGGCAGAGTAACAACGGGTCCAGAAGTATACTGAGTTGGCATGGTCAGAAGTCCAGTGGTGCCTTTGAAGAGGGGGTGACTTCAAAGAGGTGCTTTGAAGTGCACAGAGGTTCTCCCTTCCTGCCCTGGAACCAGACACCCTCCTAAGGGTTAACCAGTCCTTTGTGTGTGAGCAGCACACAGACCATTCAGGTTTAGGTGTCCGCTTGTCCCTCCCATCCTGCCCAGGATGAACCATCAAGATGTGAATGACCCATCAGGCACACCTAGCATCCTTCGTGTATGACTGTCTAGAGGGAATGCACAAGGCCAAGCTGTCACCCACCCCAGACGTGTATTGGAGACAATCAATCTTGGTTTTTATAGAGCTCAGCTAATCACCCGTTAGGGTCTCAAGGCAGTGGGGTTCTGCCGTTCAGTCGAAGAACCAGATATTGAGGTCCTTCCTGAATTGAGGCAGTGAGGGGGATTGCCTGAGATGTAGAGGAAGAGAGTTCCAGGCCTTTGCAACGAGGTAGGAGAAGGATCTTCCTCCGGTCGTGGTCTTGCAGATCTGTGTGATAGTGGCCAAGGCCAGGTTGGCGGAGCAGAGGTGTCTGGTGGGAGTGCAGAAGGCGAGGCAGTGGTTGAGGTATGCAGATCCGATGTTGTGGACGGCCTTGCAGGCATGCCTGAGGAGCTTGAAGGTGATTCTTTTGTTGATCAGGAGCCAATGGAGGTCTCTCAGGTGACAGGAGATGTGGCTGCGGTGGGGAATGTCCAGGATAAGTTTTGCTGCAGCATTCTGGATTCTTTGCAATTTATTTTGGAGCTTCTGGGTGGTGCCGACATAGAGTGCGTTGCCGTAGTCGAGTTTGCAGCTGACAAGCATCTGGGTGACCGTTCTTCTGGACTCAGTGGGGTCCACTTGAAGATCTTTCGAAGCAGGTGGAGCAAGTGGAAGCAGGAGGATGAGACGGTGTTGATTTGGCAGTTCATTGAGTGCAAGGAGTCAAGGATGATGCCAATGTTATGTGCGTTGTCGGTGGGTGTGGGGGGCTCCGAGCGCTGCAGGCCAACAGGAGTTGTCCCAGGTGGAAGGCACGGGTCCCAGGATGAGGACTTCGGTTTTGTCGGAGTTGAGTTTGAGGCAGCTATCCTTCATCCAGATGGTGACTCCCCTCCTCCCTCTGTGGAAGTTGATCTTTGTGGCTGTAGGTTTGTCATTGATGGAGAGAATCAGCTGGGTGTCGTTGGCGTAGTAGACTATGTTTAGTCTGTAGTTTCTGACGAAGGCTGCCAAACGGGACCATGTAGATGTTGAAGAGGGTTTGGCTCAGGGAGGAGCCCTGAGGGACTCCGCAGCTAATCTCTGTAGGTTCTGATTAGAACAAGGGGAGCCTGGCTCTCTGGTTTTGGCCCATGAGGAAGGAGAGGATCCACTCTAAGGCTCTGCTGTGAATGCCGGCGTCGTGGCATCTTGCGCAGAGGGTGTGGTGGGAGACAGTGTCGAAAGCTGCTGAGAGGTACAGGAGGATAGGGGCTACAGTTTCACCTCGGTCGAGGAGCTTGCGGATGTCATCGGTGGCAGCGAGGAGTACAGTCTTGGTGCTGTGGTTGCTTCTGAACCCTGATTGGGAGGTGTCCAAGATGTGGTTTGTTGCGATGAATTTGGTGAGTTGGGCGTTGATGGCCTTCTCAATGACTTTAGCTGGGAAGGGAAGCAAAGAGATGCGTCTGTAATTCTTGAGGTCTGTCGGGTCGGCAAAGGGTTTTGTAAGCAGGGGGTTGATCTCTGCATGTTTCCAGTCTTCAGGCAAGGTGACAGACTTGATGGAGCAGTTGATGATGCAGCAGAGTTCAGGGGTGATGGTAGCAACGGCTCGGTTGAAGATGTGGTGGGGGCAGGGGTCCGAAGGGGCTCCAGAGTGGCTGGTCTTCATGATCCGTAAGGTGTTTTCAGTGGTGAGGGTCATCCAGTTGAGCAGGGTTGGATGGGATCGGGAGCATTTGGAAGCAGTGGTTGCGGGTGGGGTTGGTGGGTCCTGCATTGCGAAGTTGTTCTAGATGTCTGATCTTGCAGTGGAAGCCGGTAGCAAAAATGTCGCAGAGGGCTTGGGAGGGGGGAATCAGTGGCATCCGTGCTGGGTTTGGCAAATTATTTGATCACGGTGAAGGGTTCTTTGCTGTTGTGTGCATTGACATTGATCCATTACTGTATGGAAGTTTTCTTTATGGCTCGGACGAGGTGGTGATGCCTGGTGATGGCAGTTTTGAAGTCTGTATGGTCTGCTGGGGTCTTGCTGCTCCTCCATCTACTCTCGAGTCATCTGCAGGTGCGCCTGGACTCTTGGAGGGCAGGGGAGAACTAGCTGGCTTTCTCTGAGGGCTGTTTGCCGGAGGGTTTCCGGAGGGGGGCCAGTGTGTTGGCGCAGTTGGAGATCCATAGGTGGAGGTTGTGTTCTGATGTGTTGGTGTCCGCGGAGGTCGGCGGTGGTGTCTTCCATATGGTGGTGATGAGTTGGTCTTCGGAGACCTTGTTCCAGCTTCTGCGTGGGTAGCAGTGGGCGCGGTGGAGTTGGGTGGTTTTGGTGAAGATGAATTGGATACAGTGGTGGTCAGTCCATTGGAGTTTGGAGGTGTGGTTGACAGAGATGTTGTTGTTTGCAGAGAAGATGTGGTCAAGCATGTGTCCTGCTGAGTGTGTTGGGGAGGTGACCAATTTTTTTAGTTCAATGGTGGTGAAGTTCTCCTGTAGGGCTGAGGTTTTAGGGTTGCTGAGGTTGTCCAGGTGGAAATTGAGGTCGCCAATGAGGATGTAATCTGTTGAGGTGAGGGCGTGGAGTGCAAAGAAGCCAGCTATGGATTTGCGGAAAGGGGGGGCGGGGTCCATGGGGTCTGTAGATGAGGGTGCCACGGAGAGTGGAGTTCGGGTTGGTCTGGATCTGGAAGTGGAGGTGCTCCATGCCCGGTGAGTGGTCGTCGGAGCAGGTTGTGAGGCAGAAGTTGCTTTGTGTATGATGGCGATGCCTCCTCCTGGTCGGTCAGTGTGGTCTTTGTGGATAATTTTTCATCCTTCGGGGATGGCGGTGGAGATATCCAATGCAGAGGTGGGATTCATCCAGGTTTCCATGAAGAAGGCGATGTCAGGGGAGATGGAGTAGAGCATTACCCAGATTTCCACAGCATGTTTGTTGAGGGAGCGTGGGTTGAGTAGGATGCAGCTGAGGTGGTCAAGTCTGGTTCTTGGGGGCCGTGCGGTTGGTGGGACTGGTGTGCGAAGGCAGGAGAAGGTGCAGTTGCTGCAGGTGAATGTTCCTTAGGTGTCTTTGGGCAATGCGGGGGGGGGGGCAGTCCGTTGAGAGTAACCCTGGGCAAAGCACTACGCTACGCTCGCGTAGTTTGCGAAGTTTGCGCTACTTCGCACAACGCGAATTGCACGTAGCACAGTGCAAACACGCGTAGCGTAGTGCAGCGGTAATTTTTGCTTGCTCGCGGTCCTCAACGTCAAGTTGGCGACCGCGAGCAAGCAAAATGACATCCCGGCGAGATTCTCAACGCGGGAGGTCAGGTTTATCATTGCGAGTGGTCGCGTATGCTCGCGACCGCTCGCGATGAGAAACTACCAGTCCGCGTTGAGAAGCTGCCGCTCGAGTAAAAATCTACTCGGCGGCAGTAAAAGACAGCTCGCACTGTGCAAGATGCCGTTTTCAATGATTGCACAGTGCGGACAAGCATCCGGCACTGTGCAATCATTGCGAACAGTGCACTACGCAGTTCGCGTAGTGCTACGCGTAGCTCGCGTAGTGCGAACTGCACTTTGCGTAGCTTCGCGTAGCGCTACTTCGCGAACTACGCCCAGGCTTAGTTGAGAGTCCGGAGACAGGCTGCAGGCACACAGGGCTTAAGAGCAGAAAAATACCAACTTCCTGAAAGTCAAATATGAAAACAGAAGATCAGCTGGGATGCACTCGGTATGAACAAAGTATAAACAAACGTTAAGCAAATTGCTCAAGGTAGTTTTCCCAAGTGTGCACCCTGTGGGGAGGCTCTAGCCAGCCACCCAATTCGAACTGGAAAAAATAAAACTGGGACGTATGTCCTAGACACTGGATGCACTACCATAAATCACTATGAAAGTGTGAACAATTTAAACAGCACAAAATAAAATATGCTTATCATGGTGTAACAATAATTCTAGCACTGAGCATAAATAGTAAATCAATGACAATGTCCATAGTCCGAATAATAACCAGAACGCTGAATCTTGCTCAGTCGGTTTAATTTTCAAACGGTGTGAGAGAAATGGTACTCTTCAAGGTACTGAATTCGATAACATGAGATGGTATGTCAATACAGCCGATCCCAATGCATTTCGGACATTACAATTGCTTTTCATCAGGTGAATCTACAAACACAAATTCCAAAATCAATCGTATATATGGTGTACATATAAAAACGAAGTGTGAAAAAAAGGAGCTCAGGCGTGGGCTGGATATCTGATAGATAAACATGTGCGAGAGGCCAACTGTACAGAGTTCAATGTGGCATGTGGGAAACCGGAGGTCATATAAAAACAAACCTGGAGCCGTATTTTGAAAGACGCAAAAGAACAGTGTGAAGAAGAAAGAAAAGTGCCAGATTACACACAACCTGTCCTGGACAATCAACAGTGAAGAAAAGAACGAGTGGAAATCTACATGCAGCGTGAACGAAATGTAACGACTTGTGTCTACGGATAGAATCGTGAGTGCGTATGAAGTGCACCTGGACATGCCATGCAGCGATGTGCAAGAAACCCAACACTAAACATAATCAACCAATACCTTGAAACAGCATAGCCAACAAAAAGCTGATGTAATAATCAGGAAAAAATGTTCCTCAAGGTCATGCCAGACGCTCAATCTGCAATGCACAGATCCATCAAAAATCAATCGACACAAAGTCACAAATGTGATATGCACGAGATGAGAAAAGTGAACCTAAAGACTCACCTTGTCCAACAGCCAAGGCCGGATAGTAAGTGGAAACCATCCACAATAGGCGCGTTGTCGAAAGGACACCGCGCCGGATTTTAAATACACGGAAGTGCCGAAGAGAAACTGATGGTCACTGAGAAAAGACTACAGAGCGCTAAGGTGCACTGTGAACAATAAAGTAAAACAAGGAATAAATGGACAGTAAGAGTGAAAACGACAAAGGTAAAAGGCAGTGCCGCTTCCCAAAAAAAGTTCCAAAACCACCATAATAAGTGGAATGAAAAGGAAACGTCCTCCAAAAACACAATAGTCCGGACAGTCAAAAAAGCAATGTGAAAAAAATTAAAAAATTTAAATAATGTTGTAATGCAGTGTGCTCCATAAGACAGAAAGAAATATGCCGCTGGTATAATGCGAAAAGTATGATGCGAACTTCACAGAAATTACCGCAAGAAGAGTAATACTCTGTACACACAAAATGAGAAGTGTTGCCTACTGGAACACAATAAAACTTAAACATCACAGTATCATGTAAATGAGAATGTTGATCAGAAGGAGACCAATGTGAAATAACTCATTGGTACAAGGTTCATAACTTCCTGAAAGTGGCATTTTTCAAGTTGCAATAATAAATCCAACTTTAAAATTAAAGAGGGTTTATTATTACAAGTCCATAGGTACCAAACATTACAGTTCTACTCCTTCTTTTACACCTAATAAATGCAATAAGGAATCCCCAATGTTAACCTATGGGAGTTGTCGGCCTCATAGTAGTGAAAAACAAATGTGGGAGCTTTTCACTACTAGGACATGTAAAATTAAAAAATATATGTCCTGCCTTTTACGTATACAGCACCCTGCCCTATGGGCTACCTAGGGCCTAACTTAGGGGTGACCTATGTGTAATAATAGGGGTGTTTAAGGCTTGGGAAGGGGTTTTAAATGCCAAGTCGCCATGGCAGTAAAACTGTGCATACAGGCTCTGCAGTGGCAGGCCTGAGACATGTTTAAAGAGCTACTTAAGTGGGTGGCACAATCAGTGCTGCAGGCCCACTAGTAGCAATTAATTTACAGGCCCTGGGCACATATAGAGCACTTTACTAGAGACTTATAAGTAATTTAAATATGACAATTGTGGATACACCAATTTAACCATGTTTAGAGGAGTAAGCACATGCACTTTCGCACTGGTTAGCAGTGGTAAAATGCCCAGAGTCCTAAGGCCAATAAAAACAGACCAGCAAAAAATGAGGCAAAACAGGCAAAAGGTTTGGGGGGAAACCATCCAAAGGCTGACAGGTCTAACAGTGGCCCACCTAGGACTTTCCACAATCTTTGCACTGTAAAGGATGCATAGAGTTCTAGCTAAATGACCGCCCCTGATTCCTTGCCAAGACCAGTGGTGGCCCAGCCGCTCCATTATAGATAGAGCTGTTATTTTGCATAAAGTCCGAACCACTGCTACTTACAAGATAGACAACCAGGAGATCTCAGTCTTCCTGGATTATACATCAGGTGGTCCAGCACAAAAATGCATCATTGGAGGAGGTCAAAAGACATCTCAGAGAAGAATGCAAAAACAACAATTGATGGACAGAATGCAGAACAATGTCATACATTCACCCCAGTACAGAGATCTGGGCCTAAATCCATCGTTTTTTTGCTCACCATGCCATTCCAGTTTGAACCCAGCCATATGCAAATCAGTCTTGACCCTGTGCCTCATGGGAACAGTCCAGCCCGAACTGCCAAGCCAGGTCCTCCTGGACTGGAAACAAGCATCCTAGGACCGGTTTCGGGGTTTCACCCCTCTTCAGCCAGGATAGCTTGATTCCAGTGGCATGGAGAGCACGGGACCCACGTCTGGGCATACCCGTCCCACTCGGGGTGACAAATGCAAAAACAACAATTGATGGACAGAATGCAGAACAATGTCATACATTCACCCCAGTACAGAGATCTGGGCCTAAATCCATCGTTTTTTGCTCACCATGCCATTCCAGTTTGAACCCAGCCATATGCAAATCAGTCTTGACCCTGTGCCTCATGGGAACAGTCCAGCCCGAACTGCCAAGCCAGGTCCTCCCTGGACTGGAAACAAGCATCCTAGGACCGGTTTCGGGTTTCACCCCTCTTCAGCCAGGATAGCTTGATTCCAGTGGCATGGAGAGCACGGGACCCACGTCTGGGCATACCCGTCCCACTCGGGGGTGACAAATGCAAAAACAACAATTGATGGACAGAATGCAGAACAATGTCATACATTCACCCCAGTACAGAGATCTGGGCCTAAATCCATCGTTTTTTTGCTCACCATGCCATTCCAGTTTGAACCCAGCCATATGCAAATCAGTCTTGACCCTGTGCCTCATGGGAACAGTCCAGCCCGAACTGCCAAGCCAGGTCCTCCCTGGACTGGAAACAAGCATCCTAGGACCGGTTTCAGGGTTTCACCCCTCTTCAGCCAGGATAGCTTGATTCCAGTGGCATGGAGAGCACGGGACCCACGTCTGGGCATACCCGTCCCACTCGGGGTGACAAATGCAAAAACAACAATTGATGGACAGAATGCAGAACAATGTCATACATTCACCCCAGTACAGAGATCTGGGCCTAAATCCATCGTTTTTTTGCTCACCATGCCATTCCAGTTTGAACCCAGCCATATGCAAATCAGTCTTGACCCTGTTCTGCATTCTGTCCATCAACTGTTGTTTTTGCAATTGTCACCCCGAGTGGGACGGGTATGCCCAGACGTGGGTCCCGTGCTTGTTTCCAGTCCAGGGAGGACCTGGCTTGGCAGTTCGGGCTGGACTGTTCCCATGAGGCACAGGGTCAAGGCTGATTTGCATATTGCAGTTGTCAGCTGTCACTGAGCTGTAAACCATTTGCTTGTGGGGCTTAGGTCCTGACCACAGCTCCCTTTCCTGTGACACCTGTCAGACCATGCACCCTTAACTCATTAAGGAGCGTGAGGCCAAGCCGTTTAGAACCTGGATCCTGGAAGACAGGCAAAGTTGCTGTCTGTTGCGGCCTATATTCAGGTCTCTTACTTCACATGCATCTGGAGTGAAGAAGAAGCAGCACAGGAAGCACAAGAAGCGTGCACGAGGGAAGTTGACCCAACGATCCAGGTCTTCCATGGTATCCTCTTCCTTGGAACCTGTGTTAGACCCAGTGGAGCCTTCAGTAACTGCTCCTACTGGCTATGAGAATCTTTCACAGCTGGACCAAATGATAGGCTGGCACTACTGGTGTCGGCGCCATCCTTCCTGGATCCTTTGGCGCTGGATCCATCAGTACCAAGTCTGCCAATGCCATATCCTTCCTTTCCCGATAGTTGCCAGTGCTGGGTGCAAATCCAGCAGCGTTCCTTGATGCTATGTTTGGCATCTTCACCAGGGCATCAAAACCATCAGTACATCTGGAGTTCCACTCAGCTTCCTGATGTTCAGGCCTGTGGCACCAATGCCTTCTCCCGCCTTCTTATCGGGCACACAAGAAGGCCATTTTGCCGAAGTAGATGCCGCCACCAACGACACCGCCTCCACCTCCACTGGAGCCACGCTCAGAGCCATTGGCCCCCACCTCCTCATCTACAGAGCCCCTCGTCAGAAAGGGGCCAGCAGCGAGGCTCAGAGACTAGTCTTAGAGAAAGACTACAGGCAGAGGATACACAATATCTTTGAATCAGAGTCAGATCCAATAAATCTGCACACCTTTGAAGAAGCTGAGAGAGACCTTCCTTTAAACATCCCAAGGCTGTCCTCTGTTACTCTCCACTCCTACTGCGGAACCTCTACTGCCTTTCAAAGAGGCCTCAGTAGAGCCTGTGCTTGCAGCATAAGAGAAACATTCCTTGTCACCGGCAGTCAGTTGACTGGTAGCAGGGTGCTATCGCCCTGCTCCTCTACACCCTCCATATCTCTCTACACACCAGTCCCTGGAGAACTCGGCAATTCAGGCATCTTGTTCTTCTGGGCAGATGCAAGGCATGTTTCCTCTAGTTACCTTAGACCAGGAAATCCAAAAGGCTTGAAGCATAGGGAAAAAAGATCTTTTCAGCTGGAAGAATGGCATTGAACTCCTTCAATGCCAATTGCCTACTGACTCACTACAACCATGCCTTATGGGGCAGGGCTCAGCTGGTTCCAGGAATTGCTGAAGGATGGCCGGAATGCGTCACAACATATGATTAAGTCAGGCGTTGGTACTGCCTACTCGGTTGCAAGAGTGAAGGGCAATGCAGTGTCCATCAGATGCCATGTCTGGCTCAGTACATTTCAAGTGATGTACAGGCTAATCTCATGGGCCTTCCCTTTGATGGCAGCCTTCTATTCATAGAGAATGAAGATGCAGCCTTGCAAAGATTCAAGGCCAGCAAGGCAACGGCCCTCTCTCTTGGTTTGCAACAGCCTCAACCCCAGAGTGACTACAGGCAGTTTTGTTCCTTTCGAGGATTCTCAAGAAGTTTCTTCTTTCAACTGCAACAATCCTATAGGCCGCCAAATCAAAAACCTCAAAACCCGTTGGTCTACCAGTATAAAGGTACAGACAGAGGTAAGGGCCATGGGTCCCTCAGCAAGCCTCATCCTCTTCCTTCTCTGTGCGAGGACAAGTATTATCCTTTTGTCTGCTTGGAGGGATATAACTTCAGTCCAGTGGGTCCTCCATATAGGGGAAAGAGGCTACACCCTTCCTTTCCTTCAGGCTCAAGCCCCCATTTCACTTTCGCCTTCCTCTCTTGCTCCGGACAATCTTGCCATCCTGCAGCACGAGGTGGCAGCACTCCTGCAGAAAAGAGCGGTGGAGTTAGTGCCAGAACAGAAAAAGGGGCAAGGATGCTACTTCCTTTATTTTCTTGTACCCAAAATGATGATGGCGTCAGATACTGGGCCTTAGGGAGTTGAACTTCTTCCTCAGAAATAAAAAGTTCAAGATGCTGACTATAGCTCAAGTGTTACTGGCATTGAAGTTGGAGACTGGATGGCATCGCTGTGCCTGCAGGACTCCTACTTCCACATCCCAATCCTGCGTTCTCATCGGACGTATCTGTGCTTTGTAGTGTGTTGTACAAACTACCACTGTGCAGTACCTCATATGGATTAACATTGGTGCTTCCAGCTGTCACCAAGGTGGTGGCAGTGGTTATGGCCCAGCTCAGAGGGTCGCCATCCCTAGTTTCCCATACCTGGACGACTGGCTGATTCAAGTTGGGTTGCCAGAAGTTGAGTCATGCCAACTGCAGTCAACGGTATCCATACTGTTCGACCTGGGATTTTTAATCAACAAGCCTAAATCTCACCTAGGTCCTTCCCAGTGACTCCAGTTCATGGGGTCTGAACTGGAGTCACCTTTCTGCGAGCCTTTGCTCCACCTCAGAAGATTGCCAACATAAAGGAAATGGTGCCATCCTTTCATCAAGGTGCCCACTTCCCAGTCCTGAGGGTGCTGCAATTCCTCGGTCTGCTGTCTTCATGCATTCTCCTAGTCATGCATGCACATTTTCACATGAGGGCCTTGCAGTGGTACCTCCATAGGCATTAACTACAGTACGGGGGACCTGGCGACTTCCATTGTGATCTCCACCAATGTTGCTATGGAGAAATTTTGGTGGGGGAGTGAGTTAAACTTAGCTTACTTGATGGCCTTCTTTCCTCCACCAACCGTGTTTACGGTAGTGATGGATACCTCCACCTACGGGTGGGGAGCTAAGCTTGAGGATCTGGAGATCAGGTGCCTCTGGTCTCCAGAGTAATAGGTTCTTCATTTCAACCTGTTGGAACTGTGGGCAATTTGACTGGCCCTAAGGGCCTTCCACCCTTTGATCCATGGTCGGTCCGTCCAGATCTTGAGAGATAACGTATCTGCAATGTGGTACATCAAAAAGCAAGAGGAAATAGGGTCTCACCTCCTTCTCCTGCAAATGTTGAGACTGTGGCCTTGGGTATATCGCCAAGAGATCTACCTCACAGGCAATCACCTAGTGGGGGTCTCTGAATGTCTGAGCCGAGAGAATTAACCAGCTTTATCTTACCAATCATGAATGGTCTCTTCTAGCAGAGGAAGTTAAGGGAATCTTCTCCCAGTGGTGCACTCCTCAGGTGGACTTGTTCGCCTCATCAGAAAATGCTCAATGCCAGCAGTTCTGTGCCCTCCACAGAAGGGAGCCTTGCAGGACCTGTTTCAGTTGAGGTGGGACTTTCAGCTGCACTGTGAGTTTACCTTGGATTCCCAGAGTTCTGAGGAAAGTTCATCAAGTTCAGGCCAGAGTAATTCTCGTTGCTCCAGATTGACCAAGTAGGGTGTGGTATTACAGACCTTGGGAGCTTCTCCATATGTCCCCCGCTGAAGCTGCCATTTAGACCTTCCTCCACTCCTAGTCAGAGAGGATAGTTGTAGGAGAGTAGGATCTGCCCCTTATGTTGCCCCCACTTTTTTTCTGATGTTTACACTGGTTTCTGGCTATAGTCTGGCTGGGACCCTGCCAATCAGGGCCCCAGCCTCTCTGTTCTCTCTAAATGACTTGGAGTGCACTAGTGATTGGATACTGTGGTACCTTATGAGTCCCTAGTATATGGTACCTTAGGTACCAAGGGCATAGGTACTTCACAGGCCTACCAGGGGCTGCAGCATGTATTATGCCACCCCTGGGAAGCAGACTAAATCTGACACCACAGGCCTGCTACTGCAGCCTGGGTGAGGTGGTGCTAGCACTCCTCACTGAGATATGGGTTCCCTATATCGCTCCTGCACACACATTTAAACCTATCAGTCACCCCTAAGGCAGGCCCTATCAATCCAGAGGGCAGGGTGCTTGGCTTCTATGTGAGGGGGTGCCTCTGCCTGAGCAGGGCCCCTCTGCAGCTCTCAGAGTCCATTCTCTGGTGCTGTTTGTGGATGCGGTTAAACCATATACTCTTAAGTGCATTATATCCTCGCGGTAAAATGCTAACTTTGGAACGGCTGCATCAAAACATGTCGTGTTTGGTGTCAAACATCTTGGAATACTACCCCCCCGCCAGTTCTGGCGGCGGGGGTAGCATTCCACCCTTCTAGAGGGATAGACATGTACCTACTGTGGAAACGCGGTAGAATCCTGAAGAGCCCTGGCATCACAAAATGGATGCCACCAATCATAGACACTGGGCTGCCCTCCTGCTGATGACCGAAACTCGCAGTGGAGGAAGCCCAACAATAGGCATCCTGTCACAGGGAGGTGTAACCACCTCCCAGACAGGGTTTAGTGTATTGGGGCTGGGTGGGTGCACTCTTAGAGTGCTTTGAAGTCCTGCACTGGGGGAGCAGTAGGCTCCTCTGTGCATATGCCAGTTCAAACCGGCTCAGGGGCTACCTGCCCCTGCTCTGGCGCGAAACTGGACAAAGGGAAGTGGGTGTAGCCACCCACTCCCCTGACCCTCCCATAGGTGGGGTCATAGAGCTAGTCCCTCCCTTCTTTACAGTATAAGATAGGGAACCCTTGAACTTGAAAGTTAGATATCCCTGGATGACGCTCTGAAGAAGAATCCTGGACCTTCGACGTTCCACTACCTCTGGAAGACTGAAGAATCTCCCTTGGAGTCAAGGAGTGACTCCCCTGCTTGGCAGGCACCAAAAAATACAAACGATGGTCGCAAACTACGCCGCTCCCGCCGGAGTCCGAAGTCCCTGCAGCCCAGGAAGAGGATTTCCTGACTTCTCAAAGGCCATCGTGAGTCCCCAGCAAAGCTGAGGCCAGTGGACCCCACGAGTGATGAGGAACCATGACCCCTGGGTACCGTGCACTATTGTCAAGTGCAACCCCTTCACAACGTTCTACGAACCTGTGCTTTGAACCACGTGTGGTACCTGCCTCCAGCAGAAATCCCTCTGAAGATCAGAGGCCTACCCCATCCCGAGTGACCGTGGGCCCCTGTTGAAGGAATCCTCCCGAGGCGTCTTTGTGATCCCTTGCCAGCTGGCTTGTGGGTCCCCTGAAGACGTTTCTAAGAAACCAAAAGGCTCCTCTGGTTGCTCCAGGCCTGCCCTGATTTACCTTCGCTGGGTGAATTCCCCAGATCTTTCTGGTCTGCACCATTGACTTTTCTTCCGTTCCCCAAGACTTGCTGTTACCAAGGCTTGTTGGCTCCAATCGAGTCGCCGACACCGCAGTAAGCTGCAGACATTGTGGGACACGCCGAATCCAGCTCCTGGTCATCGTCGACACCTCCTGGACCTCGTGCCTGAAGAGTCAATGTACCTGTGAACGACCTGAATCTTGCGACGACGGTGGGCATCCATCTTCCTTGCCCCGAGTCACTGCCAAGTGACTTTGAACACTGTCCCCTCTGCTTTCAGGTCTTCCATCTTCTGAATCCAGGCTTGGATTCCATCGGACACTTCCTCGGACTTCACAAGCAGCAAGTCTTCTTTGGCTTCCATTGAAAACGACGCCGCGACCCGACACCAAAGGACACCTATGCACCTGGCTTCCCTGGGTGAGGTAACTCCAGCACTACGGTGCTCCTGTGGGTGTTGGCCCTAGAACTACTTACCCTGTAAGTGACTTGCTTGTAGGTTCTCCCGAAGTGCCCTAGAACTCCTAATTTCCAACCGCGACTTGCCCCATTGAAGTCAACGGCGATCCGCGCCTGTGTATCCACACTGCACGCGTCCCCGTGGGTCCTTTACTTACCTGCCTTGGGTGGTTTCGTGAGGCCCCAGCTCTTCTGAAGGCCCTAGGCCTTGTCCCTTTGCAAGTCGTTATTTCTAAGTCTCTTTTTAGTATATGGTCTGGTACGCCCCTAGGGCCCCAGCCGTATGTGTGCTTAATTTATTGTGAAACGTTGATTTATGCATATGTTCCTGACTTCTAATCTCACAAGAGATTAGTAGAGAGTTGTTTAGTAATAAATACATATATATTTGATATATATACCTGTGTGGTGTCTTTTCATTTGGTGATTCAAGAGATTGTGTGGTAAAACAAGCTGCTTTACATTCCTTCAAGACTTAGCCTGAAGGCTGCTCTCCACAGCTACCACTAGGATAGCTTTCTTTAAAGGTTGTCTTAAACCTATCTACCATAAGAGTCGAATTGTACTGGTGCAAGGTGTCCACTTTAACTAGTGAACAGCATATACCAGGCCAACTTCTCACATTGGTGGGCAGAGTGTGGGATTCCAGCTTGCTATTGTTTTACCAGAAAATCTCTATTTGAATTACTAACTGGAAACCACTATAGGTACTTAAGGTACATATAAAGTCAAGCTTAGTATCAATAAGTTCTACTGAACTTAGAGCTGTGTGCCAAGGGATAGCACACCCTTTCTACAGCTCAAGCTAGTATCAGTAGGCCACAAACTAGTGTAGGTAGTACAACACTGCACAACACTAGAATGTCCTTAAAAGGTGGACCCAGTGGATCCACCCAGCCTCAGTATAAGGACATGGCTTTCTCTGACTTGAGAGCCATGTGTGTTGAAAGACACCTGAAGCTAGGACAGAGTCCCTCCACACTACACCTGATAGATCTGCTGACAGCAGATGATCTTAGATTAGCTCTAGGAGCTAATGGGTCTGAATCAGTGAGTGGGTCAATTACAGTGTCTGGGTCAGATGATGAACATCAGGATGATCCAGACTCTGTGGTTGAAGGGCAAGGTTCCAAGGAGCCTAAAAAGGACAGAGGAATTCTCCCTAAGAGAACTGACAGAGTGGATGAGAGGCCTAGGTCCCCTTCCAGGGAATCTGACCACTCTTATCACTCTGGCAGAGAATTTGTCCAGCAGAGGAACTCATACTTTCCCATAAGAGAGACCTCCTCTGACAGAATGTACAAACTGCTGCAGTATGAGGAAGCAAGAGTTGCCCTCAAAACCAAGCAGTTGGCATTAGATAGAGAAGCCCTGGAGCTCCAGAGAGCTTCTAGAAGAGAGGGGTTAGATCCCCTTGGTGGCAGCAACAGTGTCCCTAGAGGCAGAGAATATATTCCAGACCATAGGAACCTGAGCAAGGTTGTTCCTCCCTACCAGAGTGGGGATGATATCCATAAGTGGATAACTGCTATGGAAAGGGCCTGTAGAGTACAACAGGTCCCCCAAAAGCAGTGGGCAGCAATCTTGTGTCTCTCCTTTTCAGATAAAGGTAGAGACAAGCTCCTCACTGTTAGAGAAGAGGATGCTGATGACTATGAAGTCCTGAAGAGTGCACTGATAGATGGGTTTGGCTTAACCACTGAGCAGTACAGGTTGAAGTTCAGAGACACCCAGAAGGCACAGACTCAGGACTGGACTGACTTTGTAGATTGTGCAACCAAGGCTCTGGAGGGTTGGCTGGTTGGCAGTAGGGTTACTGATTTCAAGGGATTGTATAATCTAATGATGAGAGAACAGATCCTTAATAATTGCCAGAACCAGTTGTTGCATCAATACCTGGTGGACTCAGATCTGACCTCTCCCCAAGAATTGGGAAAGAAGGCAGACAAGTGGGTCAGAACCAGGGTGAGGCAGAAAACCCAGAACCAAGGGGGTGACACAAAGAAGCAGGATTCTAAGGGCTCTGAGAAAAGTGGGGATAAGTCAAAAGACCAGAAGTCTTCACAAGGGCCCCAAAAATCTGCATCTGGTGGGGAGTCACAATCCAACAAGGGAAAAGGCCAAAAGAAGCCCTGGTGCAAATTCTGTAAACAGAAAGGGCACTGGACTTCTGATTGTAACAAGTCCAAAGACCAAACCACCACCACTCCTGCCCCTAAGGCAACTGTTCCCCCTAGCTCAGCTACTGGTGGAGGTGGTACTCAGAATAAGGGTGTAGTAGGGTTGACCCTGGGTTCTGAAGTGGACTCTGGCCTAGTCAGAGTACCCACTCAGGCAATGCTGATTTGTGATGGAGACATAGACATGTCCTTCCTTGTGAGCCCCAGTAATCTGGGCAAATACAAACAGCAGCCTGTAATAAATGGCAAACAGGCTTTGGCATTTAGGGACACAGGTGCTAGTGTCACCATGGTGGCAGAGGATCTTGTGGACCCTGGACAGATCATCCTGGGTGAAATGTACCAGGTGACCAATGCAAGCAATGTCAGGACCAACAATAGTCTGGCAGTTGTAAATTTCTCCTGGGGAGGGGTAACTGGCCTCAAGAAGGTTGTAGTCAGTGCAGACCTCCCTGTAGAATGTCTATTGGGCAATGATCTAGAGACTTCAGCCTGGTCTGAAGTAGAGTTATGGACTCATGCTGAGATGTTGGGCATCCCTGCAGAGGTATTTGCTGTGACCAGGTCACAGGCCAGAATGCATAACACTGAACCAGCTCTGGATCCTGGAACAATGGACCAGATGCTTCCCAAGAAGAGGAGCAGTAGGGTTAAGGCAGTGCCTTCCCCTCTGTCTCAGATCACAGATTCACCTCTTGAGGGAGGTGAAGCAGATCCTGAAGAAGGAACTGCTCCAGAGGGACTTGAGCCTGATCAGGTTGAGTTCTTGGGGGCAGGGGGCCCTTCTAGGGAAGATCTGAGTAAGGAGCAACAGTGCTGCCCCTCTCTTGAACCCCTCAGACAGCAGGCTGCTGCTGTGGCTGCTGGGAGTGCTAGTGGGTCCCATAAAGTTTATTGGGATGAGGGACTCCTATATTCTGAGGGTAGAGACCCAGCCCCTGGAGCCACCAGGAGGTTGGTAATACCTCAGAAGTTTAGGGGTTCCTCTTGACCTTAGCACATGACATCCCTTTAGCAGGTCACTTGGGCCAAAACAAGACCTGGGACAGGCTTGTTCCACATTTTCATTGGCCACATATGTCAGAGGACACAAAGAAGTGTTGTCGCTCCTGTGTCACATGCCAAGCCAGTGGTAAGGCAGGTGGCACAACAAAGGCCCCCTGATACCACTACCTGTGGTGGGGGTACCCTTTGAAAGGGTAGGGATTGACATTGTTGGTCCCCTTGACCCTCAAACTGCATCTGGGCACAGGTTTATCCTGGTGGTAGTGGATCATGCCACCAGGTACCCAGAAGCAATTCCCCTGAGGACCACCACAGCCCCTGTGGTGGCAAGAGCCCTCATTGGAGTTTTCTCCAGAGTGGGTTTCCCAAAGGAGGTCATCTCTGACAGAGTTACAAACTTCATGTCAGGATATTTGAAAGCAATGTGGAAGGAGTGTGGTGTAACTTATAAGTTCACCACCCCCCTATCACCCACAATGCAATGGGTTGGTTGAACGTTTCACCAAAACCCTGAAGGGAATGATTAAAGGACTCCCAGAGAAGCTTAGGCGGAAATGGGACCTTCTTCTTCCTTGCCTGTTGTTTGCATACAGAGAAGTTCCACAGAAGGGGTTGGCTACAGCCCATTTGAGCTTCTGTTTGGGCATCCTGTAAGAGGTCCATTGTGTTTG
This sequence comes from Calotriton arnoldi, assembly GCA_963921515.1. Lineage (NCBI taxonomy): Eukaryota > Metazoa > Chordata > Amphibia > Caudata > Salamandridae > Calotriton > Calotriton arnoldi. Next base: position 44,337 of record CAWUFW010002610.1, read on the forward strand.
GTTAAAGAGGGCTGGGAGTTACCTCTCAAACCCCCCAAACAGGATGTGATGGACTATGTACTTGGTCTCCGCTCCCGGATGGCCGAATACATGAAAAAGGCAACCAAAAACCTGGAGGCCAGCCAAGAATTGCAAAAAGCATGGCATGACCAAAGGCTGTGCTGACTGTGTACCAGCCAGGACAGAAGGTGTGGGTGTTGGAGCCTGTGGCCCCAGCAGCCCTCCAGGACAAGTGGAGTGGCCCCCATACAATAGTTGAACAAAAGGGAGAAGTCACCTATCTGGTGAATCTTGGAACTCCCAGGAGCCCCCTGAGGGTGCTCCATGTCAACAGATTAAAGCCATATGTTGACAGGGCAGACATGGGCTTGCTCATGGCAACTGATGAGGACCAGGAGGAGGAGAGTGACCCTCTCCCTGACCTGCTCTCACAGAACCCTGATGATGGGTCAGTAGATGGTGTTGCTTTGGCAAGCAGCCTCACTGACCATCAGCAAACTGAGTGCAGACAAGTTCTGCAACAGTACAGACATATGTTCAGCCTGACCCCTAGTCAGACTACCTGGTGCACCCATGAGGTGGACACTGGAGACAGTCTGCCTGTCAAGAGTAAAATCTACAGGCAACCTGACCATGTCAGGGACTGTATCAGGACTGAAGTCCAGAAAATGTTGGAGCTAGGTGTAATTGAGCCTTCAGATAGCCCTTGGGCTAGCCCAGTAGTCCTGGTACCCAAGCCTCATACCCAGGGTGGTAAGAAAGAAATGAGGTTTTGTGTAGACTACAGAGGCCTCAATGCAGTCACTAGGACTGATGCCTATCCCATACCAAGGGCAGATGAGCTGATTGATACTTTGGCCTCAGCCAAGTATCTAAGTACATTTGACCTAACAGCTGGCTACTGGCAGATCAGATTAGCTGATGATGCAAAAGCCAAAACAGCATTTTCGACCCTTAGTGGGCACTACCACTTTGTGGTGATGCCCTTTGGATTGAAAAATGCACCTGCCACTTTTCAGAGGTTGGTGAATAAAGTTCTGGCAGGGATGGAAACTTATTGCTCAGCTTATCTAGATGATATTGCTGTCTTTAGTTCCTCCTGGCAGGATCACCTGGTCCACCTCAGAAATGTTTTGGAGGCTCTGCAGAAAGCAGGCCTCACTATCAAGGCCACCAAGTGCCAGATAGGGCAGAGTCAGGTTGTGTACCTGGGCCACCTTGTGGGTGGAGGCCAGGTTCAACCTTTACAGAGCAATATCCAAACCATAATGGAATGGGTTGCTCCAACCACCCAGACACAGGTGAGAGCCTTCTTAGGCCTGACTGGGTACTATAGGAGGTTTGTCAAGGGATATGGATCTACAGTGACCCCCTTGAATGATCTGACCTCAAAGAAGATGCCAAAAAAGGTTCAGTGGACAGCTGGCTGTCAGAAGGCATTTGAAGACCTAAAGCAGGCCATGTGCACTGCCCCCATCTTACAGAGTCCAGACTACACCAAAAAGTTCATTGTCCAAACAGATGCTTCTGAGCTGGGTGTGGGAGCTGTACTGTCTCAACTGAATGATGAAGGTCAAGACCAGCCAGTAGCTTTCATTAGCAGAAGGCTGACCCCTAGAGAGAAACGTTGGTCAGCTATAGAGAGGGAGGCCTTTGCTGTGGTGTGGGCCCTGAAGAAGCTGAGGCCATACCTGTTTGGCACTCACTTCATAGTTCAGACTGACCACAAGCCCCTCCTATGGCTTAAACAGATGAAAGGTGAAAACCCAAAACTTTTGAGGTGGTCCATTTCCCTACAGGGGATGGACTATACAGTGGAACATAGACCTGGGACCCAACATGCCAATGCAGATGGACTCTCAAGGTATTTCCACTTAGAACACGAAGACTCAACTGGTCAAGGTTAGTTTAGTGTCCCTGCGTTTGGGGGGGGAGGTTGTGTAGGAGAGTAGGATCTGCCTCTTATGTTGCCCCCACTTTTTTTCTGATGTTTACACTGGTTTCTGGCTATAGTCTGGCTGGGACCCTGCCAATCAGGGCCCCAGCCTCTCTGTTCTCTCTAAATGACTTGGAGTGCACTCTAGGTGCACTAGTGATTGGATACTGTGGTACCTTATGAGTCCCTAGTATATGGTACCTTAGGTACCAAGGGCATAGGTACTTCACAGGCCTACCAGGGGCTGCAGCATGTATTATGCCACCCCTGGGAAGCAGACTAAATCTGACACCACAGGCCTGCTACCGCAGCCTGGGTGAGGTGGTGCTAGCACTCCTCACTGAGATATGGGTTCCCTATATCTCTCCTGCACACACATTTAAACCTATCAGTCACCCCTAAGGCAGGCCCTATCAATCCAGAGGGCAGGGTGCTTGGCTTCTATGTGAGGGGGTGCCTCTGCCTGAGCAGGGCCCCTCTGCAGCTCTCAGAGTCCATTCTCTGGTGCTGTTTGTGGATGCGGTTAAACCATATACTCTTAAGTGCATTATATCCTCGCGGTAAAATGCTAACTTTGGAATGGCTGCATCAAAACATGTTGTGTTTGGTGTCAAACATCTTGGAATACTACCCCCCGCCAGTTCTGGCGGTGGGGGTAGCATTCCACCCTTCTAGAGGGATAGACATGTACCTACTGTGGAAACGCGGTAGAATCCTGAAGAGCCCTGGCATCACAAAATGGATGCCACCAGTCACAGACACTGGGCTGCCCTCCTGCTGATGGCCGAAACTCGCAGTGGAGGAAGCCCAACAATAGGCATCCTGTCACAGGGAGGTGTAACCACCTCCCAGACAGGGTTTAGTGTATTGGGGCTGGGTGGGTGCACTCTTAGAGTGCTTTGAAGTCCTGCACTGGGGGAGCAGTAGGCTCCTCTGTGCATATGCCAGTTCAAACCGGCTCAGGGGCTACCTGCCCCTGCTCTGGCACGAAACTGGACAAAGGGAAATGGCTGTAGCCACCCACTCCCCTGACCCTCCCATAGGTGGGGTCATAGAGCTAGTCCCTCCCTTCTTTACAGTATAAGATAGGGAACCCTTGAACTTGAAAGTTAGATATCCCTGGACGATGCTCTGAAGAAGAATCCTGGACCTTCGATGTTCCACTGCCTCTGGAAGACTGAAGAATCTCCCTTGGAGTCAAGGAGTGACTCCCCTGCTTGGCAGGCACCAAAAACTACAAATGACGGTCGCAAACTACGCCGCTCCCGCCGGAATCCGAAGTCAATGCAGCCCAGGAAGAGGATTTCCTGACTTCTCAAAGGCCATCGTGAGTCCCCAGCGAAGCTGAGGCCAGTGGACCCCACGAGTGACGAGGAACCGCGACCCCTGGGTACCGTGCACTATTGTCAAGTGCAACCCCTTCACAACGTTCTACGAACCTGTGCTTTGGACCACGTGTGGTCCCTGCCTCCAGCAGGAATCCCTCTGAAGATCAGAGGCCTACCCCATCCCGAGTGACCGTGGGCCCCTGTTGAAGGAATCCTCCCGAGGCGTCTTTGTAATCCCTTGCCAGCTGGCTTGTGGGTCCCCTGAAGACGTTTCTAAGAAACCAAAAGGCTCCTCTGGTTGCTCCAGGCCTGCCCTGACTTACCTTCGCTGGGTGAGTTCCCCAGACCTTGCTGGTCTGCACCATTGACTTTTCTTCCGTTCCCCAAGACTTGCCGTTACCAAGGCTTGTTGGCTCCAATCGAGTCGCCCACACCGCAGTGAGCTGCAGACATTGTGGGACACGCCGAATCCAGCTCCTGGTCATTGTCGACACCTCCTGGACCTCGTGGCTGAAGAGTCAAGGCACCCGTGAACGACCTGAATCTTGCGACGACGGTGGGCATCCATCTTCCTTGCCCCGAGTCACTGCTAAGTGACTTTGAACACTGTCCCCTCTGCTTTCAGGTCTTCCATCTTCTGAATCCAGGCTTGGATTCCATCGGACACTTCCTCGGACTTCACAAGCAGCAAGTCTTCTTTGGCTTCCATTGAAAACGACGCCGCGACCCGACACCAAAGGACACCTATGCACCTGGCTTCCCTGGGTGAGGTAACTCCAGCACCACGGTGCTCCTGTGGGTGTTGGCCCTAGAACTACTTACCCTGTAAGTGACTTGCTTGTAGGTTCTCCCGAAGTGCCCTAGAACTCCTAATTTCCAACCGCGACTTGCCCCATTGAAGTCAACGGCGATCCGCGCCTGTGTATCCACACTGCACGCGTCCCCCGTGGGTCCTTTACTTACCTGCCTTGGGTGGTTTCGTGAGGCCCCAGCTCTTCTGAAGGCCCTAGGCCTTGTCCCTTTGCAAGTCGTTATTTCTAAGTCTCTTTTTTAGTATATGGTCTGGTACGCCCCTAGGGCCCCAGCCGTATGTGTGCTTAATTTATTGTGAAACGTTGATTTATGCATATGTTCCTGACTTCTAATCTCACAAGAGATTAGTAGAGAGTTGTTTAGTAATAAATACATATATATTTGATATATATACCTGTGTGGTGTCTTTTCATTTGGTGATTCAAGAGATTGTGTGGTAAAACAAGCTGCTTTACATTCCTTCAAGACTTAGCCTGAAGGCTGCTCTCCACAGCTACCACTAGGATAGCTTTCTTTAAAGGTTGTCTTAAACCTATCTACCATAAGAGTCGAATTGTACTGGTGCAAGGTGTCCACTTTAATTAGTGAACAGCATATACCAGGCCAACTTCTCACATTGGTGGGCAGCGTGTGGGATTCCAGCTTGCTATTGTTTTACTAGAAAATCTCTATTTGAATTACTAACTGGAAACCACTATAGGTACTTAAGGTACATATAAAGTCAAGCTTAGTATCAATAAGTTCTACTGAACTTAGAGCTGTGTGCCAAGGGATAGCACACCCTTTCTACAGCTCAAGCTAGTATCAGTAGGCCACAAACTAGTGTAGGTAGTACAACACTGCACAACACTAGAATGTCCTTAAAAGGTGGACCCAGTGGATCCACCCAGCCTCAGTATAAGGACATGGCTTTCTCTGACTTGAGAGCCATGTGTGTTGAAAGACACCTGAAGCTAGGACAGAGTCCCTCCACACTACACCTGATAGATCTGCTGACAGCAGATGATCTTAGATTAGCTCTAGGAGCTAATGGGTCTGAATCAGTGAGTGGGTCAATTACAGTGTCTGGGTCAGATGATGAACATCAGGATGATCCAGACTCTGTGGTTGAAGGGCAAGGTTCCAAGGAGCCTAAAAAGGACAGAGGAATTCTCCCTAAGAGAACTGACAGAGTGGATGAGAGGCCTAGGTCCCCTTCCAGGGAATCTGACCACTCTTATCACTCTGGCAGAGAATTTGTCCAGCAGAGGAACTCATACTTTCCCATAAGAGAGACCTCCTCTGACAGAATGTACAAACTGCTGCAGTATGAGGAAGCAAGAGTTGCCCTCAAAACCAAGCAGTTGGCATTAGATAGAGAAGCCCTGGAGCTCCAGAGAGCTTCTAGAAGAGAGGGGTTAGATCCCCTTGGTGGCAGCAACAGTGTCCCTAGAGGCAGAGAATATATTCCAGACCATAGGAACCTGAGCAAGGTTGTTCCTCCCTACCAGAGTGGGGATGATATCCATAAGTGGATAACTGCTATGGAAAGGGCCTGTAGAGTACAACAGGTCCCCCAAAAGCAGTGGGCAGCAATCTTGTGGCTCTCCTTTTCAGATAAAGGTAGAGACAAGCTCCTCACTGTTAGAGAAGAGGATGCTGATGACTATGAAGTCCTGAAGAGTGCACTGATAGATGGGTTTGGCTTAACCACTGAGCAGTACAGGTTGAAGTTCAGAGACACCCAGAAGGCACAGACTCAGGACTGGACTGACTTTGTAGATTGTGCAACCAAGGCTCTGGAGGGTTGGCTGGTTGGCAGTAGGGTTACTGATTTCAAGGGATTGTATAATCTAATGATGAGAGAACAGATCCTTAATAATTGCCAGAACCAGTTGTTGCATCAATACCTGGTGGACTCAGATCTGACCTCTCCCCAAGAATTGGGAAAGAAGGCAGACAAGTGGGTCAGAACCAGGGTGAGGCAGAAAACCCAGAACCAAGGGGGTGACACAAAGAAGCAGGATTCTAAGGGCTCTGAGAAAAGTGGGGATAAGTCAAAAGACCAGAAGTCTTCACAAGTGCCCCAAAAATCTGCATCTGGTGGGGAGTCACAATCCAACAAGGGAAAAGGCCAAAAGAAGCCCTGGTGCAAATTCTGTAAACAGAAAGGGCACTGGACTTCTGATTGTAACAAGTCCAAAGACCAAACCACCACCACTCCTGCCCCTAAGGCAACTGTTCCCCCTAGCTCAGCTACTGGTGGAGGTGGTACTCAGAATAAGGGTGTAGTAGGGTTGACCCTGGGTTCTGAAGTGGACTCTGGCCTAGTCAGAGTACCCACTCAGGCAATGCTGATTTGTGATGGAGACATAGACATGTCCTTCCTTGTGAGCCCCAGTAATCTGGGCAAATACAAACAGCAGCCTGTAATAAATGGCAAACAGGCTTTGGCATTTAGGGACACAGGTGCTAGTGTCACCATGGTGGCAGAGGATCTTGTGGACCCTGGGAAGTTTAATCCTGGGTGAAATGTACCAGGTGACCAATGCAAGCAATGTCAGGACCAACCATAGTCTGGCAGTTGTAAATTTCTCCTGGGGAGGGGTAACTGGCCTCAAGAAGGTTGTAGTCAGTGCAGACCTCCCTGTAGAATGTCTATTGGGCAATGATCTAGAGACTTCAGCCTGGTCTGAAGTAGAGTTATGGACTCATGCTGAGATGTTGGGCATCCCTGCAGAGGTATTTGCTGTGACTAGGTCACAGGCCAGAATGCATAACACTGAACCAGCTCTGGATCCTGGAACAATGGACCAGATGCTTCCCAAGAAGAGGAGCAGTAGGGTTAAGGCAGTGCCTTCCCCTCTGTCTCAGATCACAGATTCACCTCTTGAGGGAGGTGAAGCAGATCCTGAAGAAGGAACTGCCCCAGAGGGACTTGAGCCTGATCAGGTTGAGTTCTTGGGGGCAGGGGGCCCTTCTAGGGAAGATCTGAGTAAGGAGCAACAGTGCTGCCCCTCTCTTGAACCCCTCAGACAGCAGGCTGCTGCTGAGGCTGCTGGGAGTGCTAGTGGGTCCCATAAAGTTTATTGGGATGAGGGACTCCTATATTCTGAGGGTAGAGACCCAGCCCCTGGAGCCACCAGGAGGTTGGTAATACCTCAGAAGTTTAGGGGGTTCCTCTTGACCTTAGCACATGACATCCCTTTAGCAGGTCACTTGGGCCAAAACAAGACCTGGGACAGGCTTGTTCCACATTTTCATTGGCCACATATGTCAGAGGACACAAAGAAGTGTTGTCGCTCCTGTGTCACATGCCAAGCCAGTGGTAAGGCAGGTGGCACAACAAAGGCCCCCTGATACCACTACCTGTGGTGGGGGTACCCTTTGAAAGGGTAGGGATTGACATTGTTGGTCCCCTTGACCCTCAAACTGCATCTGGGCACAGGTTTATCCTGGTGGTAGTGGATCATGCCACCAGGTACCCAGAAGCAATTCCCCTGAGGACCACCACAGCCCCTGTGGTGGCAAGAGCCCTCATTGGAGTTTTCTCCAGAGTGGGTTTCCCAAAGGAGGTAATCTCTGACAGAGTTACAAACTTCATGTCAGGATATTTGAAAGCAATGTGGAACGAGTGTGGTGTAACTTATAAGTTCACCACCCCCTATCACCCACAATGCAATGGGTTGGTTGAACGTTTCACCAAAACCCTGAAGGGAATGATTAAAGGACTCCCAGAGAAGCTTAGGCGGAAATGGGACCTTCTTCTTCCTTGCCTGTTGTTTGCATACAGAGAAGTTCCACAGAAGGGGGTTGGCTACAGCCCATTTGAGCTTCTGTTTGGGCATCCTGTAAGAGGTCCATTGTGTTTGGTTAAAGAGGGCTGGGAGTTACCTCTCAAACCCCCCAAACAGGATGTGATGGACTATGTACTTGGTCTCCGCTCCCAGATGGCCGAATACATGAAAAAGGCAACCAAAAACCTGGAGGCCAGCCAAGAATTGCAAAAAGCATGGCATGACCAAAGGCTGTGCTGACTGTGTACCAGCCAGGACAGAAGGTGTGGGTGTTGGAGCCTGTGGCCCCAGCAGCCCTCCAGGACAAGTGGAGTGGCCCCCATACAATAGTTGAACAGAAGGGAGAAGTCACCTATCTGGTGAATCTTGGAACTCCCAGGAGCCCCCTGAGGGTGCTCCATGTCAACAGATTAAAGCCATATGTTGACAGGGCAGACATGGGCTTGCTCATGGCAACTGATGAGGACCAGGAGGAGGAGAGTGACCCTCTCCCTGACCTGCTCTCACAGAACCCTGATGATGGGTCAGTAGATGGTGTTGCTTTGGCAAGCAGCCTCACTGACCATCAGCAAACTGAGTGCAGACAAGTTCTGCAACAGTACAGACATATGTTTAGCCTGACCCCTAGTCAGACTACCTGGTGCACCCATGAGGTGGACACTGGAGACAGTCTGCCTGTCAAGAGTAAAATCTACAGGCAACCTGACCATGTCAGGGACTGTATCAGGACTGAAGTCCAGAAAATGTTGGAGCTAGGTGTAATTGAGCCTTCAGATAGCCCTTGGGCTAGCCCAGTAGTCCTGGTACCCAAGCCTCATACCCAGGGTGGTAAGAAAGAAATGAGGTTTTGTGTAGACTACAGAGGCCTCAATGCAGTCACTAGGACTGATGCCTATCCCATACCAAGGGCAGATGAGCTGATTGATACTTTGGCCTCAGCCAAGTATCTAAGTACATTTGACCTAACAGCTGGCTACTGGCAGATCAGATTAGCTGATGATGCAAAAGCCAAAACAGCATTTTCGACCCCTAGTGGGCACTACCACTTTGTGGTGATGCCCTTTGGATTGAAAAATGCACCTGCCACTTTTCAGAGGTTGGTGAATAAAGTTCTGGCAGGGATGGAAACTTATTGCTCAGCTTATCTAGATGATATTGCTGTCTTTAGTTCCTCCTGGCAGGATCACCTGGTCCACCTCAGAAATGTTTTGGAGGCTCTGCAGAAAGCAGGCCTCACTATCAAGGCCACCAAGTGCCAGATAGGGCAGAGTCAGGTTGTGTACCTGGGCCACCTTGTGGGTGGAGGCCAGGTTCAACCTTTACAGAGCAAAATCCAAACCATAATGGAATGGGTTGCTCCAACCACCCAGACACAGGTGAGAGCCTTCTTAGGCCTGACTGGGTACTATAGGAGGTTTGTCAAGGGATATGGATCTATAGTGACCCCCTTGAATGATCTGACCTCAAAGAAGATGCTAAAAAGGTTCAGTGGACAGCTGGCTGTCAGAAGGCATTTGAAGACCTAAAGCAGGCCATGTGCACTGCCCCCATCTTACAGAGTCCAGACTACACCAAAAAGTTCATTGTCCAAACAGATGCTTCTGAGCTGGGTGTGGGAGCTGTACTGTCTCAACTGAATGATGAAGGTCAAGACCAGCCAGTAGCTTTCATTAGCAGAAGGCTGACCCCTAGAGAGAAACGTTGGTCAGCTATAGAGAGGGAGGCCTTTGCTGTGGTGTGGGCCCTGAAGAAGCTGAGGCCATACCTGTTTGGCACTCACTTCATAGTTCAGACTGACCACAAGCCCCTCCTATGGCTTAAACAGATGAAAGGTGAAAACCCAAAACTTTTGAGGTGGTCCATTTCCCTACAGGGGATGGACTATACAGTGGAACATAGACCTGGGACCCAACATGCCAATGCAGATGGACTCTCAAGGTATTTCCACTTAGAACACGAAGACTCAACTGGTCAAGGTTAGTTTAGTGTCCCTGCGTTTGGGGGGAGGTTGTGTAGGAGAGTAGGATCTGCCTCTTATGTTGCCCCCACTTTTTTCTGATGTTTACACTGGTTTCTGGCTATAGTCTGGCTGGGACCCTGCCAATCAGGGCCCCAGCCTCTCTGTTCTCTCTAAATGACTTGGAGTGCACTCTAGGTGCACTAGTGATTGGATACTGTGGTACCTTATGAGTCCCTAGTATATGGTACCTTAGGTACCAAGGGCATAGGTACTTCACAGGCCTACCAGGGGCTGCAGCATGTATTATGCCACCCCTGGGAAGCAGACTAAATCTGACACCACAGGCCTGCTACTGCAGTCTGGGTGAGGTGGTGCTAGCACTCCTCACTGAGATATGGGTTCCCTATATCTCTCCTGCACACACATTTAAACCTATCAGTCACCCCTAAGGCAGGCCCTATCAATCCAGAGGGAAGGGTGCTTGGCTTCTATGTGAGGGAGTGCCTCTGCCTGAGCAGGGCCCCTCTGCAGCTCTCAGAGTCCATTCTCTGGTGCTGTTTGTGGATGCGGTTAAACCATATACTCTTAAGTGCATTATATCCTCGCGGTAAAATGCTAACTTTGGAATGGCTGCATCAAAACATGTTGTGTTTGGTGTCAAACATCTTGGAATACTACCCCCCGCCAGTTCTGGCGGTGGGGGTAGCATTCCACCCTTCTAGAGGGATAGACATGTACCTACTGTGGAAACGCGGTAGAATCCTGAAGAGCCCTGGCATCACAAAATGGATGCCACCAGTCACAGACACTGGGCTGCCCTCCTGCTGATGGCCGAAACTCGCAGTGGAGGAAGCCCAACAATAGGCATCCTGTCACAGGGAGGTGTAACCACCTCCCAGACAGGGTTTAGTGTATTGGGGCTGGGTGGGTGCACTCTTAGAGTGCTTTGAAGTCCTGCACTGGGGGAGCAGTAGGCTCCTCTGTGCATATGCCAGTTCAAACCGGCTCAGGGGCTACCTGCCCCTGCTCTGGCGCGAAACTGGACAAAGGGAAGTGGGTGTAGCCACCCACTCCCCTGACCCTCCCATAGATGGGGTCATAGAGCTAGTCCCTCCCTTCTTTACAGTATAAGATAGGGAACCCTTGAACTTGAAAGTTAGATATCCCTGGACGACGCTCTGAAGAAGAATCCTGGACCTTCGATGTTTCACTATCTCTGGAAGACTGAAGAATCTCCCTTGGAGTCAAGGAGTGACTCCCCTGCTTGGCAGGCACCAAAAACTACAAATGACGGTTGCAAACTACGCCGCTCCCGCTGGAGTCCGAAGTCCCTGCAGCCCAGGAAGAGGATTTCCTGACTTCTCAAAGGCCATCGTGAGTCCCCAGCGAAGCTGAGGCCAGTGGACCCCACGAGTGATGAGGAACCGTGACCCCTGGGTACCGTGCACTATTGTCAAGTGCAACCCCTTCACAACGTTCTACGAACCTGTGCTTTGGACCACGTGTGGTCCCTGCCTCCAGCAGGAATCCCTCTGAAGATCAGAGGCCTACCCCATCCCGAGTGACCGTGGGCCCCTGTTGAAGGAATCCTCCCGAGGCGTCTTTGTGATCCCTTGCCAGCTGTCTTGTGGGTCCCCTGAAGACGTTTCTAAGAAACCAAAAGGCTCCTCTGGTTGCTCCAGGCCTGCCCTGACTTACCTTCACTGGGTGAGTTCCCCAGACCTTGCTGGTCTGCACCATTGACTTTTCTTCCGTTCCCCAAGACTTGCTGTTACCAAGGCTTGTTGGCTCCAATCAAGTCGCCGACACCGCAGTGAGCTGCAGACATTGTGGCACACGCCGAATCCAGCTCCTGGTCATCGTCGACTCCTCCTGGACCTCGTGGCTGAAGAGTCAAGGCACCCGTGAACGACCTGAATCTTGCGACGACGGTGGGCATCCATCTTCCTTGCCCCGAGTCACTGCCAAGTGACTTTGAACACTGTCCCCTCTGCTTTCAGGTCTTCCATCTTCTGAATCCAGGCTTGGATTCCATCGGACACTTCCTCGGACTTCACAAGCAGCAAGTCTTCTTTGGCTTCCATTGAAAACGACGCCGCGACCCGACACCAAAGGACACCTATGCACCTGGCTTCCCTGGGTGAGGTAACTCCAGCACTACGGTGCTCCTGTGGGTTTTGGCCCTAGAACTACTTACCCTGTAAGTGACTTGCTTGTAGGTTCTCCCGAAGTGCCCTAGAACTCCTAATTTCCAACCGCGACTTGCCCCATTGAAGTCAACGGCGATCCGCGCCTGTGTATCCACACTGCACGCGTCCCCCGTGGGTCCTTTACTTACCTGCCTTGGGTGGTTTCGTGAGGCCCCAGCTCTTCTGAAGGCCCTAGGCCTTGTCCCTTTGCAAGTCGTTATTTCTAAGTCTCTTTTTTAGTATATGGTCTGGTACGCCCCTAGGGCCCCAGCCGTATGTGTGCTTAATTTATTGTGAAACGTTGATTTATGCATATGTTCCTGACTTCTAATCTCACAAGAGATTAGTAGAGAGTTGTTTAGTAATAAATACATATATATTTGATATATATACCTGTGTGGTGTCTTTTCATTTGGTGATTCAAGAGATTGTGTGGTAAAACAAGCTGCTTTACATTCCTTCAAGACTTAGCCTGAAGGCTGCTCTCCACAGCTACCACTAGGATAGCTTTCTTTAAAGGTTGTCTTAAACCTATCTACCATAAGAGTCGAATTGTACTGGTGCAAGGTGTCCACTTTAACTAGTGAACAGCATATACCAGGCCAACTTCTCACATTGGTGGGCAGCGTGTGGGATTCCAGCTTGCTATTGTTTTACCAGAAAATCTCTATTTGAATTACTAACTGGAAACCACTATAGGTACTTAAGGTACATATAAAGTCAAGCTTAGTATCAATAAGTTCTACTGAACTTAGAGCTGTGTGCCAAGGGATAGCACACCCTTTCTACAGCTCAAGCTAGTATCAGTAGGCCACAAACTAGTGTAGGTAGTACAACACTGCACAACACTAGAATGTCCTTAAAAGGTGGACCCAGTGGATCCACCCAGCCTCAGTATAAGGACATGGCTTTCTCTGACTTGAGAGCCATGTGTGTTGAAAGACACCTGAAGCTAGGACAGAGTCCCTCCACACTACACCTGATAGATCTGCTGACAGCAGATGATCTTAGATTAGCTCTAGGAGCTAATCGGTCTGAATCAGTGAGTGGGTCAATTGAGTGGGTCAATTACAGTGTCTGGGTCAGATGATGAACATCAGGATGATCCAGACTCTGTGGTTGAAGGGCAAGGTTCCAAGGAGCCTAAAAGGGACAGAGGAATTCTCCCTAAGAGAACTGACAGAGTGGATGAGAGGCCTAGGTCCCCTTCCAGGGAATCTGACCACTCTTATCACTCTGGCAGAGAATTTGTCCAGCAGAGGAACTCATACTTTCCCATAAGAGAGACCTCCTCTGACAGAATGTACAAACTGCTGCAGTATGAGGAAGCAAGAGTTGCCCTCAAAACCAAGCAGTTGGCATTAGATAGAGAAGCCCTGGAGCTCCAGAGAGCTTCTAGAAGAGAGGGGTTAGATCCCCTTGGTGGCAGCAACAGTGTCCCTAGAGGCAGAGAATATATTCCAGACCATAGGAACCTGAGCAAGGTTGTTCCTCCCTACCAGAGTGGGGATGATATCCATAAGTGGATAACTGCTATGGAAAGGGCCTGTAGAGTACAACAGGTCCCCCAAAAGCAGTGGGCAGCAATCTTGTGGCTCTCCTTTTCAGATAAAGGTAGAGACAAGCTCCTCACTGTTAGAGAAGAGGATGCTGATGACTATGAAGTCCTGAAGAGTGCACTGATAGATGGGTTTGGCTTAACCACTGAGCAGTACAGGTTGAAGTTCAGAGACACCCAGAAGGCACAGACTCAGGACTGGACTGACTTTGTAGATTGTGCAACCAGGGCTCTGGAGGGTTGGCTGGTTGGCAGTAGGGTTACTGATTTCAAGGGATTGTATAATCTAATGATGAGAGAACAGATCCTTAATAATTGCCAGAACCAGTTGTTGCATCAATACCTGGTGGACTCAGATCTGACCTCTCCCCAAGAATTGGGAAAGAAGGCAGACAAGTGGGTCAGAACCAGGGTGAGGCAGAAAACCCAGAACCAAGGGGGTGACACAAAGAAGCAGGATTCTAAGGGCTCTGAGAAAAGTGGGGATAAGTCAAAAGACCAGAAGTCTTCACAAGGGCCCCAAAAATCTACATCTGGTGGGGAGTCACAATCCAACAAGGGAAAAGGCCAAAAGAAGCCCTGGTGCAAATTCTGTAAACAGAAAGGGCACTGGACTTCTGATTGTAACAAGTCCAAAGACCAAACCACCACCACTCCTGCCCCTAAGGCAACTGTTCCCCCTAGCTCAGCTACTGGTGGAGGTGGTACTCAGAATAAGGGTGTAGTAGGGTTGACCCTGGGTTCTGAAGTGGACTCTGGCCTAGTCAGAGTACCCACTCAGGCAATGCTGATTTGTGATGGAGACATAGACATGTCCTTCCTTGTGAGCCCCAGTAATCTGGGCAAATACAAACAGCAGCCTGTAATAAATGGCAAACAGGCTTTGGCATTTAGGGACACAGGTGCTAGTGTCACCATTGTGGCAGAGGATCTTGTGGACCCTGGACAGATCATCCTGGGCGAAATGTACCAGGTGACCAATGCAAGCAATGTCAGGACCAACCATAGTCTGGCAGTTGTAAATTTCTCCTGGGGAGGGGTAACTGGCCTCAAGAAGGTTGTAGTCAGTGCAGACCTCCCTGTAGAATGTCTATTGGGCAATGATCTAGAGACTTCAGCCTGGTCTGAAGTAGAGTTATGGACTCATGCTGAGATGTTGGGCATCCCTGCAGAGGTATTTGCTGTGACCAGGTCACAGGCCAGAATGCATAACACTGAACCAGCTCTGGATCCTGGAACAATGGACCAGATGCTTCCCAAGAAGAGGAGCAGTAGGGTTAAGGCAGTGCCTTCCCCTCTGTCTCAGATCACAGATTCACCTCTTGAGGGAGGTGAAGCAGATCCTGAAGAAGGAACTGCCCCAGAGGGACTTGAGCCTGATCAGGTTGAGTTCTTGGGGGCAGGGGGCCCTTCTAGGGAAGATCTGAGTAAGGAGCAACAGTGCTGCCCCTCTCTTGAACCCCTCAGACAGCAGGCTGCTGCTGAGGCTGCTGGGAGTGCTAGTGGGTCCCATAAAGTTTATTGGGATGAGGGACTCCTATATTCTGAGGGTAGAGACCCAGCCCCTGGAGCCACCAGGAGGTTGGTAATACCTCAGAAGTTTAGGGGGTTCCTCTTGACCTTAGCACATGACATCCCTTTAGCAGGTCACTTGGGCCAAAACAAGACCTGGGACAGGCTTGTTCCACATTTTCATTGGCCACATATGTCAGAGGACACAAAGAAGTGTTGTCACTCCTGTGTCACATGCCAAGCCAGTGGTAAGGCAGGTGGCACAACAAAGGCCCCCCTGATACCACTACCTGTGGTGGGGGTACCCTTTGAAAGGGTAGGGATTGACATTGTTGGTCCCCTTGACCCTCAAACTGCATCTGGGCACAGGTTTATCCTGGTGGTAGTGGATCATGCCACCAGGTACCCAGAAGCAATTCCCCTGAGGACCACCACAGCCGCTGTGGTGGCAAGAGCCCTCATTGGAGTTTTCTCCAGAGTGGGTTTCCCAAAGGAGGTCATCTCTGACAGAGTTACAAACTTCATGTCAGGATATTTGAAAGCAATGTGGAAGGAGTGTGGTGTAACTTATAAGTTCACCACCCCCCTATCACCCACAATGCAATGGGTTGGTTGAACGTTTCAGCAAAACCCTGAAGGGAATGATTAAAGGACTCCCAGAGAAGCTTAGGCGGAAATGGGACCTTCTTCTTCCTTGCCTGTTGTTTGCATACAGAGAAGTTCCACAGAAGGGGGTTGGCTACAGCCCATTTGAGCTTCTGTTTGGGCATCCTGTAAGAGGTCCATTGTGTTTGGTTAAAGAGGGCTGGGAGTTACCTCTCAAACCCCCAAACAGGATGTGATGGACTATGTACTTGGTCTCCGCTCCCGGATGGCCGAATACATGAAAAAGGCAACCAAAAACCTGGAGGCCAGCCAAGAATTGCAAAAAGCATGGCATGACCAAAAGGCTGTGCTGACTGTGTACCAGCCAGGACAGAAGGTGTGGGTGTTGGAGCCTGTGGCCCCAGCAGCCCTCCAGGACAAGTGGAGTGGCCCCCATACAATAGTTGAACAAAAGGGAGAAGTCACCTCTCTGGTGAATCTTGGAACTCCCAGGAGCCCCCTGAGGGTGCTCCATGTCAACAGATTAAAGCCATATGTTGACAGGGCAGACATGGGCTTGCTCATGGCAACTGATGAGGACCAGGAGGAGGAGAGTGACCCTCTCCCTGACCTGCTCTCACAGAACCCTGATGATGGGTCAGTAGATGGTGTTGCTTTGGCAAGCAGCCTCACTGACCATCAGCAAACTGAGTGCAGACAAGTTCTGCAACAGTACAGACATATGTTCAGCCTGACCCCTAGTCAGACTACCTGGTGCACCCATGAGGTGGACACTGGAGACAGTCTGCCTGTCAAGAGTAAAATCTACAGGCAACCTGACCATGTCAGGGACTGTATCAGGACTGAAGTCCAGAAAATGTTGGAGCTAGGTGTAATTGAGCCTTCAGATAGCCCTTGGGCTAGCCCAGTAGTCCTGGTACCCAAGCCTCATACTCAGGGTGGTAAGAAAGAAATGAGGTTTTGTGTAGACTACAGAGGCCTCAATGCAGTCACTAGGACTGATGCCTATCCCATACCAAGGGCAGATGAGCTGATTGATACGTTGGCCTCAGCCAAGTATCTAAGTACATTTGACCTAACAGCTGGCTACTGGCAGATCAGATTAGCTGATGATGCAAAAGCCAAAACAGCATTTTCGACCCCTAGTGGGCACTACCACTTTGTGGTGATGCCCTTTGGATTGAAAAATGCACCTGCCACTTTTCAGAGGTTGGTGAATAAAGTTCTGGCAGGGATGGAAACTTATTGCTCAGCTTATCTAGATGATATTGCTGTCTTTAGTTCCTCCTGGCAGGATCACCTGGTCCACCTCAGAAATGTTTTGGAGGCTCTGCAGAAAGCAGGCCTCACTATCAAGGCCACCAAGTGCCAGATAGGGCAGAGTCAGGTTGTGTACCTGGGCCACCTTGTGGGTGGAGGCCAGGTTCAACCTTTACAGAGCAAAATCCAAACCATAATGGAATGGGTTGCTCCAACCACCCAGACACAGGTGAGAGCCTTCTTAGGCCTGACTGGGTACCATAGGAGGTTTGTCAAGGGATATGGATCTATAGTGACCCCCTTGAATGATCTGACCTCAAAGAAGATGCTAAAAAAGGTTCAGTGGACAGCTGGCTGTCAGAAGGCATTTGAAGACCTAAAGCAGGCCATGTGCACTGCCCCCATCTTACAGAGTCCAGACTACACCAAAAAGTTCATTGTCCAAACAGATGCTTCTGAGCTGGGTGTGGGAGCTGTACTGTCTCAACTGAATGATGAAGGTCAAGACCAGCCAGTAGCTTTCATTAGCAGAAGGCTGACCCCTAGAGAGAAACGTTGGTCAGCTATAGAGAGGGAGGCCTTTGCTGTGGTGTGGGCCCTGAAGAAGCTGAGGCCATACCTGTTTGGCACTCACTTCATAGTTCAGACTGACCACAAGCCCCTCCTATGGCTTAAACAGATGAAAGGTGAAAACCCAAAACTTTTGAGGTGGTCCATTTCCCTACAGGGGATGGACTATACAGTGGAACATAGACCTGGGACCCAACATGCCAATGCAGATGGACTCTCAAGGTATTTCCACTTAGAACACGAAGACTCAACTGGTCAAGGTTAGTTTAGTGTCCCTGCGTTTGGGGGAGGTTGTGTAGGAGAGTAGGATCTGCCTCTTATGTTGCCCCCACTTTTTTCTGATGTTTACACTGGTTTCTGGCTATAGTCTGGCTGGGACCCTGCCAATCAGGGCCCCAGCCTCTCTGTTCTCTCTAAATGACTTGGAGTGCACTCTAGGTGCACTAGTGATTGGAATCTGTGGTACCTTATGAGTCCCTAGTATATGGTACCTTAGGTACCAAGGGCATAGGTACTTCACAGGCCTACCAGGGGCTGCAGCATGTATTATGCCACCCCTGGGAAGCAGACTAAATCTGACACCACAGGCCTGCTACCGCAGCCTGGGTGAGGTGGTGCTAGCACTCCTCACTGAGATATGGGTTCCCTATATCTCTCCTGCACACACATTTAAACCTATCAGTCACCCCTAAGGCAGGCCCTATCAATCCAGAGGGCAGGGTGCTTGGCTTCTATGTGAGGGGGTGCCTCTGCCTGAGCAGGGCCCCTCTGCAGCTCTCAGAGTCCATTCTCTGGTGCTGTTTGTGGATGCGGTTAAACCATATACTCTTAAGTGCATTATATCCTCGCGGTAAAATGCTAACTTTGGAATGGCTGCATCAAAACATGTTGTGTTTGGTGTCAAACATCTTGGAATACTACCCCCCGCCAGTTCTGGCGGTGGGGGTAGCATTCCACCCTTCTAGAGGGATAGACATGTACCTACTGTGGAAACGCGGTAGAATCCTGAAGAGCCCTGGCATCACAAAATGGATGCCACCAGTCACAGACACTGGGCTGCCCTCCTGCTGATGGCCGAAACTCACAGTGGAGGAAGCCCAACAATAGGCATCCTGTCACAGGGAGGTGTAACCACCTCCCAGACAGGGACCCTTGACCTTGCCAGGTAGGTCGCTCCCCCACCACACAGCTCCGCCTGTGTTGTCTGCCCGCTGCTTCTGCAGGTAAGATCGCCCTCCGCTTGTGGCCCCGGTGCCCGTATTTCTTGCTTGTCTCCCCATTTTCCTTTCTGTGCCCCTCGCTGCCCCATTTGCGTTGTGCTTGTAATTTTGTCTGTTTTCTCCCCCCATTTTCCTTTCTGTGCCCCTCGCTGCCCCATTTGCGTTGTGCTTGTAATTTTGTCTGTTTTCTCCCCCCATTTTCCTTTCTGTGCCCCTCGCTGCCCCATTTGCGTTGTGCTTGTAATTTTGTCTGTTTTCTCCCCCATTTTCCTTTCTGTGCCCCTCGCTGCCCCATTTGCGTTGTGCTTGTAATTTTGTCTGTTTTCTCCCCCATTTTCCTTTCTGTGCCCCTCGCTGCCCCATTTGCGTTGTGCTTGTAATTTTGTCTGTTTTCTCCCCCATTTTCCTTTCTGTGCCCCTCGCTGCCCCATTTGCGTTGTGCTTGTAATTTTGTCTGTTTTCTCCCCCATTTTCCTTTCTGTGCCCCTCGCTGCCCCATTTGCGTTGTGCTTGTAATTTTGTCTGTTTTCTCCCCCATTTTCCTTTCTGTGCCCCTCGCTGCCCCATTTGCGTTGTGCTTGTAATTTTGTCTGTTTTCTCCCCCATTTTCCTTTCTGTGCCCCTCGCTGCCCCATTTGCGTTGTGCTTGTAATTTTGTCTGTTTTCTCCCCCCATTTTCCTTTCTGTGCCCCTCGCTGCCCCATTTGCGTTGTGCCCGTAATTTTGTCTGTTTTCTCCCCCCATTTTCCTTTCTGTGCCCCTCGCTGCCCCATTTGCGTTGTGCCCGTATTTTTGTCTGTTTTATCTCCCCTTGTACTTTGTGCCCCCGCTGCCTCTCGCCATTCCCGCCGCTGCGTCCCCTGCGGCCCCGCCCCCCTGACTGCCCATTCGCTGCCCCTGCCTCCCGCCTCCCAGCTGCTCCTCCCTCCCACCTCCCCATAAATGGCGGCCGCTGCGCGCCGCGCCGCTGGCGCGCCGAAGGCACGCCTAAGGCAAGCCCGTCTGCGCCCGTCCGCGACTGGACCGCGCCCAGCGCCAGAACCCCTGGATCCCACCGATGCAACACCACTCGACGGACCTACGACGCCGCCACCCTCACCGCACTCAATGCCGGCCGGAACCCTGCCTGCTACCGAGCCTCACAGAGACGCACCCACGGACCCTTCACCTGCCAAACCTGCCGATTCACCTGCCCCCGGACGTGCACCACCTCCGCCAAGTCGAGCACCAGCAGCAACCACCTGAAATGCATCCTGTTGAACACCCGCTCCGTCCACAGGCACGCCGTGGAACTCTGGGACCTGCTCGACGCAACAGCACCGGACATCGCCTTCCTCACCGAAACCTGGATGAACGCCTCCTCAGCGCCCGACATCGCCATAGACATCCCGGACGGATACAAGATCACCCGGAGGGACCGCGTCAACCAGACGGGAGGAGGCATCGCCATCGTACACAAGAACACCATCCGCATCTCGACTAACTCCGACGAGACCTTCACCGCCGCCGAACACCTACACTTCCAGATACACACTGACCCCAAGACCACCCTCCGAGGCACCCTCATCTACAGACCCCCGGGACCACGCACACTATTCAGCGAAGACATCGCAGACTTCATCAGCCCGCACGCCATGCCCTCCGCCGACTACAATCTCCTAGGGGACCTCAACTTCCACCTGGAGAACAACAACGACAGAAACACCACCGCCCTGCTGGACAACCTCGCCAACCTCGGACTCAAGCAACTGGTGAACACGCCCACCCACTACGCCGGCCACACGCTTGACCCCGTCTTCTTTTCCAGCAAGCACATCTCCTTCAGCCACGCCACCGGACTCCACTGGACCGACCACAGCTGCGTCCACTTCAGCTTCAGAAAGACTGCGACCCACCACCACCCACAACAGGCTCCCCGCCGGAGCTGGAGCAAGATCACCGCCGAGCAGCTCACCGCCTCCCTCAGCCAGAACACACCCACCAACACAACGGACCCAAACGAAGCAGCCAGCAACCTCGCCAAGTGGCTGACCGCCTGCGCCGACGACCTCGCACCACTAAAAACCCTCCCAGCAGACCCGGAAGCAAGAAAACCCCTTGGTTCACCAACGAACTCAAGGAATCCAAGAAGAACTGCCGCACTCTCGAGAAAACCTGGCGACTCGACCAGACCACAGACAACAGGACCGCCCTCAAGCACGCCACCCGTAAACACCACCAGATGATCCGTGCCACCAAGAAGTCGGCACTCAAAGAACGACTGGACAACAACGCCCACGACAGCAAGGAACTTTTCAGCATCGTCAAAGAGTTCTCCAACCCCGGCGCCGGAAACAACGACATCACCCCCTCGCAAGACCTCTGCAACTCACTCGCCGCGTTCTTCCACCGCAAGATCACCGACATACATAACAGCTTCGACGCACAAACCACGCACCCTACCGCCGAACCAACGCCCGCCACCACCACCCTCTGCAACTGGACCCCGATCAGCACCGAAGACACCACCCGCACGATGAACTCCATCCACTCCGGATCACCAACCGACCCCTGCCCACACCACGTCTTCAACAAAGCCGACGCCACCATCGCACCCCATCTCCGGGACATCATCAACTCCTCCTTCCACACCACCACCTTCCCGGAGAGCTGGAAGCACGCCGAGCTTACCGCCCTCCTGAAGAAACCAACGGCGAACCCCACCGACCTCAAGAACTACCGTCCCATCTCGCTCCTTCCGTTTCCGGCCAAAGTCATCGAGAAGACCGTCAACAGACAGCTTGCTGCCTTCCTCGAGACGAACGGATCCCTCGACCCCTCGCAGTCCGGGTTTCGGGCCAACCACAGCACCGAGACCGCCCTTATCGCAGCCACCGACGACATCAGAACCCTAACCGACAACGGGGAAACAGCAGCCCTCATCCTCTTGGACCTCTCCCGCGGCGTTCGACACCGTCTGCCACCGCACCCTAGTGAAGCGCCTCAGCAACATCGGAATCCGAGAGAAAGCACTGGAATGGATCATCTCGTTCCTCGCCGGAAGAACCCAGAGAGTCCGCCTCCCCCGTTCAGATCCGAGGCCACCGAAGTCATCTGCGGCGTTCCACAAGGATCCTCACTCAGTCCTACCCTCTTCAACGTCTACATGAGCCCCTCGCAGCCATCGCACGCCAACACAACCTCAACATCATCTCCTACGCCGACGACACCCAGCTGATCCTCTCCCTCACCAACGACCCCACCACCGCCAGAGCCAACCTACACGACCGGGATGAGAGACGTCGCCGACTGGATGAGGAACAGCCGCCTTAAACTGAACTCAGACAAGACGGAAGTCCTCATCCTGGGCTCATCACCCTCCGCCTGGGACGACTCCTGGTGGCCCCCGGCCCTGGGCACCGCGCCCAAGCCAACGGACCACGCACGCAACCTGGGCTTCATCCTGGACTCCTCCCTGTCAATGACCAGACAAGTCAACGCCGTCTCATCTTCGTGCTTCAACACCCTGCGCATGCTCCGCAAGATCTTCAGATGGATCCCCACTGAAACCAGGAAGACCGTCACCCAGGCACTCGTCACCAGCCGACTGGACTATGGGAACACCCTCTACGCCGGAACCACAGCCAAACTTCAAAAAGACTCCAGCGCATCCAGAACGCCTCCGCACGACTCATCCTGGACATCCCCCGACACAGCCACATCACCGGACACCTGAAAGACCTGCACTGGCTCCCCGTCAGCAAGAGAATCACGTTCAGACTCCTCACCCACGCACACAAGGCCCTCCACGACCTGGGCCCAAAGTACCTCAACGACCGCATGACCTTCTACACGCCCACCCGCCAGCTACGATCAACCAGCCACGCCCTCGCCACCGTACCACGCATCCGCAGAACCACCGCCGGAGGAAGATCCTTCTCCTACCTGGCAGCCAAGACCTGGAACTCCCTCCCCACTCACCTTCGGCGAACCCAGGACCATCTCTCCTTCAGGAAGCAGCTCAAGACCTGGCTGTTCGAGCAATAACTTACCCCCTCCCCCAGCGCCTTGAGACCCTCCCGGGTGAGTAGCGCGCTCTATAAATGCCGTGATTGATTGATTGATTGATTGGTTTAGTGTATTGGGGCTGGGTGGGTGCACTCTTAGAGTGCTTTGAAGTCCTGCACTGGGGAGCAGTAGGCTCCTCTGTGCATATGCCAGTTCAAACCGGCTCAGGGGCTACCTGCCCCTGCTCTGGCGCGAAACTGGACAAAGGGAAGTGGGTGTAGCCACCCACTCCCCTGACCCTCCCATAGGTGGGGTCATAGAGCTAGTCCCTCCCTTCTTTACAGTATAAGATAGGGAACCCTTGAACTTGAAAGTTAGATATCCCTGGACGACGCTCTGAAGAAGAATCCTGGACCTTCGATGTTCCACTACCTCTGGAAGACTGAAGAATCTCCCTTGGAGTAAAGGAGTGACTCCCCTGCTTGGCAGGCACCAAAAACTACAAATGACGGTCGCAAACTACGCCGCTCCCGCCGGAGTCCGAAGTCCCTGCAGCCCAGGAAGAGGATTTCCTGACTTCTCAAAGGCCATCGTGAGTCCCCAGCGAAGCTGAGGCCAGTGGACCCCACGAGTGACGAGGAACCGCGACCCCTGGGTACCGTGCACTATTGTCAAGTGCAATCCCTTCTCAACATTCTATGAACCTGTGCTTTGTTCAACGTGTGGTCCCAGCCTCCAGCAGGAATCCCTCCGAAGATCAGAGGCCTACCCCGTCCCGAGTGACCGTGGGCCCCTGTTGAAGGAATCCTCCCGAGGCGTCTTTGCGATCCCTTGCCAGCCGGCTTGTGGGTCCCCTGAAGACTTTTCTAAGAAACCAAAGGGCTCTCCTGGTTGCTCCAGGCCTGCCCTGACTTACCCTCGCTGGGTGAGTTCCCCAGACTTGCTGGTCTGCACTATTGACTTTTCTTCCGTTCCCCAAGACTTGCTGTTACCAAGGCTTGTTGGCTCCAATCGAGTCGCTGACACCGCAGTAAGCTGCAGACATCGTGGGACACGCCGAATCCAGCTCCTGGTCATCGTCGATGCCTCCTGGACCTCGTGGCTGAAGAGTCAAGGCACCCATGAATGACCTGAATCTTGCGACGATGGTGGGCATCCATCTTCCTTGCCCCGAGTCACTGCCAAGTGACTTTGAACACTGTCCCCTCTGCTTTCAGGTCTTCCATCTTCTGAATCCAGGCTTGGATTCCATCGGACACTTCCTCTGACTTCACAAGCAGCAAGTCTTCTTTGGCTTCCATTGAAAACGACGCCGCGACCCGACACCAAAGGACACCTATGCACCCGGCTTCCCTGGGTCAGGTAACTCCAGCACTATGGTGCTCCTGTGGGTGTTGGCCCTAGAACTACTTACCCTGTAAGTGACTTGCTTGTAGGTTCTCCCGAAGTGCCCTAGAACTCCTAATTTCCAACCGCGACTTGCCCCATTGAAGTCAACGGCGATCCGCGCCTGTGTATCCACACTGCACGCGTCCCCCGTGGGTCCTTTACTTACCTGCCTTGGGTGGTTTCGTGATGCCCCAGCTCTTCTGAAGGCCCTAGGCCTTGTCCCTTAGCAAGTCGTTATTTCTAAGTCTCTTTTTTAGTATATGGTCTGGTACGCCCCTAGGGCCCCAGCCATATTTGTGCTTAATTTATTGTGAAACGTTGATTTATGCATATGTTCCTGACTTCTAATCTCACAACAGATTAGTAGAGAGTTGTTTAGCAATAAATACATATATATTTGATATATATACCTGTGTGGTGTCTTTTCATTTGGTGATTCAAGAGATTGTGTGGTAAAACAAGCTGCTTTACATTCCTTCAAGACTTAGCCTGAAGGCTGCTCTCCACAGCTACCACTAGGATAGCTTTCTTTAAAGGTTGTCTTAAACCTATCTACCATAAGAGTCGAATTGTACTGGTGCAAGGTGTCCACTTTAACTAGTGAACAGCATATACCAGGCCAACTTCTCACAATAGTGCTGAACTCCAGTCTCTGAGGCCTCCATCTACATCCCTGGAAATTGAGCACAGACACCTGAGCTCCTTTCAGCTGACATCCTTCTTAAAGCGTATCACCCCTCGACAAAATAGACTTACTCTGCCAGATGGGACAGCTTTGTTACATGGTGCACTGACAACATAAACCCCTTACAGACTAAGCTGTTTCAAGTACTGCAGTTTGCGCTTTCCCTTGCTAGGAAGTATTGTGCAGTTGGAACTATCAAGAAGGAATTGACTAATGTGTATCTCCCAACCCCCATTGTTGAGCCCCAGTGTGAACTTAATTTTGTTTTACCTTTTCTTATGGGTACTACATTTGCACCCCTGCATAGCTGCCCTTTCAGACTGTTAAATTTGAAAACAGGTTTTTTTAGTTGCAACACCTTCAGCCAGAGGGATGAGAGAGCTACAGGCTCTTAGCCCTACTCACCCTTTTCCACTTTTTACCCTGAGAAGTTGGTTTTATGAAGCAAGACTGCTGTCCTGCCAAAGATGGTAACTCCTTTATATCTGAGTCAGTCCATCACCCTTCCAACCTTCTATCTCCTGCCCCATCTGACGAAGGAGGAGGAGATGTTACACATGTTAGATCCTAGACAGGCAGGCACTACTATTTGGACCGCATCTAGGATACCTTGATGACTAGCTCTCCGTGGGGTACTGTGGTGCCGAGAAGGGTAAAGCGGTGCTGATAAGGGACTCTTTCAAGGTAGATCATTCTCTGCAACAAAACCTGCTACTCCTTGGCCAAGAAGAGCCCATCGAAAAAGTAGATCCCATTCCATAAAGTCAAATCCACTACTCTTGCGCTTGTAAAAGGAGTCCCAATTGCAAAGATAAGCAAAGCAGCTATGTGGGAATCTCTGAACACCTTCGCTAAGCATTACTGCCTATATTCTGAAGTTCACAGAGACAGTCACTTCGCCAGATATGTTTCGCAGGATTTTCTGATATAATTATCTCTCAATCGTCCTCCTTAATCAGGTACTGCTATTCTATAGGTGAGGAATCTGTAGGGACAAATATCTAATAGAAGAAAACTTTATTTACCTATGGTAACAATCTTTCTGGTGGATACTCTAGCTACCTGCAGATTCCGCACCTACCAACCGCCCGCCGGATTTGATGGATTGTTGTAGGAAAAGTTAATAAGACACCAATGATTCCTTTTGCACTGCATTAGTCTGTCAATGACATCCCATCCCTTGAAAGCTGGGAAAATTTGACCTAAGCAACGTTGTTGAGCCATTGTAGGTATTTTATGGCTTCAGTAATGTCATCTGATACCACCTCCAGCATCAAGGCAACACCAGCATCCCCTACCGGTGACATGAGCATTTTGAAGTTTCCGGATCTAGTTTGAGGCCTGGGATTTTTCTATAGGTAAGGAAGCTGCAGGTAGATAGAGTCCACTAGGAAGATTGTTACTGCAGATAAGTAATGTTTTCTAATATACCTAACTATAACGTCACTTTAACCTTCAGTTTTTTCTGTGTATTTTTTGTTTTGGTTTCTTTATCATATTTGTACCATCTTACTCACTGAGCATAGCTTTTGGCCGTGTACAGCGAGGGGTTGGCCGCAGGGCCTGCACCACACTCCCAGTGAGTAGCCAACCTCTCAAGCATGTGCAATCCCTCACGGTCCCCCACTCCATATTTTTCTTTTTCCTTTTTTTTGTGTTACTGCAGCTCAAGGGTCGCTTTACCACAAGACTGTGCAAGCGTCACTTATTGAAGTTTGCGCTATCTCTCAATAACAATCTCCCACTGTACTTCCCAGTGGGGCAGGAGAGTGCTGGGTCCTGTGGGAGTACCATGGTTCCTCCTACCATGAGTGCTAGGGGTTCAGGGTGTCCCTATCCTGCCCCTTCTATTTTTTTAAAAAACAGTTTCAAGACACGGCACAGAGTCCCCGTGTCCTGTAATGGCAGCTGAATTGTTTTTCTTCATGTTCCAGCCAGCCAATCAGATCAGCTGGTACTGGTACTGCAGGACCGAACAACCAATAGGAAAAGAAGGTCTTGTGACCAATGAGATCACTCTGTTTTTTTAAATTTGCGATACCGCAGAAATACTACAGGAGTCCCGTGGGACCAACCATCGAAATGGTAAACAGCGTTTACCACGCATGCGAGACAACGCATGCCATCACAACGCGGTCGTTACAACGACTGCGTTGTTACATCGCATACCTTTACAATGCAAGTCAGAAAAACAACTTGTGTTAGGGGGCAGAAGGTGTTGGATTTAAAATCCAAGACCTTCCCAACTGTTGCACAGACTGGAGTTGGAATAGTAAATTATACTATTCCAACATCCAGTGCCCCCTACAGCAAGTCGTTGTTCCGACTTGCGTTGTAAAGGTATCCAATGTAACAACGCGGTCATTGTAACGGCCGCGTTGTAATGGCATGCGTTGTAAACGCATGCGGACTAACATGCCATATTCGTCGAAATATCAGAGTAATTTAAACACAAATTTCTGGAACGGCTCAACGGATTCACACCAAATAATGAAAAGCATGCTCTCTGACTAAAGTTTTAATTTTCTGCCAACTTTTGTGTAATTCTGTTGAGCCTTTTTTCTGCATTGCTTCCCACAATATCCTATGCAAACTAACATGGGAAATCAACATTTTTGGTCCTTCACCTCTTTCTCTGTTTCTGCATGACAGATCACCCCGAAACTGAGTTGGATGAAGTTTTTGTTCGAAAGCTTTGGAAAGATTCGTCAAATGACACCAAAGTTGTTAGCAAGAATTAACAAAACAAAAAATGCTCTTTCTATGGAAACTGTGATCTAACTATAACTACACAGGGGCAACCACACCAGCATTGTGTTTTTATGTATCACACAACAAGAAATGATAAGCAGTACTTTTAATTCCCAAATTCTATGAAGGGAAAACAAGAAAATGCTGACGGATTTTAACCGCTACCAGCAGAGGAGAACCTGATAGGTACAGTACATGCAGCACTGTACCCTTGCCGTAAGTTTGACTACAGGGAACTGCCTGTTCCCTCTCAGCCTATAAGGCCTAAAAGAAACCCAGAGTGGGTGCTGTCATTAAAATAAAGTCAGGTAGGAGAGCCTTATGCCTCCTGAATAACACTTTTTCACATTTAAAAAGTTAGGCAGGGAGACAGAGAAGCCCTGATAAAAGCTGAGTGACCCATATGCAAAGAACGTTTCGGCTGAAAAATATCAGCAATATAGGATGGTGAAATGATTGGATTTTTATTAAACATCCCAATCTTTGATTTTTAAATTAAAAAAAATAAAAGGAGATGTCCAGGGTATACTGGTAGCCATTTTATGTAACTGGATTCCTGCATTTATTCAGAAAAGGAACATATACTCGCTCCCACTGGTTGGTTGAGCCCATCCGGATGGTAGTAAACTATCTGGATGAGGTTAGAGACCAGTGATGAAGCATGTCACCAGTGGGTCAGTGAGGTGTCTTCTTTTATCATTTACATACTCCTGGAGGTTAACAAATGACATAAACCGTAGTGTCCAGCCATTTATATGTCCCTGTACTATGTTGTGTATGATAAGTAACTTTTTTTTTTCTAACATACCTAACTATAAGGTAACTTTAACCTTTAGTTTTACATTAGACTTAGGCAAGATATGCGAACTCTCACCCCCTGTTTCCCGCAAGAACCTTCTATCATGCCCCCCCTGCATGCTCTCCTGCAACAAACCACTCCCATGCATGTGGTGTCACTTTTATACCGCACCACCCAAAATAGCGGCGAACATACCCCCTCTCCAGCAAAGATTAAGTGGGAGAGCGAACTAGGGCATCCTCTCACTGAAAAGCAATGGGTCTTTTGTTGCCGTCAAACTGGTGAAATTTCCGCCAGTAGCAGACTGCGTATCATACACTATAGGTACATACACCGACTATACTATTCGCCCGCACGTCTACATCGCCTTCAACTACGGGACAACGACCGCTGTGATCGCTGCGGAGCTGAGGGGGCTGACTTCAAACACTTGGCCTGGGACTGTGGACATGTTCGCCGATACTGGGAGGAAGTTATTTTAGCCTTGCACCACATGACAGGGTCACATATCCCGGAAGATCCCCTTACTGCACTCCTGGGGTACACTGAACTGATACCCGTGACGATAAGGCGATATGTCTCATTGGCACTTCTCCTTGCTAAGCGGCGAATGGCCTGTAAATGGGGCAGAGGCAGAGCTCCTAAATTTAAGGATTGGCTCCAAGATCTCATATACTGCCAAGAACAACTACATACCTACGCTGAACTCCTGCCACCCCCCTCTCGCCCCCGGGACATCTGGGGCCCTCTCCAGACTTACCTCATGGAACATACCACAACCGGTGACAAGATTGCCGACTCCCAAAATGATAGAGAAAATACACAAGACAGGGATGGGAACTGACATATATGGGACACCAGATAAACAGGCCCGAGGGTACCAATAGGGAACTTCGGAACTAGGACGAACTATATTTGTACATTATTTTACGACAGACATCAAGAACAAGCACTGTTAACTCTGTTGGTGTGGTGGACAGTGGCAATGTTATTACGTTATCAGTTTACGCTTGATCATATGTAATTGAGACCTTTTAATATGTTGCCATTTCAATACAACTGCCCACCTAACGCGGCCGGCCCATTGAGGTTGTAGGCGGCTTGCTGTGTAACCTCTTCCCCGCCCCTACTATCGTATCATATATTGAATTTGCATTGCCGGCCCGCCTGGGATGTAGGCATCATGCCGTGTTTGGATCCCTTTGGCAGCAGTAAAGGTTTTTTTAAAAAAAACAAAAAAACTTTAACCTTTAGTTTTTTAAGTGACTTTTTAGTTTTTGTTTATCATATTCACCCAACTTCGTTACTGAGCTAAGCTTTTGATAGTGCACAGCATGGATCTGGCTGCAGGGCCTAGTCTGTGGTCAGGTCATGCACCAAAGTCTCCGTGGGTGGCCAACCCCATGAGGGCAGCCAATCCCCTTGGTCCCCCACCCCACAGTGTTCTTGTTTATATATTTTAATATTTTTTGTGGTATTCCTGCAGTACTGCAGCTCAAGCACCACTTTACTGCAAGAGTATGCAAGTTTCACTAATTTACCGCAAGCTTCGCTTATTGAAGCTTGCGCAGTCTCTCTGTAACAGTCTCCCGCAGTGTGCTTCCCAGTGGGTTGGAGTAGCACTGGGTCCTGTGGGAGTAATGTGGGGCCCAAGGCATAATTAGTTTTCTTTTTGGCCCCTGGATGGGTCCCACTGGATCCCCCTTCCACAAGTGCTATGGGGTCAGGGTGTCCCTATCGGCGCCCCTTATATTTTTTTGTAAACAGTTTCAAGATGTTGGGACTGAGTCCTTGTGTCCTGTAATGGTGACTGAATCATTTTTCTTCATGTTGCAGCCAGTCAATCAGATCGCCTGATACTGGTCCAGCAGGACAACAAACAATGGGAAAAGAAGGTCTTTTGACCAATGAGATCACTCTGTTTTTTTAAATTTGTGATACTGCTGGAATACCACAGTCCTGTGGGACCAACCATCCAGATTTCACTTTCATTTAAATGCAAATTTCTCAAAGTGCTGAACAGATGTACACCAAATATTGAATAGCACGCTTTCTAAATACAGTTCTAACTTTCTACCAAATTTTGTGTAACTCTTTTGAGCCTTTTTTCAGCATTGCTTCCAACTATACCCTGCGGAAAATAACATGGGAGAACAATGTTTTTAACCTCCCCCCTCCCACCCCTTTCTCGCTGTTCCCGCTTTACATACCACCCCAAAACCTTCTAGGAAGAAGCTGTGGTGGATAACGTTTTTTGGGAAAGTTTTGTGAGGATTCGTCAAACGGCACCAAAGATATTAGCAGAACAAAAAAGGCTCTTCCTATGGAAACTCTGACCTAACTATAACTACATAGTGGCGACCACACCACCACAGTGTTTTTATATATCACACATCAAGAAATTAGTATTTTCATTCCCAAATTTAATGAATGGTAAACAGCAAAAAAACACCAACGCGTTTTGACCATTGCTGGTCTTGGTCACGGCATAGATGCACATACCCACATAGGCATAAACACATAAGCATTGTGTGCATGACAGCACAGGGCCTGCAGCTGCTCAATGCCCCTTTTTGGGTGGTATATCTAGTTAGATTTCACTAGCCCGAAGTGTTTTGTATATATCCATCCCTCAGCAAAGAAAATAAAAATAGATATCCCTCTCACACTTCGCCTTGTGGGCTATAAACATTTGTAGGAGAAACATCTAGAGAACAACAGACCAGCCAGAGAATTTGCAGGGTTTGTGCAGAGCTTACATTGTTCCCAAGCCTTCCCAAATCGGAACACATACGCTATATATCATGTTAGTGGGGATTTATTATACACTAATGTATTGTCAAATGTATAGATCAGAAATCTCATTAATATAATAGACATATTAAAAAAGGCGAACAGTGATTAGAAAAATCCTGTCCTACATTCGTTCTCAGATCTGCAGAGCTATGTAAAACTCTTCTTGAGAACCTTAGCAAATTCCACATGATTGGGCTGTATTGGCGGGAAAACGTCCTTGGTATAGGTATGCTCCCAGGTGCATAGAGATGGTTATCTTGCCCTCATGAGAGAAAAAAGGTTACATTGCATTGTGCCACTTACCCTCATTACCTGGTAGCAATGGCATGCGAACATGTTGCATGTTGAGCCAGCTTAACAGTACCTACACACCTGCAGCTAAACATAGGAGCCACCTATCGCTAGAGAGTTTGCACAAAAGCTACATTTGGATTGCAAGGTGCCAGTGCTTATTTTATTTGTTTATTCACAATTTGCATAATGTTTTTTCAAGTGTCATGTACTTGTGCATTATTTGTCACTTAAGGCTCCCTTGTAACGTGCATTTGCTCTCTTGATTAGTAGTCCATGTAAGACGTTCTTCATTTGCAGTAGCTGATGCATTTATTTCCATTATTGTGCACAAATATGAGTACACTTATTTTGCGTGGTGATAGCATGCTTGTTGTTCATATATTCATGTATTCATTTGGATAAATAGTTCTTAGGAAAAATGCATACTAACTTCAGACTTTATATGTAAGTGTACAATGGAATTCCCACAAAATGTATCCCCTCTTATGAACATGAGGTATATTTTTTTAAATAAACGACGTAGCGAGTACGTAATAGGCTATAGCTGTTCACAGCCTTCTTTGTAACAGAGCGATCAAGACAACATTGCAGGTAGCAGAGCAACACAACTCTGAATTGAGCCACCCAAGGCTATCTCTACTGATAGTTCCATAACATTTTGTCGAGTACAGACTGGCTTGCAAACTGGACAAACATAATTGAAGTACAGGTGCAAATGTGTGATGATTCTGCTGAAATAGTGCACTTATTAGGGCAGTACTGTTAATGCTTAGCGATTAGGTATGTTGGGATTACTAAAAATGCACAGTATATAATATGTTTTAGATGATCATAATATTTACATTCCTGGCTTTTGGTATCGCTCCAATTTTACTGATTTCTGCAGGCATTCAAGTATTCTGCACTAAAATGGGCTTAAAATAAAGCCTTTAAAAATAACAGTATGGATTCATTGTGTGTGCACATTTATGATGATAGGTTGCCAGAATTCACAACAAAAGCAATAAATACAGATGTCTGATGGTCTCTAGCATTGTTAGGTGCACAATAAGCATTGTCTCAAGGTACAATCCGGGAGATGCCTGAGACGTAACGTGGCCGTTCCTTCAGCCCAGAATTGTTAAGTTGGTCTATGCCTATATTTGAGAAAGCGCTGCAGGGGATCTTCTGGGTTATGTTTATGTTACTCTTTTAAAACCATGACACAAAAACACTGGTTTAGTCATACCATATTGTATTAACAGGATACACAGTACAAGCATTGTTAGACCCTATAGGCTTTTAATTAAAGTGACTGTTACTAGGGGTAGTTAATCAAGCACAATTCACACGAACTGTAGCGCTATATCCCACCTGTTTAGATACTCATATAACATGAGACTTAATAAATGGCATACTGCACAAAATTGCATCCGGCGTTGGAACAACACACTGCAATACAAAGCCAATGACCATGACTTGGGCGCCCTAGCTGCCAAGGACAGCCTGCCAATCACATGCTATTGCTTTCTAAGGGTGGTTGCCTGTTGAAGGCACGCATGCGCAGCTATGATAGAAAGCTAGGGAGTCAAATGCCTTCTCCAGTTATTTAGTGCTCTTGCCTCTTAAAAAAGCTTGACATGCAGCTCAGGAGCTGCTAACCTATGGAGAGGTGACAAATAATACAAAAAGACAAATATTTACTAAGCTTCCTAATAGAAACAAGTTTATTGTATGAAATCCTCCCTCACATCATAGACAGGAATAACAGGCTCTGCCGCAAGTGGCAGGGAAAATAAGTGGCCCTATCCATGGTATCCTTTGAATGGGAAGAGTTTATTTTAAAACAAAAATGTGTAACGCAAACAATGTACATGCCTCACTTGAGTGGACTTCTCTTATGCTACTATGACAAGGAAAAGAAGGAGGTGCTAATGATTTTTGAATGGAATGTCTTTATTTGGTGCTGCCTTGTTTGTAGTATTTGTATCTTAAGTGTCTATATATTTCCTTTTGATTTCCATTCTAGGTTTGCATCAAGGGCGAATGTGTAGATATGGAAAGCATTTACGGAACAGCAAATTGCTCAAGCAAATGCAAAGAAAACGAGGTACGATGCAAGTGTTTCTTCCTTGGCTGCAATTTATTACTGAGCAGGTGGAGTGATCCAGTTGTCAGCTTCTTGATATGTCAATCAATCAGGGCTCTTATCACCCTTAGGGACTCAGGGTGCTGGGGGCAGGGGGTTCTGCAGTTCAATCGAAGAGCCAGGTCTTGAGGTCCTTCCTGAATTGAGGCAGTGACGGTGATTGCCTGAGGTGCAGAGGTAAGGAGTTCCAGGTCTGTCTGGCGCGGTAGGAGAAGGATCTTCCTCCAGCCGAGGTCTTGCAGATACGTGGGATAGTGGCCAGGTCCAGATGTGCGGAGCGGAGATGTCTAGTCGGTGTGTAGAAGGAGAGGCGGTGGTTGAGGTATTCAGGTCCCGGGTTGTGGAGGGCTTTGCAGGCATGCGCGAGGAGCTTGAAGGTGAGTCTTTTGTTGATCGGAAGCCAGTGGAGGTCTCTCAGGTGCCCGGAGATGTGGCTTCAGCGGGTGATGTCCAGGATAAGTCTGGTAGAGACGTTCTGACTGCACTGCAGTTTCTTTTGGAGTTTTTGTGTCGTGCTGGCATAGAGTGCATAGCCGTAATCAACCTTGCTGCTGACGAGCGCCTGGGTGACTGCTCTCCTGAACTCGGTTGGGATCATTTTGAAGATTTTTCTGAGGAGGCAGAGCATGTGGAAAGAGGAGGACGATACGGCGTTGATTTGGCAGTTCAAAGAGAGAGAGAAGTCAAGGATGATGCAGAAGTTGCATGCGTGGTTGGTTGGTGTGGGGGGGTTCCGAGTGCTGCTGGCCACCAGGAGCCATCCCAAGTGGAGGGAGTGGAGCCCAGGGTTTTGTCGGAGTTGAGTTTGAGGCAGCTTTCCTTCATCCAGGTGGCTAATGCCTTCCTCCTGTTGTGGAATTTACTCTTAGCGGCTGCTGTAGGTTCATCGGTGAGGGAGAGAATTAGTTATGTGTCGTTGGCATAGAAGACTATGTTGAGTCCGTGGTTTCTGACGATGGCTGCCAGCTGGGCCATGTAGCTGTTGACGAGGGTAGGGCTCAGGGAGGAGCCATGGGTGACTCCGCAGCTGATCTCTGTAGGATTTGAGGAGAACAATAGGAGTCTCACTCTCTGGGTTCGGCCGGTGAGTATGGAGTGGATCCACTCTAGTGCTTTGTCACGGATGCCAGTGTCGTTGAGTCTTGTGCAGAGGGTGTGGTGAGAGGTAACAGAGAGGTCCTGGCAGATGAGGTCTGCGGTTTTGCCTCTGTCAAGGAGAGCACGGGTGTCGTCAGTTGCAGCGAGAAGTGCAGTCTCAGTGCAGTGGTTGCTCCTGAAACCAGATTGGGAGAAGGTGTGGTTTGTTTCAATAAATTCTGTGAGTTGGGTGTTGATGATCTTCTCAATGACTTTGGCTGGGAGGGGGAGCAGAGAGATGGGTCTGTAGTTCTTAAGGTCCATCGGGTTTGCAGAGGGTTTCTTCAGCATGGGGTTAATCTCTGCTTGTTTGCAGTCTTCAGGGAAGGTGGCAGATTTGATGGAGCAGTTGATGGTACTGCAGAGCTTGGGGGTGATGGCGGCACCTGCTTGGTTAAAAATGTGGGAGGGGCAGCTGTCCGAGGGGGCCCCACAGTGGATGGTTCTCATGAACCCTAGGGTGTCGTCAACAGTGAGGGTGTTCCAGTTGAGCAGTGTCGGCTGGGATCTGGAACATTTGGGTGCCATGGTTGGGGTGGGTGGGTCCTGGATTGTGAAGCTGTCGTAGATATCTAAAATCTTGTGGTGGAAAAAGATGGAAAAAGGTGGCAAGGTTGTCGCAGAGATCTTGTGAAGGGGGATATCTATGGTGTCCATGCAGGGTTTGGCAAATTCTTAGATCATGGTGAAGAGTTCTTTGCTGTTGTGTGCGTTGGCATTGATGCAGTCCTGTATGGCAGCTTTGTTGGTGGTTCTGATGAGGTGGTGGTGTGTGATGATGGCAGCCTTGAAGGCTGCGTGATCCGCTAAGGTCTTGCTGCTCCTCCATCTTCTTTTGAGCCATCTGCAGGTGCGTCTGAGCTCTTGAGGGAGGAGGATAACCAGCTAGTTTTCTCAGAAAAAACTGCTTGCAGGAGGGTTTGTAAGGGGGGGCTAGTGTGTCAGCACAGTCAGAGATCCATTGTGGTTGCGTGCAGAGGTGTTGCTGTTTGTGGTGGTCGGTGGTGGGTTTTGCTGAGGGAAGTGGCGAGTTGGTCTTCAGAGATCTTGTTCCAGATTCTGCATGGGTCGCTGTGGACTCTGTGGTGTTCGGTGGGTTTGATGAAGAAGTGGACACAGGTGGAGTGATCCAGTTGTCAGTTTCTTGATATGTCAGATTCCACAGAACATAACTTTAGAACAATACATCACATTTATATATACTAATGACTATACTTACCCAACGAGGAGTCTAGTGGCCCGATTCACAAACTGCATATTGTAGTACGTGAAGTAGTACTACAGTACTTTGTGAAAATTCAATTCACAAACCTGCAAGTGTAAAACGCGACATCTACCCCTGCTATATTCTCTATTGGAAGATCCTTACACATTTAAGTTTACTACTTGGGGCCCAATTACGATGTCGTCAGGAAGGCCTTCCCAGAGCCGTCCTCAGTCAGACTTTCCAAACGACTCGTATTGGGATCAGGTTTTCCCAAATGACGAATTTCGATGCCCAAAACCCTTGACTTACCGAACGACTCGGTCACTCCAAATCCGACTGGGTATCCCAAGCGAGATGCTTCCAGAAACGCAGAATGGAGTCATACGGAGGCACTTCCCAGACCAAATCCGACCGAACAAGTGCGATGTGTACTTCCATTGCGCCGAATCGGTCGCCACAACCAACATGTCAGAGCATCTGGAAGGGAAGTGTTTCAGCTCCGAATCGCGCCACAACACGATTCCTGCAACCGAGACTGTACAGCTATGTATTCCATCGTGCATGTCATCCCTATACTCTACATCTACGAAGAATACTACAACCCCAACCGACGCGGTCATCGCAGACGGTAAGTTAGACCCCTACACAACAACAGAACTAACCCGCGAAAGCCAATACTAGAGAAAGCAGAGGCGCAACTACAGCCAAATTGGGGGGTAATACTTCCAGCAATGTAGTGTCAAATTGGTGGTTGGGGGCAAATACCCCCAGCAATGTAGAGACAATGTGGGGGTTGGGGGCAAATACCCACAGCAATGTTGAGACAATGTGGGTGTTGGGGTGCAAATACCCCCAGCAATGTAGTGTCAAATTGGTGGTTGGGGGCAAATACCCCTGCAATGTAGAGACAATGTGGGGTTTGAGGGCAAATACCCCCAGCAATGTAGAGATAATTTGGGGGTTGGGAGCAAATACCCCCAGCAATGTATAGATACTTTGGGGCTTAGGGGGCAAATACCCCCAGCAATGAAGTGTCAAATTGGTGGTTGGGGGGCAAATACCCCCAGCAATGTAGAGACAATGTGTGGGTTGGGGGCAAATACCCCCAGCAATGTAGAGATCATTTGGGCGTTGGGGGGAAAATACCCTCAGAAATGTAGAGATAATTTGGGGGTTGGGGGGTAAATACCCCCAGCAATGTAGAGACAATGTGGGGGTTGGGGGGCAAATGCTCCCAGCAATATAGAGACAATGTGGGGGTTAGGGGGCAAATACCCACAGCAATGTAGTGTCAAATTGGTGGTTGGGGGGCAAATACCCCCAGCAATGTAGGATCAAATTGGTGGTTGGGGGGTAAATTCCCCCTGCAATGTAGAGACAATGTTGGGGTTGAGGGGGCAAATTCCCCCAGCAATGTAGAGATAATTTGGGGGTGGGGGAGCAAATACCCCCAGCAATGTAGAGACAATGTGGGGGTTGGGGGCAAATATCCACAGCAATGTATAGACAATGTGGGGGTTGGGGCAAATACCAACAGCAATGTAGTGCCAAATTGGTGGTTGGGGAGCAAATACCCCCAGCAATGTAGCCTCAAATTGGTGGTTGGAAGGGCAAATACCCCCAGCAATGTAGAGACAATGTGGGGGTTGGGGGGCAAATACCCACAGCAATGCAGAGACAATGTGGGGGTTGGGGCCAAATACCCAAAGCAATGTAGAGACATTGTGGGTGTTGGGGGGCAAATACCCCCAGCAATGTAGGGTCAAATCGGTGGTTGGGGGGCAAATACCCCCAGCAATGTAGAGACAATGTGGGGGTTGGGGGGCAAATAACTACACCAATGTAGAGACAATGTATGGGTTGGGGGGCAAATACCCCCAGCAATGTTCGCCATCTCCTCAATAAATATTGAAACCCATGAACAAAATTAACTCGGTTCAAATAGGCTCTCTTGCTCAGTTCAAACTCTGTTGATCAGTTGGCTGTTTCTTTCTTCGTGTTTGCCTCTATTCATCCTGATGTC
Organism: Calotriton arnoldi; assembly: GCA_963921515.1. NCBI lineage: Eukaryota > Metazoa > Chordata > Amphibia > Caudata > Salamandridae > Calotriton > Calotriton arnoldi. The sequence goes on from CAWUFW010002610.1 coordinate 82,261, forward strand.
CTTCTCTCCATGGACTCTAAATGTTTGAATGGACCTCGATTCAGTAATTTCCACCCTCATGGCCAAACAATTTTTTTTTCTGTGTATATACTCTTGTGTGCTCCTCACGCTCTGCATAACTATACTTCACTTGTATATATTTTATGTATACTTGAACCTATGATTATTGCACGTCATATGCTCAGTGACTGTCAGTCAAGAATACTTTATTCGACTCTAAAAGAGCCATGAAAGATTACACATACACGTTTCCGTTAAAAAGACGGCAAATCCATATACACAAAAGTTACAAGTTATAAAAAGATCTAGTATTTACTGCGAATCTTAAAAGCAGTAAAATGGTAATTTAAAATACAATATATGATCTCATTTGTGCCTAGGGAGAGTAGATATTCTATTGCCACTTTATAATATCTGATCCCTGCTGCAAGCAATAATGGCCAAATAAACTGCGTCCTCTGGGGGTATAAAATCTAGAGAGTAAAACAAAGTGCAGGGTGCTTTGGAGTGAGCAACTGTCACAGGGACAGACAGGGAGTGATGCAAACCATGAGCCTTGAGTAGGGAAAGCAAATAAGAAATGTACAGTTTTTAGACGCAGCCTACTCAACAGAAATTTCCGCCTTTCATTTAAATCAATTAGCAGATAAAGGGCGGGTTCTCTTTCAGGCTTAGAGAAAGGCTCTGAGTGACCAGTCGAATTACATATAGGACCTACCCGCTCACAACTTTCATAAAAAAGTGACTTAATTGTCGCAGACGATACATTTTTTAGGGTGTCGGGATTTGTATAATATTCTGTGACACCCGACTTAGCAAAACTCGTTTTGACACACCTTAACCAGGGTATATCTAGGCTATTATCCAGCTTCATACAATCAGCCAATATTGTCCTACAGAGGACGGCCTCTGGATTCTTCCAGGTTTTAATCCAGAGCAACAATGGTTGTAATGCAATGTGGTCTTTTAAATAACTCAAGCCGACTTCTGTTGTAGGGATTCTGCACATACACAGAGCTATGCACAGGATAATAGGACCTCGGAGTATAGTGGTGAACCAACCATGCACCTTAGTACCCACAATCCCAATCCGACTAGCTTTAGCGTCTCATTAGCAACGATGCTACCAATGATTAGACAACCCAGAACACGGTCTCTCTCTCTCTCAGGACTCGCGGGAGCAAGGACACCCTTTCATAACTCACTCATACCTGTCCACAATGTGCGTAATAAGAGACACTGTATAGTTTAAAATGTTTATTTCAACTACCGTGCTCTAAGATACAGTACACGTGCCAGTACTATCAGCATAATGCATAAGGATAAAATAATAAGCATAGTTACAATTCCATAGAATACAAACGGGGAAAGCATTTCATAAAGCAGTGGATATAGGGCTAAATGACCATACCACCCTCCCGTGCTAGTAGCTAGTTTATTATAAAAACAGAAGACCTCTGGGCATTGTCAGGCGAACCCCCATACCTCAATATCTAGATGCAAGGTTTACATCATCAGACACGCACAGCTCTTCTCTCTGGAAAAGTTTTTCTCCAAGTGCCTCTAACAGTGAAATCACAATATTAAAAGCACACAAATTTCTCCAGTGCAGCTGTACTTAGTGTTATGTCTAAGTGCGAGGGACTGGCCAGATCAGCAAGAACAAGGGACGTTGTTTTTCGACCTTGTACATGTTGTGCAGACGTAACCCAAAGGGAACAGGAGAAAAGGTGAAAGGCAGAATGCAGACAGTTCTAAAATATCCGGGCAGATGCTGGAAAAACAAAGGCACAAAGTAACGTGCGCAAAAAAGGCACCATGGCAGTCAGGCCTAGGCCAACTTAGCAAGGCAGACCATGAGGCCACAAACCACATGACACCCTCCCCTGGTCAGTCCATTGACGAAGACAGAGTTCAAATAGATTGAGCAGAACAGAAACGCCTGTTTTGGAATAGTCCCCATGAAGGACAATGAATGGGAGAGGAAAACAAAATTTCAGAATAAAAAAGTCCAGTGAGGCAGGTCGCTGAAAGCGAAGGCCCCCTTAATCCAACAGAGTGTAAGTGCAGAAAAACGCCACACCTTCCAAGAGGACATCGTTGGAATCGTCAGAAAAAAGTGACGCCATCCAGTCTAATAAATCAAAACTGCAGTCATGTTCCTCGCAAGATGGAGCAGCGAACAGCATTGCGGGACAACTTGCGTGATACTCAATATAACTTTGTTGTAGGAGATTCTGAGCAGCCGCCCAGATATCCCATTGTGCCAAAATCCCCAGTGCAGCCGCACGCGCCATGTAGCCTGCACCGGAACAGTCCCGTTCATGGGCCTCTAAGGGACCCACCAGCAGGACAAAATCCGGTCGAGACAGAGACGTATTGGAGAGGCAATAATCCAAGGACCACGAGAAAGGACATCGGATGCAAGACATCACAGGTTGCACGCAAGTGAAATACGCAAAGCGAAAGGAAAGTCTATAGGACACACTGAGTGTCGCCAATGGCAGGATGCCGAAGCCAGCGAGGATGCGCTTACGGAGCATCTGGAGTCGACCTGGGTCGAGAAGGGCCCAAGGAGGTGCAGCCATTGCGCAGCAAACACACCAAAAGCAATATACCAGCTGCTAAGGCGAGGATCAACGGAAAGCCGCCAAAGACGCTGGAAAAATGGAATGAATAAAAGCCGGTATTACACCAAAGATAGTTTGAAAGGAGGTTACAAGGCCAGAGCCCACAACTTCAAAAAAAGTGCACCAGACCTTCGGTGTGTAATGCATTAAAAACACGGTGAATCAGTTCACAGAAATGTTGTGGGAGGTTAGTGTTCAAAAGGGCCTGTATTTCACTGTGGGTACTAGCCACCTGGAGGATGAATGTCTCCCGGGCGGATGTGAGCATAACCTCCTGGTTCAATAATAGTGCCTTTATTCTGCTCAATTCATTGAAATCCGCCTTCAAAGTAGGAATGGAAGGCCAAATGGAACTATCTATGATGTCGTGCGGGAGAGGAAAAAGCACATTATTGCAGCAGACAAACCTGTGGGAAACTGTAACAATATAGGGTATGCCGGCCAGCATGCCACAGCAGTCCTGATTATTCAGAAGCAGATAGCTACCATTTGCAAGCACAGTGAAAGTAGGAGAAATAGCAGGAGCAGGAATGCCCTTTAAAACACAAGCAAGATTCGGAGCCGAAACGTTACAAGCTCCGTGCAATTTAATGTTTTTGCAAATAAGGGAATGACCCACAGTAGAATCGCATGACTCCCCTGTGAGAAAAACTTCCTTACCGTCCCTAAAGCATTTATACATGAAAGGCAGGGACCAAAGTTCATGCAGGAAAGCACTGCCCAAGGGCTGAAAACGGCCCACAGGATAATGTTTCATGCACGAACTAAATTCAAATAAAGGAAAAGGCAAGGCGATAACCCCATGAACTAGCCACACGGCAGAATCCAATTCCGCCACAGAGAATGGTAAGGGCTCTATTTTCTCGATATGTAACAGAGTGTATGCTGCATCTTTCATGGACATAAACTGCTGTTTGTCAGTTAAATTAAAAGGCAGGAATAAGGCAGAGGTGTTCAAAAAGTGCCAAGGAACTTCACCAATTTTAAGCGTTTGCAAAGACAATGCAAACTGCATCACTGAACGCAATTGATTCTGACCATGATACAACACAGAAACATCATCTTGTACAGTATCAACAACAGAGGAAACAATATTCTCTAACGTGTAAATGCGGGAAGACAGGGTATCAATACTATTGTCAACAACAGCAAGCACCTTTTCTAAATTTGCTTGATCTATTTCCCGTACACGGAAGCAGCTTCAATTTGCGAAAGCTTCCAGAGTTCATTGTAAGTCTCATAAATGAATCCCTTAGGTCGAGGGCCACGAGGCCCCAGAACAAAATCGGACAGATCAATATTGCCTGACAGGAGGGCTAAATGCTGTTTTACAGAATCTAAGGAAGAGTGCTGCAACCACTGTTTACATAATTTACCAACAGAATATGTTGTAACAGTACGAGAGTCAGAAAACCTCGGGTCTGGCCTATCCTGTTTGTAACCAGGAGCTGAGGCATGAAAACGCAGTTGGCAGGCATTTGCTGCCGTTGGCCAAGCCAACCAGGGTGACTGAACAAACGTGGAGACATTAAATGAATTGTTCTGAAACAAAGCTTGCAAATCTGTAAGGGAAACATTGAAATGCAAGCTCTCGTTGGGAGTGGAAGACAATACAGGAATGGAAGGCGCATTTAATTGTTTGGAAGTAGCAGTGTCAGAAGAAAATGGACCGCAGTGATCCAGGTAAACACACCCAAAAGGTCTGTTAGAAATGCAGAGCGGGGTTTGTGGTGGTCGTGTAACCGTGGAAGGCTTAATCTGCTGACAAACGTCACAAGAAAGCACATAAGTACGGGTTTGTTTGTATAAACCACGCCACCAGTAACGCTGCTGCAAGATGGACACCGTCGCAGACACGCCAGCATGAGCCGAAGCCATGCCTTCATGTGCGGCCGTTATCAAGGAAAGTCTGCGGTCTGCGTTGGGAATCAGCCGATCACCAACGTTTGGAATTCTTACGTAAGGAGCCTGTTCGGGACCTAATTGATAAGAGTATTTGGAAGGGAAACCCCGTGGGTAATTAGCACCTTCCTTTGTCCCAGCAATAGCTGCCAAAATATCATTATCTATTTTAGTCATGGATCTTGTAACTGCTGCGAGTGAACACGTGGCTACTGCTGATTTTGCAGCTTCGTCTGCCAAACCGTTACCGACAGCGTGTGCGCCCACACGCTGGTGGCCAAGAGTGTGAATCACCTGTGTGAGTGGCAGACGTTGTTTCAAATCTGCCACTCGAACCCAAAGCATTTTATGCTTAATTGTGCTAACTTTTGCGTCTCTGTAGTCGTTTTGCGACCAAAAGAATAGATTGTCATTGTAAGACTGAACACAGTAGTAAGAATCGCACACAATAAGAGTGGTCACATCCGGATCAGTGAACTCAAGTGCGAGCACCAATGCGCGCAGCTCGGCCAATTGTGCAGTACTGTCTCCTAGTGCCTGAGTGTGTACTTCAGTTGATTTGAACTTACCGTTCACCATGGTACCTGCAACAATAGCACATGCAGCTGAATAAGCATGCTTGGAACCCGTGGCCGGTTGTGCCGAACCATCGGTATAGATAATACATTCGTACTCCTCAAGCGGTAGCAAGGACAGAGGAGGAGGATGAACGAATAAATACTGTAAAAACTCCTGTGTCTGAAGAGAGGAATTAAAGATAAAAGTGACATCCGGAGACGTCAAAGATGTTGCCCATTGTATCCAACGGGGGTGCAAAGCTTTAGAGTTCGGTACACTTCCTTTCGTCACTGCCTCAAGGGCAGGATATGGTGTCACCACCAAAATGCGTTTTCCCTGTGCCAGTGCGCGTTCCTTTAGAATCGCCATTTGCACTGCAGTCAAAACTTTCTCCACAGATGAAAAGCGCATTTCTGCGGAAGTGTAAAGATGTGACTTGTACGCGATCAGTACTGTGTCACCTTCGTTAAAGGTTAAATACGTGAAACCCACTGCCCCCGGAATGATTCTAATCACCAGGTTTGTGTGGTTGTCACGAGTCAACAAGAATTTAGATTCAAGCAGATCTGACTGCAAAGACTGCAGTATAGAAGAATGCTCGGGAAGCCAGCATGACTTCGAAAAGTTAGGTTGTATCAAGGCATAAAGTGGCTTGATACGCTGGGCATATTCGGGAATGTAAGTGCGCCCGAAGTTCGGAAAACCCAGTAAAGACTGAAGTTTCTTCAGAGTGGTTGGAGGGCACAAAAGTGCGCATTTCTCCAGGAAATGGGGGGCTAAGCCCTTACCTTCATTGTTGAGCTCATAGCCCAAAAACAAAACGGTAAATTCAGCAATGTGAGATTTGGCAAAGTTATATTTGTAACCTAAGACCGCAAATTCAAGAATAATGCGGTCCACTCGGGAAAGATGCGGCCATAATTCGTCGTCTGTCAGATAGATATCATCGACGTACGAACACGCATCTGGGTCTATGCCGTCTAACAAAGAGACAACACGGGTGGCGTATACACCTGGACTGTTCTTGTAGCCCATGGGTAAACACCGGAATTTGAATTATTTACCACCGGAGGTAAAAGCGCTCCATTGGCTGCACTCCGGGGACAAGTTGTGCGTGTAAAATCCATTGGATAAATCAAGTGTCGTTTTATATTTCTTACGAACAAGACTGTCTACAAGCGCAGAACTGTGTGTGTTTTGTACCGCAAAGGTCCGACAATGAGAGTTCAAGTGTCGGTAATGCAAAACTAAGCGGTATGATCCGTCAGGTTTAGAAACCGCGAAAAGGGGATTATTCATGGGTGACACGCATGTTTCAATTACTCCTTGATATTCTAACTGTGTCAGAATTTCGGAAACGGGACCTTTAGCTTCCCGTTTGATGGGATATTGGGGTTGTGGCTGTGGCAGCGACCGCAAAGGAATATCATGGGGGGGAGAATCTTCATCCCAGCCCACGTGGTGGCGGTATAACGCTGGAGCCAGGGACACAGCCCACTCAGCTGCGAGAGCCTCCGCTTTGTCCTTGGGGACATGACGAGAAAAGCTCGGAAGCATTACCTCCTCCCCTCTACGCACAGCAAGTACGAATGGGGGCGGCCAATCCGCCTCTGCCAACAGAATGTCGTAAGAAGAGGTCAGATTCTCCCAAAAAATCCATTTAATAACACGCTGTATGTCACCTTCAATTTGAATGACAATATTATATAGTCTGTCAGGGGGTGCCACTCTGGTGTCTGCTGTCTCGACAGTAATGAATGTTTCAGTTGCTGTCGCCTCCAATTGAGGACGTAGTGCCTCCCGCACTATGGTAACTTCCGCGGCGCTGTCTAGGAGCATCACTGCCCACGTCCAATTCAGGAGTCTCGTTCTCACCGTCTGTGGCATACCTCGCTGTTACAGCTGCAACTTTTTTCTTCTGAAACTGTGGGCGAGAACGTTGAAATTCTTCTGGTTTCCCTCGGCCTTGCTGTCGAGGTTGGTCTTGTCCCTGTGGAGCCTCTCGACCCCTTCCTCTATCCTGGTGATCTCCTCCACCAGCCTGTGAGGTTGTTGGTGCCTGTGAAGAACGAGGAGAACGCGAATCAGGGACTTGAAATCTCTCTGGAGATTTAATTCTCGCCCTATCGCGCAAATCATAAGTGCGTTCAGAAGAGACGGAAACCGGGGATGCGCCTCGCGACCCCGGCTTCTTCTGTTGCTCACCCTGTTTTTTTAACCTCCAGCTCTTTTTAGTAAAGAACGGTTTCTCATCTTTCTCAGATTGAGTTTTTGGTTGTTGTTGCGATTGTGTTTGCGGTTTAGCAAAAGGCTTAACTCCCAGGCTAATGCGACCAATGGTTTTGTAAGCCTGTGAAATAATTTTCGGTAATTCGCGCGGCTTGTCCGGTTCTGGGTTCAAAGCCAGAGCATTAGCTACTTGAAAGTTAACTGCATCGCCCTTGACATTCGCAAGGATCAAATCAGCTACTACATCGAACACTCCCACCAGTCTCATCCCTAATTCCACAGCCGCTTCAGGGCCATGGTCATCCTGCACTCGTTTAATTACAGAGGGGAGAACCGTCATGGAAGGAGTGCCGAAACACTTCGCATATACTGCTGCGAATACCTTGCCCCAGTTGTTACATTCTGTCAACTCGGGAATTAAGTCTTCTGGCAAACTAATCGTCAAAATCCTGTGTTTTTCCACAGGAGAAGTATTTGGAAAAACTGCCTCCAGCTGGTCAGATTTTTCTGCAAGCCAATAAGGCAAATCGTCCTTATTTTGTGGGCGCTTGCCCATCACCGAATTAACCATGACGGGACTTATGGTCACACCGCCTGCTCCAGCTGGATGCGCCACAACTCCAGACGGGGCTCCCTGGATGTTGCCTGTAACATACTGTACTAAAGCTCTGTGCACACGTATCAAAGACGTATGCAAGTCACGCAGTTCCGCAACTGCTAGCGTCATATAACGCGGATGTGGGGTATACCCGGCCAAAACTGGCCAAGTGGCCCCTTCAATCGATAAGGGGCCTAAACGAATCGGGGTAACCGGTTGGGGTAGGGTGCCATTAAACCAAACACGGTGTTGCCATGCCATGAGCGGTACTTCAAGATTTCGATAAGGCCTATAAACTATAGGAGTAGCGGTGGCCGTATATTCATGGAACACATTATCCGTCCCATCCACCGCTGGGAAGGTGACCCAAGAGTAAAACACCTCAAAGTGGTAAGCGGGTTCCGCCTGTACCACAAAGATCAGATCGACACCCGTGTCAGGCACTCCATACACTGTCAAGTGAGCCCGGAGCGCTGCGCGGCTATGTGCCGCAATTTGTACAGCCATCTAAGGCTATCAATATTCAACAACCTAATATGAGGCAGCAAAATATAGGGTTTTATTTAAAAACCTTTTAACAACTTCAAGCTTGAAAGAACCTATAAAAACGTCAATATAGGAGGTATCACCCTCACACACGCTTCCGGAAGCGTCTGCGAAGGGGGTTGTGGACAAGCACAAGTACTACTCAAGCGTCTCGCAGATAAGCAGCCCCATGTTGGGCGCCATGTTGTAGGGATTCTGCACATACACAGAGCTATGCACAGGATAGTAGGACCTCAGAGTATAGTGGTGAACCAACCATGCACCTTAGTACCCAGAACACGGTCTCTCTCTCTCTCAGGACTCGCGGGAGCAAGGACACCCTTTCATAACTCACTCATACCTGTCCACAACGTGCGTAATAAGAGACACTGTATAGTTTAAAATGTTTATTTCAACTACCGTGCTCTAAGATACAGTACATGTGCCAGTACTATCAGCATAATGCATAAGGATAAAATAATAAGCATAGTTACAATTCCATAGAATACAAACGGGGAAAGCATTTAATAAAGCAGTGGATATAGGGCTAAATGACCATACCACCCTCCCCGTGCTAGTAGCTAGTTTATTATAAAAACAGAAGACCACTGGGCATTGTCAGGCGAACCCCCATACCTCAATATCTAGATGCAAGGTTTACATCATCAGACACGCACAGCTCTTCTCTCTGGAAAGGTTTTTCTCCAAATGCCTCTAACAGTGAAATCACAATATTAAAAGCACACAAATTTCTCCAGTGCAGCTGTACTTAGTGTTATGTCTAAGTGCGAGGGACTGGCCAGATCAGCAAGAACAAGGGACGTTGTTTTTCGACCTTGTACATGTTGTGCAGACGTAACCCAAAGGGAACAGGAGAAAAGGTGAAAGGCAGAAATGCAGACAGTTCTAAAATATCCGGGCAGAGGCTGGAAAAACAAAGGCACAAAGTAACGTGCGCAAAAAAGGCACCATGGCAGTCTGGCCTAGGCCAACTTAGCAAGGCAGACCATGAGGCCACAAACCACATGACACTTCCTTATGACAGAAAGAGACGGAGGAGCTCTGTGGCACTGAAAGAAGTCTTCCTAAAAACGTATTTTCTATTATTTGAAGTGATTTGCAATTTACGTGTCCCCAAACCCCGGCTCCAAATGTTACCACTGAGAGGCATTAACTCCTGTAAATACATAAAATCTCTTTAGTTGGCTTATGACCCAATCGTTTGGCAAATCTAAAAATAGCATCAATCGACTTCTGAAATTGCATAGCTCTAATATTTAAAGCATGTTTCCAGTTAAAATTAACGTCAAATGGTACCCCCAGGTAAGTAAAATGCGGGACTTTCTTAATTTCTTCTCCTCCAATAAGATTTTTCTCGCTTTGGCTTTTTCCAGACCACATTTCTTTATAAATGATTTAGTACGATTAGCTTTTAACCTCAGATCATTCATAAAAGCATTAAAAGAATCAAGCAGTATTTGTAGGCCACTTGCTGTCCTAGCTATCAGGACAGCGTCGTCAGCATATAGTAGTACGGGGATTTGGCAGGAGTTAAATCTTGGGGTATCCTTCCCCACCTTACATAGTTGGTCTTGCAACCCATTAATATATAGTAAAAAGAGGAATGGGGCCAGAACACAACCCTGCCTAACCCCTATGTCAGAGGGGAATTCTTCAGTCAAATCTCCATTTCTACTATAGCGTACTGAGGCTGAGGTATGCTCATGGAGCCTGCTGAGCAGGCTGATAATTGCTCCATCAATCCCCATTTGTAACATTATGGACCATAATTTAATGCGATTCACTGTGTCAAAAGCACAGGTTAGGTCCATAAAGGCTAGATGAACACACCCCTTTTGTACTTTGGTATAACTTTGGACAATATGGGCCAGATTTAATGTTTGTTCCACAGTTCCAAGTCCTGGTCGTAATCCGAACTGATAGATCGAGAGCGCCTGATGTTCAAGCACACAAAGTTCTAATTTGGCCAAGATTACCCTGCCCAATATTGTAACTGAACTATCGAGCAGGAAATCGGACGGTAGCAGTGAAGTTGGGTTTTATCCCCCTTTTTAAAAATTGGAACTAAAGTGGCTTCTTGCCAGGTCTTGACTAATGGGCCCACTATTGCAGCCTTTAGGACATTTTTATCAAAGGGGCCCAAAAATAGAGCAGAACTTCTATTTACTATCATAGATTTAGAGGGAAAAAATTTCAGAAAAATGATTTACCCAGGCCTCAGCTGGGACTATAGTATCTAATTTGGGCATTTCATCAGCAGACATAGGAATTGAGTTAACCACCTTCCAAAATGCATGCGAGTCTTTTAGGGTTGAAGCAATTTTTAGATCTTCCCAGGCCTTATCCTTCAAAAACCGTTTTCTTTCCGCAATTACCTTTTTATAATCTTTCCTGGCTTTTGCTATTTCAGCCTTATTCCTTGGGTTCTTTTTTAAGGCAGACCATAGTGCCTTATGGGCTTCAGAGCAGATCTTATTGAACCATCTTGGGTTGTCAGGAGCTTTTCTGCTACATTTGGTTGATTTATCTGCCATGAGACCATTTAGGTTTGTGAAGGCCACTATAACGTTTTCTTTGGGGGGCGGAATCTGAGAGCACTGTCTTAATATCAGCCTTGTTATTTGACATAAGGTCTGTGAGAAATGCCATCTTATCAACTTTTTCCCATTTGATATTAAGGCCCTTATTTCTGTTATATGTTACCCTATGCTGGATTTTCTTATCCCTTTTCCGCTCACAGGGAAATTTAGAGTTAAAACGATGGGGTTGTGGTCACTCATACAACTAGCCTTTACTACACATCCCTTGTACGACTGAGCTAGGTCCTCACTAATTAAAATATGGTCAATAGTAGAAGACGATAAGGGGCCCACATATGTTGGAATCTGGGGGGAACTATCCACATCTAAATCTTGTACAAATTTCAGATTCTTAGTAAAGGCAACTCTATTCAGTGAGTCCCCATAGGGCGTATGTTTAAAATGCATCAGGGACTGATCCCTCTCATCGCAAATGCCACAAGATTCCTGAACCCTGTGGTCACAAATTCCTATATTAAAATCCCCTGCCCAAATTATTTTCAGGTCCTTCATATGATTATTCTGGGTTTGGGTTATAACATCCTCTAGGTCATCTATGATGTTTGTCACAGTTGAATCAAAAACATTTTAATAAAAGTCAATTAAAAGCAAATCAAATAACTTTGGCATAATAATTATAGGCAACTGAAAATATTGGGATTTACACAATTCTCTAATTGAGATATCTGTCACTGCCACTGATATAAAAGTAACTAAGCCCCCTTTCGCTCGCCCAATCTTGATGGGACAGCTGGTACATAATAAGAGGCATAACCGTCAACGTGAAAGAAGTCTATTGTTCAAGTCTCTTGGCAACAGATAATTTGGTTTTGTTCAAGAAACAATTTCCAGTCAGGAATATCAAGCTCGGAACGAAGATCCGCACTATTCGATGCGGCAATACTTAGAACCTCTTGTCGACTGGGTTCAATATTAGTCACAGGGTGAGGTGACGCAGGTAATACTATGCAGTGATCGTTTGATATTACTGAACCCTCTATGACCAGTAACTGTCAGCCCTGTGCTTCCAGGTCTGACAGGGCTTCAAATCTGTTTGAAAGAGGCAGAACATTTGTCAATCCCGGGGAAGCAACTTTGACTCTTTTGGAGTCTAATTGCAGTAAACTATTCATATGGCCTATCGGTATGCAAGCTTTTAGTTGGTAAAAGAAGCCTAAAGGTTGTGCTCTAATACCCTCGACATAAAAGTAGTTTTTTGCAAGACTGTAAAAAAGATTTTTAACCAGGCGCGGATTCCTAAAATTGACAATTATGCAGTCCTTGTAGGATGACTTTGGTGCTGGACCCTCCCAGTTAACTCTTCTTGTAGAGATGATTTCCCTTGATAGACCATGAGACCAGTTGGAATTCCTCTTCAGCCAGAAAGAGACTTTATTCACTAGGGATCCATGAGTTTCATATTGTACCTGGCCGAGCAGGGGACATTTTCCAGAACTATTATGTAGGGAGTACACTCGGTGGAATATGTGGACGTGTATGTATTTTGATTAGGTGATTGGCGCCACTAGTACCTTTAGAAACCCTGTGATTAGTGTCCTGTAAATCTCGAGCCGTTTGTTTATCCGGTGGCAACACAGGTGGAAATGGTGTTTCAGACCTTGGGGATGATATTTGTTTTAGTTCTTGCCTCGGTAGGTTAGCATGTGCTTTATTTACAGGTCCAGTATTTACCCCTTGAGACCCTTGTGACTCGTTAAAATTCCTCTGGTCTTCCAGGAATCCTAATCTTTTTATGAGTCTTTGTTGGGCCAGAGATACTTCCTCAATCTTTCCCTCTAGGAGAGTTAATTTTTCAAATGTCCCGGGGCATAATTTGAATATAGAGTTTATGTGCTCACACAGTTGGTCAAGGCTAACAGTGTGATTTGTACCCAATTTCTTCCCGGCAGGCTCTCCTTTGAGGTCTTTCTTATGTTATTTTTCCCTATATTTTCCTTTTTATTTCTGCCTTGTTTAACTAAGGTATTTAGGAAACAGTGGTTCAGGTGTGGCCTAAATGGTCCAAAGCAAGAAAGTGACCCAGCATGGAACACTTGGTTCTAAGATTTTGAAATTAATTCATGAAGGAGCAAAGGAAAGATCAAAGGAAGGTCATGTAGGTCAGATAAATGATAAACATTTATTTTACAATTTTTGTATAGTATTCAGGTGCTCACATATATTTAAGTGAAAGGAAGCGTGACATGCAGGGTGATAGTGAGGTTTAAAAGGCATCGCATTGACAACAGTATAATGAGCTCCACAGTTATTTTACAAGGAGTAATAGGAGTTCATGTTGTATGGTGGTCGACGGCGTTTCGAACCCAATAAGTGGGGTTCATCTTCAGGACAAGGGTGAGCAAGCTGAATTAGAGGAAAGAAAAATCATCCTAGGCCCATTCGTCTGTTAATGATGAGGGCGGCTGGTACTGATTTTTAAAATTGGCTGAGGGAGTGAATTATTGACGCCAAGAAACTGAGTGGGAATGTCTGCCCGGGACACGTGTTTGCTTATTTTGGAGGGAACCCGGGATGGGAAGTCAGATGGCCGGGATGATTAGTTTTGTTTTTTATGGAAAACGAACAACAGGGCCATTAATTTGGGGGCCTGGAGCTGAGCAGACAGCATTCAATGCCAGCGAAGGCAGAAGCAGGACGCTCCTGTCTGCTCAGCTCCAGGCCCCCAAATTAATGGCCCTGTTGTTCGTTTTCCATAAAAAACAAAACTAATCATCCCGGCCATCTGCCTTCCCACCCCGGGTTCCCTCCAAAATAAGCAAACACGAGTCCCGGGCAGACATTCCCACTCAGTTTCTTGGCGTCAATAATTCACTCCCTCAGCCAATTTTAAAAATCAGTACCAGCCGCCCTCATCATTAACAGACGAATGGGCCTAGGATAATTATTCTTTCCTCTAATTCAGCTTGCTCACCCTTGTCCTGAAGATGAACCCCACTTATTGGGTTCGAACGCCGTCGACCACCATACAACATGAACTCCTATTACTCCTTGTAAAATAACTGTGGAGCTCATTATACTGTTGTAAATGCGATGCCTTTTAAACCTCACTATCACCCTGCATGTCACGCTTCCTTTCACTTAAATATATGTGAGCACCTGAATACTATACAAAAAATTGTAAAATAAATGTTTATCATTTATCTGACCTACATGACCTTCCTTTGATCTTTCCTTTGCTCTCTCATGAATTAATTTCAAAATCTTAGAACCAAGTGTTCCATGCTGGGTCACTTTCTTGCTTTGGACCATTTAGGCCACACCTGAACCACTGTTTCCTAAATATCTCGCCACCCCAGGTTCACATATTGGGGTACCCTTGTCTTCTCAAAAACCCCTTGTTTAACTAAGGGGCGGGGAATTAATTCCGGGGGGTCAATTTTGGCAGCTCTTCTATATGTGAGTCTTGCATACTTTTTTTGCAGGGCGGACTGTCCAACCGTGATATGAGTTCTAATGCTGTTAATGATTGTGTGTCTGAAATCACACAGGGGTTAGAGGTCAGACGAGGAGAACGCTCCGAGGACTTTCTTATAGATAATAATTCCACTTTCTTTGAGGACTTAGATGATGGCGGAGTCTGACTCTCCTGTTCTTTCTGTGCTTGTTCAGTATTGATAGATTTAGCAGTAATAGGGCAGGATCTTTTTATTGCTGAGTCCATCCTAGCTTCAACTTTACCTTATCTCATTTTCGATTGCACCAATTACAGAGGTCAGATAGCTTTTAATTGAATTGCTTTGTGCGCCACCCTTCTCCCTTACTGGATCTAAGTGACTCCCCTTTCTTTTTCCCATCGTGGAGTTGCAATAGGCTACAAGCAAAGTTACCTTCTGGAGCTCTTCCAGGTCTTAAATGACCTCTTCACAGATGGTGTTCTCCAGCCTAATTGTCAATTATCACTATAGGGAGACCAGAAAACAATAAAACCAAGGGACCTGGCCCAGCCCAGCCTCTGTCTGCCGTTGACGTGTGCAGACGGGCCCGCCCTTGACCCAGGCTTCGACCGGGCACGGCCCGGGCACGACTGCGAACATCCCACGCTGTGGGAGCCTAGTGCTGCCTTTGAACTTCTCCTGATGCGAGTGACGTCCGTTGGCGGCACCTGCCGCGATGCCAAGTGGGGGTTGTAGTCCCCAAGGAGAAAGAAAGTGCCAAGTGCGGTGTCGGTAACACCCTGAGCTGCCTTTGAGCGCCTCCTGGCACGCGTGACGTCCATTGGTGGCACCTGCCGCGATGCCAAGTGGTGGCTTTAGTCCCCCAGGAGGAAGAAAGTACCAAGTGCGGTGTCGGTAACGGGCTCAGTGACTGATTATTGCCTTGCTCTCGATTATGTAAAGTGCTCTGATACCTCAGGGTCCAGATAGCGCTATGTAAAACCTTAAATAAATAAATAAATAAATGTAGTGTCAAATTGGTGGTTGGGGGGCAAATACCCGCAGCAATGTAGAGACAATGTGGGAGTTGGGGGCAAATACCCACAGCAATGTGTCCTTCACTAATGTAACTTGTGCTCATGCAAAGTGTCTCAATACCTCTGGGTGGAGTACAAGCTGTAGAAAACACCCAAAAAAACAAAGCCTAAGGTTACTTGGCAGGAAATTCATTATCACACTGTGGCAGCAAATGTAAGTGTGAACCATAAGGAATGGGCAGAGTGGAGATGCTGGTGCACTAGGAACTGTTCAAAAACCAACAAAGCCACATCACCTACTAAATGATCTCTTAAAAACCTGTGAAATACTCGTGTGCTGATGTGCAAAGACGACACATCAGCCACCCACAGAGCAGCGCAAGAACTGTATGCGTGTGTGGGGAAGCTGTCTCAGCCTGGGCTGACACACACGACAAGGGGGCTGAAGCCCATAAAGCCCTATGGGCATTGAGTTTGATCAGAAAGTGTACTGTATAGTCTTGGATTGGGAATATGGGCAGTTGTGCATTGTTCTATGGCCCGGTGCACCAGGGTCACCTGTGGTACATGGTTTTGGGGCCTTCCCCATCGCATTCAAGAGCTCCCTCTGACTCTCCACCTCCAGCGCGAGTGACCCCCTCTCCAACACCGAACACCTCCACTTCCAGATCCAGACCAGCCCCAGAACCATGCTCCACAGCACCCTCGCCTACAGACCCCCCGGGCCCTGCTCCTTTCACCACCGCCTTTACCGACTTCATCGCACCACACGCCATTACCTCCACGGACATCATACTCCTCGGAGACCTGAACTTCCACATCGACAAACGCAGCGACCCAGACTCCACCGCCCTCCTGGACAACCTCGGCAACCTCGGATTGAAGCAGCTCATCACCACCCCACCCACAAGGCCGGACACATCTTCGACCCCATCTTCGCAGGAGGGACTAACGTCCACTTCAACCACACCTCGCAGCCCCTCTGGACAGACCACCACTGCGTACACTTCTCCTTCAGCACCACCACCACACACAAGCCCGCCCGCGCCCACCATGAAGGAACTGGAGCAAGGTCACAGAAGAGGACCTCAACTCTACCCTTGCACATGACCCCCCCATCTGCCATGACCGACACCAACTCTGCAGCCACAGAACTTCACCGCTGGCTCTCCAACTGCGCAGACAAGCTCGCTCCTCTCCGCCGCCCCGACAGACAATGCCCTCTGAAAGCCGCTTGGTTCCCCACCGACCTCCAAAAAGCTAGACACTCCTGCAGACGGCTCGAGAAACAATGAAGAAGCAGCAAAATAACCGAAGACCAGTCCACCTACAAGCACGCCCTGACAGAATACCACCAGCGCATAAGAACCAGCAAGAGAACCTTCATCAGGAACAAAATCCGCACCAACGCCAGCAACTCAAAGGAACTCTTCAACATCATCCAGCAGTTCACCAAACCCCCCAGCGAAGTCACGGACATCACACCATCCCAGGACCTCTGCAACAAACTCGGCTCCTACTTCCACCTAAAGATCAAGGCCCTCTACGACAACTTCAGCGAACAGACTCCAGAAACCAAAGTCCCCTTCAGCAACGACAGACAATCCACCATCACCACCTGGACACCGGTCACCACCGAAGACACCACCACAACCATGAAAAGCATCCAGTCAGGAGCCCCCATGGACCCCTGCCCGCCTCACATCTTCCACAGAGCCGCCATCGCGCCCGAACTACGCTACACCATCAACACCACCTTCGAATCCGGCATCTTCCCCGATGACTGGAAGCGAGCTGAGGTCAAGCCCCTCCTCAAGAAACCCTCGACCGACCCAACAGACCTGAAAAACTACTGGCCCATCTCTCTCCTTCCCTTTGCAGCCAAAGTCTCTGAGAAATTCGTCAACACACAACTGACCTCCTTCATCGAGGAAAACGCCATACTCTACTCCTCCCAGTCCGGATTCCGCAGCAACCACAGCACAGAGACCGCCCTCCTCTCTGCCACCGACGACATCCGAATGCTACTCGATCAGGGACACACCGCGGCCCTCATCCTGCTAGACCTCTCAGCTGCCTTTGACACCGTCTTTCTCCGCACTCTTGCAACCAGACTCCACGAAGCAGGCATACGAGGACTCGCCCTTAACTGGATCTGCTCCTTTCTCACCGGCAGAACCCAACGGATCAGACTCCCACCCTTCCTCTCCGAACCACCAGAGATCAAATTCAGAGTACCCCAAGGATCATCGCTCAGCCCCACGCTCTTCAACACCTACATGGCCCCCCTCTCCGCCATCGTCAGAAAGCATGGGCTCAGCATAGTATCCTACGCCGACGACACCCAGCTCATTCTCTCCCGCACAGAGAACCCCAAAGAGACCAGACGCAGTGTCCAAGAAGGAATTAAAGACGTCGCAGCCTGGATGAGCAACAGCTGCCTAAAACTGAACTCGGAGAAGACAGAGGTCCTCGTCCTCGGACCCTCCCCCAACATGTGGGACAGCTCCTGGTGGCCCCCTGCCCTCGGAAACCCACCCACCCCGACGGACCATGCCCGGAACCTCGGCATCATACTAGACTCCTCCCTCACCATGACCCGCCAGATCAACGCCGTTGCCTCCACCTGTTTCAACTCCCTATGCATCCTCAGCAAGACCTTCAAGCGGATCCCACCCGAAGCCAGAAAAGCCGTCACCCACACACTCATTACCAACAGACTGGACTACGGAAACACCCTCTACGCAGGAATCAACAAATCCCTGCTACGGAGACTCCAGCCCATCCAGAACACCGCTGCCAGACTCGACCTCGGCACCCCACGACATGAGCACTTGACCCAACACCTGCGAGACCTCCACTGGGTCCCAGTTGAGAAGAGAGTAACCTTCAAGCTACTCACCCACACCTACAAATCCTTCCACAACACCCGACCCAAATACCTCAATGAAAGAATCGCCTTCCAAGCACCCAAAAGAAACCTCCGCTCCACCGACCTCGTCTTAGCTATGACCCCGCACATCCACAGAACCGGAGCGGGAGAAAGAGCCTTCTCCTATGTCACAGCCAAAGCATTGAACGAACTCCCAGTCAACATCAGATGCTCCCCCACCCTGCACACCTTCAGGAAGAGCCTCAAGACCTGGCTTTTCGGCTGACCCAGAGCTGCACCCCTCCCTTAGTGCCTTGAGACCCTCACGGGTGAGTGGCACGCTTTATAAACCCCCTGATTGATTGATTGTAAACCACACCAAGAGACTGAAAACTTCTATTGTCACCACCAGGCCACTGCAATGTGGTGCCAGTATGTTGTCCGCTCCACAGCCGTAAATTGAGGCTGGGGGCCAGCCTTTGTGACATACTCACCATGGCGCCCTGCCTCGCGTGCCCTGACAGAAGCAGTGTCATCTCCCCCAACCGCCCATCACTATCAGGTCATGGCAGGTGCAGGGAGGTTGTGTTGTATGTAGGGCCCTCGAAGGGAGGCAAGTCTCATTTGGCCAGTCTAACCTACCCCACACCCGCTTGATCAGCAGCAGTGTGGATTTTGATACATCCCTTGTCAGGGAAATGCAGAGAGGCTACATGGAAAGGGATGATCACGGAATGTGTGCCAATGACTTGGAGAGTGCCCGAGCATCTTTGGGATCCCAATCCAACCTGGTTCCATAGCATGTTGTGTATCTCAAATCAGGGAATGTCATCATCAGGTAGGTACAGTCAAACCGCTAAATACTAGGAGAAACACACATTTGACGTTGGAACAGGAATGCCCATAGTCACAGTTATGTATGTATTACGAAGTGAATCCATGAGTACACCACAACACACAACGAAACTTAGCAGGGCAACGGAACTCCAATGAACTCACAAAAGTATGTCCACAGAGACATATTCACTGGCACTATGCCCGCACCTACATGCGTCTGTGACATAGGCTAAATCCTAAGATCTGAAACGCGTACAAAGACCACTACATCTCATGTCATAGGAAGTTACATTGCAGAAAGTGACATCATTCATCTATATTACCTTGCCATTTCCCAAACACCCTAGAAGAAGTACATGGTGTACTCTGGATAGCTGCCAAAGAAAATACAACATGTATAAATCACCCAGGAAAGTGAAGTCAAAAGCAATAGCTGATCTAACAAGTATCAAGACAATACATCCACCCAATCAGATGGATAACCTAGGCTTAGCTTATTTACTATCTCACGCCTCACTTTACAAAATGCACACATTTTTGAAAGATCAATACATGTCAAAAATAAAAAATTGACTACTTCAGTCCAACCTGGACCTCCACTCCCCCATCATACCAATCGCACAGTCCCAAATTCTGTAACATGATGAGTATACCAGTGCCGCAACAGGTCATCATAGGGAGACACAACAAGAATGGGATGTTGGATGTGTCAGGAATAACAACATGGGAAGGACCCAGCACAGATTCAGAGCACGACTCAGGTAGATTAATCAATTACAGACAATCACAAACACGCACACAGGTCAGATAGCATGCACACCACACTCAAATACATAAAGGACACAACTATCTGGGGGTACACTATGCTTTGCGAGGCCAGGTTGACACACCCCTGGTGGACCCGTGCCATTCACCCACCACTGTTCACTCAGGCCAGCCAGCAGGGCACTGTTGTGTTTGAGCAGTGTACAGTGAAGAAATTGCCACATGGTTTGTGGGTGTCTCTAATCACTCAAGGTGACCCAAGAGAGATACAGTCACCTGTTTATAAGTAAAAGCTCATAGGCATCATCAAGACTAGGCGGGTGGCTGCTCAACGCATGAATGGTCAATGTCGCAGTGTGCAGAATTACTCTGAGTATCTCTTGTACCAGCCAATGGGGTGTTGATGACAGCACGCGCTGCCAGTTTAGGTAGCTTCAATCCATGCATGATTCAAGAAACGTCTACCATGATCAGAGTAGAGGTGAATGTATAGGCCATAACAATGCACTGTGAACAAATCATGGATGGTTGCCTGACAACTGTGCATCTGTGGAAGGTGATCCATAATCAGCAACATCTTTTGGGTTGGACACAAGCAACAGAAGAGGCAGGACATCAGTTGCCCTGACTTATCCCACTCTGTGTTCCTCACAGCTTGTCATGTGGCAAACTAAAAGCAACCCAGTTGCTCAATCAGATTGTTGTGGTGTGTCTGAGCATCTGTCAGCATGACTAACATCACAGCCTGCAACTGAACCGCAGTCTATTGATGACATAGTCATGCCTCTGTCTACAACAAAGCCCTTAGGAAATTGGCCCAGACAGCATACAATTACCCAGACACAGCCACTCAGTAATGTTTTCAGTGATTGCCACTCAAATAACATAGAAGTTGTTGTGTCCCAGTCGTCAGTGAATTATTTTGAGAAAAAATCCATCAGGAATGAGAAAAATGCATGGACCGACAACAATGTAGGCTACAGTCTGCATGTGTAGACTGGGTGTGCAGCACATCACACCCAATCTGTATGTATATAGGGTCATCTTCTGAGAATGTCATTCACAACAATTCTGCATCTACCTCCTCAGGCTGCAGTTTGTGCTGCTAACAAATAATTCCATTCTGAATGTGCACATTGTGTACTGCAGAGTAGTAGTACACATGAGTCTCAGGATGTAGGTTCCACTGACAGTGTTGGAGGGACCACTGCACAGCACATTGTGTACGCTGAGAGGCCACCATTGTTGAGGATGCCAGGGGTAGGGCTTAATATGTGGCTCTTGGACACAATTGACTTAGACATCCTCAACCCAAGGGATATGGGTACACCTTGTGAAGATGAGGGATATGTGCAGAATGTAGCTTGCTCTGTCCACATTTGATAATGAAACACTGCACCCTTCATATTCAAAAACATCAAGGAGGCCCTCTACAAAGACATATTGCCCTCTTGCTCTGTGTCACTTTTCAATGTGGTAAATGGGACCTTATATGGACCCACATAAGGGCTACACTTGCCAAACCAGATTACAGGCGGAAGAATACATTGACAATAAAAACACTTATGGAACTCGGTGTAATTTTCCAGTGTCACATGTGTGGTTTGTGACAGTGCACTGTATTTACATCAGCACAACCAGAGATATCATTACAATGAGTCCATCTCCCTTGGTGTCCCCATACCACTGACATTCAAAGTCTGAATGACATTAGTATACATGTGTGTGTAGTCTCCTGGGAAGTGTGGGGCTGCGTTTCAGGAGTAGTCTGACCCCAGGTGGCCCAACAACACACATCCTTAACTTATCACTTGGGGGGGCAATAGCCCTCTAAGCAATGAACTGCCATCCAAAGTTTCAACATCATGACAGTTCAATATAATTAATCTCCACCTCCATCCCAGGGTAGTATCCAGGATGAAGAATGATCAATCAGTGACAACATCTACCTACAAAGGGTAACTCGCCACTCATGCCCACACACACCTCAGACAAGGCAAGGCTAGGTGGAGGCAAATTGTTCTGTGAGGACAATGGGTTTTGCATATGCTACTGGACTCAAAGCGGTCAATCCAAAAATCTGTCATGAACATTCACTGGCAGACAGCAAGATGCAGCAAACACATACTACATCATCACAATTCATTGGTCCACTGTTTTTGCCAACTTACATGCACATAACCAACACATATGTACTCTTTAAAATTACCTCTTGGCCTGCATAATCTCTCCTTGTGCAGGTAAGACCCCACTCACGTCCACTTCAAAGTACATGCTCATCTCTCATAAATATCATACATACACAAGCATGTCATAATCCCCCCCTGGTGAATTTCTCTGAAAAAGCATGTCTGCCCCACAAGCTCCTGCCTTGTACTCAAACTCTAATTAATCTAAATATGCCACACTGGTGCTGCCCTTCTTACATCCACATCTACATTCACAGCAAAACTCTTCATCACTATGTACACAACACCTCTCACATACATGACATGTACACAATGTACTGTCCTCATAACCTCCCCAGTAGACATTAAATGTAACTTGTCATATGGACAACTCTCATCACCAGTTGCATCCTCAGTAATGTTTTGGAATGCATTTATATCACAATGTGTACCAGCACAGCCCACTATGACATGCACAGTTAACACATCACCACATCTCTCAACAAGACACTTACATTGATCAATGAATATGTCCTCAGTCATTTGCATATCAACATTCACACACCCTACTCTGATCAAGTTCTACAGATAGTCATTTCATAAAAAAATGCATCCACAGATTAAAACACAAAGTACATAAACTGGACAACACTTCACATTTCCCCCTAGAGCACACTAAATTTCCTGACTGTTGTATACCCTTGACATACACTTTTCCACTTTGTTACAAATTATAAATTAAACTTTGTCTCACTGTGGCCCTGTCACATCCAAATCAGAGTACCATGCTCCATACCTCCATTGACTTCTGCACATCAACAACTATCCTTACCCAATTACACTAACCTGTTACAGTCATCTCTCACCGTAGTGTCATAAACTACAGTTCTCATCTCCTGCCAGATCCCAACCTTGACTAGCTGGTTCTACCTCTATCACATCTACCTATTCCTAGCATACCTTGCACAGAATTTCACAAGTCTCACAAGCTCACACACTTTGACTCACACCCCGCATTTCAAACCAAAAACTTTTGAACAATGAGGAAACTTCATGTTTCCTACACAAGATTTGCCTCTGAACTACCCTCCTACCTTACACTCTGAAAAATGCACTATTTGTCATGTACCCATTACGTCTGAGTCTCCACTCCATTCACAAAAAGGGAACACAAATCTCTGTCACCTCTATCCTTGTTTAAGGTAGCTTTGCACATGCAACATGAACATTCCTAAACACATCAGCAGGTAAGCATCACATCCCAAAATCCCCCCCGTGTGGCAACTAAGAACATGGGTGTGACACTGGCTCCTGTAGCATCTGCGCAGCAGGAGGGCCCACAACACTTCTGTGAACTCACAGACCACTTGGCATACAACATGTAGCACAGGCCAATACAATAGACATGACAGAACACATAGTTCTGCTCAGTGTGATCTGGAACAGCATCAAGCATATCTCCAACGGACTACATTATTAGTCATTCACAAATGACACCCTACACACAAATCATATGCTCAACTATGAATGATGTGTGTTTGAAAATATTAAATCCAACCTTGGACAGACAAAACACTTGTCATTTGAAGATTGGGCAAAATACCTCACAACAACCATTCACAAATCTCCACAATTGCCACTCACCCCTGTTGAGCAGTGCCCAAAAATGTATGTCAAGTCAAGTCAATAATACTTTTATTTGATTTCATTAAAATCATAAAAGGGTGGGGCAAAGCCACCGAGGTACATGAGACATCAAGCAATGATTTGATTAAAAACGAAGAACGAAAACGCAACAAAATTCATATAATAGAAGAACAAACTTCTATATAAATAGATTTAAACAGTGGCGGCTCGCATAGGGCGTGCTGCGGGGCGGTGAGGCGGGGTGGGGGAGGGGCAGGGTGGGGAACGTAATAATTACTTTCCTCCGTTCCGTCGTATGTCCGAGTTTACTACCCCCCCACCCTGCCCCTCACCCGCCCCGCAGCACCGCCCCGCAGCACGCCCTATGCGAGCCGCCACTGGATTTAACACTAACTTGCTTCTGCAGGATGTGCCAAAAAAGATGTGAGCAGGAAGATTAAAAAGTAAATGAGCAAAAGCAATTCCATTTTGACAGATGCAGATCAATTCTCTTTTTTGTCTAATTCTTTTGCCGCTATGTTCCAAAGTTTTATTGCTCTGCAAGACAATTGAACAGACGAGCCTCTGAGGCATTTTATGACGGCCGCGCTGCAAGTCCTTATTTGTGCTCTCCTCAGCATTTCCCGGAGGAGGGTGTTCCGGGTGTCTAGTAGTGAAGGACAGATGCATAGAAGATGTAATAGTGACTCGTCACCTTGTCCGCAGAGGCGGCATTCCTTTGTCATCCACTTCTGTTTCCATTTTGGGGTGAGATCTTTCGAAGGGAATGATCCCAACCTCAGTAACGTCAGTTTTCACTTTTTTTGATGTGAAAAATATTCGGACAAGTACGGTTGGGGTTTCAACGTTTTGTGAGTTTGCATCACGGCCCATGCGTGCTGTTTGTGGGCCAAGGCGGCTTTATCCAGTAACAGTGAGATCCGCTTGGTTGCTTTGTTCGCTTTGTTTTTAAATCCAGAGTAGGTAGTTGTTGTAGGCCAAGCCTCGTCTAGCTGTAATGCGGACAGCGATTCTTTTAAAACTGTAAAAATGGATTTGCTTAGCCTAGATTGATTTTCAATCTCCTGCAGCAATAATGGGCTAAGGTGTTATCTTCTGCTGCCCTCATCCTCCAATAGTATTTGGCCAAGGCTCCTTGTCTTGCTGGTATCTGGTTTTTTAGGTCATATTCTAGTCTTATTTGTGCCTGTGAAATGTGTAGTGGAATTAGGAACAATTTCTTGAAGAAGCTAGATTGAGCTGTGTTTAGAACTGTTGAGTCGTTTGCGTTCAGCATTTCCGATCCATATGATATGGATGGCAAATATTTTGCTGCGATGACCTTAAGCAGGTGACTTGTTGAACAGCCGTTGAGTTTTTTCTGTAAGGTTTTAAATGCAAATAGCAGTTGTTTGGCTTTTGTTTTTCCTTGGTCCAGGTGTTGCTTAAAAATGAGGTGGCGGTCTAGTTGGAACCCCAGATATTTGTACGTATCCACCTGGGGCAGTGGTTTTTCATTTAACATCCAGATGAATTTGGGGCGTTTTTTGTGGCATTTGGAAGAGCACATGACCTTTGTTTTTTGATGATTAATTATTAATTGAGCAGAGGTGGTATATGCGCCTAGTTGGGAGATCAGTCACTGCAAGCCTATGGGTGTTTGGGATAGGAGGATGATGTCGTCCGCATATTGGAGACTTGCTATTGATGTTTTCCCCAGTTTTGGGGGGTCAGCTTGTATTGAGTGAAGATTCTTCTCTAGGTCGGTTGTGTAGATGTTGAATAGACATGGGTCCAACACGCACCCCTGTTTTAGTCCGTTGCTGGTTGGAATTTTATTTGTTATGCTTCGCCCGTCTCCTTTCCTTATTTGAAACCATGTTTGTGAATAAAGGTTGATGATTGCATCTAGGAGTTTAGTTGGGGCTCCCAAACTTTTCAATTTTGCCCATAGCTTGGTTCTCGGTACTTTATTGAATGCTGCCTTAAGGTCTGCGAAGCACGCGTACAGAGTGCTTGATTTTGCTCAGGCTTGATTGGCTAAAAGAGTGACTTCAGATATATTCGTTAGGGTACCCATCCCTGCCCGGAATCCTGTTTGTGTATTTGGAATGAGGTTTGTTTGGCTGACCCAGTCCTCCAAGTCTGCCAGCAGGTTTGATGCATAGATTTTTGCCTCAACATCAATGAGTGCTATCAGTCTGTAATTGGACGGATCGGAGCGTGCACCCGATTTATATATTTGGTGTAGGATGCTTCCTCGCCAGGAGTCTGGAATCGTGCTAGTCTCTGGGATGTTTGTGAACAGAGGGGTGAGACTGCCAGACCAAAAGGATCGATCTTTTCTGAATAATTCGTTTGGCAGGCCATTTGGCCCTGGTGCTCCGTCAGATCTCAAATTTTTTATGGTTTTCAATACCTGCTCTTGTGTGATCCGCGGGAAAAGTACCAATGATTCTAACCTTGATATCTCCTGGACTTCTGGTTGACAGTTATCCTCCATCCCCGTCGGTTTTCCAGGTTTAATAGTGTTTTGTTCACCAACGAGTGGGATCGCGTTGTATGTAACTTCGATGTGGACTCTCCATGTGTCCTCCATTATGGCCGAGTTGTAGTGTCGGTTCTTGCCATTTGATAAAAGGTTGATGGTTTCCCAGAAAAGTTCTTTGTACTCTTGCTTGGCCACCTTGATGTCTATTTTTAGATCTTTTTTTATTCTTGCTATTGAAATGAGGATCTCCTGTGAGGGTTCTGGGCCCTGAGTTCGCAGTAATCTTAGATGTTTATTCAATTGTTTTTTTTTTGTCCTTAAATTGTTAGTGTACCAAGCTGCCCCGGTTGGTCTGTGGGCTTTGTGACCGTTGCCCTGTTTGGAGAATTTTTTGTTTAGGTCATAAATGAATGACTTTCAGGCCTCTATACGCAGTGGTTCAGCTTCAGGTACCTCCAATAATCTGAAGCATGTCCCCATAATGTTATCTATGCTATTCTTTTTCCAGATAAGGCATTTTAGGTTATAAGATTGAATTGATGATGTCATGGCTTTTGCTTGTCCAGACCTTTCTATAGTTGTGGACAGTGTAAAGGTTTGAGGATGATGGTCACTTTCTGCTCTTTCTTTTATTTGGAAATCCGGGATAAGAGGAAGGAGGTCCTGGTCCGTGAGTATGTAATCGATAGTTGTGCCTGTTTTGTTTGTCACTCTTGTAAATGCTGCTGGGCTATCCGACTGCCCTCGTCCATTAAGCATGCACAGCGAAAGATCATCCAGGCGAGCCGCACATCTCTTGCCATATGTGTCACGTCTGCGTGTTTTTCGTTGTCTAGCCTGTGTATGGCCTGATGTATTTTTTTCCCTGCCCTGTAGTAGGTTCATGTTGAAGTCTCCGGTCAATATTGTGTTGGCTTGTGGGTAGATAAGGTTTAGTGTTTCTAGTGTAGCAATCAATAGCTCGATTCTTGGCCCCTTTTGTTTGGCAGCAGGGTGGATATAGATATTCAAAATTAACAGACTGGTGAAGGGCGAAGCGTCAAGTTTGATGCATAGCATCCAAGAGGAATCGAGGTCTATAACAGAGACTTTCCATAAAATGTCTGTCGAGATAAAAATCGAGAGGCCGCCTTTTGCCCTTCCATACTTTGTATCTCTCTTAGCCAGGTTCAGATATTTCTTATAACCTACTATTGGTGAGTTATTCGTCTGCCATGTTTCTTGTAGTATAAGTATGTCGTACTGTAGAATAAATTCTACAAAGTCAGCTTCTTCGAGTTTTGCGCTTAGGCCATTGACGTTCTAAGAGCAGATCTTACATCCCAGGATTGGTTTTAAGTCCTTGCTTGGTTTTAATCATGTGGTTTCAAAGTTGGTTGTTGAGGTGGTCGTCTGCCGGATGCCAGAGGGCATGGCTGCTTCGGGATGGCCGAAAGTGATGGTAATTTTCCTTGAGGTTTGGCCATTGCCATTTGTTGTACTAAGTTTGTCCGGGCCTTTAGCGCCTTTTAAGATGCCCTCTGTCCGGTTGTGTTGTTGTAAGGGGCTTGGACAGTGGGGGTACTCAGCCTTTTTTAGCTCCATTCCCCATTTAAAGAAGGACTCCTTCTGCCGCCAGATCTGTTCGACAAAGGAGTAATCGGACCATGCTGCTGTTGTAATTTCTTGCCCGATTAAATTAGGATTGGGTTGGAACTCTATACTTTCCAAATCACTGGTTTTGATGTGGCTCAGGGTAGGAAGAGCTTTAAATAGTTTTAATAATGCACTTCTGTTTAAAATGTCGTGCGTTCCCCTCGAGACATAGTGTGGGATCAGGTCTATCTTATGGCTTTTACGTAAAGAATTGAGTTGTTGTTCCTTGGCTGAGCTGCTTTCGGTCTCTGTTATGGCCTCAATAAACTCCAGGTCATCTGAGAGTCAGTTCGAGTAATCTCGTGTACTATTTTGTTGAGTACTTTGGAGATTCATGGCAGGGTTGGCCTCCTTGCCTCCCAAGCAGTGTGCGTTGATCCTGATTGCTTCAATGTTACGCCTCTCTTCTCGGGCGGCTGGCTTGGTGGTAACGGCCTCCTGTGGGCAGGGTGTGCTGACTTCGGTCGTTTTGCCCCTTACTGTTTGTATAGTATTCATTTTTTGGGTGACCTGGTTAGTTGGATTATTTTTCTCTCGCCCATCCAAGGGCTTAAATGTGCTGTATATTTTCGTTAATGGAAATATTTCGCTTTCTTGTTGATTTTGGCTGCTTGCGGCAGTGGCCAATTTTGTGGGTGGGATAGCGTTGTCCTCGGTGCGTGCTGCATCCGTGATGATTTGTTTGGTGTTGTCTTTACCTTAATTCCTATCGTGCTCAATTAGTGCAGTGGTTGTGTTTGGCCCCTGTCGGATTGATTTGCTTTTCCTTGCTTTCCTCAAGCGTTTTCTTTCCCTCTTTGTTAGCGAAATTGTCGCTTGTTTTTGTTTATGGCTTGCTTCTGCTGCCAATTGCAAACAGTGGTCAATGGGTGACGCATCTAATGTGCCTACTTTGCCGAAATCGCATGGTGCTTTAAATGTGGATGAGCTTGCCTGTGCTGGGGCGTTATTGATCTCTTTTTCTCTTAGACTTTGACCCCTGGGGGTCTGGGGGCGCGCCTGATCTTCTCCCCTTAATGCATCTTGTTCTGGGCCAGTTGTCATTTTGGTCTTTGATGGGGGTCCCTGACTGCCCCCAATAGTTCTGACATTAAGGTTGGAACCGCTGATAGTTTGTCAATTATTTGGGTGCAGTGACACATTTGATATGTTGTTTCCCGGTTTCGCTGGACCTTCGCAATCATCACATTGA
Source organism: Calotriton arnoldi (assembly GCA_963921515.1). Lineage (NCBI taxonomy): Eukaryota > Metazoa > Chordata > Amphibia > Caudata > Salamandridae > Calotriton > Calotriton arnoldi. The sequence continues at coordinate 111,321 of CAWUFW010002610.1, forward strand.
AGCTGTGCAGCTTTTGTTCTACCCCCTGGACGTGGGTTGCTAGGATGTTTAGGAGCTCTACTTGGGTGTCTAGCTTGTCAGCGTGATATATCATTGCCTTTCCAATGGTATCCATGAAGTTTAGCAAGTGAAGCCATACGGAGGATATTGGTGAGCCAATTGGTGCTTCTGACTGGGGACAGGCTGGTTGTTCCAGTTGGAATGGATAATCCGGTAAATCCGGGATCCTACTTGGTTGTTCGTCTTTTTGTAGAGGTGTCATGGTGGGAGCTGCTTTGGTTTTTTAAAGTTTAGTTTGCAAACAGTCGCTTAATTTATAATGCGGTAGTTCCTGACCGGGTTGATGTGCCGTTTCGGGTGAGGGGAATGATAGGTCGAGAGTATCTTGCTCATGAGCGCTGTCTTTGGCACAGCCCGGCTTTTCCGGGGTGTTAGTGCTGCCAAGAATGTGAAAGTATGTGCTTCTCCAAAAGGGCTTAGGATGTTTTTTCTCTTCAGATGCTTTGAATCATCATCGATTTTTTGAATTGATAATTGCTGTTGCTGTGTGTCTGAAGGGGGCGTTTGACTAATTAGAATATCCCAGCTTAGGTCCGGCTTGGTATGAACTAGCGCCTCAATGGTTTGGTGATTATGCCTTTGGCAGATGTCTGGTGAGTTAGGGACTTTGAATGTTAATGGCTCCTGGGTTGTTATTTGCGGGCCTGAGGCTTCTCTATTTGTGGCATGAAGAGCGTCTGATCCCATGCCCTGAAGTCCTTTACTTTTGTTGTTACAGCTATCATAGGGGAAGCCCTTGTTGTGTTCATTTTGGCAATCTGTAGTATTGTAGCTTGGTTTGATGTCTTTTGGATCCATGGGGTCCATATAATCCTGGTTGTTGTCAGAGGAGATTTTGCGGCATACTTTTAAGAAGTCTGTGATCAGTGCCCGCTTGCTGCCCTTAGGGCTTGAGTTGTGCGTGGCGGGTGCTGACGGCATGCCTTTCTTGTCTCCTTCGTGATCTGCATGTAAGGTGGTTTCTGTGACATTTTTTGAGGCAATTGTTGTTATTGTTGCAATTATTGTGGTTGAAAGTTCGTGCTCGAGCGGCTCTTCTTTTTTGGATGTCTCTGGCTCTAAGGGATTCAATGCTTCTGGCTTTGCTCCAGGTGATTTATTTGTCTGATCCATGCCCGATGGGCCCTCCTTTTCCTTTTTGGACTTGGCTTGAGTTTTTTATCTCCACCTCTCATTTTCCCTGACCTCATGCCAGATTAGTTTTGGCCAACCCTGGTGGATTATGGGCACTGGCCGGTACCCTGCTGGTACCCTGCAGGAACCTGCCCCAGGAGCCCCCAAAAGCCCTGGTTTGCTGCTACTGGGCTGCTGGGGCCTTTTGTAAGGGCCGGCCTGAGCTGGCTTAGGTTAAACTGGACTGGCTGGAGGTTGGAGTTTGGGGGTGATTTGATATTTCTAGGTTTTTTGGGGGGTTTTTTCGGTATTTTTGCTTTACTCTTTATTGCTTTGTTCTCGCTTTTTCTCGTTTTTTATTCCTTTGCTTGCTTTCCCTTGGCCAAGCCCCTTGCTCTGTTGTGCTCAAGCATGGTTAATGGATGCTCAATTACTTGGTAAGTTGGTAAGTTGGTTGGTCCTTATAGTAGTGCTTATGATGCTGGATGCTGGGTGGTCGCGGTCGCTCTTATCAAAGGCTATATTGCCCACCCTTTTTTTTTTACGCTCTTTTTTTTTTACGAAAGAGCGGGCCCAAAGGAGGGTGCAGGAGCGACAAGCAGGGGACAGGAGACGAGGGTATTAGTAGGCTAATATCCGGTGGGCAAGCAGGGCTCACTGGGTGGTTTTCCTGCAGGCTGCACCCAGCCTAGCCGGGCCGCCTCCGCAGGACCGCCGAAGGCGCACACTCACTGTGGCCGCCTGCTAATGGCAGCCGCACTTGCCGCTTACCTTCGCAATGCCCAGGGGCCGACTCCGCGAACCTCCGCAGTCCTCCGTAGTCCTCCAGTCCCTCTTTTCCCATGAGCTGCCGAATCAAGGACTGTGACCGCGGCTGATGAGGCGTGGAGGTGTTGGAGGCGTAGAGGCAAAAACAAAAGAAAATGAAGAGAGCGGCCGCGCACCAGATCCAGTACCCGCTCCCTCCGGGACCCGCTCAGTCCATATGGCTGGCAGCGATAGAAACTGCGACTGCGGGCCGCGGGTTGCAGGTTGCAGGAAACGGGGTTGCGTCCTCCTCTCGCCCTCACTTCCTCTGCGACCGGAACCGAATCTATGATTACATCATGCATGTTAAACTTCAGTTGTGGGGGCGTAACATAGGATTTACCAAAGTCCATACAGGCAGGTGCAGGTTGCAGTCACAATCATAGCATTTACAAGTGATGTGGCCACATGCCATAAGGGTGACAATGCATTGTGTACGCTGTGTGTGGAGTGAGAGCAAGTCAAGTGTTGTTATGTTTTTATATAGGTACCCCAATATAGGCTCAGGGAACCACCTGACCCTTCACCTAAATTCTCCCCTACCATTACACTACATAACAGTTCTTGGAACTGACCTTTTACCTAGTTATGGTACTATTTACAAGATGTGGGGTTTTCCCTGAACACTAGCTTCATCCATTATGTATGAGGATCCTTGGAAACATAGCAGGACTACCATCTCCTGCATAATAACTATGTATAAGGTTCATTCCTTCCGTCATCCTAAGTCTGACGTGACACAGCAAGGTAGAACCCCTGAGGGTACCACTTTGGGTATATATACACCATATCTTTGCTGAGGCAGGGAGAGGAGAAAAAGGACCTCCATGCTGACACACTGACGCAAGATGCTGAGGTTCCTGCACGCAGACACTCCAGCTCACAGTGGTCTGACATCCCTTGCGGGGTGTCCATCTCGAGACCAAGACGGGGTCCCACAGTCTCTCACTTCAGGTAATGGGGTTGACTTTATCCTAGGGGTTCACACCTACATACAGGCTAGGTACACTTAGGTACACTTAGGGTCGCATCATAGGAGTACGCATTTTATTGTCATGTATTTTTATACCTGCCTGTATTCATCGTTTTAGCACTATGGTAGAAATCTACCATCCTTTTACTCTGTTGGTGCTTATAATCATGTATATCTGTTTCTGTCTAAAGGTTGTTTCAGCACACCTATTTTACACTAAAATGAGGCTGGTTCAATAAATGCTTATTGAAAACGTCCCCACCGTTTATTCTGTGTATTTCTCTGAGACAAAGTAAGCACGAGTGACTGAGCGAAAAGCACTGGACTATTTCCACGATACCTGACGGGACAGAGTTGTCATGTTTGATAGTTGCCAAGAACTATTCTCTCCTTGGTAAGAGGGGTTTCTAGTGGCAGTGTGAGCTAGCTGGTATACAGGCTAAAATACCCGGTGGGGGTGTCTAAAATCAGTCTGGACACCAATCCTACAGTGTATGTTATCTAAACGCGCAGATCCTATATAGGTTTATAGGAACTACATGACTGTATGGCATGAAACCAAGGCAGTATCAAAAATATGACCTTCCACTCCATGAGCAAAAGGTGTGTTGGTGCCAAATAAATTGACACTTCAGCACATTCCTAAGTGTCCCAGGGAGGGGCTTTTTGTGTCGATTCTGCATCACCCTGATGCACTATGGATGCAAACCCAAGGGAGGGGTCTGGCCACCTGTAGCTCATAGCAGTAACTGCACACTAAAAGCTGTGCTCTGTTGCTGGGCTCTGTAGTCATTGGCATTTGTGAGGCCCTGTGCAGCTGAACATGGGCAGCATCAGCCCGGACTGACACACAGCATCCACCTTGATCTAAACAACTCTACACCACTTCTGGTACCAACAACTGAGGGTCAGACTGCTTGCAAGAACTGAGCCAAGAAGGGGTTGTTGCTATGCATTTTCATTCTTAATAGCTATACCTTCATCTGTGTCACATGATGGGCCCGAAGGGCCTTATGATCACCAAGCACAGACAAATGTTGTACACACAGAATGTACGAACAGGACTCAACATTGCCTCTCCCAATCAAGTCACCTGAAAAATTTGTGCCATTACTTTGTGCACATGGTTGTGTGCAAACTCACTACCATGTTGTCAAACTCCATATTTATCCAGGTGCATTGATGAGACAGTGGTCTTATTGCACATTACAAACAAATGCAGCATGTTTGACATAAACTGTTGTACTTTGCAACACTTGCACTATGTTGGCATCTGAAAGCATGAACCATGTTGAATTATGGTTTCTTATAAATAAACTTTGTGACTGCACGTCACAGTCATAGACAAAACCAATGTTGACATTGACATCTAACCAATGTATTCATAACAATGTAGGATACATACTGACCAAGTACTTGTACCCTATGGACCATATGCAAATCACACTATACCTACATCATTATATACCTACACCACATATTACACATGAATACCAGTTAAGCAGAAATCCATTTGGAGGACATAGAAATATGAAAAAATAAATGGAAAATGCTTTATTCAGCAAAAATATATGTGGAGTAAATGATGCAAATAAGGCCAATGGCCAGTCCAATGTCAGTCAATGGCTTTGTGGGCCACAAATGTATTTGCCTGCACTGCTTGCCTGAAATTATCCTACAAAAGGGACACCTCCCCTGGGAGGGGCATCTAAGGGGCATGCTAGGCACCAAAGGGACAAAGCTAGGGGGGACTGGGTTGGGTTTTGGGAGGGATGGGATCAGGAGGGGTGGTTGGGTCCGCTGCAGTGTTAGGTTCTGATTGAGGGGTGGTGGCTCCACTGCAGTGGTTGGCTCTGATTGAGGTGGTGGGGCAGCTGTAGGCGTAGGGGTAGATGGAGGGGGGATGGGGTGTGCTTAACCAATTTGGGAGTTTTAAATTCTTTGAGGGGTTGGACAGGAATAGGGATTGGACAGGTCTTTTTAGTAGGGGGTGTTTTGGGGATGGAGGTACTGGGCTGGTCTGGGAAGTATGTGTTGCTGGAGGCGATTTGTTTTTTCAAGACTGGGTGGATTTTTTTGTGGGGGTTGATTTTTTATGCTGTTTCGTCTCAGGGGGGCAGATGTTGATATCAGGTCAGGGGGAAGGAATGTACGCTTCTTAGGAGGGATCGTGGAAACAGTACAGTACTTTTCGCTCCGTCACTCGTGCTCACTATGTCTCAGAGAGATACACAGAATAAACGGTGTGGGCGTTTTCAATAAGCAGACGCACCAACGCAATGGCAGGCCAAACCAGGCACATGCACAACCCCAATCACGTGGAACAGTACCGTGCCCGTATGCTGCATTTACTGGGCGCACTGCCACTGGCAGTGCTGCGGATCAGTTACAGGCTCAGCTTCCGCATTGCCCACGTCACCTGCGTCCAGCCCTGGTTCCACTGCCGAGCATGCACATTCGAGTGTCCCATGGATGTCTGCTTATCCAACACAACTGTTGATGAATTGGACTATGACTTGTGTCTGCGCCCCCTGTACACATGAATACCAGTTAAGCAGAAATCCATTTGGAGGACATAGAAATATGAAAAAATAAATGGAAAATGCTTTATTCAGCAAAAATATATGTGGAGTAAATGATGCAAATAAGGCCAATGGCCAGTCCAATGTCAGTCAATGGCTTTGTGGGCCACAAATGTATTTGCCTGCACTGCTTGCCTGAAATTATCCTACAAAAGGGACACCTCCCCTGGGAGGGGCATCTAAGGGGCATGCTAGGCACCAACGGGACAAAGCTAGGGGGGACTGGGTTGGGTTTTGGGAGGGATGGGATCAGGAGGGGTGGTTGGGTCCGCTGCAGTGATAGGTTCTGATTGAGGGGGTGGTGGCTCCACTGCAGTGGTTGGCTCTGATTGAGGTGGTGGGGCAGCTGTAGGCGTAGGGGTAGATGGAGGGGGGATGGGGTGGGCTTAACCAATTTGGGAGTTTTAAATTCTTTGAGGGGTTGGACAGGAATAGGGATTGGACAGGTCTTTTTAGTAGGGGGTGTTTTGGGGACGGAGGTACTGGGCTGGTCTGGGAAGTATGTGTTGCTGGAGGCGATTTGTTTTTTCAAGACTGGGTGGATTTTTTTGTGGGGGTTGATTTTTTATGCTGTTTCGTCTCAGGGGGGCAGATGTTGATATCAGGTCAGCGGGAAGGAATGTACGCTTCTTAGGAGGGGGTGTGTAGGATTGGATAGGGAAGAATTAAATGGGAGCAAGGTGGGGAAAGGGTATGGGGTGTGGAGGCAGAGGGTTCTGAGGTCTGCGGAGTGTCTCTGGATGCATGTGTGTTGTCTGCTGGTATGTCCCTGGGGTGAGTGTGCTGTCTGTCTCCTGAGTGTGCATGTGTGTGTGGGTTTCTCCTTGTGTCTGTGTATTTGTGTGCTGCATGTGGCTGTTGAGGTGTGTGCATGTGTGTGTTTGCTTGGGTCAGGGTAGTTGAGAGTGTGGTTGTGGTTGTGGAAGAGGCAGGAGGGGGGAGGGACTGCTGGAGTGGGACACTGCTGCCATCAGTGTGGAGGCCAGAGCCTCATTGGATCTATGTAGGGCAGACATGTCCGAGTGAATTCTCTCCAGGAATTATACCATTTGTGTCAAATGTTTGGTATACACCTGGAGGACATTCAGCACTGATGTCTGCCCACAGAGACCTGCCTCAGGATGTCAATGGCCTCTACACTCTGGGCAGCAGGGGAGACCGGGGCAGGGGGTGAGGTGCCTGGCGCTAAGGAGACGCCTACCCTTTCATGGGAGCGGCCACAGACACTGGCCCTGGGAACAGCTGGGTGGGTGGAGATGGTAGTGGTGGTGGACTCAGATGTTGAGGATTCAGTCCCTTTCTCCTCCACCACCACAAGGGAGTCATCACTGGAGCTGGAGTCGGCCTCAGATCCTGCAGATGTCTCAGACATGCCCTCAGTGTGGCTCCCCTCACCCTCCGCGCTACTGGGTCCCTCCCCTCCGAGTCAGCACTGGACCCAGACTGGCGAACTGCTCCCCCTTCATCCGTGGCACTGCCTCCTCTGCTGGCTGGTGCTGATACTGTGAACAAGAATGAAAAAGAATCACTCACAGTCATCCGTATGTACTTGACACATAGGTAACATCACAAATCTTCACAGATCAAACAAATACATCATTTGGACTTGTGCTAGTAAATTTTTAAATTGTTTGGTACATGGCACTGCCAGTTAACCATTGCTCCCTCACACATGATGTTATCTGCAACATTGGTTGTATCATCATCAAATGCCACAACCACAATGTCAACTACTTCACTATCTAGCAGGGGATGTATTGTGTCCTGACATACCTGTCCCATCTCCTGCAAGGGAGTTTGGACCTCATAATGGAAATAGGAGTCACACAATTGAATTGAGACATGGTATCCATTCTGCAATCCCTATTCATCAAATTGGGAACCACTGGCTCAAATTTTACAGGTCAAATGACTTCCTTGTCATTCTTGAAGCTTGCGTACTCATTGCATGAGTCATGTCAAACAGATAACAGTGTATGGGCTCATTTGTCCAGTAACTAAGGGGCAGATTTACAAGCCCCTTGCACCGCCGGTGCGTCACGTTGCGTGACACACCAGCGTCGCAACCTGCTGAGTGATATTTACACGAAATTAACAACAATGTATCAACCGGATTCAATGAGAAAGGCAGATACATGTGTATGTACACGACATTACAAGAAAGAAACAAAATAGGGAGACTCCTGGTAGTTTTTCAAAAGTGCTCATGGCATCATATATTTAAAACCACAGTTTATACAAAACAGTTATATCAGCACTGTGAGCATAAATTGCGAAGGCAACCCAAAGGAACTTGGTGCACGTTGTGCTCGTGATGCAATGAGTGACGGCGCAAGTGACAAGTGATAAACACAGCGAGAGATGCAAGGTGACAAGGTGATGAAAAATATGTACAAGGATCAATGGTTCAGCATGAATAGTTATTTACAGTGATTGAACAAGATTTGAAGCTTTTTTATGAACCAAAGTAGAATGTGCGCCGAGAGTTGCACTGTTAGATCGGTCGACGGCGTTTCGATTCTATTTATTCAGGATCATCTTCAGGACCGGGTTGCCAAAATTGGGGTGCTGTATAGGGGAGGAAAGGGAGAGTTCAGGGAGCGAACAAGGGGAAAGGGGCGCAGGGGCTATGGAAAGCGTGAGGTGGGAGTAAACCAGCCTACCTGTAGGTCAAGGGTAGAGGGCTAACAAATATGTCAACTGCTTGGTCAAAATCCCAAAATCCCAGCGTGTGTAGTTTGACCGTGGTATTCGTTTTTTTAGGTTGATGTGTGAGAAGGTCATCTCGGTGGCACTCTGTACCGAAAACCCACGGAACGCAACACATTATTGCATTACTCCAGTTACCACCCACACGGCCTTAGAGATGGCCTACCCTACGGCCAATTTTTACGCATCCGCAGAAATTGCAAATGGCGGAAAGACTACTTCCGGGAATCAGACATTCTCCGCGACAAACTAGTCTCCAGAGGCTATCCACCCCGTTTGGTCTCACGTGCCCGCAAGAGAGCATGGTACTGCCACCGAGATGACCTTCTCACACCTCAACCTAAAAAAACGAATACCAGGATCCCCTTTGTGACTAAATTCAGCCCGTGCAGTAACCAAGTCAAGAAGATCATCACACGCAATTGGTCCATTTTGAGAACCCAAAAGGTGTTCCAAGAGCCTCCTCTCTTCTCCTACCAACGAGGGGATAACCTGGCCAATCATCTGGTCCATGCTATCACTTGGCCTACAAAACCCACACAACAGAACTCCATTACTGCCGCATGGGGTATACCACCTTTGATCGGACATTACAGATGCCAATCCTGTGTTGTGTGTGATCTCACATCGAATACCAAAGAATTCAAGGCCAACAACAAGACCTACCCACTAAAAACTTTCACCAACTGCAGATCCCAAAATGTGATTTACGTAATTCGATGCGCGTGTGACCTCATATACATTGGCCAAACGACCCAAATGGTTAAGCAGAGAATAATACAACATAAAAGCAGAATCCATTGCAAAGTCCTGACTGCCCCTTTGGTGACACACTACCTTGAGAAAAATCACAATGAACTAGAAATCACCTGGCAGGTGATCGATCAACCTTTACTACCCATCAGGGGCGGTAACCTCCAGACCTTACTAAACAGGAGTGAATGCAAATGGATCACATGCTGCGACTCAGTAGACCAGGGCCTCAACACCATTGATGAATGGAACAGTACAATACAGATATAACCATGAACTCAGACCTCCATGTACTGACCTTTGCACCTACCCTGCCATCAGCTACCCTTGACCTTGCATGCACCCTGCTCCTCACTACCCAAACAATATACTTCTCTCCCTAAACACCCTGATTAATTACCCAATGTTATGTTCCAAACTGGGTCACTCGTGATCCCATACAATATTGTATTTTACCAATATCCTTCTGGATTTCCTTCCTTAAACTGATTTGTCTCTCATCTTATGATACATTATATCAATTTTCTTCTGTAATGTGGTTTAAGGTATTCCAGACTTATTTTCTATTCTCATGAAATTTTGTACATTGCCTTATATTTAATTTACACTACACCCCTGTTTAGGATTCCACTCACGTACCGTGTAAACAATTAATTTGTCTACCAGTATTAATTAACCTACCATGCGATTCGACCATCACGTGTATTGTTTAGAATTACACTGACGTGCCATCTATTTTGTGTACCAATATTAATTAATCCTTGCCACGCATTTCGGCCATCACTTGTATTCAAACTCTAATACATGTTCAGTCAGGGATACCCCGAAGTGCCGATTAGTCTTTTCTCCCTTCCCTCTACCCTCCCTCCCCCAAACGTCCCTCCTGCGCGTACTACACCACGTCCTAGCGTCCTTAACTACACCCCGCCCACTCGTGGCATCGCCATACTGGTGTGCGGTCACATGACACGCTGACGCACCGCCCCCAGGAACACGACGCATTAACCCTGACTGTCTCCCACATTCACTCGAGATACCGGCCGAGACCGCACACGTACGTGGCGGTTAGGATCTGAACCCAGGACTCCTCCGGCCATTGTATTAATTCCCTTCACGAAGTTCTTCTCCACTACTGTAAGCCCGCGCATCGCCATTGTCCACGACTGCTTCCCTCAGCGGCATTACCTCCGGTGCCCGCTACCTCTAATACGCATATTCCCCTGTACCTAGGTACCCTCTCCGGGATTTACGCAGTGGATCGGGGACCCGACCCTGCTACCCGTACCCTCGAGCTCCACATCGGTGGACACTATGGGGTCGATTCCGATTCGGGCCGGAAATTTCTCCGACCGAGCCGGACCCGGAGAGATTTCCGACCGAATCGGACCCGTGCAGTCCGACCGAACGAGTACGATGCGTCCGTATGTTATCGGACTCGAGTCGGTCGGACTCCCATTGAAGTCAATGGGAGCCGGTCGTACAACGCGTACGCGGGCTCCCATTGACTCAATGGGTGCGGAGTCGGACAAGTGCGCCCCCTACAGCGGGTACGCGGCGAAGCGATTCGCGCCGTACACGCACAGGTAGGGGGACCCATGGGTCCCCCTGTGTGCGACTCGCGCGGCTACGTGTACAGGGGGTCCGACACGGACCCCCAAAGTACGGCTCCGACAGCTCTTACGAGCCGGACGGCGCGGCTCGGTCGGACTGCTCGCGGCGCGCATCGTACTTACCCGGCCGGGAAACGTCTCCATTGCGCGGTGCGAGTCGAGTCCGAGCGAGTCGGTCGGAGCGGTTCGAGCCGGGAGCGAGTCGGTCGGAGCGGTCGGGATGCCCGGACGAGTCGGTCGGCGATTTCGCATCGTACTCGCTCGGCCGGACCCGCGTACGGTTCGGTCGGGAAACAGGGCTCCGAATCGGATCCGGTAAAGCCGAATCCGATTCGGAGCCCTACCGGCCGAGATCGGAATCGGCCCCTTAGTGTCTGTGTCCTAGGGCACCACAGTAGGACTGCCCCGAACTATCTATCACTCTGAATCATCTTTGTCCCACGCAGCACCCATGTCCACTGATGAATTTCCAGATTTATGAGCAATCGTAAATCTTGAAATGCATCAGAATGCTACGCCAACCTAGGGGTGGCCTATCAAGGTGCAATGAGGAGAAATGTTTTCATTTCTCCTTGTTTTTTTCCTCTTTCAATGCGTGCTGCATTCTACTGCACACATTGGAAGAGGAAATCACCTCAATTGATTGTTTTTGTGCGTCACCACGACGCAGGCCTCCTTGCACCATGGTGCAAGGGTGCCTGCGCCAGCGCATGGCAACAATTTGTGCGCCAGCGCAGGGGGAAGCTCAGAGATGCAACATATTGTTGTAAATATGTCGCATCCCTGTGCTTCGAAATTAACGCAGTGCGGCGCACCAAAATTACTTGTGGCACAGCGCTGCGTTAGTTTCTTGTAAATTTGCCCCTTAGTTTCTCTACTGTGAGGTCACACATCTGACACTTATTGTGGAAAGACACCAAGATATTAGGCATACCTAGGGTGAGAGGCACGTGGCACACTGTCTTGTGTCATCTATGCACAGTATCACGAAGATGATTCAGAATGTTGTGCAAATTGTAAGCAGCACACCATTTTCAGATGTGAACAATGGTCAACACACTTCTAAGTCAGATGACTGCATCTTCACAATGCTTCAGGTGGAATACCTTGCCACAGGCCCGTCTGGGTTCATTGTCTGCACAGACTCTTAGTACTGAACCTCTATTCTTCATGAGTCCAGTCAACACTGTGTATCAATCCTGTCTAGTCTGCAGAAGTCCCTATTTGTATGGCCCAAGTCTGAATGTCCCTCACTCCGATTGGATATATTGCACTGCTTACATTGCTCTCATTTTCCATCTCATTTTCTTAACTTACTCCAAAATGATGCACATTTGACATCTCTCAATCTGACAGTGAGGCATCAAAAACGTGGTTTACAAAACACTCAAGTATGTATAGTCAAGAGCATTTACACACATCAACCGTTGTGACTTTGTATCTAACATCATACCTTACAATTTTAGCCAGGTTTCCACCAGTAACCACCTCTATTTGTCAGTGAACGGCATGTGTTGTCACTGGTACAGCATCAGACACATGGACTCACTATTTTGGATGGAGTGAATGCAATCTTCCACACAATCATGTGAAAGGCCATTGTGACAGGTGACCAGAGTTAGCATACCTGTAATTGGCCCATGGGATACATTTGATTACACTGAGCACCACGGCTGGGACCAAACATTGGCACACTGACGAAGCAAAACTCACCAAGGCCTCAACATTGATGTCACCTGCTGCTGGAATGTGTAGCATGGGCTTTTCCCCCTTGAGTGCTCCAATAAAAATATAATTCACAGATTTGTTGAGACCACACTGAGAGCAGGTCATACATTAGTCAATTTGCTGACACATGTCGAGCAATTGCATTACTCTAGAAGGTTATCTCCATGCACATGTTGTTGTCATTTGAGCAGATCACATGAGCATGGCACTACTGTCACTACCCTGAACATAACTTCCTAAAATGGCTATGATGAAAGGGGCATAACCGGGCATTTAATAATCCTTGTGCATATGCATCTTTTAAAAATAAACAGTGGTTTTGACTGACTTCCAACCTGTAAAAGGGCCAGCAGGCTAACATACTACAACATGCATGTTTAAAGAAAGCTGTGCGACAAGGCACATACTCATCCCCTTCTTGCTGCTGTGTGGCTTTCAACTTTCCATCCAGGTCAGGGAAGACCTCCGCTAGGATGCAGAGCATTTGGGGGTTCAGTGTTCGGTGCCTGCCCCTCTTGCTTGGAAGTGACAGGCCCAGCTGGACTTCAGCAATCTTCTTTGTCCAGCCACGAAAATCTTGCCACCTTTTGCGGCAATGACAGACCCGCCTAGTTTCCAACCCTACGTAGTGCACCTTCCAGGCGATGGTCCTCCATAACTTGGCCTTCTCTTGGGAGTTGACCTGTAAGGATGTCATGGTGACAGACCCTTAGTTAACATGCAACATGTTTCTGAGTCAAACATTTGTACACATAGGTCATGGTCAGATTTTCAACAATGTCTCAGGGGTAGGCAAGTGGCATTATGTGCAGTTGTCCTGTGTTCAATGATGACTCCATACCATGAGAACAGTGATAAGATGTTTACCCCAGTACACACACTTCTTTGCAGTGTCCCTGCCCAAAAAAGTTAGCTACACACTTTTAAACTTACCAAAAAAAGTTTACATGCTTGCCAATGAGATCCATAATGCTAGTAGTGCATGGTAATTGCCCATTTCCAATGTAAATACAGTGTAATCATCACTCACCTGCTCCTCTGGTTTGCCATAGAACTGGCTGTACAGTGGCAGGAGGGTGTCCAGCAGGGCCTGGTTCTCCTCCTCTGTGGAAGTCGGGGCCCTGACCACTGTACGTGTCATAGTAGCTCCCAGAGGATGTGGACACAGCAGCAGAGACATGGGGAGGTGCAGGAATGATGCAGGTAGTGCATGCAAATGAAGTCTCAAGGGAATAGACAGACTTCTATCTAAACAGCAGAGGCGGTCTTAATTCCATGCGTGCAAAGTGATCAGTTTACGTCTGTCGCATTTTCTCCGAATCAGTCCAATGTATTAAATTGCTTGCAGACGACACGCCTACCGCGTCGTTCAAAAACTCCTTATCGGACCATGAGTGACTTTGATACATTGGTGATGGGAAGTTACCGACACGATGATGACACAAACCAAAATGCGCGTCTGTCACCTTACCAACTTGCAGCCAATGGCTGTGTCCGAATCGGTTAGGATGTGGCTACCGCGTCCTTTGAAAACTCACGTCGTCTGTCACCATGACAACTTGCAGCCTATGACTGTGTCCAAATCGGTTAGGATGCGGCTACCGCATCCTTTGAAAACTCACCCACGTCTGTCACCATAACAACTTGCAGCCAATGGCTGTGCCTGAATCGGTTAGGATGCGGCTACCGCGTCCTTTGAAAACTCACGTCGTCTGTCACCATGACAACTTGCAGCCTATGGCTGTGTCCGAATCGGTTAGGATGCGGCTACTGCGTCCTTTGAAAACTCACCCATGTCTTTCACCATAACAACTTGCAGCCAATGGCTGTGTCCAAATTGGTTAGGATGCGGCTACCGCGTCCTTTGAAAACGAACCCGCGTCTGTCACCATAACAACTTTCAGCCAATGGCTGTGTCCGAATCGGTTAGCATGCGGCTACCTCGTCACGACAAATTTCAGCCTATGGCTGTGTCCGAATTGGTTAGGATGCGGCTACCGTGTCCTTTGAAAACTCACGTCGTCTGTCACCATGACAACTTGCAGCCTATGGCTGTGTCCGAATCGGTTAGGATGCGGCTACTGCATCCTTTGAAAACTCACCCACATCTGTCACCATAATAATTTGCAGCCAATGGCTGGGCCTGAATTGGTTAGGATGCGGCTACTGCGTCCTTTGAAAACTCACGTCGTCTGTCACAATGACAACTTGCAGCCTATGGCTGTGTCCGAATCAGTTAGGATGCGGCTACTGCGTCATTTGAAAACTCACCTGTGTCTTTCACCATAACAACTTGCAGCCAATGGCTGTGTCCAAATTGGTTAGGATGCGGCTACCGCGTCCTTTGAAAACTAACCCGCGTCTGTCACCATAACAACTTTCAGCCAATGGCTGTGTCTGAATCGGTTAGGATGCGGCTACCTCGTCCACGACAAATTTCAGCCTATGGCTGTGTCCGAATCGGTTAGGATGCGGCTACCGCGTCCTTTGAAAACTCACCCGCGTCTGTCACCATAACAACTTGCAACCAATGGCTGAGTCCGAATCGGTTAGGATGCGGCTACCGCGTCCTTTGAAAACTCACCCGCGTCTGTTACCATAACAACTTGCAGTCAATGGCTGTGCCCGAATCGGTTAGGATGTGGCTACCGCGTCCTTTGAAAACTCACCTGCGTCTGTCACCATGACAACTTGCAGCCTATGGCTGTGTCTGAATCGGTTAGGATGTGGCTACCGCGTCCTTTGAAAACTCACCCACGTCTGTCACCATAACAACTTACAGCCAATGGCTTTGTCCGAATCGGTTAGGATGCGGCTACTGCATCCTTTCAATAATCGGTCGGCCGGGCAGACACTTCTGTAATTGTTGTATTTATGTGCATCACATGTGTTGAGGAAGTTTATTCAAGATGAAATGGACCTTTGAATGAATAGCTCACACTCCAATAAAGAGCTAACCTTGAGGGGCACATGACACACTGATTTTGACGCTAATACAACATGATACAAAAGCACTCCATTTACCCTCCAAGGCTTGGTCACAGGGCCAATGACATTTTGGGGATGTACAAGTCCATTCTTTACATATTCACTGTATTTGGGGACTGTGTGACCCAGTGTGCATTCTGTGTGATTTCTGACTATAAATGTTTTGTGTGCAAGTCATGGTTAAAGCATTTACCTTTGAATGAGTAGACTGTGACATTATGCAGCCACATCAGCTTGTGTTTGTTATGTGAATTACTAGTGTATCTTTGTGTCTCAGACTTAAGTGGATGATGGCGTTATATATGCAACTCCCACATAGTTAATGGTTTGTGTATGTGATTGTATGTGTGATGCAGACATGACAACATGACAGTGTCCACCCTGTGACAGTAGTGTGCATAATTTAAATTATTTGTGTATATGGTGTCCTACATATCTGGCATTACTTTATCCTTATGTGGGTACATTTAAGCATGTAATTTGAGTTGTTTAGTATGTGATGCTTGATTAACATGAACGGTGACAGACATAGTGAATTTGTCACTATGGCACTCAAATTGCTGTGTCACCATACCTTGTTAACAGATCAGGCAAGGGTCATAATACTGTGATATGTATCTAAGATCAACCATATTCATTGACACATGTATTACAAATATTCTATACTATAATTTGGGTTCATCGTTCATGTTCTGTTTGTATAAATGCATGTTAGTTTGTAGATTTGGAACTAACACCAACTGTGTTTACACTCTACACATAGGTATCGCAGACGGCCACCAGTCTACAGGCCCTTTCCAGACCTGCAGACCATGGAAGTACGTGATACAATAAGGAAATACCGTTTCACAAGGCCAATAATTGAACAGTTGGCTGAGCAGTTGACACCGCATTTGCTGCCTGGTCGCACTTATCCGACTGCACTGACACCCAAGGTGAAGGTTATGACTGCTTTACATTTCATTGCCACTGGTTCCTTCCAGTATACTGTGGCAACATCTGGTGGAATGTCCCAAGCGATGTTCAGCCATGTCCTGCCTGATGTGGGGGATGCATTGCTTCATCACCTGGAACAGTACATCAAGTTTCCAACACCAGGTGATTTTTCAGACATCAAGGGGGAATTCTACACCTTGGGACATGTACCCCACATCATTGGAGCAACTGGTGGAACTTATGTTGCTTTGGTACCACCACAGGCCAATGAACAGGCCTACCGCAACAGTTAGCACTTCCACTCCATCAATGACCAGGTGGTGTGTTTGGCTGACATGTCGATCTCACTCGTCTGTGCAAGTTTCCCTGGCTCGGCACATGATGCCTACATCCTGAGAAACAGTGTCATCCCCCATATGATGTCTCAGCTGCAACGTGAACGGGCCTGGCTTGTTGGTAGGCGATGTTTCATGTGTATGTTGTGATGTGTGTCAATTGCATATCAGATAGTGCTCTGTTGTCAGACAACTGAACTTTTTCTGTGTTCTATGTAGGTGACTCTGGATACCCCAACCTTCCCTGGTTGCTGACACCACTGTGCAACCCTGTCACCCCTGCTGAAGTGCAGTTCAATGAGGCCAATGTTCGTACCAGGCGAGTTGTTGAGCGGACATTTGGGCTACTGAAAACAAGATTCCGGTGTCTGGATCGCACAGGAGGAGCCCTCCAATATGACCCATTGAAAGTGTGCAAGATAATCACAGCTTCCTGTATGCTCCACAACTTCACAATCCGGAAGGCAATTCCACTAATACTGGATGACTGAGACCAGCCGCCGCCAGCTTGGGACATGATGCCAGTGGTGATGAGGATGATGGTGGGGATTTGAGACAACAACTTATCCGCAAATTCTTCACCTGAATGTAAGTATGTAATGAGAGGAGGTGACAAACCCAAACTGTTTGTTTGTGTGTTGCTGTTGTACAATATTTATGTATGCCGGTGAGTGTATGATAATTTTCCTGAGGTTTATACTTCGATGCTTAAAATAAATTTACCAGTTGACATGTACAGTGCTACCCTCAATACTAGCTTGTGTTCGCATTGACATTTTTGTGCTTTAGCTGGCATAGTTTGCAATATTAAGCTACATTATTCCTGTGTTGCTGACTCTGTTCTATGTTTCTCCTTACCAGGGTACTTTGCCATGTCAACAGCAGAATTGTGTCCTCACCAGACCCATCAGTCTGTGACATACAACAACATAGAACTGTTGCGGAAATCCATGGCACACACTACCTTCTGACCAGATGGTTTTGTTTTTAAATTGTGGTCATTTTGTTCCTGTGTCATGTGACCTGAGTTTGTGTTAATGCACCAGGTTGTATCTGGAGAATAAACCTGTGTTCCACATTGAGGTGTGCCTTGCCTGTTATCACGCATCCACACATTTTTATCAATAAAAATGGACCATGATGAGTTGGTTTGCTAACAATGTGTGTTAATTGTGCTGGCAAATGGAAATAGTTTTCTATACAACAGACTTCCATTGAATCTGTACAATGTACTAAGGGTTGTGTGATAACGTTGTTGTGTCTATCATGCTGTGCCAAGGTACATTTACTCACAAGCCCTTAGTTTACTTTTTGGAAGTGATTTGTTACCAATGTTGTTGTGAATTTGCAGGTCATTGCAATATGTACATTTGGGATTCTAAGTCACAACATGATTAAGTACTTTTGTGAAAAGTAATTTATTTTTGTGAATCAAGGTAGGAGATACATCCACACAATGTGGTGTGCTCCCAAAAAAATAAAAAATAGGAAAGTGCAGATAGGAGTTGAAAGTGTTTGTAGATTAAGTCTTCAAAGTAAGTCCACAGTTATTTGAGTCCAAAGTCCAACTTAGACCCTCCATCCAATGTGGGACAGTTCAATGACAGTCAACAGAGTGAATGCTTGGCACGCAATGGAGGATATTAGGGGCAGATTGTCCCTTCCTGGGGGTGATGCATAGCCATCTGTCTCTCGGGGATTCTTCCTCGGACGACCCTTTCCACGTTTTGCGGTGGACCCTCAGGTGCAGGCTGCAGTGGTACTTTGGACTCTCCGCAAGAGTCCACATCCCTCCCTGTGGCTTGTGCTGATGTTGATGCACCGGATGTTGTGGGCATACAGGGAGGTGTGGACATGTTGTTAGCTATCTAGCGGAGGCAGGTGACAATGTCCCGCTGCACCGCAGTCAGTTCATCAATTTTAGCTATGAAAGTGTCTTGTCGTAGGTTTTGAACTGCCTGCAGCTGTTCAATGTTTCTGAGGATCCCGATGACCTAGCCAAAATCTCCCTGGCAACCCTCGTAGGCATTGAGGATCCGGGAGAGGTTTGGGTGCTCCTCATCAGCAGCACCAGCTGCATGATGGCGCAGGTCCCCACAGCCCCTCCCACCACACCTACCCACCCGAGCAGGCCCAGTTGATGTTGGCACAGTCAACACTGAGACTCCTTCATCGTTGACAGGGGTGTTGTGGTCCGCCAACTCCAGCGTGCTCGATGGTGGCTTGGGCTGCTGTGTCCATGAGAGTAGGGGTCAGCTGGGTGTTGTCTGCTGAGGCGGGAGTGGTCACAGAGGATCCTGATGTAGCAGCTGTTGGTGCTGTCTGGCGACCCAAACCTGATGGGCCAGGTCGTTCCTCGTCGTCCGAGGATTTTTGAGAGACATTTACGCTGGAGAGCTCCTGGTCCACCAGAGTCTGGGACTGGCTGTCCTGGTCAGTTACGGGGTTGTTCCCAGCTCCCACTGGGGGTACATAAAAGACACAATGATTGATGTGAATGTCCACTACCCCTCAAATCATACACATTACATAGGCTACTGAACCTAATGATGAGTTAATGTACATAGATTGGACTCCTTCATCTATGATGCTGGCCTATGTTTTGTGGGTACAACGTAATTCGGACAAGATGTGGATTAATCCAGCTCAAACATCCCACCAGGAACCATGCTTACCTGACAGTGAGTGGAAATGTACCTACAATATGGCTGACACTGGTGCCTGTTGTTTGACTTGACTGCAACACCATCAAGACCTTCTGCTTCAGACACCATACAGCAGTGTCAGCCATGTTGCTAGTCTACGTCCCCTCACTGTGAGGTAGGAATAGGATCAGAAGAGTTACCAGGGCTGGGTGGGAGGAGGAGTATTTGCAATGGCTACAACTCTCATCAGGCCCTTTCCTAGATACACCTTCCCACCCAGCTCAAACAGGCCAGCATGAACTATGCTTACCTTACAGTGGTGCAAAATGTACCAGCAGGATGTCTGACACTGGTGTCTTTTGTTTTACTTGACTGCAACACACATCAGGGCCTTCTGCTCCAGACACCAGTCCCCAGTGTTAGCCATCTTGGTGGCACATTGCCACTCACTCACTGTGAGGAAAGCAGAGTCCCAGGTAAGCTGTTTGGGCTGGGTAGAAAGGTGTGTTTGACAGAGCCTGATGGGGGTTGTAGAGACATCAAACACTCCTCCTCCCACTCTGCCAAACAGGCCCACCTGGAACTATGCTTACCTGATAGTGAGTGAAATGTGAGTGGAAATGTGAGTGGAAATGTGAGTGGAAATGTGAGTGGAAATGTGAGTGGAAATGTACTAGCAAGATGGCTGACACTGCTGCATGGTGCCTGGAGCAGAAGGCCTTGTTGGGAGTTGTACTCCAGTCAAACAGCAGGTATCAGTGCCAGACATATTGATAGTACACTACCCCTCACTGTATGATCACTACTCTATCTGGTGTGCTGTTTGATCTGTGTGGGAAGGTGTATGTGGGCCCATGCCTGATGGGAGTTGTAGGGACAGAAAGCACTCCTCCTCCCAACCAGCACAAACTGCTCATCTGGGCGCATGGCTACCTGACAGTGAATGGAAGTGCACTAACAAGATTGCTGACACTGTTGCATGGTATATGGAGCACAGGCCCTTGATGGGAGTTGGCTTCAAGTTCAACACCATGCACAAGTGTCAGCCACCTTGCCAGTACACTTCCCCTCACTGCGAGGTAAGCATAGACACAGAGTAGTTATCTGAGCTGGGTGGGAGGAGGAGTATTTGCAATGGCTACAACTCCCATCAGGCCATGTCCCACACACACCTTCCTACCCAGCACCAAAAGCCTACCTGTAACTCTGCATCCCTGACAGTGAGTGGGAACGTAGTTGCAAGATGTCTGACACTGATGACTGGTGCCTATTTGTACACAGCTCCCAGCCGGCCATAGTTGTCCAGACACCAGTCCACAGTGTCAGCCATTTTGTCAGTATACTTCCACTTAATATTAGGTAAGCATGGTTTCTGGTGGGCTGTTTGTGCTGGGTGGGATGAGGATCGTTTGCACGGACTTCAACTCCCATCATGCCCTGTCCTCCACACACCTTCCCAGCCAGCCCAAACAGCACACCCGGAACTATGCAGTCCCTGACAGTGAATGAGAATGTACTGGCAAGATGGCTGACACTTGGGCCTGGTGTTTGTAGCACAAGGCCATGATGGGATTTTGCTTCTAACTCAACACCATGCAACAGTGTCAACCATATTGCAAGTACACTTCCATTTACTGTCAGGTAGCCATAGTGCCAGATGAGCTATTTGTGACGGGTGTGAGGAGGAGTGTTTGCTGTCACCACAACTTCCATCAAGCATGGGACCACACAGATTAGATCAGCACACCAGATGGAGTGGTGATCATACAATGAGGGGTAGTGTACTATCAAGATGACTATAACTCCCATGAAGTCCTTTTGCTCCAGACACCATGCAGCAGTGTCAGCCATCTTGCTAGTACATTTCCACTCACTGTCAGGTAAGCATAGTTCCAGGTGGGCCTGTTGGGCAGTGTGGGAGGAGGAGTGTTTGCTGTCACTACAACTCCCATCAGGCCTGTGTCCCCACCCACCCTCCCAGCCATCCCAAACAGCCTACCTGTGACTCAGCTTTCCTGAGAGTGAGTGTAAATGTGCTATCAAGATGACTGACACTGGTGACTGGTGTTTGGAGCACAAAGCCGTGCTGTGAGTTTGTAAGAAGTTTGTCCTTGGTAGCAATTTGATATATTTTCATTTTCATTGCAGGTATGTTGTTTATCAGTATGACGTACACATCACATGCTCATTGCCTCTAGTTTCATTTTACTTTAAAACATTCATTTGTATAACTGTGTCTTTTACAGTTTTATGTCTATAGAGGTGTAATTAGTAACATTATTGGAATGTTGAGTAGGTACTCACCAGACTCTGGTGCTCCTGGTATTCCATAGACGCCCTCGGGCGGAAGGATGGCACGCATCTTCTCCTCCTAGGAAGTGAAGTGGACAGGTGGTGCAGGGGAGCAACCACCAGTCTCTGACTTTGGGCGCGTTCTTTTGCTATAAGTTTTTTGACCCTCCTTCATACATCATAGTACCTACTCCTGATATCACCCATTGTGCGCAAGACAGGTGCTTCAGCATTCACCTTGTTTACTATCCTATTCCACATCCTATTTCTCTGGGAAAGGGGGGGCCTGTTGGACTAGGTTCCCAAATACCTGTGGCTCTACTCTGACTATTTCATCTACAAGCACTTCCAACTCCTTCTCTGTGAACCTTGGTTGCTTCCTTGGGGCCATGGTGAGGGTGAGTGTGGAGGTGAGTGTGAAGGTGAGGGTGAGTGTGAATATGAAAAAGAGTGTGTGTTTGTAAGAATTGTTTTAAAATAAGATGTGTGCAAGTTGTGTGGCTAGTGAAGTGTGAGTGTATGAGGCAGAGAACAGGGACTATGTGGAGACTCCTGTGACCTAGCAGCACTTCTGTTAGAGAAAAGGATCATGGTCATGTTTTTGGCCCGTTATATAGGTGGATTTGTGGGTGTGGCAAATCTTTTTTTTTTGGGGGGGGTGGATTTTGGCGGTGCCAATGCTTGTTTTGACTTTTTTCATTAGTTTCCAATTGCCATTTGTGACACCAACCGACACTGTTCAGTAACCGCATCGGATGCATTGTCATCTAATCGTGGGGTAAACCGAGTCTGATTTGTAACAGGAATGCTATTCTTCAGTGTTTCCGAACGATTAGGTCACATCGGCCTTGTTTATGGAAGATTCGGTCGTGTGGATTGGTTTCCTACTGACTCGGTAGGAGTTTAAAATGCAATGCATCCTAATCCATCGTTCGGGAAGGTCGCGGTCGAGTCGTTCGGAACGCATTCCGGAGTCAATTCGGTTGGACTGCTTTCCTGATGAGATCGAAATTAGCCCCTTAGTAGCAAATATGGGAGGGACCTGGGGAGTGGCTGGGGAAAGAGGCATACATACTACTAAATAGAAGGTATTTACAGAGGAGGATTTTTGGGATGTACATGCATCAATCCTCAAAATTGTAAGCCCCTTTGCTATTGACAAACTGATCTTTAAAGCTAAGTCAAAAAGGGATCACTGGCATAATATCCACAGACACAATATCGACCTACCAAAATATCAGGACAAAAATATCCATTACACTAATATCGACATCCTATACTTATTTTAAAAAAGACACAAATATGGTCTACAAAATATCGTAAAACATTTACATCGATTTCAACATTATCGAACTCAAAAATATTGTGATAAATAATATCGAACACATTAAAAAAGCATACCATCTGACAAAAATATTGATTACAAAAATATAGACAACAAAATTATCAAACAACAAATATATCGACATGTAAAAATAATTTATATTAACTCAAAACATACCCCAAAAAATATAAAAATAGCAATAACACACACAACATACATTATAAATCACAACACATATTTAAAAAAAAATTCAAAACAATGTCATATAAATGTATAAATACACAAATATTATTTACTACTTCAAACATTATATATAAAATAAAATATAATTATTTAAAAGATTATAAATAACAAATAATATACTACACCACTTTAAAAAAAAAAAAGTAACTGAAACTTAATTAGCGTTTTCCATATATAGAAAACAACTACCAAATTAATTAAAACAAGGAGTAACAACCAATGAAATACACAAACAATTGAAATTGCCCAATAAGATTGAAACAACAATTAGTAAAACACTATATAAACACACGCAAAATCAACATTATTTTACCTTGCAACCAAAAAAGCAACAATAAGGAGAAACTCTGCCGGATTGCTGACACAACATTGAACTGCATTATAGAAAACTCTGATAAAAGCTCCACAAAGTAAGTAAAATAGCATTTTAAAACTACTGCTACTAAAAATGTTCTTAAAACAATTTGTATGAACCAAATAATTAATATGTATTTTTTAAATTATATCTCCTCTACAGATAATTCCGAACAGAGTCAAAGAACTGCAGAACAGTGTGAAAAGTCAATTTGAAAATAAGTCAAGTATTACTCTCAAATTAACTAAAACAATTTTTTAAAATACCAAACAGAAGTACTAGCTAACCACAACTCCCCCCCTAAAAACGCAATAAAACAAATTAATTAATATTACTCTTTTTTTCTACAGCAATTTCTAAAGAAATACCAAAAGCAAACAGCAAAGAAAAAGCATTGGGATTGAAAAAAATCTTCAAAATTCAACTTTGTAAGTATAAAATTGACAATGTACATGTTTTAGAAAATAAAACAGAACAGGAATACTATTATTAATTTTTATATTCATTTGAAGCATCACAATGACTGAAGGGGCCCAATTTACCACTTCCCAGAAAGGCAAATTGTTATTATGTTATATGGGGTATGTGTACACCCAAGAAAAGCAAACAGGGGACAAAGTTAACTGGAAATGTAGCAAATATTATTGTAACAAATGTTATGGAAGGGCTGCTACAAAGGAAACAACTGTATTATATGTTAGAGAGCATAACCACCCCCTAACGAAGCTGAAATTGAAGTTAGAAATGCTTTAGAAAATATAAAAGAAATTAGTACTGCATCTCAAAATCCCACAACAGAAATACTTAAACACATGCTCACCAGAGTCCCAGAGCATTCAACTGGCCAAATGCCCTCAATATCCTCACTAAAAAGAACAATAGCTAGAACTACAAACGCTACTGCTACCACCACACCTATCCCCAAAACGTTTGCTGAAGTAGAAATACCACCTGAACTCACAGTTACTCATACTGAAGAACAATTTCTTCTTTATGACAATAAATCAGCTGACAAAAGAATAATAATGTTTGGGACTCTGACAAATTTACTAAAATTACAAAACTGTGAAACATGGATGATGGATGGGACTTTTAAAATATGTCCCAAACCATTTTACCAGTTATATACAATACATGGACTTTATCAACATACAAACATCCCCTTCATATATGCTCTATTACCAAACAGGCAAACCACCACCTATGTTGAACTTTTAACCAAAGTAAAACAAGAAACCAATAATGACTTTTCCAAAAAAGTAATCGTTGACTTTGAACAGTCAATGATACAAGCCATACTAAAACAGTACCCTCACACAGCAATACTGTGGAAAATTAATTTGTATCGATAAACATTGTCTGCGCCATCTTGCCCTTTTTCCCAATGCCACACTTTCGTCGTCCGCGGCGGCCATTTTAGCTACCTTGATCAGACCCACTCTCTGCACACCGCTAATCCCCAGCGCGGCTCCACATCCTCGCAAGCCCCCCCGCACTGGTCACCCTCTCTCTCTCTCTCATGCACGGGCCATTAACCCCCTCCAACTGCGCTGCACTTCCCTGGGAATCTCACCCCGGGCCTGCCCGACACCTCCCTTTCCTCCTATACACTATCACACCCTCTGACACCCCTCTTCCTCCGTATCCGATTGTCCAGGCCGGTCCCAGGCTATCACCTAGCCCTGCGGATACAGTTTATGGCCCCGACTGTAAGGAATCGCCCCTCTTCAAAGGAGTTACAGTAGATCAAGGCCCCCACCCCATGAGATCCGTCACACCACATGCATTCCGGGAACCGGCGGAATGCCCTGCTGATCCTGCCGTCTGATGATGATTCTGTATGGTGAATGGGGAGGGGATTCTCACTGTAAGGGTGCGTGGGAACGGG
Organism: Calotriton arnoldi; assembly: GCA_963921515.1. Lineage (NCBI taxonomy): Eukaryota > Metazoa > Chordata > Amphibia > Caudata > Salamandridae > Calotriton > Calotriton arnoldi. Next base: position 136,662 of record CAWUFW010002610.1, read on the forward strand.
TCTGAAGCAGAAGATCCCAGGGATGTCTTTCATACTTCAAAGTATCTTTACTGTAATAAAGAATGTCTTCCTGCCATAAATGCGTGTATAAGAGGCCAGGCCTCAGAGATGCAGTAGAGCACCTCGTGAAGATTCCCTGTTGGTCTGATCTGACGTGTTCTCCTCCGGAGAGAATAAACCTTTGTTTCCTGCCTTCCAGTCTCCAGCGCCTGCCTCTTCATTGATTCATATTTTGGGGAATAGAGGCGACATCGCCGGGCAATACTTAAGGTTATTCCATTCGTCGATTGCCTTCCTGTTTTACAATTGGCGTCCCAAGCGTGGGGCCCATCAGCGACACGTGGATCCAGTGGGAGAGGTCCTGACGACAGAGTGAACGACTGCAACGATCGGGAGAGCTCCTGTCCGTTAGACCCTCGTCTGACAGCCGATCATCCGAACTTCACTGGTTCCGAACAGACCTCTCCGAGTGATCTACGGTCCTGACTGGGAACCATCAGGAGTGCCGCGATAGAAGATAGAGGACGATCGGGCGCTGGATTCGGAGGACAGGAAACAGCCCATGCGGTCCGGGTAAGGTCGTACAAAACGACAAATTGTGAAACGATAACGGTTCTTTGAGACATTTGCTGCTTACAAACGAGGAAGAGTACAAATACTCTATCTTCCTTTGTGAACAGTGAAGGGTGGGTAACGCGGACTTTTGTCCCCCTTTGTAATCTGTCGTACCTATCTTTTCTCCCCACTGATTGTTTGTTTGATTGATTGTCAAGGGTAGCTCCCTTTTTCTTTGAGTATCAGAGTAGCTCCTTTTTGAGGCATTCCCTGTCTACAAACGGCGAGGGATAGGAATATTCTCTCTCCCTTTACAGATAGTGAAGGATGGGTAACGCGGACCTTTGTCCCCCTTTGTAATCTGTCGTGCCTATCTTCTCCCCACTGATTATTTATTTGGATCTAGTTCTCTTGAAACATTTATTGTCTGCAAACAACCTGGAATAGTAATATTCTGCCTAGTCTTTTGCAGGTAGTGAAGGGTAGGTAACGCGGACTTTTGTCCCCCTTTGTAATCTGTCATGCCTATCTTCTCCCCACTGAGTGGTAGCTGGTTCAGCCGGGACCGCTTGTTAGAGGTGGATCATCCAGTCCCACTGGAAGGCACCCCTAACAAAGACATGTTCACAAAGCATGGACTAGTCGCTATAGCATATTGCAAATTATGGCACAGGTATACGAAGAAGGAACCCCAGAGTCAGTGGCCACTGATAGGATCCTTTGAAGAAAGCAAACTAGATGCACTAGATGAAGCCCTAAAACTCGTAGAACGACACCGACCATGCTAGACAGCGTTGGCCTGTGGCGCAAAGAAACTGTACAGCGAAAGAAGAAAGAGGAAGCTAGGTTAGACAAAGAGCTACGTAAAGCAGCCCACCTAGCTGCAAAGAAACTAGAGGAAGAAATAAAGAAGAGAGAGGAGGCTAAGCGAAAACAAGAGATCGAAACACCGAGCCAGTGTCCTGTTAGAACACCCTCTGCGCTCTACCCTGAATTACCTTCGAAACAGCGAACCAACGATGATCTCTTATTAGGTCCTCCGATCATCTACATGCCCCCTCCATATGCCCCTTCCCAACCTTCAGCGCAACACTCGCGACCCCCAAGCACAGACGAGAGTAGCGCCAGGGCCTCGGCCCTCAAGGCCTCCGCACCGGCGGAATCCCTCGCACCAGATACAAAACAAGCAGCAATATTAGATGACCATGAGGCCCGAAACACAGAACCCACAAGGACGAACAGGTTGGGCAAAAACGAGCAAGAGAGGATTGACAAGGTAGTCAGGACACTAGTAGAACGAAAGGAGAAGGAGGAACATGTTATGGATATATTCAACTCATATGCGGGAAGCCACAGACGACACTTTGTCGTACGATTATGTTATCATGTCCTAAACGCTTATGAGGACCGATATCGAGATAGAGGTCCCGAGAGCCTAACGACTCTGTATAGAAAAATTGATATCGGGGATGAGGGCGAGTGTGACGTGACGGACCTCCTTGCGCGTACACTTAGGGTTTTCTGCCACCTCACTGAATCAGAGGTGGAAGCTAAACCTACGACATCCGTAGCGGCCGAACCACGAATAGAGCAACCTAGCACCATGATGCCGATAAGAGAGGCCGCCCCCTATTGGGTCCCCCACGAGGTCAGGGAACACACGATGATGTTAACCATACGGATGCAAAAGGGAGGATAGTGTACAACTGGGTCTACCAACCATGGGATCGACAGGATATTCTGACGTTCCGAAAATCTCTGCCCGATTTACGAAAAAACCCCACCGCCTTCTACACTGAACTAGGTACAGCCTTAGGTTCCACTATCATGACCCTAACGGACCTCGATTTGTTCTTCGGGTTATGTCTGCCAGCTGATGTGTGGAAGCAGATCCGCAAGGTCGACCACCTTGAGCTGTTCGGACATACCTGGAAACAACTCGATGAGTTCGACAAGCAACGAGGAGCCGGGCAGAAACCCGTAACGGCCATCCTTGAACTCCCGGACAAGATCGTCCAGAAACTCAAGACCCTGATTCCCGAGAAGAAAATAGACTGGTCAATAGTGACGGCCTGTAGACAGAAACCACAAGAAGACGCTTCGGAATACTTCTCTAGGTTCGAAACGGTGTTCTTCCGACTACAGCGGCCAAGATATGGCCACTGCAACCGGACACCACTTGTTCGTTCAGAATTTCGTGAAAGGCCTGGTGCAAGAAGTTTCTCAAAAATTGCAGGCGAGCGAAAGCAGTTGGGCAGCCTCTAAACCCACGGCTATCCTCCAGATGGCCCAATACTATGAACATCAGAAGAATGAGAATGATAGGGCATCCGAACGTAAAAAGAAGGAGTTGAAAGAGCGGGTCATGATAGCTCAACTGCAGGGGGTGACGATAGGTAGGGAACCCTCCAAGGGGAACTACCAGCCGACAGCCCCTAAAAATACACCCTCCAGAGAACGAATGCCCGTACCCTATACAAGCCGAAGGGACTTAGATGAAAACCAATGCGCGTTTGTAAAGGATACGGTCACTGGAAGTCGCAGTGCCCGGTCCTTCATGAAGCAAACAAGAACCGAGAGGCTAGGGATGGGACAAACGGACAAAAGAACAGGGACCAGGGACGGGGACACACCAATGATGCTAACTATGACAGACCAAGCCGACCTAACACATTTGACCGCCCACGACAGAATCAGTATCAGCAGTCCGATTGCGAGAACGTCCGCGATTTCGCATAGGACAGCCAGGGACAAGGGAGGGATCCAGTCGAGCTTTGTGTTGACCAGCAAGGTCCTTATGTCACTGCTAAGGTCCTGGGTACGAAGTCCCCATTTTTGGTGGACACTGGGGCAACACGTAGTGCATTATCCAAACGACTGATTCCAAGGGCACCCTTGTCTGGCTCACACGTGACATCAATAGGCTTTGATGGAACGCCCTCTACTAATCCCTTATCTACACCGATTCCCTTTGACTTAGAGAACAACATCACGGACACGACCTTCCTGCTATCTTCCAACACCCCCGACGCCATTATGGGTCTTGACCTCCTGAAGCACTTTCGAGCCACCATTCGATGTTCCCCAGACGGAGTACGAGTCATACTGTACGATAACCAGAATCCGTTCAGACCTTGTCCCACCCGACGCATGTTTTCCATCACTGACGCTGACTTGTCCTTACTAGACACTTTACCCCCGTACCTTTGGGCCAAGACCGACTCAGACATAGGACGCATGATGATAGACCCTGTGCACATCACTGTACGGTCAGACGCTATGCTCCCAAAGCTCCCACAGTATCGGATATCGCCCGAGGGCGAGAAGGCATTGGTAGGAATCATTCAGTCCTTAGTCGATGCAGGAGTGGTAGAGGAAGTAGTCAGTAATATCTGTAACAGCCCTATCCTACCCATTGTCAAGAAGCAAGGCGAGGGAGATGAGAAGGCTTATCGCTTCATCATTGACCTCCGCGAAGTAAACAAAGTAGTCGTACCTCAGTACCCAGTAGTCTCTGACATCACCACCATCTTGACCCTGATCCCCTCCACTGCCACTGTTTTCACTGTCATAGATCTCAAAAATGCTTTCTTTTCTATCCCCATCCATCCAGACAGCCGATACCTCTTCGGCTTCACCCTAAAAGCCCGTTCATATTGATTCTGTAGAGCACCCCAGGGCTACACTGAGAGCCCCAGCATCTACAGCCAGGCTCTCAAGAGACAGCTGGACGCAGTCCAGCTCCCGGACGGAGTGGTGTTAATTCAGTATGTCGACGACATTCTCCTGGCTGCCGACACTACGCCACTTGCCGCCACAGCCACCATCCAACTCCTGCACTTCCTCGCGGAGAATGGTCACAAGGTCTCCAAGAAGAAGCTGCAGTTCTGCCAACCACAGGTGACATACTTAGGCCACCTCCTGTCCAAGGACGGGAGAAAGCTCACACCCGATCGGATCCGGACCATCCTAGAGACCCCCGTTCCCAAGACTCAAAAGCAGGTTCGCTCCTTAGTAGGCCTCACGTCCTTCTGTCGGCAGTGGTTGCCAAACCTTAGTCTCATAGTCAGACCTCTACTCTCTCTGTTAGCGAAAGACGTTCCCTTCCCACTCCCTTGGACCCCTGAATGCCAATCCTCCTTTCAAGAACTACGAGATGCCCTCTGCTCAGCCCCTGTTCTAGGGACCCCTGACTACACCAAGCCCTTCTCCCTCTTCACCCACGAGAGGGAGGGGTGCGCTTTGTCTGTCCTAACGCAACCCATAGGTCCCAAACAACGCCCTTGTGCCTACTTCTCTGCCACTCTTGACCCTGTAGCCAGAGCTCTGCCCGCCTGCCTTCGAGCGGTAGCTGCCGCTGCCGTCTCTATCCGACAAAGTGAGGGGATCGTACTTTCGAATTCCCTCACTGTGCTGGTCCCCCATGCTGTCGACACACTCCTGAACCAGACCAAGACTCAGCACCTGACTAGCGCACGACTGACTGGTTACGAGTTAACTCTGCTTACACCCCACATCACGTTGAAACGATGTACCACTCTGAACCCTGCCACTCTGTTGCCCCTCCCCGATGACGACCCCAATGTGTCCCCTATGCATGACTGTGTGACCCTCACGGACGAGCAAACTAGAAGTAGAGCTGACCTCCGTGACACTGCCATCCCAGACCCTGATGGAGAGCTATGGGTAGACGGCTCGTGCATTAAACTCCCCGACGGCACGACCTCGGCTGCCTATGCAGTCACCACAGCCCGGACGGTAGTTGAGACGGCCCGCATCACCCAACGGTCCGCACAAGCGGCAGAACTAATTGCCCTCACACGTGCATGCGTCCTAGCAACAGGCAAAGTCGCAAACATCTACACCGACAGCCAGTATGCCTTCGGGGTGGTTCATCATTTTGGGCTCTTATGGAAGGAAAGGGGATTCCTGACTTCGCATGGTACACCCATCCTTCACGGAGATCTAGTCTCTACCTTGACCGAAGCAGTCCTCCTCCCGAACGACTTGCAGTCATCAAATGCCAGGCACACAAGAAAGTGACAGACATCATTGGACAAGGAAATGCACTAGCCGACATCACTGCTCGAACCACAGCTGAGAATAGGACGACGACACGCATGTACGTGACTAGGTCACAGACGGAAAAATGGAAGGACGCTAGAGAGCACATTAGAGACATACAAATGGCCTGCTCCCCCCAAGAACTGACTGAATGGGCACGGGTGGGACTGAAAGATGATGAAGGCTGCTGGTTGACAAAAGACACGAACAAATGGCTGCTACCCAATTCCTACTTGATCCCCATACTGACTATGGCACACTCCCCAGCACACATAGGATCTGCCCCCATGATTGAACTCATCACCCGAGTCTGGCACAACGACAAGATTCCCGACTCTGCTAGACGCCTAGTTCAACAATGCTTAATCTGCTTGCAACACAACCCAGGGAAAGGAACTGTTGTCCCTCCGGGTGGGTTCGGGGTCCCCGACCATCCCTTTGAAGTCCTACAGATGGATTACATTCAGCTAGACCGTTGCCTGGGTTTGAAGTACGTCCTTGTTGTCGTGTGCGCCTTCAGCAAATGGGTGGAGGCCTATCCCACACGCGACAACACTGCCATGACCACTGCCAAAGTCCTGTTAAAAGAGTTTTTCCCCCGATATGGCCTTTGTCGGATTTTATGGAGTGACAACGGCCCCCACTTCATAGCTGAAGTCATCCAACTTATCTTAAAGGGATTGGGTGTAAAACAGAAATTTCACGCAGTCTTCCACCCCCAATCTGCAGGCCTGGCGAGTGACACAACGCCACACTCAAGCTAAAAATCTCTAAGATTGTTGCCTCCACCGGACTGAAGTGGCCTGATGCCCTCCCATTGGCATTGCTATCAATGCGCTCCACCCCCACTAAGCACCACTTGACCCCTTACGAAGTAGTATTCGGGCGGCCAATGAATATTTGGGCCGCGCCTAGGCCAACTTCGATCCATGACGTCCCAGACGTCCTAATGTCTGACTATCTGTGCACCCTCACTAAAACCTTAACTGTCATCCATCAACAGGTGCTACAAGCCATCCCAGACGCTTCCAGGGGCCCAGGACACGACATTCACCCAGGGGATCACGTCTTGATCCGCAACTTCCAGCGTGCCAAAAGCTTGGAACCTCGGTGGACGGGCCCCTGGCAAGTCCTGATCACTACACGGACGGCCCTTCGAGTGGAAGGCAAGCGTCACTGGGTGCATGCGCACCATTGTAAACGCGCCCCCAACTCTGATGACGGAAGAAGACATCGCGACTCAGGAAGAGCTCCTGACAAAAGACAAACCATCGTTGAGCTGTCACACCGACACAGAAACGCTCGAACTGGCAGAGTTTCCCGATCCCACCGTACCGTCCAGGGAAGGGTACAACCTACGTAAAAGGGAGGAGCTTCGGCAAAGCAGACCACTGACTGGGTAAAATCTCAGAACGGTAGCCTAACACACTCAAGGTTGCCCGAAGAGAAGTCAGAGAAAGTCGGTGGTTCTGCCCGCTACCGAGCACTCTGAAGATGATGGAAGCGCCCGACTCCCCAATGATGGAAGCAACTGGATATCCGAAGAGGACCTACCGAAACCCAAAGACTAACAAACTGCACAGCTCAAAGACTATAGCCGTTTTCATTACCCTTCTCTTTTGCCTCCTCCTCATGACAACCTTCTGGATCATCGAAGAAAGCACACCCGCTCACAAAACATTGCTCCCCACTGAACTGCCGATAACTACCAAGGAACACTTCCTGATTGCCCTTTCTCCACCGCTCCGAGAGAGACGCAGGGAGTTCTGGAATAACTCTTTTGTGCAACTGCTGCACCAACACAAACTTGCCGCTAATGCCACTAATTGCTGGATCTGCGGGCTGCTGCCCCATGCAGCCGGACACTCCATCCTGTTCATTCCTTCGCCCTTTTCCATCCACGGCTCCTGTCTTGCCTGGCTGATTCTTCTGCAAGAAAGCTTTAAAGACAATGCCACATCAGAAAGAACTGTTTCGCATTTCTACCACGAGGCATGGCTGAATAAGACTGGGCGAACCGCTACTCCTTTTACCCTCTGACCTCTGGTACCTCTATTCACATGGACATCCCTGCCAAAGAACGAGTGGAAATGCAAGTTTTCCATAACCCAGCCAGACCCACTTTCTCCTACCTCCGGAAACGAACAGCCACCACTCTGACAGTGGCCTTGTCTGTTGTCAACGTCTCGGGCCTTGTGTGCATCGAAGGCCTGGGGACGCAACTGGTGGGCCGCAGCGCCTGCGTCATCACCAGAACACTGGATTCATCCGACCCTCCCTCCTTTGTTGCTTCTCCAAATATGTACTTTGTTTGTGGCACCAAAGCATACACCTGGCTCCCCAAAGGTTGGGGGGCACATGCTACATTGCCTTCATCCTCCCACCTACGTATGTGGCCCCAGCAAGCCATCACCGGCAAAAGCGTGCAAGGGACATCGACCAGGCCGACTCGACAGGAGCACAGTTCTTGGATGCCGCGAAAGGACTTGTGCCATTCTGGGGTCCGATGACGAACAGCCGCGCCATCCGACACTTGACCCAGGCAGTTGAAACCACCATGAACATCACAGCTGGCATCTTGACCAATAACACCGCAGAGCTTCAGGCAGTCCGCCTGGTGGCTCTGCAGAACCGCCTTGTTCTAGACGTGGTTCTGGCAGACCGAGGAGGAGCATGCCGCATCATTGGGTCCAGCTGTTGCACCTACGTGCCAGACAATTCACCTTCTGTTTACAAAGCCATCGAACACCTCCATAGACTGTCCTCTGAAGTACACCGGGAGCAAGAAGGATGGTCGCTTGGGAGCTGGTTCTGGGACTTACTGAAAGCCTGGGGGTGGAGGTTGTTCACATTCATTCTGATTCCGATTGTGGTGCTATGCGGGTGTTGCTTAAGTATCCAATGTCTGCCTCCTCTGTGTTCATTATTTTCAAATTGCATTTGCCCAAAGACTTTGGACTTACAGGCTGAACACATGAAAACTTTGTATGAGACAGAAATACGTGGCATTATGGGGATCGACCCGAATTAACAAGTTGGCGAGAAATGTTAAAAGGGGGGACTGTGGAAAATTAATTTGTATCGATAAACATTGTCTGCGCCATCTTGCCCTTTTTCCCAATGCCACACTTTCGTCGTCCGCGGCGGCCATTTTAGCTACCTTGATCAGACCCACTCTCTGCACACCGCTAATCCCCAGCGCGGCTCCACATCCTCGCAAGCCCCCCGCACTGGTCACCCTCTCTCTCTCTCTCTCATGCACGGGCCATTAACCCCCTCCAACTGCGCTGCACTTCCTGGGAATCTCACCCCGGGCCTGCCCGACACCTCCCTTTCCTCCTATACACTATCACACCCTCTGACACCCCTCTTCCTCCGTATCCGATTGTCCAGGCCGGTCCCAGGCTATCACCTAGCCCTGCGGATACAGTTTATGGCCCCGACTGTAAGGAATCGCCCCTCTTCAAAGGAGTTACAGTAGATCAAGGCCCCCACCCCATGAGATCCGTCACACCACATGCATTCCGGGAACCGGCGGAATGCCCTGCTGATCCTGCCGTCTGATGACGATTCTGTATGGTGAATGGGGAGGGATTCTCACTGTAAGGGTGCGTGGGAACGGGTCTGAAGCAGAAGATCCCAGGGATGTCTTTCATACTTCAAAGTATCTTTACTGTAATAAAGAATGTCTTCCTGCCATAAATGCGTGTATAAGAGGCCAGGCCTCAGAGATGCAGTAGAGCACCTCGTGAAGATTCCCTGTTGGTCTGATCTGACGTGTTCTCCTCCGGAGAGAATAAACCTTTGTTTCCTGCCTTCCAGTCTCCAGCGCCTGCCTCTTCATTGATTCATATTTTGGGGAATAGAGGCGACATCGCCGGGCAATACTTAAGGTTATTCCATTCGTCGATTGCCTTCCTGTTTTACAATCCAAGGTTGCTATTATCACTTTAACCAATGCATTTGGAGGCACCTCCAAAAATCTACACTAAGGGGTCATTACGATGGCGGACGGAAGTGCATCCGTAGTGGTGGCGGTGGCGGAAAACCATCGATGTTTCCGCTCCTGATGCGGTGATTGTGACCGCCATATTATGATGGGCTTACATAGGCCATTTCCCGACCGCCGCGGTGTTTCAGGCTCCGCACGTTTTTTCCTCACACAAGGGTGGCGGACGGAGCCAATAGAGCAAGAACTGCATGCGGAATCACGTCCCGTCCACCAACCAGATTACGATGTATCAAACAGCCAATCCCACCGCGGCGGAAATACCACCTCATCGTGGATGGCGGAACCACAACAACGGAGAGGAAAAGTCGAAGCAGAACACGCGCACATGACCAGAGCCGCCATGGATACTGCTCTACAGGCCTTTCCGCTGCTCTACCTGATGCATCACCAGCAGATAAGACGCCGACGAGCTCTACAGCAGAGGTATGTCCAAAACATATCCATGCATGCAACCCCAGTACAACAACAACTCCCAGCAAGCGTGCAGGCAGGGCCGGCTCTACGATGCTTGGAGAAACATGTGAAATGTAATGTGTGAGGCTCCCTCAATTTACATTAGTGACACCTTCAGGGCCCCGAAGGCTGCCCTGTGCTGACTCTACCTGGCACGCTGCTCCTCTCTCCCCCACCTACAAGCACCACTCACACAGCTCCAATAGGGCTCAAGGTAGCAGATTTGCTTGGGGCCTGGGAGTGTACACAATGGAGACTGCAAAGTGATGAAGATGCGTGCCCAGGATGGGTAGCAGTGTTGCTGAAAACAGCTACACACTTTTGCTTTCACCTACTGCTACACAACCCAGGCAAACATCCATGCTGGAACAAGACAAGAGGACTGTGCTGGAAATACATCTGTACTGTACCTCAGCAACCATGACTGAAATCAAGTAGGTTCAAATAGCACATATCACCTACTGAAACAGTGCTGAGGGCCACAATGCTTCTGGATACAAATCATTTGCACACAGTAAAGTGTCACAACATGGAGTGGTGGGAGGGTTAAACATGTGCATGGCATGCAGTGGCACATGGATTGACTGAAGTGGTGTATACACGAGAATTGCACAGGTGAGGAGTGTACATAGCAAAAAGCCATAGTGGAGTATCTCCCATTGTGTAGGCCTCAATGGTATAACTGTGACTGCTAGGAATCAGACCAACACCTATTGGAGACCATAAAGTGGAAAGTGACAGCAATGCATGTTAAAACTCACATATCATGTTTGTATCCCAGAGACATGCAGCACAGTGAGAATAAAGGTAAGTAAGTGCCAGGCCGGATCCCAAGACACACAACACAGACATTGCAGTGACACACTCTGCATACTCACAAATGATGTGCATAAGATGTAGGTGTACCCTAGGACTGTGAGGTTACAATGACACACTGCCGACTGCTACGGAAACAACCCCAAAATGTCCACAAACACTCCACAAGGTGTTTGATCATGGAAACAAACAGGCACTCATCAACTGGATCATACATGTGTGAAAGGGCAATGCTCAAGGGCACATACACATCAACACCTCTGCTAATGACAGGACACTCACACTGTCTGATGACTACAGTAAGCACATGTACATCCATCCATTTGACTATGAAGCCATACCTATCCAAGATGACAACACACCTACACTGGTGTGTACACATCAAGATAGATCACACAGATATGTTGTACCCTGTCCACACCTCAAGTCAATATGTAAATTGGAATAGATTCTCATGATGGAGATCAAACAAATCTGACATGTGTGAATAAGTAGAGCTCATCTCACATAATGAACAGGACCAGAGTGGATCATCACAGACAAGCAGCTCGCCCCCATCAATCCTCAGAGTCAAAAGTGGACATTAGTTGCCGTAACCTCTGGTAACACATGCAATATCAACTGAAGTACATGCCAATGGGAAAGTGTGAATTCAGAGCATGGAACCGATGAACATATACACATACATTGTACAGCATCATTAGTAAGGCCAGCGACAATGCTCAGAACATAAATATATATTTTTATTACATAAACTCAGTATCAGCATGTAAAGTGCAAAACATTAAGGGCAAAGGCCAGTCCATACTCAAGTCCGCACATGTGTGCTTTGAAATTCCACACAGATTATTTAAACACAGTCCACAGCCATGGGAATATCACCAGGATAGGGCCAGCAAATGGGCAGCTCAGGCACCGCTCAGGGAGGAATGGGGTAGGAAGGAGGTCTCTGCTTCAAATTTGTGGAGAACTGGAACGTGGTGGGGGATGACTGTCTGGGGTAGTCGGAGGACTGGACCTGGGATAGGGAGAACTGGTTGAGGTAGAGGGATCCCTGTATGTGGGAGCCTGAGGGCTGGCTGGACCTGGTGGAGTCGTCGCACGGGGAGGTAGTGAAATGCACTGGTGAGGCTCAGTGGCTGATGTTGCATGTGGAGGGCTGGGCCTCACTTGCTTGGGGATACGATAGCCCCCAAGTATTTTGGGCCAAGGGATAGGTGAGGTGGCCACAACAGCTTCCTTCTTCCCAGAAAGTGGAGCAGGTCCTCGTGGATCCTTCTGGGCAAAACCTTTGGATCTGGTTGTACGCTTGAGGGGGGGGGGCTTCTACCCTTCCTCCCCTGTTTTGGAGCTACCACTACCTCACTGCTTCTCTGTCCGTGCTTCCTAGGGGGTGGCTTGGTGGGAGTGGAAGTCCTGGGCACAACAGCCCTCTGAACTGGGGGGGTGCAGTTGTGGCACGCAACAGGCCCACGGCAGCCAGGGCAACTTCCTGTTCTGATTCAGGATCAGGTGTAGATCTTGGAAGGCTCTTGGAGGGCGAGAAATGTGAGGTCTGCAATGTGGATGCATGTTTTTTGTGTTTCGGCTTCTCTGTGTCCTGTGATGTCTTTGTGATGGAGCTGGCATGTGTGCTCCTGGTGTGCCTTGGGGATGATGTCTCGTGTCTTTGTCGCTTGGACTCCTGTTGTCGTGTGCTGCGTGGGGATGACTTGGGGCCTGAGTACTCTGGTGTGTGTGTTCTCTGGTCAGGTGGGGTCACAGGCAGGGTGGTTGCGGAAAGGACCGGAGCCGGACTGTGAGCCTGTGAGTGCAGAATGGTTGCCGTCAGTGTGGAGGCCAAAGACTGGACAGTCCTGTGCAGGCCACCGACGTCAACATGGATGCCCTCCATGAACGCAACAACCTGTGACAACTTGTTGCCATGATCCTGGAGGGCATTCAGGAGCAAAGTCTGCCCCACAGACACCTGACGCAAGATGTCTATGGCCTCCACACTGAGGGCAGGAGGGGACACAGGGGCTGGGGCAGCGGTGCCTGGGGGAAAAGATACCCTACCCTTCTTAGGGCAGCGGGCACGGATAACATTTGGGGGAGCATCAGGGAGGGTGGACACAGGACGGGGTGTGGCGGACGATGAAGCAGAGGTCGATCCTCCTTTGCCCGACAACACCGAGGAGTCACCGCTGGAGTGTGATGAAGTGGAGGTAGGCGTTTCTGGAGCGGACTCCTCCAGGGCACTCCTGTCCCCCTCCGATGCGCTGGTCCCCTCAGTGTCGCTGTACTCCCGGGCAGCAGTGATGCCAGTAGCTTCACCGACGGTTTCGTGCCCCTCTCCTTCTCTGACCTCGGTAGATTCTGTAGGAGACAGAGACACTGTTCAGTGAAGTGGCCGGACCACAAACATGTTAGGCAATACCAACTGAAAAGCTTGAACTCAAGGCACACATTTGACTCTCCATGTACTGTCTGCATAAGTCTAAATATTGCTATGATCTGCTGATGCATGTTAACATGCTTATTGGACAGTCCTGCTCCATGTTGCCTTCATACTGCCAAATTGCTAGGCATGTGTAGGCATTTCAACATCACATCCTATTGTCTGAAAGCACATCAACATGCCTTCAGCTAAGAGAGCTACACATCTGAATGAACTGTGTGTGTCACACTGGAATTTTGAGGTGATAGAACCACACTCATAGTAAGTTAAAGGAAACTATTGTTAAGTGACATGACATCCTTACATTCACTAATGTAGGTACTGCAACACAACTACTGTTGAACATTGGTAAGCAATCTGTAGATGTATCAATTACATGGAAATCCACAACATCAATCTCGAAAATCACCCTGACATGATGCTCACTGATGTTCACTTCCAGTTGATGCCACAGAGACTGACACTTATGCTGATGTTACTTGGCTACATGACAATGCAGACATTGTAGAGGCGCAGAATATCTGCACTCACCACTGAGTCAACTCAGAGGCTATTACACCACACTAGAGACAACTCATAGGTTACTGCCTTGCTCTGGGCTGGGATTCGTGCAGTCTTTCATGCGCAACATCACACTTTGTACAATACTCACCCCCAACTTGCTGCTGCTGGGCCCTCAGGTGCCCGTCCAGCTCTGGCTGTGTCACTGCCAGGATGCAGGTCAATAGTGGGGTCATGCTCCGGCGCGCCAATCGACCAGTCCTAGGAACCAGGCCCAGCGTCATTTCGGCAACGTTTTTGCTAAGGCGGCAGATGTCATCGCACCTCTTGTGGCAGTGGTTGTGTCGATGGTTAGAGACCCCTAGGGCCCGCACCTTCCGGGCGATGGCCCTACATACTGCCTTCCGCTGATGGACCTTGAGCTGTAGGTATGGGAGACAAGAGGAGATGGTGCATTGTGTGTCAGTACACAGTGCATACACATGAGCGAGTCTACACATAATGACACCAAAAGAAGGATGGCATGTCCACTGTACATGTATCAGATGCGAGAGGTTATTTCACACTAATCTAGACAGTAACAGGCCCTGTACTCTTGTGCATACTGGGCTCATCTCCATAGTATCCCTGTAGAATGAGCACACTCCATAATCACTAACCCCTGCCCAATCGAAACTTACCAACTCACTAATGTACATATGTACACGTAATGAACTCATAGAGGACATGGCACAGGGAATGTGTGTCCTAAAAGAGATTCCATGGACTCATCATTGTAACTGTACTACAGATAAACCAGGTTCTGGCTAAATCGTCATTGCATGCACTCAGGGCTCAGGGGGAACAAGGCTCAACACCATGCACTTGAACTCGTTTGGCTACACAGACTCCAACATGTATACATCATCCTTTCTGAGATTCACATGTGTGATGTTTCCCAACTATGGGGCTGCAACATTGACGAGTGTGCCATCCTCCCCATAAACTGAAGTGCATCAAGTAGTACGTCATGTATGTGAAATGCAAACGACTAAATCAGAAAGCACAAATATAGCCTTGCAGTCTGAGGCACAGAGCACTGTACAGTGACATGTTGTGAGCCTTCGGACCACCCTAAGTAAGTTTGGCATTCACTTACAAGTACCTCGGGAGCCCCATAGAGCCAGCCGTACTGTCCAAGGACCTCGTCCACCAGGACCTCCAGCTTCTCTGTGGTGAAGGGACGGGCCCTCAGGTTCTCAGTACGAGCCATGACTGGTCCAGAGATGAGGTACAACAGCAGTTCGTGGTGAGGAATGGCAGGCAGCAGTGTCTCTAGGCAAGTGACAGGTGTGGACATTTCACAGGCATATATATATTGCCCTAGGCTCGTTCCAATGTGGCTCTGCTGATACCATTGGCCAGCCTGGTTCGCATCATTCAATTGGGGCCAATGCCGGGCCCCGCAGTGGCGGAGCACGCCTACCGCGAGTTTAAAAAAATCAAGCCGCTGGTGGTTTCCATTGGCTGATGGCTATTCCTCATAGGCGGTGACGCACCACGGAGTTCAGGAAGCGGAGCACGCAATCCTGCATCATACAATTGGGGCCAATGCCAGGCCCCGCAGTGGCAGAGCACGCCTACCGCAAGATTAAAAAAATCAAGCCGCTGGCGGTTCTCATTGGCTGATGGCTATTCCTCATAGGCGGTGATGCACCGCGGAGGTCAGGAAGCGGAGCACGCAATCCTGCATCATACAATTGGGGCCAATGCCAGGCCCCGCAGTGGCAGAGCACGCCTACCGCAAGATTAAAAAAATCAAGCCGCTGGCGGTTCCCATTGGCTGATGGCTATTCCTCATAGGCGGTGATGCACCGCGGAGGTCAGGAAGCGGAGCACGCAATCCTGCATCATATAATTGGGGCCAATGCCGGGCCCCGCAGTGGCGGAGCACGCCTACCACGAGTTTCAAAAACTCATGCCGCTGGCAGTTCCCATTGGCTGATGGCTATTCCTCATAGGCGGTGACGCACCGCAGAGGTCAGGAAGCGGAGCACGCAATCCTGCATCATTCAATTGGGGCCAATGCGTGCTACCGCTGTGGATGCCAGCTACCGCGCCTGTAAACACATTTTGCATTTCCATTCTCGCTTTGCTAATTGCATCACTCATCCCAACACATTAGCATAAAGTGAAATGTGCACCCTGTTAAGGTATCATAGAGTGTGACCTTTGAGTTAAGTCTTCACACACATGGTATATCTAAGAAAAGGAGAGTGAAATGACAATCTTCGTTATGTCTTGTGGCCAGCATCGTATGAAATGAGTTAAGGAGTCGAAAAGGACAAAGGCCTCTCGCACGGTACTAATGTTGTGTATTGAAACATTGAATCTGTGAATACTGTTTGAATATCACTTGCTAATTGACTGTCTAATTTTTGGCCATGGGTTGTCTCATGAAGGGCCAGTGATGTTGACTGATATTTTGTGTTGTCCATTGGACGGAAATCAGACATGCTTGTAAGCTCTACACTTTCTACACACGTACTGCTGTGGCATGCTGTGTGTCTACCTTCCATTGCATGCATATGTTATCACACATGTCAGAGGGGAGCACATGTGTTACAAACAAACATCGCTTTGTCCGACCTAATAGCTCATTTTCAGCCATGTGTGCATGCATACACAATCCATGTGTATTTGTTTACCATTTTGGTGAACATGGCAATGTCTGTCACGCAAAATCCTCACACAGTCACGATGTACTGATCACATAATGTTCATATTTGTCTGTCCACTGTGCTGCTTATTCAAGTATTGTTGCTCCAGGTGACATTCAGTGGTCTCATTTCGTAAAGTTGATGTGTATTGTGGGACTGAAGCTTGAGGTCGTGCAATGACAGCAGATAATGCAACTCAGCATTGATGCTGTTAACCACATGTGCTGTGCCATACACCCACAGGGCTTCTCACACTTTGATGTAGCAGTGTACCACATGTCATACACATTGACTTATTTTGATGTTGTAGTAGTTAGTATGTCGAGTGAGTGGAGGAAATGAAGGTCTGTATGCAGGTCATTGGTGCATTTAACGTCTTCTAGAGTCATGTCAATGTTGTGTTTGTGTGAGTCTTTGGTTAAGCTGTTTCACACATATCATCTTTTTCTCTTCTTTTGCATGTGTCCCCTGTCAGAGTACGTAGGAGGAGACCACCTATCTATCGCCCTGTGCCAGTCCGGGCAATGATAGAGGACATTGAAATCATTAAGAAATTCTGTCTGGACCGCCTCACACTGCGAGAGCTATGTGCTCAGTTGGAGCCCCATTTGAAGCCCAACAGCACATATCCTGCTGCATTGTCTGCTACAGTCAAAGTGATGGCTGCACTGCATTACTTTGCCACTGAGTCTTTCTAGTACACCGTGTCCAGCACCGGTGGGATGTCACAGCCTATGTTCAGCATGGTGTTGCATGATGTCCTGTCTGCATTGATGACATACAAGAACAACTACATACACTTCCCAAGGCGCAATGAATTGGCATCTGCGAAGGGGACTTTTATGAACTTGGACGCATCCCACATGTTGTGGGAGCCATTGACGGAACCCACTTTGGCCCAGTTCCACCACAGGCACGTGAACACATATATCGAAATCGCAAGCATTACCACTCCATTAATGTGCAAGTGGTATGCAAAGCGGATCAGATCATTTCACACGTGTGTGCAAAGTATCCCGGTTCGGCACATGACTCTTACATTCTGCAGAACAGCAGCATACCACAATTGGTGTCAAATCTTCACCCAGAGCGTGCCTGGCTTTTTGGTGAGTGGGCTGTGTCAATGAGTGTGATGTATGTGTGACATGCTGCTCTCCTCACATATTACTGTTACATTGTTTGTCTGTGTTTCTTACAACTAGGTGACTCAGGGTATCCCAATCGTCCGTGGTTGCTGACCCCAATGCAGAATCCAACTACGCCCGTGGAAGTCCACTTCAATGATACCCATGGGAGGACACGTCATGTGGTAGAGCGCACTTTTGGACTTCTAAAGTCTAGATTTAGGTGTCTGGACAAGAGTGGTGGTGCACTTCTATACTCACCCCAGAAGGTGTGTCAGATAGTAGTCGCCTGCTGCATGCTCCACAAGCTGGCCTTGCGCAAAAAGATCCACCTGATTCAGGACGATGATGAGCAGCAGCAGCCCCCGCTGCAAACCCACACATGCCCAGTGACGATGATAGTGGTGAGGAAGCAGGTCTTGACCTGTGTGAACAGCTCATCGTCAACTACTTCCATTGAGTGTAAGTTAGCATTGATCAACTGTGACTGTGTCTGTGCGCTTTGCTGTTGTCTCCCAAACTTTGTGGGTTGTTGCAGGGATTCTGCCCACATAGAGAACTATGCACAGGATTATAGGACTTGGGCAGGCAGGGACCGAGTTATCCGACCACCTGTGTACCCATTACCACAGGACCAAATAGCTATCGTGCCTCAGTAGCTCTCCTACTCACTGACTGTGAAACAAGCGCTTATACAACACATAACACAACACTGTCACATCCCTCTGGAATCGCGGTAACAAGACACACCCTGTCGCCCTCACTCTTATACTTCTCCACAATAATATCAGTTGAATTCAAGAAACATCTCTAAATGTTTATTTCAAATAACGTGTCCTAACATGCAGTATACGTGCCAAAACAAGCAGATTAATGCATCATACAAAAACAGTCAGCATAGAAACATGATTAGCAAACCTTGGGCACACACTAAATACATAAACGGTTGAGTTCTGTACAGTAGTTGCTATACAATGGCATGCAGAAGAAAGTTTTTTGTTTCATATGAATAACGCAATCATCCACTCGTTTGACGTCAGCAGAGATCTTTTATTTGTAGATCTTCTTCGCTGTTCCTGTAGCCAACACGTGTTTCGTCGGTTAAACGACTTCGTCAGGGCTACAACAAGTAAAAGGTAAAGTTCAGGGATACAGAATCTCCCAAGAACAAATGCCTAATGCCTTTAGTCAATTCCATCACCATCACCAACAAGCGTGAAATAGTGACTGTCTTATATAATATAATTGGCATAAGCATAACCAATGTGAATAGACAAAGGTGCAACAGCGTGATCATTTAGGATAAAATTTCTGGGATTTACATATCCTCAGGGTCAAAAGTTTATTAAACGAGGTATTCATGTTTAACCATGTCTTAGAGCCAATGGAATCAGCTCATACATTTATCATATTTCTCCTTATGGCTTTCCGTAGCAATGTTTGTGAAGGAAGATTCAGGTACAGTAACGTGATAAGTAAAAGGTATTGCACTAGGAAAATTGGCAAAGAAAAGAGGGGAACTTGAGTAGATCATTATAGCTCAGTACGGTGCTTATAGTGAAGTCGAACTTAAATTGATCAGGTACCTGATAGTTTTTAGCGCAAGGTCTATTTAAGAGGCACAGTAGTTTGGCGGTCAGTAAGCCACATGTGTAATAATTCCGCTGTATCAATGGTGTAGATACTAGTGGACAGTTAAATAGTAATCTATAGGGAATCGAAATACCAATATAAATAGGTGTAATCGTCAAGTATGATCTAGATCACCCAAGAAAGCACTTGCAGCTTTGTAGGCAATCATTTCCACTAGACGATCAGAATCAGCTTCAGCAAACAGGACCGCCATCCAATCCAGTAGTATGAAGGAACAGATGTGCTCCTCGAACCCCGTGGACGAAAGGAGCATTTCAGGGCAAGCAGGAAGAGGTTCGATGTAGGCATGGCACAGGAGATGCTGTGCAAACTCACATGCGCAGCTGGCAGCCCGTCTGCCACGTTGTAAGGCAACCCATAAACGGCTATCCCCGGAACAGTCCTGGTCATGGGCCAACAAAGGACCCACCCACAGGTCATAATCCAGATCAGCAAGAGATGTGTTGGAAAGGCAGACATCCATGGCCCATTGAAAGGGGCATCTGCGACAGTGGAACACAGGTTGCACGCAGGTGAAATAGGCATGGCGGAATGTTAGCCTATAACTGATGCAAAGCACAGCTAATGGCAAAGATCCAAAAATATGCAGCATTCGTTCACAGTACAGTTGCAACTGACCGGGGTTGGGCTGGACCACAGGATGGGCAGCCATTGCGTAAGAGCTGTAGGAGAACCAGCACTCTGCAGAACAGCCAAGAGAATGATGCTAAGCCACCACATGCACTAGAAATATTGTATGAATGACTCCCAGTAGTATTCCTAAAATTGTCTGAAACAAAGTAACAAGGCCATAGCCCACAAGTTAAAAATGATATGTGCAAGGCCTTCAGTATCAGAAGTTTTTGATATTTGGTGTATCAGTTCCCCAAAATGAAGTGGGAGAGTCTTGTTTAGAAGAGACTGGATCTCTCAGGACGTTCGAGCCACCTGCAATTTGAAGGTCTCACGGGCTGATGTGAGAGCGCCTTCTTGTAGAAACAAAGGCGCTTGCAGCCTGCTTAACTCTTTGAAGTATGCTTTCATAGTGGGAATGTGAGGCCACAACTAACTATCAACATTCACATATGGGGGAGTGAACAGTACATTGCTACAGCAAGTGACACGTTGTGAAACTGTTACTGTATATGGGAGGCCTGCCCGTAAACCGCAGCTGTTTGTGTTATTAAGGATTAGATGACTTCCGTAAAAAAAGGAGATTTAGCGTGGAACTGTTGGCTGGGACTGGTGTCCATCTATGAAAACAGGCAAAAAACAACAATGATACCTTACAAACCCCATTTGAGTGTACTTGACTTACTGACCACAACAATGTCCCCAAAGGACATTTAACAGGATGTGTTTGGATGCTGGCTCTTGTTGGCACACTGCTAAGGGTTACATTGTGCAGCGCTGTATGAGTTTTTACCAGTTACGTCATGTCCATGTTGATGGTAGTAGGGGGATGGTAGGACACTGCGTCACCTCCCAGCACAGTTCACCACTTGGCATCCGGGTAAATGCACTGAAGTTAAAATTGCTTACTTGAAATGTAGCTGAAGTGTTTCACCAAAGTTGGACAGGGAGAGGTACAGAGACCTGAGAGGATTGTGGCAGCTTTCTCAGCTGACAACGATTTTCAGTTCCTTATCTCTACTGATGAAGGATATTATCCAGGAACACATGTGACTAGAAATTCACAGCACTAATCTGCAACAACCTTGGTGAAACACTTCGCCGGAAAGTCAAGTAGGCATTTCAAATGAAGTACATTTACCATGCTGCTAAGTGTTGAACTGTGCTGGGAGGTGAAGTACTGTGCTCCTATCCCCCTTCTGTCCATGGTGATGATGTTGTCCAGTGTGATCTGGAATGCTTCTTGTACAGTGTTGCCCAGTGCTGTGCCTTAGCTGTCATGCCATCCAATGTCGACTCAATGTTATTTTCTTGTGTTGTTCTAGGTTCCTCCGCTCTCTCAATGGATTGTCGCATTCAAATCTTGTGATACATTGCAATCTGAGTCAACATGAAAATTACTATGCCAAACATGGTACTGACACAAAGGCATAGTGGTGTGAATAGTGTTTATTTAGACATGAGTGACAGGTGAGGGATGAAGTTGAAAGTGCTGGTACATGGATACTCAGGGTAGAACACACAATGGTGGAATTCCACAGTCCAACAGAACACTCCCATCATTGGGGCAATGTGTGATCGGATCTACAACAAAGTCAATGCTCTGTGCAACACTGGTGACATCAACGGTGGCTCATAGAACTTGTTTTGGAAGGTGCTTTACCACATGATCCTCCGGTGGTCTTTCTCGGACGTCCCCTCTGCCGTTTGGCAGGGGGGAACCTGCTGCATGCTCAGAGGTGTCTGAGGAGTCTGTGCCTTCTGCCTCACCCCTCCCTGTGGCCGCTGTTGAGGTGTTGTGAGTATCATCAGGCTGGCCACTGGGAGGGGGTGTCGCTATTTGAGCAGCATGGATGTCCCTCAGAACACCCACAAGCTGGCCCATGTACTCCACAAGTTGTCCCAAGCGAGTGTCCATGGACCTTTGCAGCAGGCGGAGTTCCCGCAGTTCTTCCACAACCTGGCCCATCTGTCCCTGGTTTTGTTGGTATGCACTAAGGACTGTGTTGACGGTGGCCAGGGCCTCAGTCTCAGTGTCCTCCTGTGACTGTCCCCCAGTTGCCCTCCCACCTGCCCTGCAGACACGGACCTGTGGCGTTGCCTGTCGACGCCCCCGCACCCAGTCCCCAGTGTTTCCAGGCTGGCTGGTGGTATTGTTGGCAACTGCCACAGGGACAGTGTTGGAGGCAGTGGTAGTGATGTTAGAGGTGGCTGCCGCACAGGTCGTTGTTGCAGGGGTCAGCGTTGTTGCTGCTGTTGTGGGAGTCGTGGTGGTGGTGGGGACAGTGAGGCCCTGAGACTGATCTTGCACGGCCACGCCTGAGGCGCCAGGTTGGTCCTCCTTGTCCAAAAAATGGAGAGAATCAGCATCCGAGAGGTCACCTTCCTGGGGGGGGAGACTGGCTCGGCTCGTTGGTCACAGTTTCGCCTGGTGTTGATAGTGAATCACCTGTTGAACCGAGGTTATATTGTCCGCATATTCAGTACACAGCACAACTTTGATGTTCATGTTTTGCACATTTCATTTGAGATGACATGACTTTTGACATTGACATTACTTGGCATTCATTACAGTTTGTCAGCAGTTGAACATGATGTAGAGGTACATACATTGTTCATTAGCAATGTGACATGGCGTAAGCAACAATTTCATATGTAGAGATATTGTATTTACAAGGACGTGTCCTCTGGTAGCAACTTGTTGCTCATCTACTTCAGTTTATGCAACAATATTTGTGAATTTTCTATGATTTCTGTTGTTTGGTTTTTTACTGACTCTCGCGGTAGGCATGTTCCGACACTGCAGGGACCGGCATTGGCCCCAATTGAATGATGCAGGATTGCGTTCGCTGCTTCCTGACCTCCGCGGTGCGTCACCGCCTATGAGGAATAGCCATCAGCCAATGGGAACCGCCAGCGGCTTACATTTTTTAAACTCGCTGTAGGCGTGCTTCGCCACTGTGGGGACCGGCATTGGCCCCAATTGAATGATGCAGGATTGCGTTCGCCACTTCCTGACCTCCGCGGTGCGTCACCGCCTATGAGGAATAGCCATCAGCCAATGGGAACCGCCAGTGGTTTACATTTTTGAAACTCGCTGTAGGCGTGCTCCCCCTCTGCGGGGACCGGCATTGGCCCCAATTGAATGATGCAGGATTGCGTTTGCCGCTTCCTGGCGTCCGCGGTGCGTCACCGCCTATGAGGAACAGCCATCAGCCAATAGGAACCGCCAGCGGCTAACATTTTTGAAAATCGCGATAGGCGTGCTCCGCCACTGCGGGGACCTGCATTGGCCCCAATTGAATGATCATGTTTTGCACTTTTCATTTGAAATGACCTGACTTATGAAATTGCCATTACTTGGCATTCGTAACTGTTTGTCAGCAGTCGGACATGAGGTAGAGGTACATACATTGCTCATTTGCGATGTGACATGGCGTAAGCAACAATTTCAATTGTAAAGATATTATGGTTCCAAGGACATGTCCTCTGGTAGCAACTTGTTGCTCATCCACTTCAGTTTATGCTAGGATATTTGTGACTTTTCTATGAGTATCTATCTAGTATGCCGCAAATCCTAGATTTCTGTTGTGCTTTTTGTACTGACCTCCTGTGTTTAGTGATGTGTGACGAGTCTCCATGCATGTGTTGTTTTGATTTGAGCCTTTATGCTTTGAGACAATGTGACTTGTACATTGGATTTTGGCCATTGCGATTCAGGGATTTGCTTTGCAGTTACATGTGACTTCATCAATGACACTGTGATTCATGTGACCTCTCAAAGGCATTATCTGTGTGTGCACTGGCTACAACTTATGGAGCTTTACAGGGTTGGCCAACAAGTGCGAGATGTGGTGGTTATGTAGCTCCATGCTGTTTGGGAGGGAGTACAGGGTGCATGAGCTGACTACCTACCTGTTAAGTGAAGCAGAGGAGGGTGATGGCTGCCACATGGCTGTGGGGTGGGGAGGGTGCTCCATGCTGTTTGGGAGGGAGTACAGAGGGCTTTGTGGGAGTTGTGATCTTGCAGTCAGGTCTCAACAACCCGCTCCCCAGTGAGATGGCTACCTACCTGTTAGGAGGCACTGTCGACGGTGATGGCTGACACATGGCTGTGGGGTGGGGAGGGTGCTCCAAGATGTTTGGGAGGGAGGCCAAGGTGCATGCGCTGACTACCTACCTGTTAGGTGAGTCAGTGTGAGGAAATGCTAGCCTTGTGAGACATTCATATTGAAAGCGTGCATTCTACATGAGTTTGATTTGGTCTGGCAATTGAGGCTCACTTGTTGTGCACAACAGTACATTACAGTGAAATGTGATCATTTTGTTTGTACTTACCAGCCTCCACTCCCCCCTCGATTCCGGTGAGACTCTCGGGATGCAGTATGGCAAGCACCTTCTCCTCCCATTCGGTGAATGTTGGTGGTGGAATGGGAGGGCCGCCACCAGTTCTTTGGGCCGCCTCGTGGTTCCTCTGTGCCCGAGCCTTGACCCGGGCCTTGAGGTCGGTCCACCGCCTTTTGAAGTCACGCAGTGTGCATAGGGAGGTCCCTACTGCATTGACTTTGTTGTAGATCCTAGCCCACATCTGATTGTTGCGCACAATGGGTGTCTTTTGGACCAGGTTCCCATACAAATGTGGTCCTACCCTGATTATCTCATCTACCAGCACTTTCAACTCTGTGTCTGAGAATTTTGGCATTTTGGGATTGGCCATGGTGCAAATGAATGAAAGGTGCAAGGTGCAAGGTGGTGATGAGGATGTGTGAGGTGTGTCAGGTGTGTGGATGTGAATTGGTGGTGTGTGGAGTTGTGTGGGTGTGATGGTGTGCTGTGTGCCAAAATGGTGTCCTGTCTCTCTCTGTGTCTCTGCCTCTCTGTGTGCCTATTTTACAAAGGATGCTGGTCCAGGAAGGGGTTGGTTTAAAAACTGTGGTATGTGGGTGTGTCCACATGAGTGATGACCACCAGGTGTATCTTCCATGCTGACCATGGCTTTCATTTCAGGAATGCATTTGTGGTGTGTCATTGGTGTGTATCTGATGTTATTGAGGGCTGCGGATAATACAGGCACACTTTGAGCATTGTAGTGAAGTTTGTACCTTCTGCCATTCATTTTGCCTGAGCGCGACCACGGTGGTCGGAACAGCCATGATCGTTACACCAGCTCCGCTTTCTCATCGTAATTAGGCGTGCAGTCATTCCGCAAGAGGTGCGGCCTTTTTGGTCCATTGATCAGCTTTCCCCGACCGCAGCGGTGGGATTTGCAGTTTTTCCGACCGTGGCAGACGGACTTTTGTGGATTTCGTCAGGCTGTACAATCGGATGTTTTTTTTCCCGCAGGCATGGCGGTCAGAGGGATTTTCCCTCCGTCATCGTAATCAGCCCCTAAGTGTAGAATATGCAACAAATAGCAGCTTTGCATATCAAATTAAAAAACGAATAGCACTAGCATACGTACCAATTACTGACGTAGCCGAGCACTACAATTTATTAATTGAAAGTCCCTACTACCAACAAAATGAGCAAAAAGTAAGTTCCCTACTTGACTACTTTGAGGATACCTGGGTAGGAAGGCTACACAGATCTGGACACAGAAGGCAGCCTAAATACCACATTCCATGGTGGAATGTATATAACAGTACCCTAAACAAAGAAGCCAAAACTAATAATGCTGTGGAAGGATGACATAACGCCTTCCAAGCCACAACAGGAAGAGCTACACCCACTCTACATAAACTATTAAAATCTATCCAAAAAGAACAAAGCTACCAACAACTAAGAATGGAACAGTCTATAACACAACTAGGCCCAAAACGAACTAAGCAAACTAAACAAATGTTTGAGTACTTACAGTACAAAGTAAGACTCTACCCAACAACTAAAGGACTAGAGTATCTTAAAACAATAGCTAAAAGCCTACTTTAAATAAATGTACCTCAAAACCCCTAAAACAAGTAATCTAAAAGCAAACAGTCAAATAAATATTTTTTTTAACTCCAAAAATATAATTATTTTGTCAAATATTTAAATTAATATTTAAAAAATAAATTGGCATAATAATTATATTTTATATAACATAAATAACAATAACAATTACATTATAAACATTTCCTCCCACTATAAATAATTTAAAATTACTTACTGTTTTCGTAACTGAAGAACGTTAATCCAAACTGCCATAAACAAATCCACAGTTGGTTAAAATCCCAATAAGTGAAAAAATAAACCCCCCAAAAAATGGAAAAATACAACTGTAGAAAAAGTAATCCATCACCAATGGGTCCACCAACGATAAACCATAAAAATCCCGAAAAATAGATTTAAAATCAGAAACGCTCCAGGAAAACTAGCAAAATTAAGGAAGTGTAAAATAATTATTAGTTTACTAAAACTAATACACACTTCCTTAAAAAAAAAACGCATTCTTCTCCCCACGATAACTTCCAATCGACAAAAACCTGTTAGGAAATAAAACAATCCCTCCCGCACAAATACACATATACATTATATCATATTAGAAATAAATACAAAACTAACATCAAACTTTAAACAAAAGTACACATATCTATCAAACACTAACACCGACCGTTAAACAAACTAACCGCATTTCACGCACGTGTAATTTAAAAAAACTGAAACTGAAAAACCTAACACTACATACACTATATAGTACGACACTACCTTCAAATTAACCCTAAATTAAAGTTTAAATAAAGAAAATTAAACTTACCTTAACCGATGCAACGCAGCTTCCAACCGCGAGCTACTCCCCTCAGAAAGGACCTAAAAGAAAACCGATAGCTTACAAAATACAAGTTTAGTTTAAAAATGGCTGCCTTGAATGATAAAGATTTATATTTTTCTTTATTAAAACTATTATACATTACAAATGCAGTACTGTAAATTTTATAAAAATACTACAAAATAATAGTAATGTATAAAAAATGTTTGACATATTATTTCTAATGTAAAATTATAATAATAAATATTATTAAAACATATTAATTAATATAATTAAAAAAAATACATGTAATGTACAATGTACATTAAAAATCTGTACTATTTTTAAGTTATATGAAAAAATCTATTAATGTCATGAAAAATGTCTGTGTTTGCAAAAAGACTTATGTACTAATTAACATTATTTATATTAAAAATTATAAATAATATTAACAAAATTATAACATGTTGAAAAATAGAAATAATTATAAAAATGTTTTCTAGAAAAATTTGTTAAAACATATATTTTATTAACAATGTACACTATGGGGTCGATTACGATGGCAGTTTTTGGCACATCCGCGGTGCTGGCGGAGGCAGAAAATGTCTATTTCCTCACTCCTGCGGCGGTCCTCGCGTCCGCCATATTACAATGGGCAAAGATAGCGCATTTCCCGTCCGTCGCGGTGTTTCCGGATCCGCCAGAATTTTCGTTCCGCAGCGGTGGCGGAGGGAGCCAATAGAGAAAGACCGCCGTGCGGAATGACGTGACGACCGCCGGACAAATCACGATGCCTCAAATAGCCCATCGGAACGCAGCGGAGAAACCAGCCACCCGGAGACGGCGGAAGCACAACTGCGGAGATACAAACTCGAATCCGAGGCACCTCCACACGTTCCTGTCCGCCATGGATCCAGCTCTACAAGCCCTTCCGCTACTGTACCTCATCCATTACCAGCAGATAAGACGCCGTCGCGGTCAACACCGCAGGTAAGTCAACAACGCATCCCTGCATACAAACACAACTGTTGTGCTGAAATATGTGTCCTGTCTACATCAGACACCCTGGTGGAGACAGGAACATACCCCCCAGTGTAAGTACACATGTCCTGCATGTCACAATTTGACACCTCTGTATCGGGGTCACCCATCACCATAGAAATCACTGCAACTAGCCCAGTCGTGCCGGTCATGTCACCGCAGCGGTGAATCCGCGGGAAAACATGCCCACAATATAGTAGGAGCCCAGGACATTGTCCCAGACAAGCAACACCAACATCACAACATCCACACCACATGTAAAATAAAAGAAGCACCACTCAGCATTTCACATCTGCAGCAAGAAGTCATGTGCAGGGACCCTGTCTACAGTGACATCTCATTAACATCACCAGCAACTGAATAGGAACAAGTGTGGGGTGAGGCAAGAGTCCCTCAAAAATGACTATAGTCATCATTGCACACAAATAAGGGTCAGTCCACATACAATGTGGAACAGAGGAGGGCAAACCAAGTAGGGTGTGTATGTGTACTTCACAGTAGGGCAACAAGGTTTTGGAATGAGTTAGTGAGCCCAACTAGATGACACAGCACATCACACACCACTGCCACACAATCACACATCAGCACAGCCCCCAAGCAGATATTGATAGGCCCATCACATACAATGGCAAACCATATCACGCAATGACAGCCCATACCATGCAACACAGAACAACATTTCTGACTCAAACAGAAAAATCAAAGTAAGCACCACTGTGCATTAAACTCACAAGTGCACTTCTGAAATTAATGATACCATGTGAGTATGTCCAGTACATCAACAAAACTGACTACACTCCCAACTCACAGAACACCCACACACCATTACTCCACCTCAACAAAGGGAGCACCAACTACTAAGTAGTGAATGAATGCCAGAGTGTCAGGAAGAGTCCATCTTGACAGCAGGAAACTCTGACCTGAACTCAGGACAACCCTCATGCTCACACCTGCCTTCCACTCATGTCAATCAAAGTGAGTAATTGAAGAAATGAAGAGTCACTGTGTAGGTTAACAACCATGGTACTGTGCACACTGCATGTCAAGGCCCTCAGACAGCTCACACACTGAAATGTAACCTCATAGACATATCATAAGTCAGCAGCAATGTATGACAATAAATAGACTAGCCTAAAGTGGAGTGCCCAGTGCAGGAAACATGGAGAAACACACATAGCATGTGTACATGACATGCAACAGGAGCAACATATCACACTACACCTACACCTAGGCCCAAAAATCTGACATGGGTGGCACAGTGCTTGAAATTGAACTAAAGTAACATCTGTGCAACATCCCTGTCATACAGCAATGCAAGCTATGCATTGGCCCAGGAATTATAGGAATTATCATAAGCCGTACAGTGAACAGCCCCACATCTGTGTCAAGTCCCTTGACATGTGCATGCCACCAGCACAACACTCATGGCTTATTGTAACGCTCCCTGACTGACAAACCCAAGTATGACCTTCACACATACACCTCATCTATCCATCTCACACCTTCACTACTCAACACATGTGAGAAACACAGATAAAGGTGCAAATAAGGTCCTGTGAGTTTCCTGATAACCAATCCCACACCCTGGTGTGTATCTACAAATGTCAGAATCCCACTCAGGGATGTCTCAACCAATGCTGATCCAACCCCAATTGCCAAACACATGTCTCACAAACAACATCCAAAGAAGTCCAACAAGCTCAGCCACATGCAGGCAAACAGTGGATAGGCAATGTGACCCTAGACACCACAGGAATACACAACATTTACAATCTGGTCAACTGCACAGACACCCTCCCCAACCCAATCTGAAAATGCATCATCAAATGCCAATCATGAATAGTAACTGTGATCAATACAACAAATCTGCTAACACAGACAAACACACTACAACAGTTACCAAGTGAGCATGCTGTTCATGTGTAGCACAAGCATGCACATGCACACTCCTGACAAGCGACAGGTCAAAATAGGAGGACATAGCACTATTGTGCACTCAGAACAAGCTCATTAACAAGACTTCACATTGCTGCATGTGACATTCACACAAGAAAAGCACACTACACATCCAACACACATCAGAATGTATTACAATGCACGAACTCCACACACACAATGTCATGCAAATATAACATTACACACATATGGACCTGTCAGTAGAAAGAGCCAACACAGGCTAAAGACTGCATCCATCCACAACAAAAACACAACATATGCACATACAAAATCATCACATAGCAAACTCAGCTGGACATCAGGGGGACTCACACCTGGAAAGGACAAGGCAACATACACTGACAGCAGTGCATGCACAGTAAGCAGTGTGTGATCACCAACAAAACCAGTATCACACATGTCTGAGTGCTCCACCATGAACTTCCACACCACAAATCATCACATGGCACAGATCACATCACACTCAGGAAGTGTAGCAGTTCCTCAGCAAACAAACATACACTTTAGCTATCACTTACTACTTCACAACTCAGGAAAACACAGATGCATCCAACATGACTAGAGGACTGTGCTGGTGAAACATGTGCACTGTACATGAGCAACCATGACTGCAATCAAGTAGAAGAAAACACCACATAACAGATAGTGAAACAGTCATGAGTGGCACATTGGTCCTGGACACAGATCATCCTCCAACAGTACAGTGTCACACTATGAAGTGGTGGGGAGGGTCACACACTGGCAAGGCATGGGGTGGAAGACATCAGACTGAAGTGGTGTGTTCAACACTATTGGACAGGTAAGGAGTGTACAGTGCAAAAACACATAGAGGAGTAACTCACAATGTGTAGGCATCAAATGCCCCTATAGAGGATGGTATGACTCTTGATACCACATACTTGTGCCTAAAATGTGTCAAGTGACAGCAATGTATGAGAAAATTCACATATAATGTCAGTTTGCATGAGCAGGTCAGCACAGTGAGCACAAACGTAAACGAGACCCATGGCAGATCAACCAAACACAACACAGACATTGCAGTGACACACTCTGCATACTCACAACTGACGACGACAACAAGTAGGTGTACCCCAGGATTGCAAGGTCACATTGACACACTGCACAGTGCCCAACAAACAACTCATACATGTGCCCACAATCAAAAGCACATGGCTGAGAATGTAAACAAACAGGCACTCATTACCTGGATCATACATGTGTGTAGGTGTCATGTTCAGGGGCACATACACATCAACACTTCTGACAAAGACAGGCCAATCACACTGTATGACTACTCAAGTGCACACATTCTAATGTACCCATGTGACTATGAAGCCAGGCCTACACAAGATGACTACACATCTACACTGCTGTTCACACATCAAGAGAGATCCCACAGATATGACGGACCCTGGCCACCACGCAAGTTATCCTGTGGCTAGAATTCACTTCAGTTGTGGTACAGCATCCGAATATGACATGTGTACAAAATTGGAGACCTGACAATAGAATGATTAGGATAAGAGGACATCATCACAGACAACCATCATTGCACCCTCAAGCCTCTGAGTCAACAAGCACAAAAGTGCCTGTAACCTCTGCCAACCTCTGAAAAAGAAAATCAAGTAATTGCCAATGTGAATGTGGCATACAGAGCATGTGTCACATGAACAAATACACATACATTGCACTTTTTCATTAGCAAGGGCAGCAACAAAGCACACAACATGAGTAACAGTCTTTATTACATTATCTCTGGATAGGCATCAAAAGTGCAAAACATCAAGGCCATTGGCCAGTCCAAGTTTCTAGTCCGCACATGTGTGCATGAGAACTTGCACAGGAAATGGGCATCAAAAGTGCAAAACATCAAGGCCATTGGCTAGTCCAAATTTCTAGTCCGCACATGTGTGCATGAGAACTTGCACAGGAAATGGGCATCGAAAGTGCAAAACATCAAGGCCATTGGCCAGGCCAAATTTCTAGTCCGCACATGTGTGCATGAGAACTTGCACAGGAAATGGGCATCGAAAGTGCAAAACATCAAGGCCATTGGCCTGGTCAAATTTCTAGTCCGCACATGTCTGCATGAGAACCCGCAACTGAAATGGGTAACACAGTCCACTGCCATGGGAATCACCACAGGTCAGGGGCTTCGAATGGGCAGTCCAGGCACCGCTGTGGGAGAAATGGTGTGGGGAGGGGGACTTGGCTTCAACTTTGGCTTGAAGTTGAACTGGGAGGTAGCTGATTGTTGGGGCCAGTTGGAGGACTGGACCTGGGAGGGAGAGTACTGGCTGAGCTAGAGGGATCTGTTGATGTGGGAGCTTGAGGGCTGCTTGGACCGGGTGGAGTGGTGGCACGTGGAGGTGGTGACATGCTGTGTGGAGGCTCAGTGGCTGAGGGGGAATGTTGAGGGCTGGGTCTCAACTGTTTGAGGATCCGATATCCCACAAGTGTCTTGGCCGGAGTGGGAAGTGAGGTGGGCACAACAGCCTTACCCTTCCCCAAAGGTGTAGCAGGTGCCTCTCCACGTGGGGATTTGCTGGACCTGGTGGTACGCTGGCTGTGGCCTTGCTTTTTCCCCTGCATCCCCTGTTTCTGAGTTAAAGCCCCCACTTTGCTCTCTTGTCCCTGCTTCACAGGGGTGTGGATGGGAGTTGAAGTTTTGGGTGAATCTGCCTTCTGAATGTCTTTCGACTTAGTTGTGGCAGGCACCAGGTTCACAGCAGACAGGGCAAGTGTTTGTGTGTCTTTGGGATCAGATGTGGGGATGGGAGTGCCCTTGGATGGTGATGATTTTGATGCAGGTAATGTGGATGCATGCTTCTTTGTCCTATGTCCCTGAGTGTCATGTGATGGGCTTTTTGTTTTGCGCTCATGTGTGCCCGTTTTGTGTTGTGGTGATGGTGTCTGTGGTGTGGTACGCTTAGAGTGCTGCTGTTGTGTACTGCGTGTGGATGACTGGGTGCCTGAGTGCTCTGGCGTGTGTGCACTCTCGTCAGGTGGTGCCACTGGCAGGGTCGTTGCTGATGGGACAGGAGCTGGACTGGGAGCTTGGGACTGCTGAATGGCTGTCGTCACTGTGGAGGACAAAGACTGGACAGTTCAGTGTAGGCCACCCACGTCTGAATGAATGCCCTCCATGAACGCAACAACCTGTGCCAACTTCTTGCCATGATCCTGGAAGGCATTCAGGAGAGCAGTCTGACCCACACACAGCTGGCGCAAAATGTCTACCGCCTCCACACTGAGGGCAGCAGGGGAGAAAGGGGAAGGTCAGCAGTGCCTGGTGGAAAGGAGACTCTACCCTTCCTAGGGCTGCGTGCACAGACAGCACTTGGGGGAGCATCTGGGAGGGTGGGCACTGGACGAGGTGTGGCAGAAGAAGATGCAGATCTTGAATTTCCTGTGCCCACCAAC
This sequence comes from Calotriton arnoldi, assembly GCA_963921515.1. Classification (NCBI taxonomy): domain Eukaryota; kingdom Metazoa; phylum Chordata; class Amphibia; order Caudata; family Salamandridae; genus Calotriton; species Calotriton arnoldi. Next base: position 169,735 of record CAWUFW010002610.1, read on the forward strand.
ACTGAGGAGTCACCGCTGGAGTATGAAGATGTGGAGGTTGGCGTTTCCGGGCGGGAATCATCAAGGGCACTCCTGTCCCCCTCCGAGGCGCTGGTCCCCTCATTGTCACTGAACTCCTGTGTAGCAGTCGTGCCAGTAGCTTCCACACCAGTGTCGGTCCCCCATCCTTCACTGCCCTTGGTCGATGCTGCAAGAGACAGAGACATAGGTTCAGTATAGTGCCATACTCACAAACATCATATGCCAGCAAAGCACAAAACTTTAAAATGATACTCCCTTGTTGAACTCCTCCATGTACATTCAGCATATGCTACATTTATGCAATCATCAGATGATGCATGGAAACATGCATAGTTGATAGTAATGCTCCATGTGGCGTTGACACAGCCAAATAGCTGGTCCTGTGCCTCCCTGTAACCACAGATACTATTGTCTGTAAGCATACCTACGTGCCTGTAGGTGAGATAGCTATACATCAAACCATGTTGTCTCTGTCACATATGGAGTCTCTTCAAGGGAACACCACAGATAGAAACTCCAATATGTCCTTTTGCAAGGGCTACAAGCTCCTGATAGCCACCATGTTGGGCTTCGAAGCACAACTGCAGTTGTACATTGGTGTCAGCTGTGTAGATGTTACAATTTATCTGTTGTGCACAGCACACATCTATGAATGCACACTAACATGATGCTCACTGCTGTTCACTGCCAGTTGATGTCTATGAGACTCATACTGCAGCATATGTCACAAGGCCACATCTTATCTGTCAATGAAGTGCCAATGAGTACCATTGCACAATGTAGTCACAAACACAAAGCACTTAAGCATGAGAATGTGAAGTGAATGCAAGGCCTTCATAGGTTGTGACATGTCACATACCAACATGTCCACAAGTCCCTGACAGTCCCTCATTGATCCAAGGCAGGATTGTGTCTGCTGTTCATGATGAAGTTGGTGGACTCCATAAGGACAGCTAATGTGTGACAATACCTAGGGTCTGGCATATGACATCCATATGTCGTGCTGACTGATGACATTGAGGACTCATCAATGTGCCAATAAGTCACACACTGATTAAAAGCATTAGCCACAACTTAACCATGCACTGATGCACAAGGACACCCCTCCACAATGCACACATACTGAGGACTGACACTCCATAGTGCCTAAACTATTTCGCAATAGCCAGGTTCTGCTACATTGCATTTGAAACACAGAGTCTGACCATCCCAGTCATGTTGCCATGTGCACAAATGGCAAAGGTAAATTAGCCAATGCATCACTGCAATCATCACCATCTACCCTTTCAGCACCTGTGTGCACTTGCTGTCACTGTGGCAGGTAAGTAGACCATGTTATGCCATGCTGCTGAGATTGGGCTAGTATACTTCACAATGGTGCTGTCCTCTATATGATTGTGAAAAAAGGGACCCATGGGACAGGTGTGACCCTTACCAACTCACTGCTCCCTGAGTCCACATCTGTGCATGTCTGTATCCACTGACACATCATCATATGAGCACACTATTGAGCTAGCCACACAGCGCGCACAAGTCTCAATCAATCAATCAGGCGTTTGTTAAGCGTGACTACTCACCCGTAAGGGTCTCAAGGCGCTGGGGGTGGGTGTAGGTTCCAGTCCATCAAGGAGGGGGTCTGTCGAAGAGCCAGGTTTTGAGGTTTCTTGCGAAGATGGGAAGCGATGTTGTCTGTCGGAGGTGGAGCGGAAGGGCGTTCCAGGCTCTGGCCACGAGGAAGGAGAAGGAGCGGCCTCCCGATCTGGTCTTTCTGGTGCGGGGGACCACAGCATAGGAGAGCTGGGCTGATCATAGGGTCCTTTGGGGTGCGTGGAAATTGGGTCGGCTGTTCAGGTATGCTGGTCCGGTGTCGTGGAGGGCCTTGTGTGCGTGGGTGAGCATCTTGAAGGTGACTCTGGCCTCGATGGGGAGCCAGTGGAGTGTGCGCAGGTGCTGGGAGATGTGGCAGTGTCTTGGCAGGTTGAGGACCAGTCTTGCAGCGGCGTTCTGGATGTTCTGTAGCTTGGGGGTGAGGTTTTTGTTTATTCCGGCATAGAGTGCGTTGCCGTAGTCGAGTCTGCTGGTGACCAGAGCATGAGTGACGGTCTTTCTGTGTTCGAGGGGGATCCATTTGAAGGTCCTACGTAGGAGGCGGAGGGTGTGGAAGCAGGAGGACGAGACGGAGTTGATCTGGCAGTCCATTTTGAGCTCGGAGTCCAGGAGGATTCCCAGGTTGCGTGCGTGGTCCGTGGGGGTGGGCGGGTTTCCGAGGGCGGGGGTCCACCAGGTGTCGTTCCAGGCATCGGGGTTTGGGCCCATGATGAGTACTTCTGTCTTGTTGGTGTTTAGTTGTAGGCAGCTGTTTTTTATCCACTTGGCGACGGCTTCCATGCCTTCTCGAAAGTTGTGTCTGGCGGTGTTGGGTTCGTTGGATAGGGAGAGGATGAGTTGGGTGTCGTCTGCGTATGACACGATGTTGAGTCCGTAGGTTCTGACGATGGGGGCGAGTGGAGCCATGTAGATGTTGAAGAGCGTAGGGCTGAGGGAGGACCCCTGAGGGACTCCGCAGGTGGTTGGTGTAGGGTCCGAGAGGAAAGGGGGGAGTCTGACCCACTGCGTACTGCCGGAGAGGAAGGAGCGGATCCATCCTGGGCCATGTCCTGGATCCCTGCGCCGAGGAGTCTGCGTATTAGGGTGCGGTGAGAGACTGTGTCGAACGCAGCTGAGAGGTCGAGGAGGATGAGGGCTACTGTTTCTCCTTTGTCCAGTAGGGTGCAGATGTCGTCTGTTGCGGCGAGGAGGGCGGTTTCCGTACTGTGGTTTTTTCTGAAGCCGGATTGGGAGGAGTCAAGGATGTTGTGCTCTTCGATGAATGTGGCGAGTTGGCTGTTGATGGCTTTCTCGATGACTTTCGCTGGGAACGGGAGCAGGGAGATGGGTCTGTAGTTTTTGAGGTCGGTGGGGTCCGCCAAGGGTTTCTTCAGGAGGGGGTTGACCTCGGCGTGTTTCCAGTCATCGGGGAACGAGGCGGTCGCCAGGGAGCGGTTGATTGTGTGGCGGAGTATGGGTGCGATGGTGTCGCCGGCTCTGTTGAAGATGTGGTGGAGGCAGGGATCCGTGGGGGCCCCGGAGTGGATTGACTTCATTGTCTTCAGTGTGTCTTCGGTGGTGAGGGCTGTCCAGTTGTCAATCGCTGGCTTCAGGGTGTCGGGGGTGGTTGGCGGGGTTCAGTGTGTTGGTTGTCTTCGTCGAAGTTGTCGTAGATGCTAAAACGAACAATGATGGCCAGGGGAACATACTATCGCACAGACTCATGTAGTTTAAATCTTCAAAAGAACACAAGAACTAGTTTAAAGTTGCCCACCTCAGATTATGGTTTGCCACCAATAAACCACAAATATTTAAACATCAAACGAAAGCTCTGAGAGGCAACATAAACAAGCATTCAAATATAAACAGCACAGATGCTAGACAAATGCACATGGGACGAAAGGAGATCTTTGGATTTTTGATCCTTTATTTCAAATGTTTGAGATAAAAAGCCAATACAGCCAACGCGTTTCACCCGTGGCGGGCTTCTTCAGGGCTGCAATACATACAAATACAATTTACATTACACAAAAGAAACTACCAACAGACATAAAAAAAACAACCTTCACAAATGTCATCAATAATTAACAGACAACACAACTTAAGACACAAACATGTACAAAAAAGAAAAGACAACAATACACTAACAAATAATGTTAATTTCACTACTAGTACAGACTATTCAGATTGAACACTTTCACAGCTCAATGTTTAAATTAAATGTAGAAGGGAAACAATCACAAAAAACAAAAGAATTGCACAAACTTAAGTCAATATGAACAGATCGAATTTCATAAATGGCAAAATATGGGGTTCCATTGATAAAACAAAGCATTTTTAGCCAAAACATTCTTAATAGTTCGTCATGACCCAATTTGTCCTGTATGCAAGGACCCTCCACTTACCATCCAAAGACGAGAGAAGCTCCTCTGGAGATACAAGTTCTATTTCAGCACAAGTAGCGAGGGAAGACAAACCACCCACTAGATATGTAGAAAAAACAGGAAGAGAAAGAAAGGGGAAGAAAATAATGAAATTTCAAAAACAAATACATGAGTCATGAAAGGTTCAATCCGCATCCTCTCACTAACAAAAATACAAAAGGTGCATCACTGTTGCCTCATACCTGTATATACCAAGGGAAATCTTTAATATGGTCCAATCATGGCAAAACAGTATTAGGGAGTGGTGTACTTCCAATGGAGAGCATCAAAGTGGTGCAGCAGAAATACGGTTTTTCGAACGGCAAGTCTAAATGAAGTGAGGCACCAAAAGCCAAAGGAAGAAGAAAACAAATATATGTTAATATGTAAACACCATTCTAAAGTAATAAACTTATGAAAAAAGCTACAAATCAACAAAAAAACAACCAGTAGCAGAGGGAAAAAGTCCCTCAGTACTACTCAAGTGAAGCAATAACATCAAACAATAATACAATAAAAACAATGTCTCAGAAGCCGGTAGTGCTCCTATATAAAAAGATTTTCTCAAGAATTAGTAGATCGCCCTAGATTTTAATCAGATGGAAACGCAATGGAGAAAGTCCCAAGAAGAAAGGGGAGTTTCTAAAAGAGTATTGTCCACAAAAGAGACATATGACAATACCTGTTTTGGCTAGAGTAAGGCCCAAACGGCATTAAAGGTGTGGAACCGTCCTCCCCATCTTAGAGCACACCTGGAAAGGGATGCAAAACAAAACAACCCATAATCGTGGATGTGCCCAGTATCTCATAACTAAAACTAAGTTACTACTTACGATCCACAATTGATTTGAATAAGGTAGCACAGCGTAACAATCAATATGCTAAAAAGAGGCCAATTGAATATGTCTCGCATAGACAGAAAAAGTAATTAAATTGCATAAATTCATATTATACTCAATTAAAAAACGAGAAGAAAGGAGAACATTTAAATATCAATTATAAATACAAAGGTTACATATGTACCTTATAAGAGAGTCAATGTAAACGTTTAAATGCTAAAATCATTTACAGTACAGCAATACGGGGTAAAAAGATGTTGCACCTACCTAGAATGGAGGGACATGTCACCCATCTAAAGTGCATGTCAGTATCTATAGAGTAAAAAAACAGCAACTGGGTAAATAAAGATGTATCAATTAACTTCTAGCCGCACTAGTGCATTTAAAAAAAAAAGGGTGTAGAGAAGCAATTGCATAGTGGTATACCCAATCTATTTCACAATGATATGACTTAAAGTAGTAAGGAGGCAGTGTACGCCAGCCGCTAGCCACATAAAATACAATAATACCCCACAGTTCTTACCCATATTGTTTTCGGGCATCACGACGCGGCAAAGTCAATTCAAAAGTGTCAACACGAAACACCATTCGCAAACGTCCTTAAATACTCTGTCAAAAAAATAAACTAGAACGCTTAACCCGGAAATGCGGTCCTCCGAACAGGAACCTGCCTTTCCACTTCCGTATTCAAAACTGAAGACGGTTCAAATCAATTTGAAAACAGCAGCTAGAGCGAGAACACGCAAACGAACTGTGGGTGAAAATAAGCAGTCACACTTCCGGTTTTCCGCGAATTTGGCATATTGGATAATTCCAACTTTATTGAATAAACAGAAAACATTAGAACAAAATAACAATCAAAAGAAATGTAAATGGGAAAAATTGTTTTAACCAGTTTAAAAACATACTTATGTTGTTAGCATGTATACAGCCAAAGGAAAACACTTAACTAATGCCGAAAAACGCGATGGACAAGTGTGTGTCGATCACAAAAGTAAACAAATTGCAAGCACTGACAGCCATATCCATATTCACCATATCATAGTCTAGCGTAACATTGTTTACATGAAAGCATACGATTAGCATGATCCTTAATAGATCTAGAACGCCAACAGAATAATCAATATGAATCCAAAAATAGTCTCGAAGGAAAGAGAAAAGGTCTCGAAGGGAAAAAAGAAGGGGACAAAGAAGACAAAAGAAAACTGTGGGACGGCAGGCCGGATATACAGACGTGGAGGCTGTATGTAGTGAGCCAATTGGCGATTTTTATTTATAGAGTCAATAACGGGGGGTGTCAAAGTCTCTGTGGGACGTTTGGCCTTCTTAAGGGTTCTTCTTCTTCCCGGGGTTCCCTCGCCTTCAGCAACGGTGTTCTCCTTCTCTGTCTTGTCCTCTGATCCAGGGACGCTCCCACGGAGGTGCATAGAGGGAAGGACAAAAGGAGCCGTCAGTCACCCTGGCCAACACACTTCACTGGCTTCTATCACACCCGTCACCACACCCGGTGGATCACTTGTGGACGATTACACATGTGGAAAAGTGGTGTCAGTGAGGGGAGGGGTTTTGTGAGGGGGACGGTGTATGATACGAGTAATCTACAAGGGGCGAGGACAATCCCTGCCTTCGATTACAGTATCACAGAATTAACTAAAGATAAATATAAGGGGGGGGAGAAGAAAAGGTGCTCACTCTTAATATAAAACTGTGTACTTTACTCGTAACCCTTCCCGACCCTTCTTTCACCCGCCTCCCCGCTCCCCGCTCCCTCTCCCTCCCTCGGTTCGTGACTCACCGGCTCCGCCGCAACTCTCCAGAGTCGCGCCCGCTCTCCAGCCTCCTCCTGTGGGGTCCACCACTCCTCACACCATGTATCGTCCTCTTCTCGGCAGTCCGCTTCTTCTCTCCTCACGTCTCGATGCTCCTGCTCCTCGTCTCCTTCGCTCCACAACTCTTCTCTTCCTCCAGCTTCCTCGCAACTCTCTGGTCCGGCTGCGCTCTCTTTCAGCTCCGGTCGGGAAGCGCTTCCGGGGTCAGTCCCTCCTCCGTCCATCGCGTCATCAGGTCCGGATGACTCCTGTGTGGATAGAGCACAGGGGGGTGGGGTTATCCCTGCGGACCTCCTTCCGGGGCCCATATTCCGTGCCGAGTTCCCCGCAGGCAAGCTATTGCGGCCTTTAGGGGTAGTCCGGCTTCGCAAGTAACGCGATCCGAGTTGTGCCTCCTCACATCCCCTTTCCCTTGCTGTCTTTCTAGTAGGGGTGGTGTCTTGTGGATAACGGGATAAAAAGTCCACATTTCCCTGTTCGGTCACTTTTCGGTGCTTGGTTTGAAATCTGTAGGGCTGAAGGGACAAGAACCAACGCAACACCCTCTCATTGTTCCCTCTATTGCGTGCCATCCATTCTAGGGGTGCATGATCCGTAAAAAGGGTGAACTCTCGCCCCTCCAGGTAGTATCTTAAGGAGTCAATGGCCCATTTAATAGCCAACGCTTCTTTCTCGATGACAGCGTAATTTTTCTCACGGGGATACAGTTTCCTACTCAGATAGAGAACAGGTTTTTCCTCCCCCCTCTCTGTTTCTTTGGGACAGAATCGCCCCCAATCCCTGCTCTGAGGCGTCTGTCTGTAGGATGAAGGGTAAGTCATAATCGGGGCTGGCTAATACAGTATCTGACGTTAGGACTGCTTTCATTGTTTCAAATGCCTGGGATACTTCGAGGGTTGGGTCCCTTAACCTGGTTTCGGTTTTCACTGATTTCTGCAATAAGTCCGTGAGAGGGGCTGCTATTCGCGAGAATTGGGGTATAAACCTTCTATAGTACCCCAACAACCCCAAAAAGGCACGAAGATCTCTTGCAGTCCTTGGGAAGGGTATCTGGGATATGGCCAGGAGTTTGGTTTTTTGGGGTCGTATGACTCCCTCCCCTAATAGGTAACCCAGGTATTTCACGGTTTGAGCGGCCAAATGACTTTTGGCCGTGTTTATTTTCAGCCCATGTTTTCCTAAGGCTTGTATGACTTCGTACAAGTGAGTAAGATGTTGTTCCCAAGTCTCGCTATAGATAACAATATCATCAATATACGCCCCTGCATACCTCTCGTGGGGCCGTAGGATAAGATTCATGGCTCGCTGAAAGGTAGCGGGTGCCCCGTGCAACCCGAAGGGTAACACGGTGAAGTGGAAGAGGCCGTCTGGGGTAGAGAATGCTGTTTTCTCTCTGTCTTCGCTTTTCAGGGGAATTTGCCAATACCCTTTGCATAAATCGAGGGTGCTGATATATTTGGCTCTTCCTATACGCTCGATCATCTCATCCACTCTCGGTAGGGGTTAGGTGTCGAATTCGGATATTTTATTCACCTCCCGAAAGTTGATGCAAAAACGCACCGAGCCGTCCGGCTTTGGAACGAGGACTATGGGCGAGCTCCACTCTCTCAGTGATGGTTCTATGATGCCTATCTGTAGCATCTGTTGTACCTCTTCTCGGATGGTGTTCCTACGGGCCTCTGGTATCCGATAAGGGCGAAGCCGCACTTTCTTCCCTGGAAGGGTTTTAATAGAGTGTTCGATTAAGGTGGTCCTCCCTGGCATGATAGAAAAGATGTCTTGTAGGGGCCGTAAGGTGCTTTCTAGTTTGGTTTTATGAACGGGGTTTAACCCCTCGTCAAAACATTGGGTGTATAGAGGATTATGTCCCACCTGGCCTATTAGTGCTGGAAGGGGACCTTCCCATTTTTTCAGGAGATTAACATGATAGACTTGGGAGGTACCCCGATTTCTATCGAGCTCCAATCTATAGGTGACAGGGGTTACTTGGTCTAGCACGATATAAGGGCCTTGCCATTGACCCAACAATTTATGGTCAGAGGATGCCATCATGAGTAATACCGCATCCCCCACAGCAAAGACCCTTTCCTTGGCCTTTTTATTATATTGGGCTTGTTGGGCTTCCTGAGCTCTCTCCATATTATTCCGAACTATCGTTCGGATCTGTTCTAGGTGTGTTTTTAGATGAGCCACGTATTCCACCAGCGGTTTGTTATTATTCGGCTCGGCCTCCCAGTTTTCTCGAACCATGTCCATTAAGGACCGTGGCTGGTGGCCATACAGCAACTCAAACGGTGAGTACCCAGTGCTCTTTTGGACTTTGCACCGGATAGCATACAAGGCCAGGGGCAACATCTCTTCCCACCGCTTGGCTTCGAGGGCAAGGAGTTTTTTTAGAGTGGTCTTAATGGTAGCGTTATAACGCTCAACCAAGCCATCCGTTGGGGGGTGATAGGCCACCGTCCGTATCTGTTTAATGCCTAATAGGGTACATACTTGTTTCATTAGTTTGGATACGAACGGTGTTCCCTGGTCGGTCAGTATCTCTTTCGGAAATCCCACCCGTGTAAAGACCGACACCATAGCTCTGGCGATGTTAGGGGCATTGGGTTGTTTTAATGCGATCGCCTCTGGGAACCGGGTGGCGTAGTCCACTAAGACTAGCACATAACGGCACCCGCTCCGGGAGGGCAACAAGGGTCCAACGATATCCATTCCCACCCTACTAAATGGCTCGTCTATAATGGGTAGGGGATGCAATGGCGCTCTAGGGGGTCTGGATCGGCTGTTCTTTTGACATATGGGGCATTGTCTGCAATAGGTCTTCACCTGCCTATATATGCCTGGCCAATAGAACTTCTCCATTATCAACCGTTCAGTTTTATCCTCCCCGAAATGCCCCCCCAGTAGGTGACTGTGGGCCATATACAGGACTTTATCCCGAAACGGGGTGGGGACCAGTAACTGAGGGATACTAGTGGGTTCTCCTTTCCTGTATAACAGCCCATTCCTAACAAAGAAATAGGGACATACATGTAACGGGTCTTCATCATTCAAGGCTCTGTTCCAGGCCTCCTGTAAGACAGGGTCCTCTCTCTGCGCCGCGTGGAAGTTTCTATCGTTATCCCAAGGGCTCTCTTCTATCTGAGCGGGGAAGACAGGGACAGGTTTCCCTTTTTCTTTTCGTTTTTGATTTCTCGTTTTCCGGGGCTTGGATGGCGGCCACTCTGGATCGTCCTCTTGCGAAAAGGGGGCATTGGCCCACCAGTTCTTCTCTTCTGGGTTAGTTTCTGTGAGCAAGGTAGAGAGGAGGGAGTAATCGTTTCCCACTATTACCTGTTCCGGTAACTGAGGAATGAGACCGACCTTTAATTCCGATCCCGGGTCAGCAGCATGTTGAACGTGGACATGAGTGGTGGGGTATTGTTTGGTGTCCCCATGGATGCATTGGATGTTTACCGTCCCCTCACCCGGTCCCAGCTTGCCTTCGAGATCCTGGGGTCTTACCACGCTCTGGCGGCACCCTGTATCGGCGAGAGCGGTCATAGCTCTCCCATTCACTGTTATGCCACACCGATAGGGGTTTGCATTGATAGGGTGCGACAAACAGCAGTAGTTTCTTGCCATGCCCACCTCCATAGGTTCCTCCTTCAGTGGGCAAAAGCGAGCTATGTGGCCCATCCCACCACAGTTAAAGCATTGAGGACCAGGAATAGTAGGTCTAAACGCCGGGGGTCCTGGGGTTCGAAACATAGGGGGACCGGGGACAATAGTAACCGGATCGGGCTTTCGTGGAATTAACGGATGGAGGGGACGATGGGCTCCACTCACACCCGCTCTCCAGGGGGTTTCCTCTCTTCCTTTTTGGGTTCTTGTGCTCTATTGTAAGCATTGGCGATCTCCACCGCTGTCTCGAGGGTGAGATGAGCGTGCTGTCTAACCCATTTCTGAATGGGTGGATGAAGGGATGATAAATACTGTTCTAAATACACTTTAGCCATGATTTCTTCTTTAGTAGCTGTCGCTGGTTTTAACCATCGGTCGGCCATGTCTCGCACTCGAAAATACAGGGCTCTGGGGGTTTCCTGGGGGCCCTCTTTGATCTGTCGGAATTTCAGCCTATACGTCTCATCGTCGACCCCCAGTCTCTCCATAATGTACTGTTTTATTTCAGCATATGGGTAACGCCTAAGATGTTGGCCGCCTGATACGAGGCTTGCAGTTCCCCAGAAAGGAGGGGTCCTAAATACTGTCCCCATTTGTCTGCTGGCCAGGCTGCAGCCAAAGCCATCCTCTCAAAGTTGTTAAAGAAGTATTCGGGGTCTTCTCCGCTTACATATTTCTGTAGGATGACTGAGGGTAGGGCGCTTGGGGCCCTCTGTTGCCCGATGGCGTCCACGATCTTCCCCATGGCGGTATCATGTGACTGTCCTTGGTCCGTGATGACTTGCTGCAGCCGCCCCCGGTCATCTTCGACCACCGAGAGGAACCTCTCCATGGCTTTCCCAAGACTCTCCTGGCTTTCTGCCATTCTAGCGATGACTGCCTCCATGCCTCCGGTGTATCCCACTTCTGACACCACTTGTGGGAGGGCAGGCCGGATATACAGACGCGGAGGTTGTATGTAGTGAGCCAGTTGGCGATTTTTATTTATAAAGTCAATAACGGGGGGTGTCAAAGTCTCTGTGGGACGTTTGGCCTTCTTAAGGGTTCTTCTTCTTCCCGGGGTTCCCTCGCCTTCAGCAACGGTGTTCTCCTTCTCTGTCTTGTCCTCTGATCCAGGGACGCTCCCACGGAGGTGCATAGAGGGAAGGACAAAAGGAGCCGTCAGTCACCCTGGCCAACACACTTCACTGGCTTCTATCACACCCGTCACCACACCCGGTGGATCACTTGTGGACGATTACACGTGTGGGAAAGTGGTGTCAGTGAGGGGAGGGGTTTTGTGAGGGGGACGGTGTATGATACGAGTAATCTACAAGGGGCGAGGACAATCCCTGCCTTCGATTACAGTATCACAGAATTAACTAAAGATAAATATAAGGGGGGGAGAAGAAAAGGTGCTCACTCTTAATACAAATCTGTGTACTTTACTCGTAACCCTTCCCGACCCTTCTTTCACCCGCCTCCCCGCTCCCTCTCCCTCCCTCGGTTCCTGACTCACCGGCTCCGCCGCAACTCTCCAGAGTCGCGGCCGCTCTCCAGCCTCCTCCTGTGGGGTCCACCACTCCTCACACCACGTCTCGTCCTCTTCTCGGCAGTCCGCTTCTTCTCTCCTCACGTCTCGATGCTCCTGCTCCTCATCTCCTTCGCTCCGCAACTCTTCTCTTCCTCCGGCTTCCTCGCAACTCTCTGGTCCGGCCGCGCTCTCTTTCAGCTCCGGTCGGGAAGCGCTTCCGGGGTCAGTCCCTCCTCCGTCCGTCGCGTCATCAGGTCCGGATGACTCCTGTGTGGATAGAGCACAGGGGGGTGGGGTTATCCCTGCGGACCTCCTTCCGGGGCCCATATTCCGTGCCGAGTTCCCCGCAGGTAAGCTATTGCGGCCTTTAGGGGTAGTCCGGCTTCGCAAGTAACACGATCCGAGTTGTGCCTCCTCACAAAAACAAAAAGAAAAAACAGACAGATTCATGATCTGCTGTGTTACATAAAATAGAATTAGGGAGAAAGAATCTAAAGGAAGTCCATATAAACTCCAAAACAGTCAAATCAGTGCTTAACCATAATGTTATGGTTAGCAGTATTAAAAATGATGCTCTTGATTTTGTGGTGAAAGAAGGTGCTGAGTTTGTCGCAGAGGTCTTGTGAGGGAGGAATGTCCGTCGATTCGCTGGTGGGTTGGGCGAACTCCTTGATGATGTTGAAGAGTTCTTTGCTGTTGTGTGCGTGTGTGGAGATTCTGTCTTCAATCGCTTTTTTTATTGTTTTTCTGATGAGTTGGTGGTGGGCGTTGGTAGCGGCTCTGAAGTTGTTGTGTGCTTCTGTGGATTTGGTGTTCCTCCAGGCCTTTTCGAGGCGGTGGCAAGTGCGTCTGGACTCTCGAAGTTCGGTGGTAAACCATCTGGCTTTCTTGGCGTGGGTGTTGTTGTTTTTCTTGAAGGGGGCTATGGTGTTGGCACTGTCGGAGATCCATCTGTGCAGGGTTCGGGCTGCGGTGTTGGGGGCGTCGTTTCCCGCGATGGTTGGGGTGGAGTTGCTGAGTGAGGAGGTGAGCTGGTCGTCGGTGATTCTGGTCCAGTTTCTTCGTGGGAGCAGGTGCTGGTGTCTGTGGATGGTGGGTGTTCTGAAGGTGAAGTGGACGCATCGGTGGTCAGTCCACGGGAGTTCGGTGGTGTGGCTGAAGGTGATGGAGTTTCCTGTTGTGAAGAGGGGGTCGAGGGTGTGTCCTGCTGAGTGCGTTGGTTCGGTCACTATTTGGCGGAGTCGAATGTTGTGGAGGTTGTCCAGGAGGGATGTGGTGTTGGGGTCCAGTTGGTTGTCGAGGTGAAAGTTGAGGTCTCCCAGCAGGGTGTAGTTGGTGGATGCAATGGCATGCGGGGAGATGATGTCCGTGATGGAGTTAGTGAACGGTCCGCGTGGTCCAGGGGGTCGGTAGATGAGGATTCCTCGGAGGGTGGTGGTAGGGCTGGTCAGTATCTTGAAGTGAAGGTGTTCCATCAGGTTTGTGGTTTCGTCAGGGAGTGTGCTCAGGCGGAGGGTGGATTTGTGGACGATGGCGATTCCTCCTCCCGGGCGGGTGGGGCGGTCCTTCCTGGAGATCTTGTATCCTTGGGGAATGGCGATGGCGATGTCTGGCCCCGAGGTGGTGTTGGTCCAGGTTTCGGTGAAGAACGCTACGTCCGGGGTGGTGCTGTCGAGGAGGTCCCAGATTTCGGTGGCGTGTTTGTGGAGGGATCGGACATTGAGGAGCATGCATTGCAAGGTCTTCGGTACGGGTGTGTTCTTGCGGTCGGGTTGTGCTGGGTCTGACAAGTGTACTGGGCTACCCACTTCACACAATGGATTATCCTGTCTAGGAAGGTCTCAGTTCAGACAACATTTATACAATGTGAGATAAAAAAATGCCAACCTGATGTTATGTGACAAGGGTCATGGGTTTAAACACATGAGAAACAAAATGTTGTACTAATGCAGAACAGCTGCACTCAACACTGAGGCCACTTAGAATCCATTGCATCACACTAGAGACATCACAGAGTTCCGCACTGGCTCAGGGTTGGGATTCATGCAGTCACTCACACCCAAAGTCACACTTTGCACAGTACTCACCCCCAACTTGCTGCTGATGTGCCCTCAAGCGTCCATCCAGGTCTGGCTGCGTCACTGCCAAGATGCGGGCCATTAATGGAGTCATGCTCCTGCGCGCCAACCTGCCACTATGAGGGAGCACCCCCAGCGTCATCTCTGCCACGTTTTTGCTCAGCCGGCAGATGTCATCCCACCTCTTGTGGCAGTGTGTATGCCGTCGGTTGGAGACACCCAGAGCCCGCACCTTGCGTGCAATGGCCCTCCATATGGCCTTACGCTGATGGACCTTAAGCTGCAGGCATGGGAGACAAGAAGAGGAAGTTTCTGTGACACTGTGTTGTGTACCACTGTGTGTCAGTACAGGAGCATGAAAATACATATCACACCAATACATAAATGGAGAGCAGAGGCCATACAGCATGACACATAGTACACTTGGATATAATATCATAGAAATGTATACATGTATGATGATGGACACACTACATGGCCATCTCACACACATGCAGAGTGCCAGCACAGCAAGCAATGTGAAAGTGGCCCTCATCTGTGATGCAGTATGTGAGTGAGCATGACATACAATACACTGGAAATGATGTGTTGTGGCAGACTCACTGTGTCCAACACTACACACCCCTTAATGTCCTTCACCAGTGCATGGCTGCATGTGTCATGGTGGTCACATTTAGGGCCATGATCTTACATTCTCACACTCTTCTCACAAGGTGTAGTCCTGTCTTGTGCAATCCTCAGGCCTAAGATAGCTCATTGAGAAATAGGGTGGTGGACAACACATATGTTTCACTCAGTCCTTTTAGTGATGGGTCCTTGCAACATTGGGCAGTTTCTGTGCAGGCCAGAGGGCCTCACACTGAGGTTAAACGTGGGGCATCACATAAATCACATGCATGTACAATATGAGAGGATAAACAGTGCCTACACATGCGAGACTGAACACGTCATGGGATCAATAGAAGGATGACATGTCCACCTCACATTTATCTGATGTGACATAGGTGAATTACCACCAAGAGTGTTACACTCAGGCATTGTACTCTTGTGCATAATGGACACATATCCATAGGGTCAATTTTAAAACTGTACACACATTATTCAGTACCCTCTGGCCAAAATACATTTGTAATGTCACAAATGAGCATATGAACACTTAATGGACCATGACATCACATAGCACAGGCAATGTTTGTTCAGACTTCGAGTGTCTCAAACCAGCAGTATAACTGTATAACTGCAAAACCACAGTATGTCACTCCCATCCTTCAATGCAGTCATGGATCTGTGGAAATAAGGCTACACACCCCATTGACATGAAGTCAGCATGCTAGGCAGTGTATCACACATTTACATTACCCAGTCTCAGACCAACGTGTGTTTGTTTTTGCTTAAGAAGAGCTGTACAAGTGTCCATGTTGGCATCCTCCCTACATACCCAAATGCAATTCTTAATAGTCCATGTATGGAGCATGCTATAGGCAAAATATTGATGCATGCACATTGGCTTGCACTCACAGGCACATACTACTGCACAGTAACATCATGTGAGCATTCTGAGCACTCTCAAACTTTTACTCAGACACTTGCCAGTACATCTGGAGCACCATATAGCCTCCCATACTGTGCAAGGACCTCGTCCACCAGGACCTCCAGCTCCTCTGTGGTGAAGGGACGGGCCCTCATGTTCTCAGTTCTCGCCATCACTGGTACCAGAATACAGGAACAGCAGCAGTTGGTGGTGATGAATGGCAGGCAGCAGTGTCTGAATGCAAGTGACATGTGTGGCTCTCTCACAGACATTTATTGGCCCCTGGGGTTGTTTCACTGGTACTCTGCTGATGCAATTGGTCTGCCTGGTTTGCATTTTTCAATTGTATCCAATAACCTGGACCGCAGTAGCGGAGCACGCCTACCGCAAGTTTCAAAATGGTATTGCACGACCGAGATCGCGGCTCCCATTGGCTGCAATGGCATTGGCAAAGGCGGTGTCACACCGCGGGGGCCAGGTTGTCTCTACCGCAATCCTGCATCTTTCAAATGTATCCAATGACGGGGCCGCGGTGGCGGTGCACGCCTACCGCGGGTTTCAAAACTGTATTGCACTACCGCGATCGCGGTTCCCATTGGCTGCAATGGCATTGGCATTGGCGGTATTTTTTGAAAAAAGGGGACCCCTACGAATACAATATGCTTGCTAGTCGCAGGGAAAAAGCTATGTGGGTAAAGGAACAATAGCAAGCTTCCATTTAAACATAGAGTTAAATATTCTAGGCATTTATAACCATACAGGTGTAACCACATCGTTATGTCTTGGTATAAAAATGTTTTATTTTGCTTTTAAACATCTTTTGTTTTACTTTTGAATCTTTATCAATTGTGTTATCATACATATATAAAAAAGTGAATAAATGAATACATATAATATATACATTGAAAGAAGAAATCAATCCAAATGATACAAACAATAATTGTTACTTTCTCAAAGACTGGACAGATTTGATGAAGGCTAGCGGTACATAACAGCTACGCGCGTTTCGGCACCTCTGCCTTCGTCAGGGAACCGTCTATAGCGAAAACTTCGGTTTGAGATGGGGACTAAGTAGTTGATGCCAAGTAGTGCAGGAAATAAAGTTATAAAAATCCTGCCTTTTCGTTCAGGTACTTGATATGTATATATTGTAGGATCCTGGAAAAATACTGTTACATTGACACGCTTTATCCTCAACGGAAGGTTGCTGAACCGGAATTGGGGCGGATCACGGATCGACAGAAAAATAGTTGGTTTTACGATAAGATAATAAGTAATGACCCCAATAATAGTTGAATTTTTTATTGTTAACAAGGGCTCTTGTGCATATATATTTTCTTTCGCCACCAAAAGTGTATAGGCAGGATATACGCCTTAGGTCCTTGAATCATCCATGCTACGGATGACGGCGAAACGTTCTATTCTGTAACATCCGATCATTGGCATTGGCGGTGTCACACCGCGGTGTCCAGGCGGTCTCTACCGCAATCCTGCATCTTTCAATTGTATCCAATGACCGGGCCCGCGGTAGGGGAGCACACCTACCGCGGGTTTCAAAACTGTATTGCACTACCGCGATCGCGGTTCCCATTGGCTGCAATGACATTGGCAGTGGCGGTGTCACACCGCGGTGTCCAGGCGGTCTCTACCGCAATCCTGCATCTTTCAATTGTATCCAATGAACGGGCCCGCGGTGGCGGTGCACGCCTCCTGCCAGTTTCAAAGATGTATTGCACTACCGCGATGGCGGAGCACTTCTACCGCACCTATGGACACATTGTGCTATTGCATTGGCACTTGACAATTCCCTGCACTGATCACTATGCATTTACACTATTATGTTGCACGTGGTTGTAAAGTGAAATGAGAGTGTGACATTTAACTCAATGATGCCCACACATGTTATGTCCGTACACATGAGTACATGCATTGGCATGTACTTCCTCACATGTCAATTATGATATTTGTGTGCATGCACACAGATTTGATGTGTAATGGAGTCTCAAATTTGTGAACATGTCAATGTGTTAAATGGCTACTCAACCCACAGCAATGATGGACTGACCACATAATGTGCCTATATCACTGTGTACAGTGCTGTATTTGTCTTGATAGTTGACCAGCTTACACACACTGTGCTCATTGTGTACAAATGTTGTGCTTATTGGGCCTTAAGCAAGAAGGTGTGGCAGGTACAGCAGCTACGTAGAAGTCAGCAGTGTTGCTGTTTGCCACATGTGCTGTGTCACCTACACCCAGGGCTGGTGACACAAGATGTAGGAGTGTACCAATTACCATTCACATAGTCAGATTCTGATTTGGAAGTAGTCAGTATGTACATACTGACCACATGTACGACTACATGAGATCAAGGTGTCTCTGCATGTGACTTGTGCATTAAGCTGTTGTTACAGTCCTGTCAATGTTGGCGCTGTGTTAGTCAATATGTAGGATGTTTGACACATCTCATTGGTGAATTTAATTTACATGTGTCCTCTTTCATGTTATGTAGGAGGCGACCAAATGTGCATCTGCCTTTCCCAGTGCTGGTGCACATGGAGGATGAGGACATCATAAGGAAAGTCCGGCTGAATCGCCCTACCCTTCAAGAGCTATGTGCTCAGTTGGAGCCCCATCTGAGGCCTCGCAGAACCTATCCGACTGCTTTGACGCCAACAGTTAAGGTGATGGCGGCCCTGCATTTCTTTGCCACTGGTTCGTTTCAGTACACGGTGGCCATCGTCGGTGGGATGTCTGAAGCTATGTTCAGCATGGTGCTACGTGATGTCCTGTCTGCAATGTTGACCTACAAGGACCGCTACATCCACTTTCCAAGGAGACATGAATTGGCAGGTGTGAAGGGTGATTTTTATGACCTTGGACACATACCTAATGTTGTTGGAGCCATGGGC
This sequence comes from Calotriton arnoldi, assembly GCA_963921515.1. Classification (NCBI taxonomy): domain Eukaryota; kingdom Metazoa; phylum Chordata; class Amphibia; order Caudata; family Salamandridae; genus Calotriton; species Calotriton arnoldi. The sequence goes on from CAWUFW010002610.1 coordinate 188,134, forward strand.
TGCACACACGTTGGCCTAGTTCCATCACAGGCACGTGAGCACATCTACCGGAACAGGAAGCATTTCCATTCCATTAATGTGCAAGTGGTGTGCCAAGCGGATATGATTATCTCCCATGTCTGTGCGAAATTTCCAGGGTCAGCACATGACTCCTACATACTGCGTAACAGCATCATCCCACAATTGATGGCAAATCTGCATCCGGAGCGTGCGTGGCTTGTTGGTGAGTAAGCAGAGTCAAGTAGTGTGCTGTATGTGTGACATGCTGTTCTCGGCTACTGTTTATATTGCAAAATTGGTCTGTGTTTCTCACACCTAGGTGACTGCGTATCCCAACCGTCCTTGGTTGCTGAGCCCACTGAGGAATCCAAGGACTCCGGGTGAAGTCCGCTACAATGATGCACATGGGAGGACACGTTGTGTAGTGGAGCGTGCTTTTGGGCTTCTGAAGTCTAGATTTCGGTGTCTGGACAAGAGCGGAGGTGCACTACTCTACTCTCCCCAAAAGGTGTGTCAGATCATAGTTGCATGCTGCATGCTCCACAACCTGACCTTGCGCAAAGAGATCCCCCTGCTCCTGGACGATGATGAGCAGCAGATGCCCCCCGCTGCAAATCCACACATGCCCAGTGACGATGATAGTAGAGAAGAGGAAGGTGTTGACTTGCATCAACAGCTCATCGACAACTACTTCCCTTAAGTGTAAGTGACATTGTACAACAGTGACATTGTCTGTTGGCTTTGATGGTAGAGTCAAGGCATAGATGAGCTTTTTGACTGCTGGCTGTTGTTGGCTCAGTGCTAATGGCTGATGTGTGTGGCACAGGGTATTGTTTTACACATACCTAATGTCTATGTTGCTGTTGGTGGTCATTGTTGAAGGAAGTGACCCGTTTAGGGCCACCCGGGTCACTCTAGACCTCCACTAGCCTTCTATCCAATGAAGAGTCGATGACGCAGTAGTGAATGCATATAGACTAGTTTATTCATAAGATACACTGCAGTGGAGTCCAGTCTGACCAGCCTCCTGTGATGGCTGACGTGGGACTGACTCTAACAAGCATAAAGTTACATTATGTATGTTGCGGAGCCCTCTAAGACCCGCCTATTATGGAAAAACACTGGTAGCTGTCGTAATACAATGGAGGTACAGAATATGAGTTTTGATTCCACAGCCTGGCACAAGCTATCTACTGCCCAAGGTCGTCTAGCTCATCCTCCCTTAAGACAGGTGGGAGAAGGCCTTGATGCAACAGCAGAAGAATGCAATAATGAATGAGTTTGCGACATTGGAGAAACGAAACTTACCAAGGACCATTTCTCGTAAATGAATAAGTAACAGTTTCGATTGTAATAGAAAATGGCGTCTTGGAGAAACAAAATGGCGGCAGAGATGTCAACCTAACAAACATAATACCTATATCCTCTGCCCAGGTATTCACACGATACAATAATACTGCATTAGCTATATCAATGCTAACCTTCAATCGAGTAATATACAAGTAATACAGCAGTTTTGCGAGTCAATTCTAACATTGTTATGTGTGATGGTTTTTGTACGTTGTTGACTAGTGGTGTGTTTTAGCTGTAATGGCATCACCTGACAAGTAACTGTCATTCTCTTGTGTCTTTCTAGGTTCCTTCACCCTATCAATGCCTCGTCACAATCAGAGCTTGTGGTACATTGGAATCTGAGTTGACATTGTACATACTGTGATAAACATGGAACTGACACAAAGACATAGGTGTGTAAAGAGTGTTTATTTTCAATTAGTTTTTGTGAAAGAGAAGTGGTTGTTTTTAAAATTGTGCAAAGTGAATTTATGAGTTGTCAGTGATGGGAAATGAGACAAATAGAGTAGTCACCACATTGATGTAGTCACACAGTCCAACTAACTCATGCCATCAACATGGCAATGTGGGTTAGGATAGTTAACAAAGTCAATGTGAAGGGCAATACAGGTGTCATCATGGCTGGCTCAGCGACTTGCCTTTGGTTGGTGCTTTGCCACGTGATCCTCCCGTGGTGTTTTTCGGACGTCCCCTCCTGCGTTTGGCAAGGGGGGCCTCTGCTGCAGGCTCAGCAGTGTCTGAGGAGTCATTGTCTTGCAGCTCACCGCTCTCTGTGGCCGTAGCTGAGGTGGTGGGAGTATCAGCAGGCTGGCCACTGGAGAGGGGTTGAGCCGTCATTTGAGCCGCATGTCTGCCCCTCAGAACACCCACAAGCTGGTCCATGAGGTCCACAAGTTGGCCCATACGTGTGTCCATGGACCTCAGCAGCAAGCGGAGCTCATGCACTTCTTCCACAACCTGGCCCATCTGTCCCTGGTTCTGTTCATATGCACCAAGGACTCTTGCGATGATGGCCAGGGCTTCTGTCACAGTGTCCTCCTGTGATTGTCCCCCAGTTGCCCTCACACCTGCCCTGCTGACACGGACCTGTGGCGTTGGGACTCGACGCACACGCACACTCTCCCTGGCATCCTCGGATTGTGTGGTGGTGTTGGTAACCACTGAGGCATGGAGAGTGTTGCAGGCAGCAGTGGTGATGGTGGAGGTGGCTGCCGCACAGGTCAATGTAGCAGGGGTCAGCGCTGTTGTTGTTGCTGTGGTGGTGCTGGGGACAATGAGGCCCTGAGACGTAGTGCGCCCTGGCATTCCTAAGGGGCCAGGTTGTTGCTCCTCATCCAAGAAACGTAGGGAATCTGCATCAGAGAGTTCACGTTCCGGGGGGGGGCGGGGGGGGGAGACAGGGTCTGCAGGTTGGTGGTGTTTTCTGCTGCAGTTGCTTGTGGATCTCCTGTTGAACAGAGGTTAAAATGTCAGTTAAGTGCACTCCACAAGCTTGGTGTTATTCTTTTGGATGTTACATTTGATACACCAAACACTTTACATTGCAATCACTTGGTATGGCTGAAAGATAATGAGCATCATGACATGATGTTGAGGTACATACATTACTTGTCCATAGTGTGACATGTAAATTGAAACCATGTGCCACGTACAGATTGTGTGATTACAAGGACATGTCATCATCTACCAACTTGCGGCACATCAACTTTTGATAATGCGTCTTTTTTGTTTACTCTTCATGGAATCAGTTTCTGCTAAGAAAGAACTAGCCATTGGAATGTTATACATACCTTTTTCATATTATGTACTTTACTTTGTTTGTCAGATTGACCATGCATGTTTTGTGTTCATATGGGCCTTCATGCTCTGACACCATGGCACTTACACATTGCATTCTGTGCTGTGCATGATTGGGCCCTGAATTTCTTTCACATGTGACTTGGTGAGTCAAAGTTTAAATTCTGTGACAGTTACATGCGCTTAGCTGTCTGCACACTGGATGTAAATTTGGGATCTATGCCAAGTTGGCTGGCATGTGAGGGCTGGTGCAATCATATGGCTCCATGCATTTGAGAAGGATGGCAGGGTGCATGCACTGACTACCTACCTGTTCGGTGACACAGTGTAGGGGAATGGCTGCCACATGGTTCTGGATGTGGGGAGTGTTCCATCCTGCTCAGCTGTGGAACAAGGGTGCCTGGTGGGAGTTGTAGTGCTGGCTTCCTACCCACAGACCCCCCTCCCTGTTGAGATGGTTACCTAACTGTAAGTTTGAGGAGAGCAATGAAATGGCTGCCACATGGTTCTGGGTGTGGGGAGTGTTCCATCCTGCCCAGGGGTGAGACAAGAGAGCATGAGAAGGCTACCTACCTGTAAATTTGAGGCGAGCAGTGAATTGCAGTCACATGGTTCTGGGTATGGGGATTGTTCCATCCTGCTCTGGGGTGAGACAAGAGAGTATGAGAAGGCTACCTACCTGTAAGTTTGAGGCGAGCAATGAAATGGCTGCCACATGGTTCTGGGTGTGGGGAGTGTTCCATCCTGCTCAGCTGTGGAACAAGGGTGCCTGGTGGGAGTTGTAGTGCTGGCTTCCTACCCACAGACCCCCTCCCTGTTGAGATGGCTATCTACCTGTAAGTTTGAGGTGAGCAATGAAATGGCTGCCACATGGTTCTGGGTGTGGGGAGTGTTCCATCCTGCTCAACTGTGGAACAAGGGTGCCTGGTGGGAGTTGTAGTGCTGGCTTCCTACCCACAGACCCCCCTCCCTGTTGAGATGGCTACCTACCTGTAAGTTTGAGGAGAGCAATGAAATGGCTGCCACATGATTCTGGGTGTGGGGAGTGTTCCATCCTGCTCAGGGGTGAGACGAGAGCATGAGAAGGCTACCTACTTGTAAGTTTGAGGAGAGCAATGAAATGGCTGCCACGTGGTTCTGGGGGGGGTGCTCCATCCTGCTCAGCTGTGGAACAAGGGTGCCTGGTGGGAGTTGTAGTGCTGGCTTCCTACCCACAGACCCCCCACCCTGTTGAGATGGCTACCTACCTGTAAGTTTGGTGAGAACAATGAAATGGCTGCCACATGGTTCTGGGTGGGGGAGGGCTACATCTTGCCCAGCTGTGAGACAAGGGTGCCTGGTGGGAGTTGTGGTGCTGCCTGCCTGCACACATGCCCCCACGGAAATATTGGTAACTACCTTTGAGGTGATTCAGAGGAAGGAAATGTTAGATATGTGAGACATGTGTTGGGAAGAGTTTGTTGTATGTAAGTGCATTTAGGTCTAGGAAGTGTAGCTTTCTAGTTGTGCAAGACAGTACATAGCAGTGTAATGGGAGACATTTGTTGGTACTTACCAGCCTCCACTTCCCCGGGTATTCCCCTTGAGACTCTCTGGATGCAGTATGGCAAGCACCTTCTCCTCCCATTTGTTGAATGTTAGTGGTGGAATGGGAGGGCCACCGCCAGTCCTCTGAGCCAGCTCATGGTTCCTGTTGGCACGCTCTTTCACCCTGGTCTTGAGGTCATGCCACCTCCTCCTGATGTCCTTCAGGGTGCGCGGGATGGTCCCTACTGCATTGACTTTGTTGACTATCCTTTCCCACATTTGATTTTTTCTGGCTACTGGTGTCTGTTGGACCATGCTTCCAAACAAATGTGGTTCTACTCTGATTATCTCATCTACCATGACTGACAACTCAGTGTCTGTGAATTTTGGCATTTTTTTCTGTGCAATGGTGTGTGATGTGCAAATGGGTGAAAAGTGCAGGTGGGAAGGTGGTGGTGGAGATGTGTGAGGTGTGTGTTGTGTGGGTGGTTGTGATGGTGTGATGTGTGCTGATTTGCCTCTCCTTTGTGCTGTGGTGTTTGACCCTTCACTTCTGGAGTTGTGCATAGGATGCTGGGCAGGGAAGGGGTTGGTTTTATACTCAGCTATGTGGGTGGGTCCAAATGGAGTATTCATGTCAGGTGTGTTATCTGGGTTGTTGGATTTGTATTTTTTTTCTTGCCATGGGGATGTGTCATTGGGGTGTGTCAGATGTTTTTGGAGGCTGCGCCAGACAAACAGCCACACTTGGTAGCCTTGTTGTGTTGTTGCTTTCGACCGACATTCCTCTTTCCGCGTGACCGCAGCGGTCTGAATGCAATGGTCCTTCCGCCGGCTCTACCATTCATCATTTCGCGTGATCTCAGCGGTCTGAATGCAATGGTCCTTCCGCCGGCTCTACCATTCATCATTTTGCGCGATCGTGGCGGTCGGGAACAACTGATCGTTCTGCTGGCTCCGCCATCGTATCATAATTTCACTTTTGGTCATTCCGCTGGTCGATCGGCGTTTTTGGGTCTTTCCGCAGCAATTCCACCCACCGCAGATGGATTTTCAGCTTTTCCGGACGTTCCCGGCGGAGTTTTGTGGAATCCGTCCGCCGCGGTTGGATTTTTCTGCCAGTGCATCCTAATCAGACCGCCAGTTTTGCCGCGGTACATGCGGACGGTTATTTTCAGCTACCACGGCGGTAGGAGTACTTTTGCGTCCACCATCGTAATCAGCCCCTAAGTCAGGGAAGGTGCTGGACACTAAACAAATATAATTAACTATTCCCACTCTCATTTATTTTAAATCAGGGAAGGTACTGGACACTAAACATATATAGTTTACTATTCCCACTCCAATATATATTAAGTCAGGGAAGGTGCTGGACACTAAACATATATAATTTACTATTCCCACTCCAAAATACATTAAGTCAGGGAAGGTGCTGGACACTAACCAAATATAATTAACTATTGCCACTCTAATTTATATTAAATCAGGGAAGGTGCTGGACACTAAACATATATAATTTACTATCCCCACTCCAATTTATATTAAGTCAGGGAAGGTGCTGGACACTAAACATATATAATTTACTATTCCCACTCCAATTTATATTAAGTCAGGGAAGGTGCTGGACACTAAACATATATAATGTACTATTCCCAATACCAATTATATAAACTTTTGTAAGATGCTACACACCAAACATATATAATTTACTATTTTTAAATATACATTGTATTGTAAAATATTAATATTTCCAAACATATATTTAACAATATATGACACATATAAATATTAATATTCAAATTATTATAGTAAAATTCTCAACTTTAAAAAAATTATTATTACCAAATTAAAATATATAATCAACTAAAACCCAAAAAGTTACTCTCATTAATAATTAAAAATATTAACATAAATATTTATTTAAAATTTTTAAATTATCAAATTGTTTTAATTAAAAAAATACTCGAAATTATCCCCTATAAACACAACATCCCACTAATCCAATATTTAAAATTTAATCTAATAATTTGAGATATAAAAAAAAAAAAATGTAAATTTAAAAACATTCACCACCCTTAAACACTATAAACCCAACATCCCGCTCCTAAAAAAATTGTACATTCATCTTAAATTTTAAATTAATATTTAAATTCTCTGCAAAAAATTTTAATACACTCTCCACCCTTATCCCCTATAAACCCAACATCCTGCTCCTAAAAAAAATTGTACATTCATTTTAAATTATAAAATACATTTTTAACATTTTTACAAAAATGTTTAAAACACTCCCCACCCTTATCCCCTATAAACCCAACATCCCGCAAGCACAACCTACTTAGAAAAAATCCAGAATCCTTAATCTCAGAACCCTCCTTCAACATAAAAAAAGGCGCCATTATTAACAACCTAATATTTTTCACTAAGAATATGGTTAAATGGCGCAACACCCTAAATAAAGTGCTTAAGGTACAGGAAATGAGAAACATTCCTTACGGCACTAAGATGCTAATAACACCCTCTCGAAAACTAAGTGCTACACTGAATATAACATGCTACAAAAACGGCACAATTCTCACACAAGCCGCCAACAAAGATCTGGAACTATTCGACGAGTACTTCTCAACCTTAAAAGAACATGTCTTCAACACCCCTCCCTCTAGTAAACCGCCAAATAACAACTCGCAAGCCATCTCCCCACAAAGGAATCAGTCTGCCAAAAGAGAAAACAACATCACAAAGAGCCACATCAGTCGATACAGGAAAGCAGTAGCTCCGAAGCTAAGAGTAACAGCCCACTTTTATCTAAAACAACATCACCCCACACCAACCACAGAGCCCGGAACCCTGAATCAAGCCCTAACAACGATCCTAACCCTTTTCTGGAAAAAGTCGATAGGATGGAGTCATCAGTCATTGATAAGGAAAACTGGAGAGGTACTCATAGGACCGGCACTAAGAACGGTGAAATAGCAGTAAGATATAAGGATATAGGCACAGTAAAGCCTATCAGTAGCCACAATTCCCCTGAGACAACTTCTTCCAGTATTCCTACAGGGTCACCCGTTCAATTTCCCGTCTCCCCTCAACCGGATTTGGAGTTTGAAAATCTCAGCTCTACTCATCCCGGTATGGAGTTTGATAATTTCAGCTCTCAATCGAATAAGACCTACAAAGCCATGCAATTCGCTATCAGAGACATGAAGAACTTACTACTCTAATCAGAAAAATTTCTATTAAAATTAGAGCTCCTACAGAAATCCTCGCACGAAACCCATAATAAACTAAAGTCTACCCCATTATCATCGTCAAACAGACTATTCCGTCCTCGCAATCAACTCAGATATCTAACAGACAATGAGATACAAACCCTTTTCCTATCATATGAACCACCCCACATTCCTCCCACCAAGTTACACAATCATATCATTCAGACAGTCCCACTTAACCCAAGCAGAATTGCTAAGACTAGCCATAGAATGCCAAACTTCAACAACCTAAAAAAAAGTGATCCTACTTCCCGATAAGCAAGACTCGTTAACGATCAAACCACAGAATCCCATTCTCTGTCTACTACTTAACTGTCGGTCTGCAAAGAAACATGCCACAGACATAGCCAACCTCATTCTAAACCACAAAATCGATGTAACTATCCTAACAGAATCGTGGCTATCTGATTCATCCTCCCCATGCCTTGATCTATTAGTCCCTCCCAACTACAGCATTGTGAGACTAGACAGGCTAAACAAAAAGGGCAGAGGCATCGCCTGTATACATAGATCAGACATTGTCATCACGAAAGTACATTCAGACCCCCTAGAGTCTTGTGAATACCTCGGTTTGCCCTTAAGATCTTTAGATAATCAAAGTTGCAAACTGCATGCATTTTACCACCCCCCAGGCAAAAATTCCATGTTCATAGACCAGCTGATAGAAATCATAACAGCAAACTCTTCTCCCCATTCAAATGACATTTTCCTAGGAGACTTTAATCTTCACTGGGAGGATCATACCAACAATCAGATCAACCTGCTCAAAGCCTTCCTTGTAGAGCAATTGCTGGTTCAAGAATGCCAACTTCCAACCCATTCTAAAGGCTCTGCCTTAGACTGGATCATCTCGAAAGAAAAAGCGGTTGATAAAATCGAGATCATCCCTTGCGACTGGTCGGACCATCACATCATTACCTTCCAAATACCCCCCATAAAAACGAAAACCTCCTCACAATCAATAAAACCCAGAAAAAGGGTTCGTGACACCAGAGGACTCAACATGTAAAACTCGCAGCTCGATGTGAGAAAGATCTGCAACCTCCTAATAACCTGGTTGACATCACTGACCTAACAGAACACTACAATAATATGATGACGAGCATAATAGAGGGTATAGCCCCATTAAAACGCAAAAGGATCCCTGACAAAGATAAAAACCCCTGGTTTAACGGATCGCTCAACGAAGAAAGACGATCACTCAGACTCTCAGAGCGGAAATGGAGACAACACCCCTCTTCAACCCATTTAATCCAACTAAGACAAGCCAGAAAGGCCTACAATAAAAGCATACTTAATTCAAAAAAGACTTCTTTTAGGAAAGAATTGGATAATGCAAAAAACAGACAGAGGAAACTCTTCGAACTGCTAAAGGATCAATCTAACAAAACGGCCAAATCTGCACCAACGGCCACAAATTCGAACATAAGCAGCGAAGAATTCTCCTCCTTCTTTACAGCCGAAGCCAAATCCATGGAGGTGGAGCTCAAACAGGCAGCGGAGTGCCCCTTGCTCAAAAAGAGCACCCTAACTAAGCCGCAATATTAACCAACTATGGAAATGCCTAAAAATAATGCTTCATGGTCAGAATTCAAGCCTTACGTTAACACAGACATTGCAAAAATTATCTCAACAATAAAACCAAACAATCACTTCAATGATCCTCTACCGGCAAATTGTTAGTCTACAATAAACCAGCTGCTCATCCCTTCATGGACAAAGATTATCAACGCCTCGCTATCGCAAGGTTCACTACCGGACTGCCTAAAAACAGGCCAAGTCACTCCTATCCTAAGAAAAACAACTGATAATCCTTCAGACCTCAACAATTTTAGACCAGTAACAAACATTCCCATGCTATCCAAAGTTTTGGAGAAATGTGTACATCAACAACTTAGCCAACATATCTCTGAATTCAAACTGATGAATGACTTCCAATCAGGATTTAGACCAAACCACAGCACCGTAAACAGCAATTCTGCACATTGTGGACGACGCTCTGCTTGCCCTTGACCGCAACAAAACCTGTCTCCTAATCCTGCTCGACCTCTCATCGGCATTCGACACTGTAAACCATGCCAAAATACTGGAACGCCTAGAAAAAAGGATGGGCCTTGAAGGTACAGTCCTAAAGTGGTTAAGTTCGTTCTTAGAGAGCAGATCGCAAAAATTCATAGTGAACCAATCTTTATCTGCTTCATCTAGAAATCTTATTGGAGTACCACATGGCTCAACACTATCCCCTGCTCTATTCAATCTTTACGTAGAACCACTAACAGAAATCTTACAACAGGCAAACATCTCCTTCCACATGTATGCAGATGATACACAGCTTTATATCAAGATCACGTCGGTAGAAGAGATCGTTACCATGAACCAGGCATTAAAGAGAACCGTCCATTGGCTAACTAGTAATCACCTCAAGCTTAACCCACACAAAACGGAATTCCTTCTGATCTCCCCCCAGAAAAGCGCTACGAATATCTGCGAGTGGACCAAGCTGATCACTGCGCTAAACTGTACTCCGAGGCTTGTAGACTCAACCAAGTCCCTTGGAATTATGCTAGACAAAAACCTGAACATGCTAACACACATTAATACGATGGCAAAAAACGCCCGTTTCCATTTAAGCTACCTCAGAAAATTGAAACCTTTCATAAATAACTCAGACCTTAAAACAGCAGTACAGGCATTAGTCATATCGAGGATCGAGTACGGTTGCACAACTCTAGCCGGGCTTCCCAAGATCTCAACAGCACCTCTAAAAGCTTGTCTCAACGCGGCCACAAGACTCATAACGTGCTCCAGAAAATTCAATCACATCACCCCTCATTTGAAAGCGCTCAACTGGCTGCCTTACGAAGCAAGAATACAACTAAAAATCGCATGTATCACTCACAAAGCGATACACCACAAAACACCAATGTACCTTGCCCAAAAAGTCACACTATCAGGAGGATGTCGAGTTTCCCGGAGTCAAGGAGATTTTTTACTGAAACCGGCCCTTTTCTGAAAGAAAAGAACTTACGACCGAGCCTTCTCTGGTGCAGCACCAAGAATTTGGAACGCGCTCCCACGGAACATTAGACAAATATCGTCCATTTCTGCTTTCAAAAATGAAGCCAAATCCTTTTTCATGAGCAAATTCCTTCCATAATGTCAGCAGACTTGTTATTATCAGAGGGCCTTTTGCTCACACATATGCTAACTCACATTGTCCCCTAACCACTATGTTATTATGTTTGGACTTGTATATATGTGTGTTTAAGTACAAATGTTTTTCCTACAAATCAATATATAGTTACTCAGGACCTGGTAGTATAACTGTTTCTAGCAACTCGCTGCTCACTGTTTATTTACTAAACTCACATGTCGTAAGTGTTATTCTAAGTTTAAAGATATGTAATTGTAAAGCGCTCTGATACCCTTTTTTAGGGTCATGTTCGCGCTATATAAAACACCAAATAAATAAATAAACATATGGCTAAACACTGGTACTGCAACACCCTCTCATAGAAAAAAATTGAGCTAGGGACTTAAAGTGAAACTCCAAAGGAAATAAGGTTCAATTAAATTTGTTACACTGTAAAAATATAACTACACTTGATTTAATATTGATAACAGTATTATTTTTGTTGCAACTAAGTTGGTAGTAATGGTTCCCAATAAATGAGAAAGAACCGCACGATCAAGAAATAAACCAAAAATATCCACTTGTACTGTAATAAAGTGCGAATAAATTTCTGTTTGACGTAAAGGTTATATTTGGGGTGCTAGCTTGACTCAACAGCACCTACTACCAAAAGATGCTAATTACACAAGAGAAAAACTAATGTGTATGCAAACCTAAAACCATAGAGCATCAATAAGCACACCCTTTGATATTAACAATCCACTAGGGTACTGGATAAGTAAATAGATTCCCTATATCCAATGTCACATATACAAAATCTTCAGCAAATAGTGTTAATCAAAGCGATAAAACAGCATACAGAGTCCACAAAAATCAAAGTTTCTTCAATTTGGCGATTTTACATGCATCCACAAACCAAGATCAGGATGATCCGAAAGAGACTCCCTATGTTTGGAGTCAGTGCTGTTACGCGTTACAGTGAGGCAAACGGGGTAGAAGACGCATTGTTGCGGTCTTTGTGATAGTGGAACTTATCAGGGTTACCACTCGTATTTTAACCAGCACTGACTCCAAACATAGGGAGTCTCTTTCGGATCATCCTGATCTTGGTTTGTGGATGCATGTGTATAAACCAATAGGAGTCAACTGTGATTGGAATTGGAAATCGCACAACGACAGTTTCGCGCCAACTGCCTTGAAAAAGTCTATGGGTAGACGAAACACGTGTTGGCACATTGGCAGACTTCATGCTGGATGTATGGAGTACAAGAATAAAGTCGCCAAATTGAAGAAACTTTGATTTTTGTGGACTCTGTATGCTGTTTTATCGCTTTGATTAACACTATTTGCTGAAGAAATTGTATATGTGACATTGGATATAGGGAATCTATTTACTTATCCAGTACCCTAGTGGATTGTTAATATCAAAGGGTGTGCTTATTGATGCTCTATGGTTAACAGTATTATTTTATCTGAAATATTTTATTAGCTTTTTAATATAAAAAGTAATATGACGTTACTTGGATTAAATTGCTTTCAATTCCATACAGCACTTTTGTTTGCTTTAGGTGGGATTTTTGTTATTTATGTTAACTTCAGAAAAACATGTAATTTAAATTACTATTTTCAAATTAATTGTTTTAAATTAAAATTGAGCTAATAGTGATGTAGCTTGTTTATGTTTCCATTAATATTTAGCATTAAAATATTTGTACTAATTTTTCAAAATGTAATAAACTTTAATTGCTCTATATGTTACAATAAAGAGATCTCCACCATTGGGGTGAGGATCGCCCTATGGTAAAGTCTAAGCTATAGAAACAAATGTTTTTTAATTTTGAAAATAATTTGTAAAAATATCAATGTAAATTTATGTTATGTTTATTTTAAGGGTAGAATAGAATAAAAATGCTACACTACTGATAACTTACTTTTGAATTTAATATTTAACTCATGTATCCATACTGAATTAAATAAACATTACCATGTAAAGAGTTAATAAAAACCTAAAGTAAAATGTTAATATTTATTCATTTATGTATAAAAAAGTTGCAAACCCTTAGGTATAGAATTAATTTAAATATTTTTATCATTTTTTAATTAAGTGTACATTTATTTTAAAATTAACAAAAAGGCTATTGAAATATTTTATAACAAAATACTGTAGGGGTCATTAGGATTGCCATCCCAGTGGTAACGGGACCGGCCACCTGCCATGCGGTGGTCCCGCACCCCTGATTAGGATGCGACCGCCACCCTGGCGGTCGCATTCCGCAGTTTAACATTGCGGCGGGTGCTGCTTGCAGCAGCACCCGCCGCAATGTCAAATTGACATGTTGTGCATTTCCATGCACAACGTGGCAGGCACCGCGTGTTGCCTGCCACCTTGTGCATGGAAATGGAGGGGGGTACCATGGGTACCCCCACGTGCACCCCCCATCCCCCACCCCGTCGGGGGCCTGCAACGGGCCCCTAAGCAATTCCCCGCCAAGCTTTCCATGGCGGCATCGCCGCCATGGAAAGGCCTTTAACCGCACACATGCTAATATGGTTGGCGGTGCCTGCTAGGCACCGCCACCATATCAGGGGCCAAGTCCGCCCGGCCGGCAATCGGAATGATTGCCGACCCGCAGAAAAGCGGTGGACGCACTTTGCGTCCGCCGCGATACCCCCGCCATTGTAATATGGCGGGGGGTATTACTCATTACGATGGCGTAACGGTCGCCACCGCCGGATCGGCGGTGGCGAACGTTACGACATCGTAATGACCCCCTATTTGTTATTTAATTATTTAAATTTGGTAACATTACATTTTTTTAAAAATATATTTAGAAAGTTGAAATAAATTAATTTAGTTTAACATTAAGGGGCCGATTCCGATCTGGGTCGGAAAGCTCTCCGACCGATCCGGATCCGGAATGCTTTCCGACCGAGCCGGACCCCTGCAGTCCGACTGAACGAGTACGATGCGGCCGTATGCTGCCGGACTCGGTTCGGTCGGACTCCCAATGAAGTCAATGGGAGCCAGTCGTACGACGTGTACATGGGCTCCCATTGACTCAATGAGTACGTTGCGCATAAGGGGCCCCTGTAGTGGGTACGCATTGGTGCCATCCGCACCGTACACGCATGTATAGGGGGGACCCATGGGTCCCCCTGTGTCCGACTCGTACGGCTACGGGTGAAGGGGGGTCCGGCACGGACCCCGAAGTCCGCGTCCGGGAGCTTTTTCGTGTCGGAGGCTCCGACTCGATCCGGCTGTCCGGATCGTGCATCGTACTGGCTCAATCTGGAATCAACTCCATTGCGAGCCACGAATCGAGTGCGAACGAGTCGGACGGAGCGGTTCGGACCCGGAAACGAGTCGGTCGGCGATTTCGCGTTTACTCGCATCGTACTTGCTCGCTCGGACGACTGTACGAATCGGTCGGAAACAAAGCCTCCGACTCGGATCCGGTAAAGCCGAATCCGATTCGGAGCCCTACCGACCGAGATCGGAATCGACCCCTAAATCTTATGAGATTCAATTAAAAGTCCCTGCAACCTTTATTTTTTATTTGAGGGTGTTTCAGTAAGCGTGGTTATCCCTGTGTGGTGCTGGGCATTCTACTGTACTACTGCTCTTCTTTGAAAGTTGTTACTCACACTGGTAAATTTGGCTGCACCCCTTGTTTTAGGGAGTGGAGATATGCAAGTCTACACTTTTGAGTAACTTTGCACTTGTAAATAGTGAATATCCCAAATTTTGTAATGTTACTCAAAAGTGTAATAAATAAACTTACATTTGTAACTTGCTCACAAGTGTGAGTTACCACTGTGAACAGCTCTATAAGTATTTAAAATCAAAGCTAGGTATCTTTGTTACCCCATACGTTAGAGGTATTTAGAAAAGGTTGCCCCATAACCAAAGGGTATGCTTGTGTGGCTGAAATGAATTCAGAAACCTAAGGCATGTAATATATAACTGCCAAATATTTTATGATGTAAGAATGAAATAGTAGATGGATTTACATTGTTTGAATAAGGACTATCCAGACTATACAAAGTGAGCTTAATATTGTCTGGTTTCTTTACAAAAATGATTTTCTAGTGTTGTAATATATTTAAATTCTTATTCTATATTTTTAGAGTAAATTGTCTTCTCCTCTTCACTAAGATATTACATATATATTTGTGAAGAATAAATGTAAAATGGAACTCCACTGTAGTGAATTCAATATTCATTAGTGATTCAAAAGACGATGCATTTCAGCTACCACAGCCTTTGTCAAGTGAAATGTCCAAATTCCTATCAAAACATATAGGACCTGATTCAACAAGAGCTTCCGCACTTGGGCGGAGACCCTGTTGTCGTGGGGGAGTCTCTGCACTTAGGGCGGAATCTGTGCAATGAGAATTCTTACTGTAGAGATTTTACACCGAGTGTGGAGACTCCTCCACGACTCCGGGGCCTCCGCCACAAGTGCAGAGGCCATTTGTGAATCAGGCCCATTGTGTTGTTTTACTCGACTTCTCATTATCTTATTAATTTTTCACAAGCATTAGTCACAATTTTATATGTATGCAATTTAAATGTGCCTGGATTAATATTATACTATTACATCAATATTCGGAAACGTTTTGCCACGCATTGAACAAGGACCATAAATAAGACAACATTTTTTGTTGTTAGTCATACTCCTCAAAGCATGTAATACATCTAGCCATCAAACCAGATCGGCAATATTGTTCTAAGAACCGCAGTCTCTAAATATAACTATTTTTTAATATGGTCCCAATTGTAACTCTAAAGGGCATTGCATTGTTCTAGGGCAATCAAAATTCACCCATCATGTAGGCCTGGGTTAGAAATATAGACTGGTCTACGGTGGCAGAAAGAGTGGTGTACACATCTTGCGTATGTAACAAGAAATTCAAAAAGGTCTGGGGTTCCTGAGGCATGTAAAGGAACTTACTGGGGTTGGTGTCTGCACAGGTCAAATTCCTAGACGACAGACATCTCACAAGGCACTATGGCAGGGAGAGGGGATAATGCCCTGGGTGAATCTCAACATTATAACTGTTTCGGTGGCAAAGATGGACCAACTAACTAAAAACTGGATGTAACTCTCTTTCCATGGTAGCTTATTGTCAATGCATACTGGTAACAAATACAATCACTAAAATGTTATACTATATGTATGTATTGTTCAGAAAAACATCAGCCCTTTGTCAGCATTCACAAAGATAATGTGTTTTTCTGGTTAGCACATTAATGAAATAACATAAACAACAAATACAGTTCAGAATTTAAAGTTTGGCCAGTGCAAATATCAAAACATTATAAAAATGTGTCGCTAAACTCTCAAATATTAAAATTCAGTTATAGAATACTTGTGAAGAAAGGTGAATTTGTTTTTCATCAGCTGTGGATTTTCAAAGTATTCCTACAGTGATTAATAGCTGTAATTCTTTTTAATGGAACATTTCACACTAGGGGGTACTTAATTCTTCTTCCAAGTTCAAGCCAGTTGTAAGTTTTCTCTCCAAGTATAGTATGTATTCAGACATTCATTTATGAAGGAAGACTTTCACCCCCAACCATTAACATCCAGTCTTGCAGTATGGATGCTCGAATACATAAACATGTCTGCATTATCATCATGTTTCTACTGGAAATGTTGCACAACTGAATATGCAGTATCTCTATTTTTGATTGTTTGAATTCTAAGATCCTTTTTATTACTGCAAAAACTCTTGCTGCCCACATGCTTTATTTTACACAGGCACTCTTTCTAATATAGTGTATGATCAGTTTTTCATTTGATAAATGTGATGATTGAATTGTTTCTTTTGGAACAGAACATCATATGATTTTCTGTCTACACTATTTTTGCCGGCTTTATATTTTTAGCACTTGCCAAAACCACTGTTTTTTGGACACCCATTCTTGTTTCTAAGTACTCCTTAGATGACTGTGCACCAGGTCATCCTTTAGCAACCTTGTTTTTGTAATTGATAGATAATCTCTTAATAAGACCTTCAAGCTATTATCAGTTTTTAAGATTTAGATTCTATTCTTGAAATCTGTATTGAAACGTATACTGCCTTCTGTTTTCTCATCCATGTCTAGTCTTTTTTTGCCCTCATTTTATTATATTATTCTCATAACAACATTATATCATTACACAGCTTGATACATTTAAACTATTGACTACATAGTCCAACAGCTGACCCAATATTAAATGTTTTATGAGCCAAGCTGGTGTCTGCTCTGACCTACGGACATTTCGATTTCCTAGGGAAGTTGGGTTCTTGTCTCATGAATTTTCAAATAAAGGCATACAAAAAAATACTTGCCTATCCTCATCACGCAAGGAGGGCCAGGATGAGGCTGAAGCTGGGCCTGGCAAGGCCAGACATCTACTGCCTAGGTGATCTAATGAAATATTACATCCAAACCCTGCGCACCCCAGCCCCATTCCTGAAAGCTCAATTACAAGCAATATTTGCAGATGAGCACTCCCCATGGCATTCACAGCAGCTCCAAGCCACCAGCACCCTTAAGATTGAAACAACAAATTGGCCCATTCCAAGCATTTCCCTGGCAACGTGGAAAAAGACAGTGAATGCGCAAATCACACAACCCTCATTCAAAAGAGACATTGAAAGGCTCCAACACAAGCGTCTCTTCACAGCTTTGGATGCCTCTTATAATAAGGGGAAAGCTCAGCCATATTTCAAATACCCACTATGTCCTCAGATTCGAAATAAAATCACATACATGTGGCTGCTAATACTACCAATTGCTGACTTTACCGATTTGTGCACGCAGGGAGGGGCTATGATCCTGCAGGCTTTGCAATTTCCATCTTGAGACCTGGCTACATTTGCTGTGCTGCTGTCCCCACCTCGCCAACGATCGCGGCCTCCTCCTAATTCCCCTCTGTCGAGGCAACCGCCTCAGACGCTGCAGGGAGGCTTCTGACTTGTGCTTTCACTAATAACGCCGCACAGTCCCTTGCAAGGCTAGGGAAATTCATCAACCTCATCCGAGATGCACTGCACACAGCCCAGCCCAGCGAGCAAAAAACTATCATGAACAGCGACACTCCTGGTGAAGAACACATAAGCCCCGACTAACTGACCCTGACAAAGGAAATCTTTACTGCATGAGCCACATGTGAACTCCTCTTAGGGCCAGATGTACGACCATTCCAAAATGCGACTCGCAATTTGTGCTCAATTGCGAGTAGCAAATTGCGAGTCGCAATTGGAATGTTTAACACTGTTTGCGATTCCCAATGGGGTCGCAAATTGGGAGCTCATGAATAGTAATGAGCCTCTCGCAATTTGCGAGCCAATTGGGAATGACAGGCCCTCCCAGGGATGGTGGCCTGCTGGGCTCAGCAGACCATCATGTCTGGGACTGCTTTTAAATAAAGCAGCTTTTTTTTTTAAAAATGCAGGCCGTTTTACTTAAAGGAAAACGGGATACATTTAAAAAAAATAAAATTAAACGTTTTGCGAGTTGCAAAATACTGTTTGTACATGGGCCCATGCATTTTAGCCTGCGCAAATGGGTCTAAGACCCGTTTGCGCACGCTAAAATGCGTCGTACCTCTGGCCTCTTAGGGGTCGATTCCGATTCGGGCCGGAAATTTCTCCGACCGAGCCGGACCCGGAGAGATTTCCGACCGAATCGGACCCGTGCAGTCCGACCGAACGAGTACGATGCGTCCGTATGTTATCGGACTCGAGTCGGTCGGACTCCCATTGAAGTCAATGGGAGCCGGTCGTACAACGCGTACGCGGGCTCCCATTGACTCAATGGGTGCGAGTCGGACAAGGGCGCCCCCTACAGCGCCGTACACGCACAGGTAGGGGGGACCCATGGGTCCCCCCTGTGTGCGACTCGCGCGGCTACGCGTACAGGGGGGTCCGACACGGACCCCCAAAGTACGGCTCCGACAGCTCTTACGAGCCGGAGTGCGCGGTTCGGTCGGACTGCTCGGCGGCGCGCATCGTACTTACCCGGCCGGGAAACGTCTCCATTGCGCGGTGCGAGTCGAGTCCGAGCGAGTCGGTCGGAGCGGTTCGAGCCGGGAGCGAGTCGGTCGGAGCGGTCGGGACGCCCGGACGAGTCGGTCGGCGATTTCGCATCGTACTCGCTCGGCCGGACCCGCGTACGGTTCGGTCGGGAAACAGGGCTCCGAATCGGATCCGGTAAAGCCGAATCCGATTCGGAGCCCTACCGGCCGAGATCGGAATCGGCCCCTTAGTGTCTGTGTCCTAGGGCACCACAGTAGGACTGCCCCGAACTATCTATCACTCTGAATCATCTTTGTAGGCATTACAGTCGGGCCATGATATTCATTCAGTTAAGACTAACACCCTGATGTACTCTCTTGGTAAGCATCTTCTGATCAACCAGCCTGCACTTTGCACCTTCTCCTTTCTTCCAGTACTGTAGACGCATCTCTACAGCACGAAACTGTTAACACTTTATGGATTTACTTTTATTTTTCCATCTTAAAACAATTTTAAACATTGTTCACAGGGCAAACCACTCTTTTTAGAAACATTATCAATTGTATGCTACATCTTCTTATACGTTTTTATCAAAAAATTGCTGGTAAACTGTATTTATGTGTAATCGTTCAACATGGTTGCACACGTAATGATTTTAATTAATCGAACATGAATAACCGAAATTGAAATATCATTACAGATTCAAGTGAAAGAGAGACACCAACAGTATATTGTACTATATTAACATTTTCTGGTACATTTACCATACGTTTTCAGTCTTCATTCATCCTACTCTTTATTTATCAGACTGTTTCAATTCGAATCAGCAACCCTTCATTTGCATCTTTTTTTCCACAGTTCTATAGAGTGATCCTATTGTTGTAACCAGTTTATTACAATCCATAATGCCAACAATAAAAATACTGCTACTGATTCATATTTTTTTTATCCCTTTCTGAGTTTCAGGTGTAGGCCTAGGATGCAGTATGATATTGAGTGTGCGTTTACAGTTGCTGATGTTTTTATCAGAACGGCCGCCACTGTTTCCAGTATTTAATGACTCCTAGCCAGGACCACATAATGTATAGGAAGCCCACAGCATGGGTGCTCCACTTTCTTATGTGGGTATATTTTTTGTAGTGTTAATGGAGTGAGGCAGATTCTGTGTAGTAGTTTGAACCCAGTGGGGCTGAATCTTGCAGTCCACTATCCTTTAGTGGACTTGCTCCTTCCACACTGCAGCACCGTCTGGTAGCTGCTGCTGTCCCCATCTGCTGCTGCTGACCCGGAGGTCAGGAGTTCGAGGCCCTCCTCCACCCGCAGGCTTCTGCCTGAACCTCATCCCTTGTGGTCCAGTGGTAGAGCGTCACTGCTCTGCTGCTTAACTGCCCTTCTGTCTCTCTTTCTACATTTCTCTCTCTCGTTTTATTTCTGTGTTTGGCTTGTTTTCCTTTTTCTTTTCCTCCTGTTTTTTCTCCTTCATCGCCCCTGCCACTGCGATGCCCCGCCCCCCTTCAGTGTCCCTTTCCGCTCCCGGGTTTTCTCATCTCCCATCTGTCCATCCGCCCACGCAGCACTACTTAATGGCAGCCTCTGCGCAACACGCAGCGGGCGCGCCAAAGATGCACCATAGACAAGTCTATCTGCACCTGTCAGCACCTGGACCGCGCCAGCGCCAGCGCCAGGGACCCTGCTTCTCAGACATTACACCGCTACAACACCAGCAACCTCCTTGCCCTCAACCCTGGATGCCACACCACCTACCATCTAGCATCACCAAAGAAGACCCATGGACTATTTGCCTGCCGGAACTGCAACTACACCTTCACCCACGTCAACACGGTAGCTCCTCTTGCCGCCCAGCCGGCCAACAGCGCACCCGTCCAGCTCAACTGCGTCCTCCTCTATGTGCGGTCCCTCCACAAACACGCCACAGAAATCTAAGACCTCCTCAACACCACCTCTCCTGACATCGCTTTTTTCACAGAAACCTGGACTAACCCCTGCTCCCGGCTGGACATCGCTATCCTCAATGGCTACAAAACCACCCACAAGGACCTCTCCGACCGTCCAGGAGGAGGCATCACCATCGTCCACAAGAGCACACTCCGACTGGCCACGAACTCTAACGACCCAACAACAACCATGGAATACCTCCACTTCCAGATCCGGACCAACCCCAACACGACCCTCTGTGGCACCCTCGTCTACAGGCCCCCGGCCCCCGACCGCCCTTCACCAATTCCAATGTAGACCTCATCACACCCCAGGCTCTCACACCCACCGGCTACATCCTACTCGGAGACCTCAACTTCCACATGGACAACCCCAGTGACCAGAACACCACCTCTCTTCTGGAGACTCTCGCCAACATTGGACTCAAGCAGCTAGTCGCCGCACCAACCCACGCAGCCGGACACACGCTCTACCCCGTATTCTCCGCCAGCTGGAACTTCAGCTACAGCCACACCACCGAACTCTCCTGGACCGGCCACCAGTGCATGATTCTCGCCTTCACCACGCCCACCGTACACCACCGCCCTCATTGCCCACCCATTGCAGCTGGATCAAGGCCACAGATAGAACTTCTCGTCAATTCTCTCAGCACAACCGCTCGAACTACGCCAACACCACAGCACGCAACCTCCATCGATGAATCTCCAACTGCGCCGGCACCCTGGCACATCTCAAGAAAAGACCAGGCAAGTAACACGCCAAGAAAGCCTGATTCACCCCCGCATGCTATGAGTCCAGACACAACTGCAGACGACTCCAGAAGAGATGGAGGAACAACAAAACCCCAGAAACTCATGCAACCTTCAAATGCTCCGTCAACAACACACCACCTCATCCTCAAAACCACAAAGAAAAACAGCCTTCCAAGACAGAATCAATGCCAATGCACACAACAGCAAAGAACTCCTCGCCATCGTCAAGGAGCTTCCCAGGCCTAACAGCGAGACCACTGACGTTCCTCCCTCCCAAGACAAATTCGGCACCTTCTTCCACCACAAGATCAGGAAGATCTATGACAGAGCCGACACCCTAGACGCGGCCACTACGCCCGCCACCATCACACACAACCACACCGCATCCCAACAGACTGTGCTCTGCTGGACCCCACTCACAACAGAGGACACACTCAAGACCATGAAGAGCATCCACTCAGGAGCCACGACGGATCCTTGCCCGTACCACATCTTCCACAGAGCAGCCACCGCCATTGCCCCCCAGCGTCGCCGCACCATCAACTGCTCCATCGCCACCGCCACCTTCCCCGCACCTGGAAACACGCTGAGATCAACCACCTGCTGAAGAAGCCGTCCTCAGACCTGAAGGACCTCAAGAACTTAGACCCATCTCCCTCCTCCCCTTCCCAGCCAAGGTCATCGAGAAGGCTATCAATGCCAGCTCTCTGAGTACATTAAAGTGAACAACATCCCAGACATCTCCCAATCTGGCTTCCGAAGCAACCACAGCACAAAGACTGCACTCCTCACCGCCACAACAACATTTGCTCCCTCCTTGATCAGGGCAAGACTGCAGCCCCCAACCTAATAGACCTCTCGGCCACCTTCCACGCAGTCTCCCAACACACGCATAAGCACGAGACAACACGACGCCGGCATCCGCAACAAGGACCTGGACTTGATCCACTCCTTCCTCACTAGCTGAACTCAGCGAGTTAGACAACCACGTTCCTCTCAGAACCCACAGAGATCAGCTGTGGAGTGCCCCCGGGTTCCTTCCTGAGCCCCACCCTCTTCAATGTCTACATGGCCCCTCTCGCAGCCATCGCCAAAAGCCATGGACTCAACATCGTCTCCTATGCCGGTGACACCCAGCTGATCCTCTCCCTCACCAATAAACCCACAACCGCCAAAACCAACTTCCTCAATAGAATGAAGGCCGTTGCTACCTGGATGAAAGACAGCTGCCTCCAGCTTAACTTGGACAAGACTAAAGTACTCATCCTGGAACCCTCCCCTTCAGCCTGGGATGACTCCTGGTGGCCACCCGCTCTGGGTTTCCTCCCACCCACCCCGACGAACCACGCACGCAACCTCGTCATCATACTGGATTCATCGCACACAATGAACCGCCAAATCAAAGCAGTTTCCTCAGCCTACTTCCACATGCTCCGCTTTCTTCAAAAGACATTCAGATGGATCCCCACAGAATCCAGAAAGATGGTCACCCACGTACTCATCACCATAAGACTCGAATACGGCTCTCAGACTCTATCCGGGTTGGTCGGGGGACTCGTCAGGGCTGCCCGCTCTCCCCTCTTCTTTTCTCCCTAGCGGCCAAACCACTGGCAAAGTTAATTCTGGCCCGGGTGGACATAGGTACCCCCCTGGGGGATTGTATGCATACCATTTCTTTATATGCGGATGACATCTTGCTGTATGCTCGCGACCTTCACTCTATCCCCTCCTCGCTAGACTCAGCGCTGTCGCGATTCGCAAGGATTTCGGGGCTGAGGGTCAATGCAGCGAAATCCATTTCTTCCTCTTCTCGACGTCCACCCCAGACCTGAGATATACGCTGGGGGAGGTTCCAGTGATGTGGTACACAATTGCGCTTCCGTTACTTAGGTGTTCGCATTTATCACACTAAAGCTGACCTGTTTGATGGGAATGTCACCAGAGCCACCTCCTCTATTTCCTTGCAGATGACATTCTGGAAAACACTTCCGCTGTCCATCTCAGGTAGAGTGATACCAAAGGGGATGATGGACGGAGCGTTAGAGCAAATCAAACACTCACCCCCAGTCAACTGATCTGGGTTTAATCCATCATCATTCTTTAGCTCACTCCACCACCACAGTTCAGACATAGCCATATGCAAATCAGTCTGACCCTGTGCCTCATGGGAACAGTCCAGCCCGAACTGCCAAGCCATGTCTTCCCTGGACCGGAAACAAGCATCCTGGGACCGGTTTCCGGTTCAAAACCCTCATCAGCCAGGCTATCTTGAATCCAGTGGCAAAGTGAGCAAGGGACCCACGTCTGGGCATACCCTGCCAACTTTGGGCGAACAAAGCGATACCAAAGGGGATGATGGACAGAGCGTTAGAGCAAATCAAACACTCACCCCCAGTCAACTGATCTGGGTTTAATCCATCATCATTCTTTAGCTCACTCCACCACCCCAGTTCAGACATGGCCATATGCAAATCAGTCTGACCCTGTGCCTCATGGGAACAGTCCAGCCCGAACTGCCAAGCTATGTCTTCCCTGGACCGGAAACAAGCATCCTGGGACCGGTTTCGGGTTCAAAACCCTCATCAGCCAGGCTATCTTGAATCCATTGGCAAAGTGAGCAAGGGACCCACGTTTGGGCATACCCTGCCAACTTAGGGCGAACAAAGCAATACCAAAGGGGATGATGGACGGAGCGTTAGAGCAAATCAAACACTCACCCCCAGTCAACTGATCTGTGTTTAATCCATCATCATTCTTTAGCTCACTCCACCACCCCAGTTCAGACATGGCCATATGCAAATCAGTCTGACCCTGTGCAGCGTCATCTCTGCAATGTTTTTGCTCAGGCGGCAGATGTCATCCCACCTCTTGTGGCAGTGTGTATGACATCGGTTTGAGACACCCAGAGACAGCACCTTGCGGGCAATGGCCCTCAATATGGCCTTACGATACCAAAGGGGATGATGGACGGAGCGTTAGAGCAAATCAAACACTCACCCCCAGTCAGCTGATGCTTGTTTCCGGTCCAGGGAAGACATGGCTTGGCAGTTCGGGCTGGACTGTTACAGTTGTCAACTGCTATAATACATTGGGGCCTTAGGTCACGGGCAGTTATCCCTACCCCTTTGTAGAGTTATTTTGTCCTCATTTTGTTGTACCCTCGATCCAATGTTTGGTGATGCACGGAAACGCGCACAGATCGGCAATGATAAACTCAACTAATTGGTAAAGTATACACTGGTGTCAACGCTCTAGTGCCCTAATGATGCTGATTTTGTCTTTAATCTCATATGTTTGTTATTTCACGCATGTACTATCCTCTCGGAACGCTCTACACCAGATATGTTATTGTATCTGCCCTTGGCATGCGCTGTTGTCGATCTGGTGCTGTACTGCATGATTAAAATTGTAAAAGCCAATAAAAAGATTTAAACAAAAAAAGACTCCACTACGGCAATGCACTCCACACCGGCATCACCCAGAAACAGCTCAAGAAACGACAACGTTTAAAACGCCACATCCAGACTGGTCCTCGACATCACCCGCTGCAGCCACATCACCCAACACCTCTGAAAACACCACTGGCTCCCAGTCAACAAGAGAATTACCTTCAAGCTCCTCACTCATGCCTACAAAGCTCTACACAACGAAGGACCAACATACCTGAACCACCGCCTCGCATTCCACATACCCGCCAGACAACTCTGCTCTGCATAAGTTGCCCTAGCCTCCATCCTCAAGATCCACAAAACCAGAACCGGAGGAAGTTCATTCTCCTACCTCGCCGCCAAGACCTGGAACACCCTGCCCCTCCACCTCAGGTAATCTGCATCGCTGACCGAATTCGAGTAGGACCTCAAGACCTGGCTCTTCGAATGATCCTCCGCCCAATGCGACCAGCAGCTTCCCACCCCCATTGCCTTGAGACCCTCGTGGGTGAGTAGCCACGCTATACAAGCTTCTGATTGATTGATTACTACAGTTCTATTATATGTCAATATTTTGTTCTAGTCAGCATCTGTAAGTGGTGTTTCATTATTTCATTCCCACGTTGCAAAAATAGTTAGGGGGTTTTGTACTCTGTGTTGTAGGAGTGCTCTTTAAATGCTGGATTTGGGCCTTCCTCCATGTGCGAGGTTAATAATAGTGGTTATGGTGCCAGATTCATGAGGATGTCCACGGAATCCCCCCCCCAGGTAAATCTCACACCCTTTGTCATTTGGGCAGATGTCAAGAACTGCTCTTCCCCAATTGCAAATTTGCATCTGACTCTGTCAAATGTTATGAACACCTGCTCCTTGTACATGACACCTAATAAGGAGCAACGTCCTTGAATCGAGCCAGCAGCTTAAGAATCACGTTAGATTTTTAAAGCATGAATATCTCTAGATCTCTTCCATAGTTTGTCATTTGAGTAATAATTGTTTTCTCTCCTTCAAGTTTGCTCCTTGACTTGCTGTCCCCAATACATATACACAGTACACTCTTTTTTTGGGAATGTTCCATGGCAACTGTCTATTCTCTTTCATAATCAACCTCCAAACTGTAATTCTGTTTTTTGGAAATCCATTTCAGACTTCTTGGGCGTGAGCTTGATGAATGCACTGCACTGGTCCACCTTGTCTCCTTTCTGGAGAGAATAGTTTGTATCGTATTCTCTTTAGAGTCTAGTCTTACCTCCAGAAAGGTCACCTTTCTTTTGTAAATATGACTTTATAATTTCAGATTTAGAGTGTTCAAAACTTGTACGAACTCACAGGGTGGAAGCTTATTGCCAGACCATATAATGAACAGGTCATCGGTGTGCTAGGTCCTGAATTTACCAAATGCCAGCTTACAAATTGGTCTGTGTACTTCATTTTGTTAGTAGTCTATATTTGTTGTTTCTCCTACCAGCTCAGCAGGTTTGCGTATTTGGGTGCTAGACGGGTACCTATAGCAACGCAACAGACATGCCGATAGAGTCCTTAAACTGAAACACATTATTTTGCATACAATATTTAAGCATGTCAAGCATTATGCAATTGTGTAACATATACTGAGGATCTGACTTTAAGTTGGATGGCACTAGAGTAACAGTAAAATCGCACAATCTTTACCATTACTGTATAGTAATTTTGCACCAGATCCATGCATTTCAGAGTAAAACCACATGGAATTGATATGTGCGACCATTTTTTTGTCATACAATCAAACAGAATTCTCTATATTACGACATCTATTTAGTACCTGCTATGAGCATATTGTAAATGTATGTGCGAGCATGTGAATGGGTAGGGGTTAGGGAATGGGGTGTGGGAGTGTAGGAGAGGGAAGTGGAAAGTATTTTGTATATGGCAGAGTGAAGCATTGTATGCACCCCCTGTCAGACAAAAAAACAAGAAGGAGACTTGGCTGCTACTGCACCAAAGTTTCATGTGATATTTTCATTTGGTATCACTGGCTAAAAAAATAGAGTCAGATTCACCCGCAACTGTAAAAAATAAACTAGGGGGCCGATTACGATGGCAGTAGTAGGCACCTCCGTGGTGCTGGCGGTGCTGGCGGAAAACGTCCATTTACTTACTGCTGCGGCGGTCCTCGCGTCCGCCATATTACAATGGGAAAAGACAGCCCATTTCCCGTCCGTCGGGGAGTTTCCGGATCCGCCAGATTTTTCGTTCCGCAACGGTGGCGGAGGTGGCCAATAGAGAAAGACCGCCGTGCGGAATGATGTTACGACCGCCGGACAAATCACGATGCCTCAAACAGCCCATCCGAACGCAGCGGAGAAACCAGCCATCCGGAGACGGCGGAAGCACAACTGCGGAGATACAAACTCGAATCTGAGGCAACTCCACACGTTCCTGTCCGCCATGGATCCAGCTCTACAAGCCCTTCCGCTACTGTACCTCATCCATTACCAGCAGATAAGACGCCACCCAGAGACGGCGGAAGCACAACTACGGAGATAGAAACTCGAATCCGAGACACCTCCACACGTTCCTAGCCGCCATGGATCCAGTTCTACAAGCCCTTCCGCTGCTGTACCTCCTCCACTATCAGCAGATCAGATGCCGTCGCGGTCAACACCGCAGGTAAGTGAACAACACATCCCCGCATACAACCACAACACACAACTGTCGCGCTGAAGTACGTGTCCTCTCTACTTCAAACAGCCTGATGGAGACAGGAACATATCCCCCAGTGTAAGTACACATGTCCTGCACGTCACAAATTGACACCTCTGCATCGGGGTCACCCATCACCATAGAAATCACTGCAACTAGCCCAGTAGTGCCGGTCATGTCACCGCAGCAGTGAAGCCGCGGGAAAACCTGACCACAATGTACTAGGAGTCCAGGACATTGTCCCAGACAAGCAACACCAACATCACAACCTCCACACCACATGTAACATAAAAGAAGCACCACTCAGCACAACATATCTGCAGCAAGAAGTCATGTGCAGGGACACTGTCTAGAGTGTCATCTCATTAGGAACACCTTCAAATGTATAGTAACATGAGTGTAGGGTGAGGCAAGAGTCCCTCCAAAATGACCATAGTCATCATTGCGCACAAATAAGGGTCAGTCCACATACAATGTGGAACAGAGGAGGGCAGACCAAGTAGGGTGTGTATGTGTATTTCACAGTAGGGCAACAAGGTGTTGGAATGAGTCAGTGAGCCCAGGTAGATGACACTTCATATTAGACACCACTGCCACACAATCACAGATCACCACAGCCCCCAAGCAGTCATTGATAGGCCCATCACATACAATGGCAGACCATATCACACAATGACAGCCCATATCATGCAACACAGTGAGAAATTCCTGACTCAAACAGCAAACTCAAAGTAAGCACCACTGCACATTTGACTCACAAGTGTACTGCTGTAATAAATGACACCATGTGGGTATGTCCAGTACATCAACAACACTGACTACACTGCCAACTCACAGAACACCTACACACCATCACTACACCTCAACAAAGGGAGCACCAACTACAAAGTAGTGAATGAATGCCAAAGTGTCAGGAAGACTCCATCTTGACAGCAGGAAACTCTGACAGTGCATGAAAAACATGGAGGTATCTCAGATAGCATTTGTACATGACATGCAAGAGGTGCAACATATCACACTACACCTAGGCCATCAAATCAGACATGGGTGGCACAGTGAATGAAATTGAACTAAAGTAACATCTGTGCAATATCCCTGTGATACAGCAATGCAAGCTTTGCATTGGCCCAGGAATGATAGAAACTGTCATAAGCCATACAGTGACCAGCCCCACATCTGTGTCAACTCCCTTGACATGTGCATGCCACCAGCACAACACTCATGGTTCATTGTCACACTCCCTGATTGTCAAACCCAAGTATGACCTTCACACATACCCCTCATCTACCCATCTCACACCTTCACTACTCCACACCTGTGAGAAACACAGATAAAGGTGCAAATAATGTCCTGTGAGTTTCCTGAGAACCAATGCCACACCCTGGTGTGTATCTACAAATGTCAGAATCCCACTCAGGGATGTCTGAACCAATGCTGTTCAAAAACCATTTGCCAAACACATGTCTCACAAACAGCATCCAAAGAAGTCCATCAAGCTCACCCATGTGTAGGCAAACAGTGGATAGGCAATGTGACCCTAGACAGCACAGGAATAGATAACATTTTTACTCTGGCCAACTGCACAGACACCATCACCCAACCCAATCAAAAAATACATGATCAAATGCCAATCATGAACACCAACTGTGTGCAATAGGACAAAGCTGCAAACACAAACATATACACTCCACCAGTTACCAAGTGAGCATGGTGTCAATGTGTAGCACAAGCATGCACATGCACACTCCTGACAAGTGACTGCTCAAATATAGGAGGCCATAGCACAATTGCACACTCAAAACAAGCCAATGAACAAGACCCCACATTGCTGCATGTGACAGTCACACAAGAAATGGCCACAACAAATTCTACACACATCTGAATGTATTCCAATACACAAACTCCTCACACACAATGTCATGCAAATATAACATTACACACACATGGGCCTGTCAGTGGAAAGAGCCAACACAGGCCAAAGACTGCATCCATCAACACCAAGTACACAACATATGCACATACAAAATCATCACATAGCAAACTCAGCTGGACATCAGGGGACTCACACCAGGCAAGGACAAGGCAACATACACTCACAGCAGTGCATGTACAGTAAGCAGTGTGTGAACACCAACAAAACCAGTATCACACATATCTGAGTGCTCCACCATGAACTTCAACACCACAAATCATCACAGGGCACAGATCACATCACACTCAGGATGGGTAGCAGTACCTCAGCAATCACACATACACTTTAGCTATCACCCACTGCTGCACAACTCTGGAAAACACAGATGCATGGAACATGACTAGAGGACTGTGCTGGACAAACATCTGCACTGCACATGAGCAACCATGACTGCAATCAAGTAGAAGAAAATAGCAGATAACAAATTGTGAAACAGTCCTGAGTGGAACATTGGTCCTGGACATAGATCATCTTCCCACAGTATAGTGTCACACTATGAAGTGGTGGTGGGGGTCACACACTGGCAAGGCATGGGGTGGAAGGCATTAGACTGAAGTGGTGTGTACATCAGTATTGGACAGGTGAGGAGTGTACAGAGCAAAAACACATAGAGGAGTAACTCACAATGTGTAGCCATCAAAAGCCCCCATTGGGGATGGTCTGACTCTCAATACCACATACTTGTCCAACAAATGATGTAAAGTGACAGCAATGTATGAGAAACGTCACTCATAATGTCAGTTTGCCTGAGCAGGTCAGCACAGTAAGCACAAACGTAAGCAAGAGCCATGGCTGATCAACAAACCACAACACAGACATTGCAGTGAAACACTCTGCATACTCACAACTGACAGCAACAACAAGTAGGTGTACCCCAGGACTGCAAGGTCATACCGACACACTGCACAGTGCTCAACCAACAGCTCCTACATGTGCCCACTATCTAAAGCACGTGTCTGTCAATGTAAACAAACAGGCACTCATTACCTGGATCATACATGTGTGGAGGTGTCGTGTTCAAGGGCACATACTCATCAACACTTCTGCCAATGATAGGCCAATCACACTGTGTGACTACTCAACTGCACACATTCAAATGTACCCATGTAACTATGAAGCCAGGCCTACACAAGATGACTACACATCTACACTGCTGTTCACACATCAAGATAGATCCCACAGATATGACGGACCCTGTCCACCATGCAAGTTATCCTGTGGATAGAATTCTCTTCTGTTGTGGTACAGCATCCAAATATGATGTGTACAAAATTGGAGACCTGACAATAGAATGATTAGGATAAGATTAGATCACCACAGACAACCATCAGTGCCCCCTCAAGCCTCTGAGTCAAGAAGCACAAAAGTGCCTGTAACCTTTGGTAACCTCTGAAAAAGAAAATCAGGTATATGCCAATGTGAATGTGGCATACAGAGCATGTGTCACATGAACATATACACATATATTGCACTGCATCATTAGCAAGGGCAGCGACAAAGCTCACAACATGAGTAATAGTCTTTATTACATAAACTCTGCATAGGCATCAAAAGTGCAAAACATCAAGGCCATTGGCCAGTCCAAATTTCAAGTCCGCACATGTGTGCATGTAAACTTGCACATCAAATAGGTAACACAGTCCACTGCCATGGGAATCACCACAGGTCAGGGGCTTCGATTGGGCAGTCCAGGCGCCCCTGTTGGAGAAATGGTGTGGGGAGGGGGACTTGGCTTCAACTTTGGCTTGAAGTTGAACTGGGAGGGGGCTGATTGTCGGGGCCAGTTGGAGGACTGGACCTGGGAGGGAGAGAACTGGCTGAGGTAGAGGGATCCATGGATGTGGGATCCTGAGGGCTGCTTGGACCGGGTGGAGTGGTGGCACAGGGAGGTGGAGACATACTGTGTGGAGGCTCAGTGGCTGAGGGTGAATGTGGAGGGCTGGGTCTCAACTGTTTGGGGATCCGATATCCCACAAGTGTCTTGGCCGGAGTGAGAAGTGAGGTGGGCACAACAGCCGCACTCTTCCCCAAAGGTGTAGCAGGTGCAGGTGGCTCTCCACATGTGGATTTGCTGGACCTGTTGATACGCTGGGGGTGGCCTTGCCTTTTGCCCTGCATCCCCTGTTGTTGATGTACACTCCCCACTTTTCTCTCTTGTCCATGCTTCACAGGGGTGTGGGTGGGAGTCGACGTTTTGGGTGAAACTGCCTTTGGAATGTGTTTGGGCTTAGTCGTGGCAGGCACCAGGTTCACTGCAGACAGGGCAAGTGTCTGTGTGTCCTTGGGATCAGGTGTGGGGATGGGAGTGTCCTTGGATGGTGATGTTTTGGAGGAATCTAATGTGGATGCAAGCTTTTTTGCCATATGTCCCTGAGTGTCCTGTGATGGGCTTTTTGTCTTGCGGTTATGTGTGCTCATTTTGGGTTGTGGTGATGGTGTATGGTGTCTGGTACACTTAGAGTGCTGAGGTTGTGTGCTGCGTGTGGATGACTAGGTGCCTGAGGGCTCTGGCATGTGTATACTCTGGTCAGGTGGGGCCACTGGCAGGGTAGTTGCCAAAGGGACAGGAGCTGGACTGGGAGTTTGGGACTGCTGAATGGCTGCCGTCGCTGTGGAGGACAAAGACTGGACAGTTCGGTGTAGGCCACCCACATCCGAATGAATGCCCTCCATGAACGCAACAACCTGGGACAACTTGTTGCCATGATCCTGGAGGGCATTCAGGAGAGCAGTCTGACCCACACACAGCTGCCGCACAATTTCTACGGCCTCCACACTGAGGGCAGCAGGGGAGACAGGGGCAGCGGTGCCTGGGGGAAGGAGACTCTACCCTTCTTAGCGCTGCGGGCTCAGACAGCACTTGGGGGAGCATCCGGGAGGGTGGGCACTGGACGAGGTATGATGGAAGAAGATGCAGATCTGGAACTTCCAGTGCCCCCCAACATCGAGGAGTCACCACTGGACTGGGAAGATGTGGAGGTTGGTGTTTCCGGGCGGGAATCATCTCGGGAACTCCTGTCCCCCTCCGAGGCGCTGGTCCCCTCAGTGTCACTGAACTCCTGTGTCCCAGTCGTGCCAGTAGCTTCCCCAACGCTGTCGGGCCCCCGTCCTTCCCTGCCCTCGGTAGATGCTGCAAGAGACAGAGACATAGGTTCAGTATAGTGCCATACTCACAAACATCATATGCAATCAAAACTCAAATCCTGCAAATGATACTCCCATGTTGAACTACTCCATGTACTTTCAGCATATGCCACATTTATGCAATCATCAGCTGATGCATGGAAACATGCATAGTTGATAGTCATGCTCCATGTTGCGTAGACACAGCCAAATAGCTGAGCCTGTGCCTCCCTGTAACCACACATACAATTGTCTGTAGGCACACCTACATGCCTGTAGGTAAGATAGCTATACATCAAAACATGTTGTCTCTGTCACATATGGAGTATATTTCATGGAACACCACAGATACCAAGTCAAATATGTCCTTTTGCAAGGGCAATCACCTCCTGAAATCTACCATGTTGGGCTTTGAAGCACAACTACAGTTGTCCATTGGTGTCAGCTGTGTAGATGTTAAAATTCATTTGATGTGCACAGCACACATTTCTAAATGCACACTAACATGATGCTCACTGCTTTGTACTGCCAGTTGATGTCTCTGACACTCACACTGCAGCATATGTCACAAGGCCACATCTTATTTGTTAATGAAGTGATAATGAGCCCCATGTAACAATGTAGTCACAAACACAATGCACAATAGCATGAGAATGGGGAAAAAAATGCAAGCCATTCATAGGTTGTGACATGTCACAGACCATCATCTCCACAAGTGCCTGACAGGCCCTCATAGATCCAAGGCATGATAGTGTCTTCTGTTGATGAGGAAGTTGGTGGACTCCATTAGGACAGCTAATGTGTGAGAATACCTAGGGTCTGGCATATGACATCCTTACATTGTGCTGACTGATGACATTGAGGACACATCAATGTGCCAAAAAGTCACTCACTGATTAAAAGCTTTAGCCACAACTTCACCATGCACTGATGCACATGGACACCCCTCCACAATGCACACATACTGAGGACTGACACTCTGAGTAACCTTTGTTCATTATCATTTTACAAATTACTGTACAACACCTCAGTCACATCACAATTTGCCATACACACAGATCACATCCAACCATGTTAAGCCATAGTGCCAAAACAATTTCGCAATAGCCAGCTTCAGCTACATTGCATTTAAATCACAGAGTCTAACCATCCCAGTAAAGTTGCCATGTGCACAAATGGCAAATGCAAATCAGCCAATGCATCACTGCAATCATCACCATCTACCCCATCAGCACCTGTGTGCACTTGCTGTCACCATGGTAGGAAATACAGCATGTTATGCCATGCTGCTGTTATCATGCTAATATATTTTGCAATGGTGCTGTCTTCTCTATCATTGTGAAAAAGGACCCATGGGACAGGTGTGACCTTTCCCAACTCACTGCTCACTGAGTCCACATCTGTGCCTGTCTCTAGCCACTAACACATCATCACATGAGCACACTATTGTGCTAGCCACACAGCACACACAAGCCTGACAAGTGTACTGGGCTACACACTTCACACAATGAATTATCCTGTGTATGAAGGTCTCAGTTCAGACAACATTCATACAATGTGACATGAACACATGGCAAGATGATTTAATATGACAAGGTTCATGTGTTTTAACACATGAGAAACAAAATGTGGTACGAATGCAGAACTGCTGCACTCAACACTGAGGCCACTTAGAAGCCATTGCATCACACTAGAGACATCACAGAGTTCCGCACTTGCTCAGGGCTGGGATTCATGCAGTCACTCATACGCAAAGTCACACTTTGCACAATA
Source organism: Calotriton arnoldi (assembly GCA_963921515.1). NCBI lineage: Eukaryota > Metazoa > Chordata > Amphibia > Caudata > Salamandridae > Calotriton > Calotriton arnoldi. The sequence goes on from CAWUFW010002610.1 coordinate 222,906, forward strand.
CTCACCCCCAATTTGCTGCTGATGGGCCCTCAAGCGTCCATCCAGCTCTGGCTGTGTCACTGCCAAGATGCGGGCCATTAGTGGTGTCATGGTCCTGCGGGCCAACCTGCCACTTCGAGGGAGCACCCCCAGCGTCATCTCTGCGATGTTTTTGCTCAGGCGGCAGATGTCATCCCACCTCTTGTGGCAGTGTGTATGACGTCGGTTTGAGACACCCAGAGACAGCACCTTGCGGGCAATGGCCCTCAATATGGCCTTACGCAGATGGACCTTAAGCTGCAGGCATGGGAAACAAGAAGAGGAAGTTTCTGTGACACTGTGTTGTGTACCACTGTGTGTCAGTACAGGAGCATGAAAATACATACCACACTAATACATCAATGGAGAGCAGAGCCCATACAGCATGTCACATAGTACATTTGGATCAACCCATATCATAGCTATGTAAACATCTATGATGATGGACACACTACATGCCCATCTCATACACATGCAGAGTGCCAGCACAGAAACAAAAGTAATAATGGGCCTCAGCTGTGATGCACTATGTGAGTAAGCATGACATACAATACACTGGAAATGATGTGTAGTGGTCAGACTCACTGTGTCCTACACTACACACCCCTTAATGTCCTTGACCATTGCATAGCTACATGTGTCATGGTGGTCACATTTAGGTCCCTGATCTTACATTCTCACACTCTTCTCACAAGGTGGAGGCCTGTCTTGTGAACTCCTCAGGCCTATGATAGCTCATGGATAAAGAGGGTGGTGGACATCACATATGTTTTACTCAGTCATTTTAGTGATGGTTCCTTGTAACATTGGGCAGTTACTGTGCAGGCCAGAGGGCCTTACACTTAGGATAAATGTGGTCCATCACATAAATCACATGCATGTACAATGTTAATGGAGAAACAGTGCATACATACATGCGAGACTCAATACATCATGGAATCAATAGTAGGATGGCATGTCAACTTCACATTTAGCTGATGTGCCATAGGTGATTTACCACCAAGAGTGATAGACTAAGGCGTTGTACTCCTGTGCAGAATGAACACATCTCCAGAGTGTCAATTTGAAAGCTGTACACACATTATCCAGTACCCTCGGGCCAATCTACATTTGAAATGTCACAAATGAGCATATGAACACTTAATGGACTATCACATCACATAGCACAGGGAATGTGTGTTCAGAGTTCGAGTGTCTCAAACCAGCAGTGTAACTGTATAACTGCTAAAACACAGTATGTCATTCCCATCCTTAAATGCAGTCAGGGATCTGTGGAAATAAGGCTACACGCCCCATTGACATGAAGTCAGCATGCTAGGCAGTGTCTGACACATTTACATTACCCAGTCTCAGAACAACATGTATTTTTTTTGGCTTAAAAAGAGCTGCACAAGTGTCTATGTTGCCATCCTCTCCACATACTCAAGTGCATTAAGTACTAGGTCATGTATGGACCATGCTGTTGGCAAAATATTGATGAATGAGCATTGGCTTGCACTCACAGGCACATACTACTGTACAGTAACATCATGTGAGCATTCTGAGCACTCTCAAACTTTTACTCAGACACTTACTAGTACCTCTGGAGCACCATATAGCCTCCCATACTGGGCAAGGACCTCGTCCACCAGGACCTCCAGCTCCTCTGTGGTGAAGGGACGGGCCCTGATGTTCTCTGTTCAAGCCATCACTGAGGCCACAGTACAGGTACAGCAGCCGTTGGTGGTGATGAATGGCAGGCAGCAGTGTCTGAATGCAAGTGACATGTGTGGCTCTCTCACAGACATTTATAGGCCCCGAGGGTTGTGTCAGTGGTACTCTACTGATGCAATTGGTCTGCCTGGTTTGCATCTTACAATTGTATCCAATGACCGTGACCGCAGTGGCGGTGCACGCCTACCGTGAGTTTCGAAACTGTATTGCGCTACCGCGATGGCGGTTCCCATTGGCTGCCATGGCATTGTCATTGGCGGTGTCACACCGCGGGTGCCAGGTGGTCTCTACCGCAATCCAGCATCTTTCAATTGTGTCCAATGGCCATGACCGCAGTGGCGGAGCACGCCTACTGCGAGTTTCAAAACTGTATTGCGCTACCGCGATGGCGGTTCCCATTGGCTGCCATGGCATTGTCATCGGCGGTGTCACACCGCGGGGGCCAGGTGGTCTCTACCGCAATCCAGCATCTTTCAATTGTGTCCAATGGCCGTGTCCGCAGTGGCGGTGCACACCTACCGCGAGTTTCAAAACTGTATTGCCTACCGCGATGGCGGTTCCCATTGGCTGCCATGGCATTGTCATTGGCGGTGTCACACCGTGGGTGCCAGGTGGTCTCTACCGCAATCCAGCATCTTTCAATTGTGTCCAATGGCCATGACCACAGTGGCGGAGCACGCCTACCGCGAGTTTCAAAACTGTATAGCGCTACCGCGATGGCGGTTCCCATTGGCTGCCATGGCATTGTCATTGGCGGTGTCATACCGCGGGGGCCAGGTGGTCTCTACCGCAATCCAGCATCTTTCAATTGTGTCCAATGGCCTTGAACCACAGTGGCGGAGCAGGCCTACCGCACCTATGGACACATTGTGCTATTGAATTGCCACTTGGCAAGTTTCATCACTGATCACTATACATTCACACTATATTGTTGCACCTGGATGGAAAGTGAAAGGAGAGTGTGACATTTAACTCAATGATGCCCACACATGTCATGTCAGTACACATGAGTACATGCATTGGCATGTACTTCCTCACATGTCAAATATGATATTTGTGTGCATGTACACAGATTTGATGTGTAATGGAGTCTCATACTTGTGAACATGTCAATGTGTTAAATGGCTACTCAACCCACAGTAATGATGGACTGACCACATAATGTGCCTATATCACTGTGTACAGAGGTGTATTTATCTTGATCAGCTTGACCAGCTTACACACTCGTGCTCATTGTGTAAAAATGTTGTGCTTAGTGAGACTAAAGCAAGAAGGTGTTGCAGGTACAGCAGCTACGTAGAAGTCAGCAGTGTTGCTATCTGCCACATGTGCTGTGTCAGGTACACCCAGGGCTGGTGACACAAGATGTAGGAGTGTACCATTTACCATTCACATAGTCTGATTCTGATTTGGAAGTAGTTAGTATGTACATCCTGACCACATGAATGACTACATGAGATCAAGGTGCCTGTGCATGTGACTTGTGCATTACGCTGTTGTTACAGTCCTGTCAATGTTGGTGCTGTGTTAGTCATTATGTAAGATGTTTGCCACATCTCATCTGTGAATTGAATTTACATGTGTCCTCTTTCATTATATGTAGGAGACGACCAAATGTGCATCGGCCTTCCCCAGTGCTGGTGAACATGGAGGATGAGGACATCATAAGGAAATTCCGTCTAAATCGCCTTACCCTTCAAGAGCTATGTGCTCAGTAGAAGCCCCATCTGAGGCCTCACAGAACCTATCCGACAGCTTTGACGCCAACAGTTAAGGTGATGGCTGCCCTGCATTTTTTTGCCACTGGTTCGTTTCAGTACACGGTGGCCATCGCTGGTGGAATGTCTCAAGCTATGTTTAGCATGGTGCTGCGTGATGTCCTGTCTGCAATGTTGACCTACAAGGACCGCTACATCCACTTTCCAAGGAGACATGAATTGGCAGATGTGAAGGGTGATTTTTATGACCTTGGACACATACCTAATGTTGCACACACGTTGGCCTAGTTCCACCACAGGCACGTGAGCACATATACCGTAATAGGAAGCATTTCCATTCCATTAATGTGCAAGTGGTATGCCAAGCGGATATGATTATCTGCCATGTATGTGCCAAATATCCAGGATCTGCACATGACCCCTACATACTGCGTAACAGCATCATCCCACAATTGATGGAAAATCTGCATCCTGAGCGTGCGTGGCTTATCGGTGAGTATGCTGAGTCAAGTAGTGTGCTGTATGTGTGACATGTTGTTCTGGTCAACTGTTTATATTACTAAATTGGTCTAGGTGACTGCGTATCCCAACCGTCCTTGGTTGCTGAGCCCACTGAGGAATCCAAGGACCCCGGGTGAAGTCTGCTACAATGATGCACATGGGAGGACACGTCGTGTAGTGGAGCGTGCTTTTGGGCTTCTGAAGTCTAGATTCCGGTGTCTGGACAAGAGCGGAGGTGCACTACTCTACTCTCCCCAAAAGGTGTGTCAGATCATAGTTGCATGCTGCATGCTCCACAACCTGACCTTGCGCAAAGAGATCCCCCTGCTCCTGGACGATGATGAGCAGCAGATGCCCCCCGCTGCAAATCCACACATGCCCAGTGACGATGATAGTAGAGAAGAGGAAGGTGTTGACTTGCATCAACAGCTCATCGACAACTACTTCCCTTAAGTGTAAGTGACATTGTACAACAGTGACATTGTCTGTTGGCTGTGATGGTAGTGGCAAGGCATAGATGAGGTTTTTGGCTGCTGGCTGTTGTTGGCTCACTGCTAATGGCTGATGTGTGTGGCACAGTGTATTGTTTTCCACATACCTCATGTCTATGTTGATGGTGTTGGTCATTGTTATGTGTGATGGCTTTTGTACAGTGTTGACAAGCGGTGTGTTGTTGCTGTAAAGGCATCACCTGACAATTAAATGTCATCCTCTTGTGTCTTTCTAGGTTCCTTCACACCATCAATGCCTCGTCACAATCAGAGCTTGGGGTACTTTGGTATCTGAGTTGACATTGTACATACTGTGATAAACATGGAACTGACACAAAGGCATAGGTGTGTAAAGGGTGTTTATTTTCAAATCGGTTTTGTTAAAATTTAAAGTGGTTGTTATAAGATTTGTGCAAAGTGAGTGTATGAGTTGTCAGTGATGGTAAATGAAACAAATAGTGTAGTCACCACATTGATGTAATCACACAGTCCAACAAACTCCTGCCATCAACATGGCAATGTGGGTTAGGATAATCAACAAAATCAATGTCCAGGGCAACACACGTGCCATCATGGCTGGCTCAGCGACTTCGCTTTGGTTGGTGCTTTGCCACGTGATCCTCCTGTGATGTTTCTCAGACGTCCCCTCTTGTGTTTGGCAGGGGGGGCCTCTGCTGCAGGCTCAGCGGTGTCTGAGGAGTCATTGTCTTGCAGCTCACCCCTCTCTGTGGCCGCAGCTGAGGTGGTGGGAGTATCAGCAGGCTGGCCACTGGAGGGGGGTTGAGCCGTCATTTGAGCAGCATTTCTGTCCCTCAGAACACCCACAAGCTGGCCCATGAGATCCACAAGTTGGCCGATATGTGTGTCCATGGACCTCAGCAGCAGGCCGAGCTCACGCACTTCTTCAACAACCTGGCCCATCTGTCCCTAGTTCTGTTGGTATGAACCAAGGACTCTTGCAACGGTAGCCAGCGCTTCTGTCTCAGTTTCCTCCTGTGATTGTTCCCCAGTTGCCCTCCCACCTGCCCTGCTGACACGGACCTGTGGCGGTGGGAGTCGACGCTCCCGCACACTCTCTCTGGCATCCTCGGATTGTGTGGTGGTGTTACTAACCACTGAGGCAGGGACAGTGTTGCAGGCAGCAGTGGTGATGGTGGAGGTGGCTGCCGCACAGGTCGTTGTAGCAGGGGTCAGCTCTGTGGTTGTCGCTGTGGTGGTGGTGGTGATGGGGACTATGAGGCCCTGAGAAGAAGTGCGCCCTGGCAGTCCTGAGGGGCCAGGTTGTGGCTCCTCATCCAAGAAACGTAGAGAAGCAGCATCAGAGAGTTCACGTTCCAGGGGGTAGACTGGCTCTGCTGGTTGTTGGTGTTTTCAGCAGCAGTTGCTTGTGGATCTCCTGTTGAACATAGGTTATATTGTCAGTTAAGTGTACTCCGCAGGCTTGGTGTCAGACTTTTGGATGTTACATTTGATATGCCAAACAGTTTACATTGCAATCACTTGTTATTGGTAAAAGATTATCAGCATCATGACATAATGATGCGGTACATACATTACTTGTCATTAGTGTGACATGTAAATTGCAACCATGGGACACGTACAGATAGCGTGTTTACAAGGACATGTCATCATCTACCAACTTGGTGCAGATCAACTTTTGTTAATGCGTGGTTTTTGTTTACTCTTCATAGAATCTGTTTCAGCTTTGCAAAAACTAGACATTTGATTAATTTAAATTTTCTTTCATATCATGTACTGTTCTTTTTTTGACAAATTGACCGTGCATGGTTTGTGTTCATATGGGCCTTCATGCTCTGACACCATGGCACTTACACATTGCATTCTGTGCTGTGCATGATTGGGCCCTGCATTTGCTTTACATGTGACTTGGTGAGTCAAAGTGTAATTTATGTGACAGTTACATGTGCTTAGCTGTCTGCACACTGGATGTAACATTTGGGTCTATACAGAGTTGGCTGACATGTGAGGGATGTTGTAGTCATATGGCTCCATGCATTTTGAGAAGGATGACAGGGTGCATGCACTGACTACCTACCTGTTAGGTAACACAGTGGGGGAAATGGCTGCCACATGGTTCTGGGTGGGGGGAGTGCTCCATCCTGCTCAGGGGTGACACAAGAGAGCATGAGAAGGCTACCTACCTGTAAGTTTGAGAAGAGCAATGAAATGGCTGCCCCATGGTTCTGGGTGGGGGGAGTGTTCCATCCTGCTCAGGGGTGAGACAAGAGAGCATGAGAAGGCTACCTGCCTGTAAGGTTGAGGAGAGCAATGAAATGGCTGCCACACGGTTCTGGGAGGGGGAGTGCTCCATCTTGCTCAGCTGTGGGACAAGGGTACCTTGTGGGAGTAGTAGTGCTGGCTGCCTGGACACACACCCCCCTCCCTGTTAAGATGGCTACCTACCTGTAAGTTTGAGGAAAGCAATGAAATGGATGCCACATGATTCTGGGTGGGGGGAGTGTTCCATCCTGCTCAGGGGTGAGACAAGAGAGCATGAGAAGGCTACCTGCCTGTAAGGTTGAGGAGAGCAATGAAATGGCTGCCACACGGTTCTGGGTGGGGGGAGTGCTGCATCTTGCTCAGCTGTGGGACAAAGGTACCTTTTGGGAATTGTAGTGCTAGCTGCCTGGACACACCCCCCCTCCCTGTTAAGATGGCTACCTACCTGTAAGTTTGAGGAGAGCAATGAAATGGCTGCCACATGATTCTGGGTGGGGGAAGTGTTCCATCCTGCTCAGGGGTGAGACAAGAGAGCATGAGAAGGCTACCTACCTGTAAGTTTGAGGAGAGCAATGAAATGGCTGCCACATGGTTCTGGGTGGGGGGAGTGTTCCATCCTGCTCAGGGGTGAGACAAGAGAGCATGAGAAGGCTACCTGCTGTAAGGTTGAGGAGAGCAATGTAATGGGTACCACACGGTTCTGGGTGGGGGGAGTGCTCCATCTTGCTCAGCTGTGGGACAAGGGTGCCTTTGTGGGAGTTGTAGTGCTGTCTACCTGTACACATACACCCATGGAAATATTGTTAGCTACCTTTGAGGTGATTCAGAGGACGGAAATGGTAGATATGTGAGAAATGTGTTGGGAAGAGTGTGTTGTACGTAAGTGCATTTTGGTCTGGGAAGTGTAGCTTTCTAGTTGTGCAAGACAGTACATGGCAGTGTAATGGGATACATTTGTTGGTACTTACCAGCCTCCACTCCCCCGGGTATTCCTGTGAGACTCTCTGGATGCAGTATGGCAAGCACCTTCTCCTCCCATTCGGTGAATGTTGGTGGTAGAATGGGAGGGCCACCGCCAGTCCTCTGAGCCAGCTCATGGTTCTTGTTGGCACGCTCTTTCACCCTGGTCTTGAGGTCATGCCACCTCCTCTTGATGTCACACAATGTGCGCAGGGTCGTCCCTACTGCATTGACTTTGTTGACTATCCTTTCCCACATTTGATTTTTTCTGACTAGTGGTGTCTGTTGGACCATGCTTCCAAACAAATGTGGTTCTACTCTGATTATCTCATCTACCATGTCTGACAACTCATTGTCTGTGAATTTTGGCATTTTTTTCTATGCCATGGTGTGTGATGTGCAAATGGGTGACAAGTGCAGGTGGGAAGGTGGTGGTGGAGATGTGTGGTATGTGTTGGTGTTGTTGGTGTGGGTGGTTGTGATGGTGTGATGTGTGATGATTTGTCTCTCCTTTCTGCTGTGGTGTTTGGCCCTTCACTTCTGGAGTTGTGCAAAGGATGGTGGCCAGGGAAGGGGTTGGTTTTATACTCAGCTACGTGGGTGTGTCCAAATGGAGTATTCATGTCAGGTGTGTTTTCTGGGTTGACCTGGGATTTGTATTTTTTTTGCCATGGGGATGTGTCATTGGGGTGTGTCACATATTTTTTAAAGCAGCGGAAAACAATCAGCCACACTTGGTAGCCTTGTCGTGTGGTTGCATTCGACTGCCATTCCTCTTTCCGCGCGACCGCAGCTGTATGAACGCAATGATCGTTCCACCAGCTCTGCCATTCATCTTTTCGCGCAACTGCGGTGGTCGGAAACGACTGATTGTTCCGCTTGCTCCGCCATTTTATCGCAATTTCACTTGCGGTCATTCCGTTGGTGGATTGGCGTTTTTTATTCTTTCCGCAGCATTACCGTCCGCCGCGGTCGGATTTTCTGGTTTTCCGGACGTTGCCTGCAGAGTTTTGTAGAATCCGACCGCCGCGGTCGGATTTTCCAATCATTGCATCGTAATGTGACCGCCGGTTTTGCCGCGGTATATGCGGATGTTTTTTTTCCGCAAACACGGCGGTCGGAGTGCTTTTCCGTCCGCCATCGTAATCGGCCCCTAGGTGTGGAAAAACCAAAATACTTGAAATTTAGGCAGAGTGGAGTTACATGACCTAATTCCATTCCGTCTGACTCATGATCAGGTCCTGAATTGGTAGTCTCTTCAGAAAGTGCTCACAGGATCCAATTCAATATCTGTGTTTAATGCTCATATATAAATCTGAAGTATCCAGAGTGATCTTATATATTATTTATTATTATTATTAAAATTTCTATGGCGCACAGCTACCCCGAAGTGTTTCCCGGCGCCTGTTAGAAAGGAAAGGGGCCAAGTAAAGAAATTACTCATTGAACAACCAAGTTTTTAGTCCTCTACAAAAGTGCTCATAGAGTGTTTCATTACGTAAAGTCAAGGGAAGAGAGTTCCACAGGGAGGGACCTAGGTAGGCAAAAGATCGACCACCTATGCGCAGCAGTCTAACTCTGGGAACTGAAAATTTCACTTGCGACATAGAACGGAGAGAGCGTGCAGGTGCGTAACGATGGACCAAAGATTGAAGGAATAGAGGGGCTGTACCGATTTTAATCTTGAACATGTAGCTCAGGGCTTTGAATTTAATACGATTCTCTACCCTGAGCCAATGAAGATCGCAAAGAGAGCCAGAGATAGAGGCCGTCCTCGGCACCTGGCAGAGCAGTCGAGCGGCTGCATTCTGCACCACCTGCAATTTTTGCAACACGTCTTTATTTGCACCCAGATATAAAACGTTACCGTAGTCCAGCCTGGAAGTAACAAGGGCCTGGAGTACGGTTCTCTGAGTGGGGCCAGGCAGCATCCACAGGATTTTCTTGAGCCATTTAAGAATGGTGAAGCAGATTGAGGCCACCTTAATGACCTGCTGTTTCATAGACAGTTGGTCATCAATGATGAAGCCTAGGTTACGGACTTGATGAGACGGCAGGGGTAAAGCACCCATTACTGACGGCCAATGCTGGGGACCCCAGAGATCTTTGTTCTTCCCTAAAATCAATCAGGACTTCAGCTTTTTCGCCGTTTAGTTTTAACAAGTTCGTTTGCATCCAGGATGCAATTTTGGACAAACCAGATTGAAGGGAAGATGAATCAGAGTCTTGCACAGCAGAAAGCGAAACAATTATCTGGGTGTCGTCTGCATAGGAAAATAGGGACAGTCCTGCCTCTTCGGCAATCATTGCCAGAGGTCTAACATAGATGTTGAATAATAGAGGACTCAGCACAGAGCCCAGGGGTACTCCAAGTGGGGATGGATGGATATTGGAGCTGGCCGTAGAGGAAAAGATCTGGAACGTGCGATTGGCCAAAAAGGAGTCAAGCCATTTCAGAGCTAGGCCGCCAATGCCCAGAGATTGTAGATCTTTTAATAGAACGGTATGAGATACCGTGTCAAATGCAGCACTCAAATCAAGCAAAATGAGTGCCGCTGTGTCCCCATTGTCCAGACGGTGACGAAGCATTTCGGTAACACCCAAAAGGGTTGTTTCCGTAGAAAAACCTGCTCTGAATCCAGATTGAGAAGGGTGCAAGAGGTTATGGGATTCAATGAAGTGGGATAGCTGTGAGTTGACATGCCTTTCCAAAACTTTAGAGAAGGCTGGAAGCAGTGAGATAGGCCGGAAATTGGAAAATTGAGAAGGGTCTGCATTCGCCTTCTTAAGAAGAGGAAGAACCATGGCATGCTTCCATTCGGACGGGACTGTTGCTTCCCGAAGGGAGGCATTAAGGAGTTCCATTATTAACATCAGTGAAGGCAGCTCAAGCTGCTTTAGCACCGGAATGGGAAGTAGGTCACAAGGTGAGCAAGACTTTAAGCTACCCAAAAGTTGCTTAAAAGAGTCCATATCCAAAGGGGACCAAGTTTCGAGTGTATTATAAGATTTATAGTTCACAGGTCCAGTGTTATTAGCTGCATGGGGGAGGATATTAGCCTGCTGTATGGTGTTAGCCAGCTTGTCCACATTCAGTGCAGTATACATTTTTTCAACATTACTTAAAAAGAAGTTGGCAAGATCCTCACATTGCACTCCATTTAGGATTAAAGGGGTGGTCTGACAATCTGACCCCGATAGCTCTTTGACCACCTTGAACAAGGTCCTAGAGCAGTTCTGAGCATTTGAGATAGTAGAGGAAACATATTCAGCTCGTGCTGTTTTACAGTGAGATGGATAGTCCCTTATAGCTTTTTTATAGGCATGTTTAGTGTCAGACGCATAATTCTTCCTCCACTGTCTCTCCAACACTTTACATTTGGTTTTTTCTTTTTTTAGACTCTCGGTAAACCAAGGGGCAGGGAGTCGGTGGTTATTCACCCTCTTATTAGAAAGAGGGAGGCAGGCATCAATGGATTTTAGAATCCAGTTTTGAATGGTCCCTCGGTCAGCGGTAGATATTAATTTAATAGCAGGAGCACTATTGAGGAGGAGCTTATTGAAAACTCTAATGTGAAGTTTCCCCCAATTTCTAAATTTCGATTTAGTTCCCAGGGCTGCTACTGGTAGATTGGAAGCAATTTTAAAACGAAAACTAACCCCAAAGTGGTCTGACCAGCACAATGGGAGGGCCGGGGGGCAATATATGTTGGATAAATTGGAGAGGACAGGATCCAGTAAGTGACCAGCCACATGAGTAGCACCCGAGTTACATAGCAGAATATTCATTGCTGTCAAATCAGAGAGAAATGCAGCACTTTTTACACAAGTCGGGTCATCAAGATGCAGATTAAGGTCACCCAAAATGGTGAAATTAGCGGCATTGAGCAGGTAAGGGGTGACAAGATTAGGAAACGACTCAACCCATGGGCCGACAGGGCCAGGGGGGCGATAAACCAATATGCCTGAAAAAGTGAACTGGGGGGTCAGAGTAAGTTTAAATAAGGAGGCTTCGCAGCCCATAGCTGGGAAGTCATCAAGTTTACAGTCAAGAGACTCATGATAGATTACTGCAATGCCTCCCCCTATCTTAGCTATCCTGTCTTTCCTAGCAATGGCATAGTTAGTAGGCAAGGCTATGGCTACATCAGGGCCTGAGCTATTATTCAGCCAGGTTTCAGTAAGAAAGATGGCATCGGGTTGCTCATTAGTAAGAAGATCAAAGATGTCAGCCTTATGTTTGGGAAGTGAGCGGCAGTTAATATTAAAAAAGGTAAATTCCTTATTGGATAGGGGGCTGCATTTTTGTGAGGATGTTCCCGGAAGCGTAGGGTTAGCACATGTATTAGAGTTACTTTGTTTAAGACTTAATCTATTAATGTTCTCCTTGTGAATCCCCGTGGTAAAAGCAAATGCACAGTGTAAACAGCGTGCGCAAGCTTCCTCAAGATTAAGTAATATGCAGCCAGAAGACACCGTACAGCGATACTCACGGAGTTGTTTAGAGGAATAACTCAGACTATTAGTCCCAGTTGGGCCAGGGGTCCTGGCCCCTGGTCCCGGACGGGCGCGGACGGGCGAAGAAGGGCTTGCCTTCGGCGCGCCCGCTGCGTGTCCATTCTCTGCCCATTAAATAAGGTTGGAGGCAGGACGGCGTGCACCCACTAGAGCGCTGACCGTAGCGAGCGCGTGGCAGAACCAGAATGGCCACCCGGGGAGAAATAAGCCCCGTAAAATGTGCAAAATGCAGAAGGTTTCTGAGTATAACACACTCAGAACGAAGTACAATTTAAAAAACTAACAGCCAACATCAGTAAAAAAACGATAGATTTACATTTCAGTATAACTAAAATACATTGAATAAAAACAATAAGGCAGCAGCAAGAGCAAGTGAACGGCCATAGAATATAATGAATTTTCGACAAAAAAGTCTATTCTGTCATGTATGATTGTAGCGATAAAATATGAGATCGTAAATAACCTGGCTCTTCGACAGACCCCCTCCTTGATGGACTGGAACCTGCACCCCCTGCCCCCCCCTACCCCCAGCGCCTTGAGACCCTTACGGGTGAGTAGTCGCGCTTAACAAACGCCTGATTGGATTGATTGGATTGAAATAATGCTCTACATATTTTGAAGTTGATTCCAACAGGCCGTCGATGGAAGAATCAGTCGTACGGACTGGCTATCTAACGGCATTCTAATGAATCTTGTGTAGGAAGTACATTGTGAGAACTGTTGGATTGTCTTTTCTTAAATATGAATATTTTTAATAGTTTATTAGTCCTTGACTATACCTATCAAACAAAATGTTTGTTATGATCGTATAATCTGTTTATGTTGCATGAGGATGCAAAGTTCTTAGTATTCTTTGTTATGTATCTAGCATATTGCCTCTTGCAGATAGGCAGCTTTTCACATTAATACCACGTTGTCTCCCTTATTGGAGGGTTCAACACATCAGTCTTTACACTCTTGGTTTCCATAAATATTTCCCTCTCTTTTTAGTACTCAGTTTTTTTGATTACTTCTTAACATCTTCAAGCCAGGAAGTCTGTCTATCACATTAATTGGTGATTTAGGCACGTGTTTAGATCTCTTTACTAAACTGCTGGACTCAGAACCACCAGATCCAGACCAGCAATGTTATATGGTTCCGCTCTGTCTGAGTCATTACTTAGTTCCATCAGTGTTTGAAGATTTTCCACATCTGATCCCATCAGACCTAATGTGATTTACGTTTCATCCAACTTGCACCTCTCTTTTTGAGGCAAATGAGCAAACTACTTGGTCGGTTTTAGATTCTAAGGGGCCGATTCCGATCTCGGCCGGTAGGGCACCGAATCGGATTCGGCTTAACCGGATCGGATTCGGAGCCCCCTTTCCCAACCGATTCGTACGTGCGTCCGGCCGAGCGAGTACGATGCGAGCGCACGCGAAATCGCCGGCCGACTTGTTCGCGGGTCCGAAGTGCTCCGACCGACTCGCACGGACACGACTCGCACCGTGCTATGGAGTCGTTCCCCGGCCGGGCAAGTACGATGCGCGCCACGAGCAGTCCGACCGACTCGCGCCGTCCGGCTCGAAAGAGCAGTCGGAGCTGCACTTTGGGGGTCCGTGTCGGACCCCCCTGTATGCGTAGCCGCGCGAGTCGTACACAGGGGGGACCCATGGGTCCCCCCTACCTGTGCATGTATGCCGCGAGTCGCTTCGAGGCGTACCCGCTGTAGGGGGCACCCTTGTTCGCCTCGCACCCATTGGGTCAATGGGAGCCCGCGTACGCGTTGTACGTCCGGCTCCCATTGACTCAATGGGAGTCCGACCGACTCGAGTCCGATTGCATGCTTGCGCATCGTACTCGTTCGGTCGGACTGCCAGAGTCCGATTCGGTCGGAAATCTCTCCGGGTCCGGCTCGGTCGGAGAGATTTCCGGCCTGAATCGGAATCGGCCCCTAAGTATATTTGGAAATGTCTTTCCTGGTTTTTGAAGCGTTAAACTGGATTTAACATTCTGACCTAGAAGAAATTAAGTACTTCCTTCTCTTTTTCATTTAGCATATGTTTTGAAAAGAGTACAATTGTTTTATCCATTTTTGTCAGGTCACTTCGTTCTCTTGATTCTTCATGTAGTAATGTATACTCTTTTCCCATGTTTTTAATTCTTCTGAATCGCCTTTTTATCATGTATCTTCTTTTTAGTTTGATTTTGTGATTCTTTGTTGATTTCCCTTTTCTTTTTCTTCTGAGACTTGGAGCCCAATTTACAATTTGGCAGACAGGGTACTCTCTCACAAATATGATAGAGTTCCCTGTCTACCAAATTCTCAATCCACTCGCCCTAGTTAAAGTTGGGTAGGCTGTCGGGTTTCCATTGGCGGTGCCTCCCTGCTGACTCTATTGATGCAAAGCCTACTCTAGTGGTCTGACAGAGTGCTGGCCATCAGAGTAGGTATCCTTTGCTACAAGAGCAACCTTTAAACCCATGGGAACCTAGTTAAATCGTAATATTCTCAAACAGTGGTTCTCATTTACATAATTAACAATAATCAGTGGAAACACTGCACCCATCCAATGCTATTGTCTTACATTATATGATCAACACTCGCTTTGGTCTGATAAAAACATAAGTTTTATTCACTTTTGAAAGCACATAAGCAAAAGAATCTTCAAGGCACATAAACAAATAAAACCAATCTTCTTCAGTGCAATGTGTCCTCAGTGAATGAAAGAGAACCACAAGCAAGAGAAACTATAACGTAGGTGAATCTAATAAAAGAAAATGTGTTCTCGTAACAAACTACACTTTGGATATAATTAGTCCATTTGCTAAGATGAGTTGTGTTGCTTGTTTGTTATTTGATGCTGTCAACAACTTTTCGACCCCCAGTGAGCTACAGACTAATACATGGCTTTGTATGGTCACAGATGCATCTGTGTGATACTAAAAATAGAATCAGAACACTAGTAATGTGGGATGGTAATGGTCAGCTTCCATTTTGGAATGATGAGCCAGTTTGATGTGTAGGGGTGGTGAAGCAGGAATTTAATTTTACCAATATGTGGAAAGAAATCTATAATACTCATTCAGGTATGTATTACACCTCTAAGATGAGTGCAATCAAACTGTTGTGCAAGTATTGCAGACGTGGTATAATGTCCTGTCAAAATTAGATCGGCTTGTAGGAGAGGCCCAGATACAAGCATAAATTGGTGATTTACACATGCCACAATCAGTTTTGACCTCACCAGTGGATTCTGAATAGGTGCGGTAAAGATGACCATTGTATTCTCAATGGATTAAGGGTGTCAAACTACCATCGCTATTTACGGCTGATTTTTGTTTTCTCCATTACCCCTCAGGGTAAACCTAGGGTGATGAACAGAAAATGCAATTTTTGACCCCCGCATCCAGGGTGTTATTAGTTGTTTGTTTTTCAAAAATAAGGCCCCACTTTGGGAGTTTGTTTTTGTAAAACAAAAGGTTTGGTGGATAGCCATCAAAATGGTGGTGGACATACACCAAACGTTTTGTACTTTCAGAGGAACCACTGTGATATCTGTTCCTCTGAAGGTACAGAGTTCACCGTTGGCTGGAGGCCACCCTCGCTACTGATCTGTGCCCATAGCTCTAAAAGATCACAAATTTCCAGGAAGTAATCCTTTCACTCCTGTCTGAATTGCCATACATTCCCCATCTTCATATTTTAGTGATTCACAGACCAACCTTATAGCCCAAAAAATCCCAGAATGCTTGGTGTTCAAATTTTGCAAGATTTTAGAACTTGGGGCCAGATATGTCAAGTAACGGTTTTGCGATTCCCTAATTGCAAATCCTTGTGATTCGCTATTAGGAAATCGCAAAACGGCATGTATGAAACTGTGTTGAACACTTTCTGCGATTCCTAGGAGGTCGCAAATGACCTACCTCGTGAATATTATTGAGGTAGGTCGCAATTTGCGACCCCCTAGGAATCGCTTAAATCTCGGGGATGGTGGCCTGCTGGAGTCAGCAGACCACCATGTCCGTGATTGCTTTTAAATAAAACAAAAAAAAAATTGAAATGCACCCTGTTTTCCTTAAAGGAAAATGGGTTGCATTTAAAGAAGAAAAATTTAAAGTTTTTGTTGTAATCTAGGTACTAGGTAATCCTCGTCCTCCTGTCTCCACCTGTTTCACCCCGTCTTCTCCCTTTTATTGTTTTGCCCATTCCATAGCATGTTCAGGTAAAGCTCATGTTAGAATGTTGGTATGAGCTACCTGAACGGTCGGATGTGTGAGGATCTCGTTCCAATAAACTCCTTACCTCAAGGTACCTTGGAGGAGTTATTTCAACAAATTGGCGACAATCTGCGCTGTGCAGGGGGCAGCTTGGGATCCTCTTCCCTGGTCCTGCTTCTGTCCGACTGCTGATTGCTTCTTGGAGCAGTTTTTCAGGTTGTTTGTGACTGCTCCCCCGATTTATTATCACTCTCCTTGAGTCCTCATCTCTCCTTAATGAGCGGGTGTTACTGCTTGTTTGGCTCCACTTTCCACCACGCTAGGGGGATTGCCTGCATTGTTCTGCAAAGTGCTCCGTTTGCTGTTCCTCAGCGGCTGTTTCTCACCTTATGCTTCTGCGGTGCCGGTGGACTTCCTGCCTCTTATGAGTCTGTTCCAGGGAGGCTGTGCTTGTCAGCTGCCTCTGCTTTGCTAAGTGCTCCTGACAAAGTCTCTGACAGATGGCTTATTAACTCGTCCCTCCTCTGAGGCATTGCTTCTGCTTTACCGCCCCGCCTCCTCATCGGAATTTCCTCAGGTATTCATTGTCAGCCTTGCAGACATTCTGTCGTGGTGAGCAACTCTCTGTTTCATAGGCAGCGTTCCTCTCAATTTATAATATTTCTTTCAAGTAAGTGTTTTGTTTTCATGACTAACGAACAGGGCCGGACTGGCCCTAGCGGGCACCAGGCGTTTCCCCGGTAGGCCGCTAGGGTTGGGGCCGGTTTAGGGCCCCTGGGGGGCCATTTTTGTTACCGGGGGTCGGCAATATCGCAAACTGCTCGGCAGCACTCCCCCTCACCCCAGGGGGGGCCGGCTGAGCAGTTTGCCAGGGCCGGTTTCTGTTCCCAGTCCGGCCCTGCTAACGAGCCTATTATCGATTCTGCCACCACGTCACACTGCAAGGAATTGAGGAAGTGGAGCTTCGTGTGTATCTTCAGCGCTGCCACTCAGCTCCTTATCTGTACTTTTCATCTGTGTGCAATTATCTCAACAGGCAGCCTGGTGGTGTTTAGAGCAATTATCTCGGCAGGCAGCCTGGTGCAGCTAGTGCTCAGAGCAATTATCTCAGCAGGCAGCCCTATAGTTAATGATTCTTTCAGCTCTGCTTGATTTTGCTTGAATTTAATTAACCCTCCTGGATGTCATTTTACCTCAGACCTGTGCCTCCCTTTTTCCATGGATTTCTCTTTCTTTCTCAACTGCATTGAAATTGATACCCCACTTGTAACATTCTTTTGGATGGAGTTTCTTACCCTGTATATGCTGACTCTTGTTCCCCATATACCTTGATAAATGAGAACACATTGAGGGAGAACTCTAGGTTTTCTCATTGTTATCCCCTGATATTAACCCGGGGGCTATAATAAAGATCCTATACCCCTTGCAGGGATGTTACTAATGCAGATAGATTTCAAGGGAAGACCCCCTATGGGGAAGGTCTATGTTACCAAAAATGGCTCAAATCTATTAGGTTGGAAACACCAAAGGGCTCTGGGGATTAAATTGGATCCCAATGCATCAGAACAGATATATTTGATTGACAGATCTATTGTTGGCAAGGATGTATGTGGTAAATTTCCTGATGTTTATTCGGAGAAACTAGGCTTACTTAAAGGTTATCTTCATAAACTAAAACTGAAGATTCAGGCTAAACTGGTAATTCATGAAGCAAGATCTATTCCATTGCTAATGAGAGATCCTCTAAGGAAATAATTGGACAAGTTGGAGGCCAATGGGGTCATAGAGAAGATAGAAAGTTCTGAATGGCTGGCTCCCATTGTAATAGCATCCAAAGAGGGAGGGAAAGGTATCCGTCTGTGTGTTGACCTTAGAGACCTCAATGCCAACATCTGGGTGGATAGGCATCCACTTCCAAACATTAACAAAATGCTAAGTGTCATTCAGGGAGCCAAATATTTTAGTGTCCTAGATCTCTCATCAACATACCATCAAGTAGCCCTTCATCCTAACTCTAGGTTCCTAACCTCCTTCATAACTCCATTTGGAGCATACCAGTTCGTTAGGATGCCGTTCAGTCTAGCGTCTGCCGCAGCAGTTTTCCAAAGAGTGATGCAACATATCTTGCAAGGGACCAACAAGGTCCTCTGCTTTCAGGATGATATCCTTATGTACGGTTGCTCAGAAGAAAAACACAATGAGGTGTTGGAGGAAGTTCTGGGAAAGCTAAGCAAGGCTGGGTTCACGACGCAAAAAGATGAATGCAAAATTGGAGTTAAATCAGTTACATATTTGGGACACACCATTTCTGAAGAAGGCATAAGTCCCAAGACTAGCTTAGTAGACTCAGTCGGAATGGCACATGCACCCTCGAACAATGAAGAATTGAAGTTGTTTCTTGGCCTTGTCGAGTATATGTCTAAATACATCCAAAACTTTGCGGATCGAGTGCAATTAATTAGGGCTTTACTCAAGAAAGGTTGCCCTTTGTATGGAATAGTCAATGTCAGGATGAATTTACCCAGATAAAACAATCAATTTCTGAGGCACCTCTATTGGGAATGTTTGACTCTAGTGCTGAAACGAGTCTCACCACAAATGCCAGTGTAAAGGGGTTAGGTGCATCCCTTACACAGGTTGTCGATGGTAAAGAGCGGGCAATTGCTTTCGCATAGAGAACATTAAAAGAATCTGAATGAAATTATTCTACCTTTGAAAAGGAGGCTGTTGCCAGTTATTGGGCAATCAATCACTTCAAATTCTACCTGTGGGGCATACCATTTGTTTTGAGAACTGACCATAAATCCCTACTTCCCATGTTCTCTACCAAATGTATTGAGAAGGGCACTCCTCCTTTCTCCAAATGGGTACTAGGGTTGCAAGGATTTAACTTTAACATTGTGTTTGTACCAGGTCGCAAGAATCAAAGTGCTGATTGTCACTCAAGGCTCCCCATCACAAGTGAAGATTCCCAGGTCAGCCCATCTGAGGAAGCTATCTTATCTATTGACATTCCAGCAATAAAAAAAAGATGAATGGGAGAAGTGTGAAAAAGATGATAATATCCTCAAGTCTCTTAAAGATAGTATTATCGTGGGTTGGCCCAAGAAACTTAACAAATTACCGGAAGTGCTCCGGCCTTACTGGAATGTGAAAGCTGGGCTATCATCAATAACAACATTTATAGATGTAACAAGATTGTTCCCCCCAAAGGCATGCAAGAACGCATTATAGGGATAGCACATGAAGGCCATCCAGGTAGGAGTATGGCCAAAGGGAAAATCCGTAATGATTTATTTATTTATAAAGTTTTATATAACGCGAACGGTGAACAGACATAATATAGAGTTGGAAATATCGAGTAGCAGTAATATTGAGTCCAAAATCTCGGACTACAAAAATATCGACAGTCAGAATATCATTGTCAAGAATATCGAGTTGAAGGTAAGTAATATCGTTTTTAAAAATATCGAAGTAATTAATATCGTTAACAAAAATATTGTTGTTAAAAATATCGTTGTTTTATTTAGTGTTATGTATTTTAGTGTGTATTTTATATGTATGTGTTCTATTTTTTTGTGTAAGTATTGCATTTGTTTTTAACATATGTGTTACATTTTTAGAAGTTAATAAAAAAAATGTAAGTAAATTTTGCGTTTTAGTTCCGTAGTGGGTTGTGGGTTTATAGGGGGATAGGGTGGGAAGTAATTTAATTATAATACATTTAATAATCATTTTTATAAGTTATTAATTTATTTTTATAATTTTTTGCGTTTTTGTTCCATAGCGGGTTGTGGGTTTATAGGGGAATAGGGTGGGAAGTAATTTAATTAAAATTAATTAATAAATAAATTTAATTAATTAATGTTTATGTATTTAATATTTTATATTGTGGTACTTAATTAATTATTAATTAGTTATTAATTGGTTGTTAATTATTAATAATTATTTGGTAAATATCTTAATTGTGTAATTTTTTAGGAGCGGGTTGTGGGTTTATAGGGGAATAGGGTGGGAAGTAATTTAATTATAATTAATTAATTAATATTTTTAATTAATTAATATCTATGTATTTAATATTTTATATTGTTAATTGTGGTAATTAATTTATTATTAATTCGTTATTAATTGGTTGTTAATTATTAATAATTAATTGGTAAATATCTTAATTGCGTTATTTTTTTAGGAGCGGGTTGTGGGTTTATTGGGGAGTAGGATGGGAAGTAATTTAATCATTATTAATTAATTTATATTTTTAATTATTTGATATTTATGTATTTAAAATTTTATACCGTTAATTGTGATAAATAATTTATTGTTAATTATTTATTAATTGGTAATTAATAATTATTTATTCATTATTAATAATGTTATTTGTGTTATTTTTTAAGAGTGGTTGTGGGTTGATAGGGGAGTAGGCTGGGAAGTTATTTAATTATAATATATTTTATAAAATATATTTTTATTATAATATTTATTTTAAGTTGTTTTATAGTGTTAATAGTGTGAATTAATTTATTATTGATTGCTTTTAAATTGCTTGTTAATTTAAACTAATTAATTAATTAATTAATTATTAATTAATTATGTTAGTAGTGTTAGGTTTTACAATATTGGTGGTGTCATTTATAGGGGAATATGGTGGGAGTAAAAAAAAAAATTTAATTAATTGTTTGATAATTAATTTTAATTATTTTGCTTGAGTGGGAATAGTAAATTATTCACCTATGCCATCCAACACTTTCCCTACTGTTGCATCTGCTGGAGTGGGAATAGTAAATTATTTGCCTCCGTTATCCAACACTTTCCCTACTGTTGCTATTGCTGGAGTGGGAATAGTAATTTTTACCCCTACGCCATCCAACACTTTCCCTACTGTTGCACTTGCTGGAGTGGGAACAGTAATTTTATCCCCTCCGCTATCCAACACTTTTACTACTGTTGCACTCACTGGAGTGGGAATAGTAAAGTATTCCCCTTCGATATCCAGAACTTTCCCTACTGTTGCACTCGCTGGAGTGGTAATAGTAATTGTTACCCTTCCGCTATCCAACACTTTCTCTACTGTTGCACTCCATGGAGTGGGAATAGTAAATTATTCCCCTCCGCTATCCTACACTTTCCTTACTGTTGCACTCCCTGGAGTGGGAATAGTAAATTATTCCCCTTTGCTATCCAACACTTTCCCTACTGTAGCATTTGCTAGAGTGTTAATAGTAATTTTATCCACTCTGCTATCCAAAACTTTCTCTACTGTTGCACTCTCTGGTGTGGGAATAGTAATTTTTACCCCTCCGCTATCCAACACTTTCCCTACTGTTGCATTCTCTGGAGTGGGAATAGTAAATTGTATACCCTCTGCTATCCAACACTTTCCCTACGGTTGCACTATCTGCAGTGGGAATAGTAAATTATTCCCCTCCGCTATCCAACACTTTCCCTACTGTTGCACTCGCTGGAGTGGGAATAGTACTTGTTACCCCTCCGCTATCCAACACTTTCCCTACTGTTGCACTCTTTGGAGTGGGAATAGTAAATTATTCCACTTCGCTATCCAACACTTTCCCTACAGTTCTACCTGCTGGAGTGGGAATAATAAATTATTCCCCTCCGCTATCCAACACTTTCCCTACTGTTGTACTTGCTGGAGTGGGAATAGTAAATTATTCCCCTCTGCTATCCAACACTTTTCCTACTGTTGCACTCGCTGGAGTGGGAATAGTAATTTTATCCACTCCGCTATCCAACACTTTCCCTACTGTTGCACTCTCTAGAGTGGGAATAGTAATTTTTACCCCTATGCTATCCAACACTTTCCCTACTGTTGCACTCTCTGGAGTGGGAATAGCAAATTTTATACCCTCTGCTGTCCAACACTTTCCCTACTGTTGCACTCTCTGGAGTGGGAATAGTAATTTTTACCCCTATGCTATCCAACACTTTCCCTACTGTTGCTATCTCTGGAGTGGTAATAGTAATTGTTACCCTTCCGGTATCCAACACTTTCTCTACTGTTGCACTCCATGGAGTGGGAATAGTAAATTATTCCCCTCCGCTATCCTACACTTTCCTTACTGTTGCACTCCCTGGAGTGGGAATAGTAAATTATTCCCCTTTGCTATCCAACACTTTCCCTACTGTAGCATTTGCTGGAGTGTTAATAGTAATTTTATCCACTCTGCTATCCAAAACTTTCTCTACTGTTGCACTCTCTGGAGTGGGAATAGTAATTTTTACCCCTCCGCTATCCAACACTTTCCCTACTGTTGCATTCTCTGGAGTGGGAATAGTAAATTGTATACCCTCTGCTATCCAACACTTTCCCTACGGTTGCACTATCTGGAGTGGGAATAGTAAATTATTCCCCTCCGCTATCCAACACTTTCCCTACTGTTGCTATCTCTGGAGTGGGAATAGTAATATTTACCCCTACGCTATCCAACACTTTCCTTAATGTTGCACTCCCTGAAGTGGGAATAGTAAATTATTCCCCTCCGATATCCAACACTTTCCCTACTGTTGCATTCGCTGGAGTGGGAATAGTAATTTTATCCCCTCCACTATCCAACATTTTCCCTACTGTTGCTGTTAATGTAGTGTCAAATGCAATTGTAAAAGATTATAATATTTTAATTTTTTTAATTATTATATATATCTTATTTTTATTTTACTGGTATATGTATATATATATATATGTATTTATAATTTTTAGTATGTTTCTAACATTTTATAATTTATTATAATAATTATTTATAAATATTATTAAGTACATTTATATATTATATGTTATATATATGTATGTTTAATTATTTTTAACATTAAATTTATTATTTATTATTTTAACCCTTTCGGTGCTCATGACGGCCTGGAGCCGTCATGAGACACAGTGGGCGTGTGCTCATGACGGCTCCAGGCCGTCATGAGCACATGCGCCGGAAATCCCTCTGGTGCGGGCACCAGAGGGATTCCCTTTTCAGATAAAGAGCCTCGGGAGCTAGGGAAGAGCTTCCCCAGCTCCCGAGCCCCCCGTTTCAGTGAAATGATGATCAACGCGCACGTCGCGCTGACGTCATTTCACTGAAACCGAAACTGAAATGAGCCTTTAGGCTCAATTCAGTTTCACTTCTACGTGCCCAGGGGGCTATCTCAGCCCCTGAGCACGTAGAAAGACGTGAGAGGTATCGTTGGAAAGGGGAGAATCTCCCCTTTCCAATGGTACCCCTCCCCAGTGGATCCCTGCTTGAGGATCGCCCCAGAAGGGCAATCCCCATGCAGGGATCCACCCACTAGGACACCAGGGAGGGGGGAGCGGCCCCTTGGGCAAGGGCCTTTGCTCCCCCCAATTAAAATTGGCACAATTTAGGGGCCGATTCCGATTCGGGCCGGAAATCTCTCCGACCGAGCCGGACCCGGAGAGATTTCCGACCGAATCGGACCCGTGCAGCCCGACCGAACGAGTACGATGCGTCCGTATGCTATCGTACTCGATTCGGTCGGACTCCCATTGAAGTCGATGGGAGCCGGTCGTACAACGCGTACGCGGGCTCCCATTGCCTCAATGGGTGCGAGGCGAACAAGGGCGCCCCCTACAGCGGGTATGCGGCGAAGCGACTCGCGCCGTACACGCACAGGTAGGGGGGACCCATGGGTCCCCCCTGTGTGCGACTCGCGCGGCTACGCGTACCTGGGGGTCCGACACGGACCCCCGAAGTATGGCTCCAACTGCTCTTTCGAGCCGGACGGCACGTGTCGGTCGGACTGCTAGCGGCGCGCATCGTACTTACCCGGCCGGGGAACGTCTCCATTGCGCGGTGCGAGTCGTGTCCGAGCGAGTCGGTTGGTGCGGTTAGACCCGGGAACGAGTCGGTCGGAGCGGTTGGGACGCCCAAACGAGTCGGTCGGCGATTTCGCATCGTACTCGCTCGTCCGGACGCGCGTACGAATCGGTCGGGAAATAGGGCTCCGAATCGGATCCGGTCATGCCAAATCCGATTCGGAGCCCTACCGGCCGAGATCGGAATCGGCCCCAAAGTCTTTTTGCCCCCCCTGGGGGGCAGATGGGGGCAGTATCCCCCAATCTGCCCCCCCGGGGGGGGCAAAAAGCCCACTAGACACCAGGGATTATTTTTTAGGATATAAAAATAAGGGTGGGGGCTGCCCAAAATGGGCATGCCCATGCCCCCACCCCCGCAATCATTACAGCCTTTCTGCCCCCCCTGGCGGGCAGATGGGGGCAGTAGCCCCCAATCTGCCCCCCCGGGGGGCAAAAAGCCCACTAGACACCAGGGATTTTTTTAGCATATACAAATAAGGGTGGGGGCTGCCCAAAATGGGCATGCCCATGCCCCCACCCCCGCAATCATTACAGCCTTTCTGCCCCCCCGGGGGGGCAAGAAGCCCACTAGACACCAGGGATTTTCTTTTGGCATATTTAAATTAGGGTGGGGGCTGCCTAAAACGGGCATGCCAATGCCCCCACCCCGCCGCAAAAATGACAGTCTTTCTGCCCCTCCCTGGGGGGCAGATGGATTTGCTAGGTTTCCCTAGATGGACGCCGAGCCCGGGGCCAAAAACCCAGGTGACCCCCCTTGCAAATCCAGGTTGTTTTGTGATAGGTAATTTTGATGTCGCCTCAATACGTTTTGGCCCCTTGCCTGTCGCTGGTGCTTGACCCACCCACGCGAGTGAGGTACCATTTTTATCGGGAGACCTGGGGGAACACTGGGTGGTAGGAAATTTGTGGATCCACGTAGATTCCAGAACTTTCCCACACAGAAATTTGTGAAAAAAGTGATTTTTTCCAGCTAAATTTGAGGTTTGCAGGGGATTCTGGGTAGGAAAACATTGGGGGACCCACGCAAGCCATACCTTGCTGGACTTCCACGAGTGTCTAGTTTTCAGAAATATGTGGGTTTGGTAGGTTTCCTAAGATGGCCGCCGAGCCCGGGGCCAAAAACCTTACTCGCATGGGTGGTTCAAGTACCCGCGACAGGTAAGGGCCCAAAACGTATTGAGGAGACATGAAAATGACCTATCACAAAACAACCTGGTTTTGCAAGGGGAGTCACCTAGGTTTTTGGCCCCAGGCTCGGCGGCCATCTTAGGAAACCTACCAAACCCACACATTTCTGAAAACTAGACACTCGGGGGAGTCCAGCCAGGTATGGCTTGCGTGGGTCCCCCAAAACTTTCCTACCCAGAATCCCCTGCAAACCTCAAATTTAGCTGAAAAAATCACTTTTTTCTCAAATTTCTGGGTGGGAAAGTTCTGGAATCTACGTGGATCCATAAATTTCCTACCACCCAGTGTTCGCCCAGGTCTCCCGATAACAATGGTACCTCACTCGTGTGGGTGGGTCAAGTACCCGCGACAGGCAAGGGCCCAAAACGTATTGAGGAGACATCAAAATGACCTATCACAAAACAACCTGGTTTTCCAAGGGGAGTCACCTGGGTTTTCGGCCCCAGGCTCGGCGGTCATCTTCGGAAACCTACCAAACCCACACATTTCTGAAAACTAGACACTCGGTGGAGTCCAGCCAGGTATGGCTTGCGTGGGTCCCCCAACACTTTCCTACCCAGAATCCCCTGCAAACCTCAAATTTAGCTGAAAAAATCATTTTTTCTCAAATTTCTGTGTGGGAAAGTTCTGGTATCTGCGTGGATCCACAAATTTCCTCCCACCCAGCGTTCCCCCAGGTCTCCCGATAGAAATGGTACCTCACTTGTGTGGGTAGGCAAAGTGGCAAAAACAGGAAATGGCCCAAATCGTATTGTGGAGACTTCAAAATTTCCTATAACAAAACTACCTGGTTTTGGGGGGGGCACCTGGGTTTTTGTCCCTGGGATCGGCGGCCATCTTGGGAAACTACCAAACCCACACGTTTCTGAAAACTAGACACTTGGGGGAGTCCAGCCAGGTATGGCTTGCTTGGGTCCCCCAACATTTTCCTACCCAGAATCCCCTGCAAACCTCAAATTTAGCTGAAAAAAATCACTTTTTTCTCAAATTTCTGTGTGGGAAAGTTCTGGAATCTATGTGGATCCACAAATTTCCTACCACCCAGTGTTTGCCCAGGTCTCCCGATAACAATGGTACCTCACTCGCGTGGGTGGGTCAAGTACCCTCGACAGGCAAGGGCCCAAAACGTATTGAGGAGACATCAAAATTACCTATCACAAAACAACCTGGATTTGCAAAGGTGGTCACCTGGGTTTTTGGCCCCGGGCTCGGCGGCCATCTTGGGAAACTTCCAAACCCACACATTTCTGAAAAGTAGACACCCGGGAGAGTCCAGCGAGGTATGGCTTGCGTGGGTCCCCAAACATTTTCCTACCCAGAATCCCCTGCAAACCTCAAATTTAACTGAAAAAATTATTTTTTTATCAAATTTCTGTGTGGGAAAGTTCTGGAATCTGCATGGATCCACAAATTTCCTCCCACCCAGCATTCCCCCAGGTCTCCCGATAAAAATGGTACCTCACTTGTGTGGGTAGGCACAGTGGCTGAAACAGAAAATGGCCCAAATCGTATTGTGGAGACTTCAAAATTACCTATAACAAAACTACCTGGTTTGGGGGGGGCACCTGGGTTTTTATCCCTGGGCTCGGCGGCCATCTTAGGAAACTACCAAACCCACACGTTTCTGAAAACTAGACACCCTGGGAGTCCAATGAGGTATGGCTTGCGTGGATCCCCAACGTTTCCTACCCAGAATCCCTGCAAACCTCAAATTTAGCTGAAAAAAACATATTTTCCACATATTTTTGCGTGGAATCACCGTGCTGGCACAAATGTCCTACTACCCAGCGTTCCCCTTGTTCTCCCGAGTAAAATGATACCTCACTTGTGTGGGTGTCCAAAGCAGAACTGGCTAAAAACGTATTTTTAAAAAATGTAGCGCTTAGAATTCTCGGTGCTATACTCTAAATCCCTATGTTTTGGGCTCTTCCTAGTCACAGGCCTTTGGCCCACCCACACAAGTGAGGTATCATTTTACTCGGGAGAACAAGGGGAACGCTGGGTGGTAGGACATTTGTGCCGGCACGGTGATCCCACGCAAAAATGTATGGAAAAAGTGATTTTTACAGCTAAATTTGAGGTTTGCAGGGGATTCTGGGTAGGAAAACGTTAGGGGCCCCACGCAAGCCATACCTCGCTGGACTCCCCCGGGTGTCTAGTTTTCAGGAATGTGTGGGTTTGGTAGGTTTCCCTAGATGGCCACCGAGCCCGGGGCCAAAAACTCATGGGACCCCCCTTGCAAAACCAGGTTGTTTTGTGATAGGTAATTTTGATGTTGCCTCAATATGTTTTGGGCCCTTGCGTGTCGTGGGTACTTGACCCACCCACGCTAGTGAGGTATCATTTTTATCGGGAGACCTTGGGGAACGCTGGGCGGGAGGAAATTTGTGAATCCACGTAGATTCCAGAACTTTCCCACACAGAAATTTCAGAAAAAAGTGATTTTTTAAGCTAAATTTGAGGTTTGCAGGGGATTGTGGGTAGGAAAACGTTAGGGGACCCATGCAAGCCATACCTCGCTGGACTCCCCTGGGTGTCTAGTTTCCAGAAATGTGTGGGTTTGGTAGGTTTCCCTAGATGGTCGCCGAGCCCAGGGCCAAAAACTCATGGGACCCCCCTTGCAAAACCAGGTTGGTTTGTGATAGGTAATTTTGATGCCGCCTCAATAGGTTTTGGGCCCTTGCCTGTCACAAGTCCTTGACTCACCCATGTAAGTGAGGTACCATTTTTCTCGTAAGACTTTGGGGAACACGGGGTGAGTGGTAATTTGTGGATCCACGCAGATTCCAGAACTTTTCACCACAGAAATGTGTGGAAAATGTGGGTTTTTTTGACAATTTTTTAGGTTTGCAAGGGATTCTGGGTAACAGAACCTGGTGAGAGGCAGTCAAGTCAACCCATCCTGTATTCCCCTGGGTGTCTAGTATTCAAAAATGTATATGTTTGCTAGGTTTCCCTAGGTGCCGGCAGAGCTAGGGTTAAAAAACTACAGCTAGGCACTTTGCCAAAAATGGGTCATTTTTCACTGTGAAATTGTGGTGTGTTTTTTTGGGCAAATTTTTAGGTTTGCAAGGGATTTTGGGTAACAGAACCTGGTGAGAGGCAGTCAAGTCACCCCATCCTGGATTCCCCTGGGTGTCTAGTTTTGAAAAATGTATAGGTTTGCTAGGTTCCCTTAGGTGCTGGCAGAGCTAGGGTTCAAAAACTACAGCTAGGCACTTTGCCAAAAAAGGGTCATTTTTCACTGTGAAATTGTGGTGTGTCCATGTTGCGTTTTGCGCCGTTTCCTGTCGCGGGCACTAGGCCTACCCACACAAGTGAGGTACCGTTTTTCTCGGAAGACTTTGGGGAACGCGGGGTGGGTGGAAATTTGTGGATCCACGCAGATTCCAGAACTTTCCACCACAGAAATGTGAGGAAAATGTGGGTTTTTTGACAATTTTTTAGGTTTGCAAGGAATTCTGGGTAACAGAACCTGGTGAGAGGCAGTCAAGTCACCCCATCCTAAATTCCTCTGGGTGTCTAGATTTCTAAAATGTATAGGTTTGCTAGGTTTCCCTAGATGCCGGCAGAGCTAGGGTTAAAAAACTACAGCTAGGTACTTTGCCAAAAAAGGGTCATTTTTCACTGTGAAATTGTGGTGTGTCCACGTTGCGTTTTGCGCCGTTTCCTGTCGCGGCCACTAGGCCTACCCACACAAGTGAGGTACCATTTTTCTCAGAATACTTTGGGGAACGCGGGGTGGGTGGAAATTTGTGGATCCACACAGATTCCAGAACTTTCCACCACAGAAATGTGAGGAAAATGTGGTTTTTTTGACAATTCTTTAGGTTTGCGAGGGATTCTGGGTAACAGAACCTGGTGTGAGCCAGTCAAGTCACCCCATCTTGGATTCCCCTGGGTGTCTAGTTTTCAAAAATGTATAGGTTTGCTAGGTTTCCCTAGGTTCAGGCAGAGCTAGTGTTAAAAAACTACAGCTAGGTACTTTGCCAAAAAAGGGTCATTTTACGCTGTGAAATTGTGGTGTGTCCACGTTGCGATTTGCGCCGTTTCCTGTCGCGGGCACTAGGCCTACCCACACAAGTGAGGTACCATTTTTCTCGGAAGACTTGGGGAACGCGGGGTGGGTAGAAATTTGTGGATCCACGCAGATTCCAGAACTTTCCACCACAGAAATGTGAGGAAAATGTGGTTTTTTTGACAATTTTTTAGGTTTGAAAGGCATTCTGGGTAACAGAACCTGGTGTTAGCCAGTCAAGTCACCCCATCCTGGATTCCCCTGGGTGTCTAGTTTTCAAAAATGTATAGGTTTGCTAGGTTTCCCTAGGTGCCGGCAGAGCTAGGGTTCAAAAACTACAGCTAGGCACCTTGCAAAAAAAGGGTAATTTTTCATTGTGAAAATGTGGTGTGTTCACGTTGCGTTGTGAGCCGTTTCCTGTCGTGGGCACTATGCCTACCCACACAAGTGAGGTACCATTTGTATCGGGAGACTTAGGGTAATTCATATTTGTAAAGCAACTGTTATTACCTATTGACTTTCGATGCATTTCTGCCTTCCAAATGAAAGACAATGTGTAAAAAAGAAGTAATTTTGAAAAATGATCGATAATTCTCATGCTAGTATGAGTATTCCCAATTTCGTAAATGTGCAAATATCTACTGTTTCTAAACTCTATATTTTGTTCCCATTTCAGAAAAATATAGGTGTCTTTCATACCGATTTTTCCATGTACACATTTTCCCAGAATAATTGCTATATACCCAGTACATAATAAAAAACCATTGCAAGTCACTGCTCAGTTTTTGGCTCTGGGTTCGTCGGGTTCTTGGTGAACCTACAAGTCCTATATATCCCCACAACCAGGAAGGTCCAGTAGATGTAACGGCATATTGCTTTCAAAGACGTGTCATAATTAGAAGAAGTTACATGTGAAAACGTTGACACAAAAGGCTGTTTTTTTCAACTAATTTTAAATTTTTCCTATATTTAACTGTTAGTTTCTATAAATAAACCTTGAAGGATCTACACAAATGACCCCTTGCTGAATTAAGAATTTTGTCTACTTTTCTAAAATGTATAGCTTTCCTGGATCCATTATTGCTTTCATACCCATTTCTACCATTAACTGGAAGGAGGTTGAAAGCACAAAAAATAGCAAAAATAGGCAATGTCCCAGAAAAATGCCAAAACTGTGTAAAAAATGTTGGTTTTCTGACAAAAGTCTGCTTGTCCCTGAAAGCTGGGAAGACGGTGATTTCAGCACCACAACCCCTTTTTTGATACCATTTGTAGGGAAAAAACCAAACGCTTTCATCTGTATCCCTTTTTTCGCATTTTTCCCCCCAAAAACAAAATTTAGCTGTATTTTGGCTAATTTCTGAGTCCCCTCCAGGGGAATCCACAAACCCTGGGTACCTTTAGAATCCCCATGATGTTGGAAAAAAAGGACGCAAATTTGGCGTGGATACCTTATGTGGTCAAAAAGTTACAGGGGCCTAAGCGCAAACTCCCCCAAATAGCCAAAAAAAGGCTTAGCACAGGGGGGGAAAAGGCCTAGCAGCGAAGGGGTTAAACATTTTCTAATAATTCTGTTTTTTTAATTATATGTATTATTTACTTTATTTTACATTATTTTTCAAGCATTTAAAAAAAAATGATATTTTTTACAACGATATTTTTGACAATGATATTTTTTTCTCTCGATATTTTTGTACTTACCATGATGTAGATAGGACTTCGATAGTCTGGACAACGATATTTTTGTCCTGATATTTTTGTACCTCGACATTTTTGTTGTCGATATTCTGTCAGTGATCCCTCACGAACATGACCCAAGCGGGTATCAGAGCGCTTCACATAAGAGCAAGGATAACAGAGAGGGAGACAAGTAAAACAACAATCTGACAGTGCCGGATAAATGGGTAAACAAGAGTTCCGATATATCGGAACACCACATTAATACAGTAAATGAACATACGTGCGAGGAGGGAGCCTCAGAGCATTGTTTCAGGGGGGAGTAGGTACATAACAAGTTCAGAGAGTATGCATAAGACGTGCTTTGACTTCTTATTTGAAAGAAGACATTGAGGGATTCAATCTGATTTCCTGATGCAAGACGTTCCATATTCTAGGGGCAATACCGGAGAAGGCTCGGTTAGAGGTTTTCTTTCTTTGAACTTTTTGTGGTTTCAGCAGCAAAGTGCTAGAACTCCTCAAAGATCTGCAACCACCCGAGAGTTCCAGTTTCCGGGCGAGGTACTGAGGAGTGTTTAGGTGAAGGGCTTTGTGGGTCATGCAAGCAATTTTAAGATGAATCCTAGCCTCAAAAGGAAGCCAGTTTAGAGATTTCAAATCCGGCGTGATGTGGCTATTTCTTTTGGATCCTGTAATGAGCCTAGCCGCCGAGTTCAAAGAGGCCCTAAGCGTTGCCAGCTTGTAGTTCGGAAGACCACAGGAGTTGAACTCCCATACTCCAATCTGGAGATGACTAGTGCTTGAACAGCAGACTTGAAATCTTCAGGAGGAAGGAGGGGTTTTAACTTTCTTAGTTTGCTCATTTGGAAGTTTGCTCCTTTGGTGGCAGCGCTGATGTGCTCCTGCATGTTCAGGGCCTTATCAAGTATTATTCCGAGAGATTTGGTAGAGTCAATGATGTGTGGAACACAGTTGAGAGACGTAAGTTGTTTCATGTATTCCACGACAATAGGCGCCTGCTTGGGAGGAGAGATAAGGAGGAATTCCGTTTTAATGGAGTTTAGCTTGAGATGGTTGGAAGTCAGCCAGTGTTCGATTTTGAGTAGGGTTGAATTGAGTGAATTGATATAATCGGGGAGGAGATTTTCAAGTACAGTTGGGTATCGTCAGCATACATGTGATAGAGCACATTGGATGATTTGAGCATTTGCGTTAAGGGTTCCATGAACAGGTTGATGAGAGTGGGTGAAAGCGAGGACCCTTGTGGGACCCCCAGGGTGATCGGAGTAGAGTTGGAGAGGGAGTGATTGACTTTAATTATCTGCGATCTGTTGTGAAGAAACAAAGCAAACCAGTTCAACACTGATCCTGAGAGACCCATCCTGTGTTCCAGTATATCCAGGAGGTTGTCATGTTGGACCGTATCAAAAGCCAGAGAGACGTCAAGGAGGATTAGAAGGCAAGCTTCGTTCCGATCCAGCATTTTTAGAGTGGCATCCTTTTTTTTTTTTTTTTTAATTTAAAAAAAAACTTTATTGAGGATTAAGCACAGCAAAGTTACAAAAATTGCACCATGACAAAATAATATGCACTGCAATATGACGTAAAATAGCGAAGATTACCACATACATGTACCACAAAAGACAATATAAATGAAATGAATCAGGGAAACACCAGAACAATAATAAGGAATCACCGCAAGAGGCACCATGTGAGAAAAAGGGGGAGACACTGAGAGTCAGGGGAAAAGGGGGAGCAGTGAGGAGGAGACTCATTGACCTTCAACGGCGGCCGCCGCGGGCGGAGCGCCGGCGGGGAGCGCGGGAGAGGTCGCCGGGCGCTGGGAATTGTGACTCTGGAGGTAGGAGATAAGCGGTCCCCAGATATCAAGTGGGCGGGATCTGGCAGGCATTAAGTCCCAGAATTTGGACAGGAGAGTCTGGCAGCGGGAAGCATCCTCCAGCCAAAGGGCCGCCTTCGGTGCAGGCCTGCGACCCCAACACATGGAGACCCTGCGCCGCGCGAGGACGAGAAGCATAGCAATCAGTCTACGGGAGGCATCTGGACAGAATTTGACGAAGCCTAAAAGGCAGAGCAGAGGATCGGGTTGGACCAGAGAGGAAGTGATCTCAGATATTACCGCGCAGACCTCACGCCAGTAAGCGGAGACCTTGGGGCACAGCCAGGCGAAGTGGGAGAAGTCAGCCGCAGGCGCAGAGCAGCGCAGGCATCTGTCATTGGCAATGAGTCCCATCCTGTACAGCTGCGCAGGGGTCCGATAGAGCCTGTGTAGGTACTTGAAGTGGATAAGTCACAAACGGTAGTTAGGGGAGAGGCGTTTAATCTCAGTGCAGCAATACAGCCAATCGGCCTGGGAGATTTCGATACCTAGGTCCTCCTCCCACGCCACGCGCACCCTGTCAGTGGAGATGGAAGAAGCCGCCAGTGTGTGAGCGTAGATTTTGGTAACCAATTTCTTTGGGGAGGGGGACGTGTAGAGGAGATTGAGAGTGGCCATCGAGGAGGGAGGTTGGGGGAACGAGGGGTGAAGCTTCTTACAGACCGCCCGGAGTTGGTAATAAAGCAAGGTGTCCATAGGGCCAGAGTCAACAGCAAGTGTATAGAATGTGTTTCCAGGGTAGAGATCGGATACAGTGGAGAGCCCAAGACGAGAGTGTCATCCTTTATGTGGGTAATGGCCGTTTCAGTGCTATGACCCTGGCGAAAGCCCGATTGGAATTGATCAAGAAGCTGGAATTGATCATGTAGCTACAAAGTTGGACATGGACACATTTCTCTAGCAGCTTGGATAGAGTAGGAATGTTAGTGATTGGACGGAAGTTGTTAAGGTCGTCTTGCTCAGCAGTAGGTTTTTTAAGAATGGGTGTAACCTGCCCAGACTTTAGACAATCAGGAATCACACCTTGCTGTAGAGAGGCATTTACAATCTTGGTCCAGATTGGAGCTAAGGACCTCTTCATTTCATTGAAGAAACTGGGGGGTAACGGGTCATTGAAGTGATTGGAGGGTTTAAGTGTAGTAAGAATGTTAAGTATAGAGATTTCGTCAAAGGGAGTGAAAAGGTTCTAGGAGGCGTTATTTTTGGGAGTGTACCCTGGAACAGGGGGTGACGGGGGGAGGGAGGGGATGAGGGGTAGCTAGGGGATGGGTCTGTCAGCTAGTTCATTGATGTCTGGAGATCAGTTTTAATCTTTTCCATCTTTCCAAAGAAGAAGTCAGCAAAAACATCACAATTTGGCTGTATAGTGGAGGCCGTTGGCGAAAGAATGGGAAGATTGTTGGATTGGAGTTTAATTAATTCAAAAAGCTTTTTTGGCCTGTTTCTGGCTTTATCTAATTGGCTTCTGAAGAAGTTGGCTTTAGCACTCCTAATGTGTTTATTGTAGGTACTCCTCCTAGATCTCAGGAGCATAAGGTGTTCAAGAGATGGCGAGCCTCTCCAGGATCGTTCGGCTAGTCACAGATTGCGTCTATCTGTATTTAACCCCTCGTTGAACCAAGGTTTGGAGTCTTTGGTGGACCTTCTTTTTAGTTTCAATGGGGCAATAGCGTCCAGAATGTTAAATATGGAGTTGTTGTAATGCTCAGTGAGGTCATGAACCCCAGACATGTGAGTAGGAGGAGGCAAGGTCCTGTTGCTAAGGGATATCATTTCATTCAGGTTTGCATTTCGGATGGATCGCTTCCAATGCCTAGGTTTCTTAGGTTGAGATTTTAACTTAGTCCAAGGCTCCATGATGCGGAAGGAGATCTAGTGATGATCAGTCCAGTCACACAGGACAATCGCGTCAAGTTGAATGAAGTTGGGTCTAGCGATAATAAGGTCCAGGATCGAGCCCAGGTTGTGAGTGGGGCTGTCACATATTTGAATCATGTTAAGGTCAACTAGGAACATTTTGAGGCTATTCACTGCAGGGTCATTACAGTCATTCCAGTGAAGATTGCAGTCACTGAGGAAGATTTGGGGACAGTGATGATCCACATTGGAGGAGATGGTTTCCATAATTTGTTCCGCAAAAGGGAAGTTATCACCCAGCGGATGGTAGAATGTGTGCAAGGTGCATAGAGGCCTGAGGTTGCTTGAGATGTCAATGCACATGTATTCGCAAGATGGGAGAGTAGCATTGAGTGACTGTTTCACTGTTAGACTGTTCAGATATATACAGGCGATTCCCTCCACCAGGTTTGACCAATCTATCAAGTCTGATGATGTTATGGCTAGGAGGGACTAGGATGTCAAGGACTGGACCAGAAGACTCCTTTAGCCAGGTTTCCGTAAGTATTAGAAGGTCAAGGTCCTGCACCAAGATGAGATCAGCGATATCCGTGGCGTGTTTCACAGCAGATCTACAATTGATAAGTATGCATTTCAAGTG
Organism: Calotriton arnoldi; assembly: GCA_963921515.1. Lineage (NCBI taxonomy): Eukaryota > Metazoa > Chordata > Amphibia > Caudata > Salamandridae > Calotriton > Calotriton arnoldi. The sequence goes on from CAWUFW010002610.1 coordinate 258,381, forward strand.
TGGAGTTGAGTCGGTTGAGGTAGATTGAGTGATGAGAACTTGTTTGAGGTTGGAGGTGTTTATAGTATTACGGTTGTGTCTGGGTCTGCTGAGACAGTTAGAGGGAATAGACTGAATATGGAGATGTTAACCCAGATTGACTGTATGAATGGAGTTGTATGTAAGAGGGAGGGAGTGAATGTCATTATCCGTTAAGGAGATCTTAAATCTACAAGGTCTGGAGGCAGCATTCGGGCAGGGAATGGTTCTCCACCTTTGGGGGGGGAGAAGCCGCGTAGGGCGATAATCCCATAAATGAAAGGGGAGATGACAATGTAGTAGTGCAGTAGTTAGTAGCTGGTGCTTGATTATGTCTGTTCTTCCCTAACGACCTGTGGGCCAAAAAGTCATTAGCCAATTCCGAGGTGATGATAGTAAGCTTTTGTTGGTCAGCCCTAAGTAGTAGAAGATCCCGCGAGATATCAGCTAGGCAAGAAGCGGGGACGAGGTGATGCTCAGATGACAAGGCGTGTATCCAGATTGTTTATTGGTTTCTCAGCATGGACGCCATGGTGGAGAAGACAGTGAAGGAATCTTTTGCTTGCAGCTTCAGTGACAAAACTAGAGTCACACGTAAGACTCCTCTCCTTCCTGTGGAAGTACCTTCAAAGTCCTGGGACAAATTGGGCCTTGACATTATAGGACCATTAAATATTCTCAACAATTCCCAAAGATTGATGTTTGTGCTGATAGACTATCATTCCCATTGGATATCTACTAAGTCAGTCACTACCATTAACACTTCATCTCTTATTGAGTTCTTAAAAGAGATATTTTCAAAAGATGGTATACCCAGCATAGTGGTCTCTGACAATGGGGTACAGTTTACTTCCGATAAAATGACACAGTTTATGGAGAATATGTCCATTACACATGTTAAATCTCCCCTTTATTGCCCAAAGGCCAATGGGTTAGTAGAAAGGGCGAACAGAATGATTAAAGACACCATTCAGTTGGCCCTCACATGAACCCATTGATGAAGCTTTGAGGAAAATGTTATGGTCATATCATATCACTCCCAATGCAATCTCAGGAGTATCTCCATTTGTTCCTCTTAAAGTGAGAAATCCAGGCTCCAAGTTGACTTCCAACTGGCTTAATGGAGGTTGCCCAGTTTGGGTGGACAGAAGCTCAGTTATGGACAAGATTGGTTGTCACCAAAATGATTCTAAAACTAGATGTGACCGAAATGGGGTACTGTCAGTAGAGATTGGAGAGAATGTCAATGGGTCACAATCAAGCGACCTAACCCTAATCACTCAAAAATATCTTTGTTCTCTAAACCTGTGAGAATCAAGCGTGTAAATCGCAACTCTGTGGTTTTAGAGGATGGAGTATGGACAATGTGGCTCGTTGTACAGATGTGTTAATTCCTTCCTCAGATGATGGTTGGGTGGAGGATGGAACAGTGTTGGACTCAAATGGGTCTAAGGATGTCAGAGTTTGACAGCCTCCTCGTTGACAAGCAGATTATGGAATGTAATGCCTACTTCATTGTTGATAATCTTATTCCAGTGCTCTCCTTTCTTGAAATTCCTCTCCTAATTCCTTTAGGGTTTTGTTAAAGAGTATTGTTTCGATTGATAAAGGGAGATGTGTTGTAATCTAGGTAAATGGTATATTCCTCATCCTCCCATCTCCACCTGGTTCCCCCCTCTTCTCCCTCTTATTGTTTTGCCCATTCCATAGAACATTCAGGTGAAGCTCACGTTAGAATGTTGGTGTGAGCCACCCGAACGGTCGGATGTGTGAGGATCTCGTTCCAATAAACTCGTTACCTCAACTTGCCTTGGAGGAGTTATTTCTACAGTTTTCTTTTCCTTTTTTAAAAGCAGGCAGTGGTCCAAGGGACCACTGCCTGCTCTGAAAAAAATGTTTTTGCTGCCATTCCCAAAGGGGAAGGGGTTCCTTGCGGATGGGTTACCACCTACTTGAAGTCGGTGGTAAAATGTGAATGTTTCGTGACCGCATTCACCATCACAAAACATTCATACATACCATTAAGATTTGCTATTTCGAAGGGATGCCCTAAACACGCCCCTCCCAAATAGCAAATCGCAAACAGGTTACCGAATCGCAAAATAGGGTTTGATACATGTGGAAATCATTTTTTGCGGCCCGCATGCGAACACAAAAATGCTTGATAAATGTGGTTCTGAGCCTCTTCTAGGATTCTTTCCTTTTCTCCAAAGCCATATGCTCAGGTCTTTCTACCATGAATGCAAGGCATGCCCCTTTTGACCTTCCCGCTTTCCCTATTTGATAGAGACTTCTAACTGCAGATTCCTTACCATAGAATTATCCCCCGGCAGCAGACTGGATCCAGAAATGTTTTGTGAGCCATACACCTGTGTGCTGGTAGGTGGCATTGTTCGGCTCCACGTGGCATCACTATGTACCAATAGTTAAGTATGAGGTGCCTTTATAAGTGTCTATATCTGGGCCACCTCAGTTCATTTCAGATCAGAGAGATCTACCCCAGTCACTTTTTGACTGTTCTTTTTCAATGTTTTGTTGAAGTTTTTGAGTTTTGTCTCCTGGTGTGGAAGGGATGTCTGCTAAGAAGGCTGGTTTCAAGCCCTGCGGCACTTGTAACTGGCAGATGTCGATGATGCACCCTCACCTCATCCGTCTCTGGTGTCTTGAGCGCGACCACAATGCCAAGACCTGCAACTTTTGTCGCGACATGCAGAGATCCATCAAGCCCCTTGCTCCTCAACGTGCAATGTTACATCTTAGATCTTCATCTTAGTGGAAGTTGTCCAACTCTGGTAAGTCCCACACATAGAAGAAGACCAAGAAGTTGAAGAGGTCTTTGACTTCACCCCGTCCGTGAAAGTCATCCAACGAGATGAGGGTGTGTCATCACTTGAAGCCTGGCTCCGTGGCTGAGCCTGCGCTGGCACCGTCTCTGCGCCTCTCTGAGTATCCAGGAGCCGGAGGCGATGCACGCCCAACTCCAAGAGTTTTGTGAGGATATGCACCTCATGTCTGGGTGGCCCGTTCCCACTGGAGTGCCTTCAAACCACGTGGGTACTGGAGGGGCCCCTACTGGTTCCCTGCCGGTGAGTACGCCTCTGGCGCCAGTCAGGCCCCTGGGATCCACAGATGATGCTGTATTTGTGCCGGTCGAGCCTCCTTGATCTTTTCTGGCAGCGCAGTCCCCTTTCTTATCCCCGACTTCAACATGGAGCCAGAGGGGCGTCGTCCAACGCAGACCCTGCTGCCACCTGGAGCCATTCCCTCCAATCCAGAGTCTGAGCCCTATTCTTATCGACTAGGACTTGGAAGGGGCCACTGGACTCTGAAGAATAAAAACCCCTAGACCCTAATATGGACTAGTGTGAGGATTTGGTGGATGCCAGTTGACTGGATACGTCCCCTGACACTGGTGTGGTCTCTCCTCCTACTGTGACCAAGGAGGAGGAAGTCTCATTTGCAATGGTGGTGTGGAGGGTGGCCGAGGTCTTGAACCTTCAGCTGCACTCAGTGTCAGTTAAGACTAACATGTTAGCAGAGTTGCTTTAGTCGCGAGTTACCCCCTGAGAACCATTTCCCTCATTTAATGAAGCCCTATGGAAGTCCTGCTTGGGGCCTGGGCCAAGCACTGCACACGGACTCCTGTGAACAGTACAATTGCCCGCTGCCATCGCCCCACTCCAGGGCACCCATAGTTTCCTCACCCAAAACCCTATCTCAGAGAGCTTGGTGGTCCAAGCTTCCCCTTTCCATGTAAATCTGGTGTATTCCCTACCGTTTCACCGGTAGGGAATACAAGAGGCTGTACACCTTAGGCAAGAAAATGTTTTCTTCCGAAAGCCTAGCACTGTGGTCCATGAACACCAAGTGCCTTTTAGGCCGCTACTCCCATTAACTTTGGGATTCGGTTGCACAGTGCTGCCCATGGTCCGAGAGGAGGCCAGGTCCGTACTCTCCCAAGCAATAGCAGAGGGGAGAGAGACAGCCAAGTTCATGATCTGATGTGGGCTGAACATGGCCGACTCGCTAGGCAGAGCGGTTTCTTCATGGGTGGCCTTATGTCGTCACGCCTGGCTGAGGGTGACTGACTTTTCAGGGTATGGCCAAGCTTTGCTCATTGACATGTACTTTGATGTACTTTGCAGGCAAGTCTTACTCAGCACTGGTATGCCTACAAAGATTGCAAAGCTGTGGCCTGGTCCTTTGACCTTTCCAAATTCCCTCGCCAACCCCAGTTCACCTTTTGCACCTTTCATGGCCAGATCAGTTACCCAGCCTCTGTGTGGCCAAGAACATGGTACCCACAGACCCTGTGGATCGGACTGGGGGAGGCTGGGCCAGTCTACCACCTCCCCCCCCCCCCAGCAGCCGCAGCCTCCAAACATTTTTATTTTGCTCTCCGACCATCATGGGCAACCATTGGGAGGCAGGACACACCATCACCTGCACCACTTGAGATCAAAACTATCCTACTGCTGGGTTCATCAGATTATTTGAAGGGGCTACTTCCTCCCCTTTGTGACTGCCCCACCACCCATGCCACCCTGGAAGACCATCTCTCTGTACTCCGCCAGGAAGTGATGGTTCTGTTGGCCAAGGGAGCCATGGAGAGGGTGCTGACTCCAGACGTATATTATTGTTGGTATTTCCACTACTTATTTTGTCCAATCCTAGACCTACACCTCTCAATTTCTTCCTGAAAAGGAGAAGTTTAAAATGCTCACACTCACTCAAGTTGTCTCTGCCCTTGATTCGGGAGTATGGATGGTAGAGTTGGATTTACAGAATGCATACTTCCACATTCCTGTCCTGCCTGCCCAAAGGCATTCCCTGCAGTTCATGGTGGGCCATTAGCAATTTCAGTTTGCCATGCCCCCTTTTGGCCTTACCAGCACCCCTCGGGTGTTCACCAAGTTGATGGGGTGGTTACAGCTCCTCTGCAGAGGTCAGGGGTGCCAGTCTTCCCCTACTTCAACGACTAGCTGTTGTAGGCAGGCTCGTCCCAGGATGTAATCTCCCAACTCCAGACTACTGTGAACCTCCAGCACTCGCTGAGGTTCACTATCAATGTGCCAAAGTCACATCTGACTCCCTCTTAGATGCCCCCTTTCATCAGAGTTGTTCTGGACTGTTCTGGACACAGTGCAATATCGGGCTTATCCTCCCGAATGGCGAGTTCAGGATATTCAGGATATCATACCGATGTTTCAGCTTCTATCCTGGTTTCCGGTGAGACTGCTATGCCTCATAGCCACCTGCATCCTGCTTGTGACACATACCTTGCTAGGAATATGCAGACTCTTCTTATGGACCTGATGTTCCAACAGGAGCAGGATTAGGGAATCTCTCCGACATGGTTGAGTTCTCGGAGGGTACTGCAAAAGATCTGCAGTGGTGGTTAACGAACCGCGATGTGGTTAGCAGTGGACTCCTGTCCCTTCCCAAACCAGATCTGACAGTAAAGACAGATGAGTCACTCCTGTGAGGGGGTGGCCTTGTGGGAGAGGTGAAGATCATAGGCCTCTGGTCTCCGGCGGAATCCAGACTCCACACCAACCTGTTGGAGCTCCAAGCAATCCGGATGGCATTGAAAGGCTTTCTACCCTCCATCAAGGGAAGGCTGGTGCAGGAATTCACAGACAACACCACCGCCATTTGGTACTCCAATGCACCTCTGGACATGGCTGGAATGTCGGGGCATATCCCTGGTGGTTCAACACCTGGTAGGCTCTCTAAACTCAAGGGTGGACGAACTCAGCCGAAGATGCCTAGCGGAGTGGCACCTCCATCCGGAATTGGTGCTAGGTCTCTTTAAGCAGTGGAGATAGCCTTGGTTAGATCTGTTCACCAATGCCAAGAGCGTGTAATGTCAGCGTTTTTTCATCCTCGAGTTTCCAAGGCGCCTCTCACTCAGACACTTTTTGTCTCGAGTGGAGCTAAGGCCTCCTGTATGCCTTTCCACTAATACCACTCCTGCCTAGAGTTCTCAAAAAGATCAGGAATGACCGGCCCCAAGTCATTCTTGTGGCTCCGGATTGGGAATGGAGAGTATGGTATTCCGAGCTGTTGAGCATAGCCATCGGTCCTCCTATCAGGCTGCCCCTCCGGGCGGAATCTTCTGTTGCATCCGATCCTGTAACCGCTCCGCCTTCATGCATGGTAATTAAGCTGCTACAGTTGACAGCTTTCAACCTTCCGCCCAAAGTCTGCAATGTCATCTTGGCAGCATGTGCCATGTGTATCTCCACCAAGTCAGTGTACTCCTGCCATTTGGGGCCAGTTTGTGGCATGGTGTGCATAAAAACAAGTTGACTCTCTTTCTGCCCCACTTTCCCAAATCCTTCTGTTTATTCTTTCTCTTAGCAGGCAGAGCTCTGCTCTGGGCACCCTAAAGGGCTATCTTTATGCCATCTCAGCTATTCTGCGGTTGCCAGATCAGCCATCCCTATTCAGATCCCCTGTTGTGAGTAGGTTTTTGAAAGGTCTCCAGCACACGTTCTCACCTTCCCCTTTTATCATGCCTCAGTGGGACCTAAATATAGTACTCACTTTTCTCATGTGCACTCACTTCGAGGCACTACACAATTGTCCTCTCAGGCTCCTTAGCATCAAAACGGACTTTCTGGTGGCCATAACATAGGCCCAGAGGGTCAGTGAGCTCCAGACTTTGTCATCTAAACCTCTGTGCCTCAACATCTTCCCAGACAAGCTGATTCTTCACACCACAGCTTCCTTCCTTCTGAAGGTGGTCACTCCTTTTCATGTAGGCTAATACATCACGCTGCCTACCTTTTTTCTCTGGCGCATAACTCTAAGGAAGAGGAGTGACTCCTCCGTCAGGACACAGAGTGTTGCCATTCTATCTTTTTTTTAAATTATTTTTAATTAAACAAGTAAATGTTCATCATTACATTGCCACAGTACATAATTCTCAGTCTTATAAAAACTTGAGTCATAGTGGTTTAGTGAGTCCGTACTTGGGTTCCCATCTCTGACTTTAACATTAACAATATTCGGGACTCAGGCCCAACAGCGTCAACCATTCACACATCAATTTTGGTATACAACAGTTTGTTTCCATGACAACATTGTTCCTTTTAAATCCCTCTATACTGTTGCCATTCTATCTTGACCAAACAAAAGAGTTTTGGGTGGATGACCAACTCTTCATGGGGGTATAATCAAGCCAAGAAAGGGAGGGCCATGCAGAACCAAACCATCTTCCGATGAATCGTGCTCTGCAATAAAATCTGCTATGCATTGGCCAAGAAGCAATCCCCAGAGGCTTTATGTGCTCATCCCACCAGAGCAAAGGCTGCTACCACTGCATTAGCATGCAGAGTCCCAGTGGTGAACAGCAACGTGGGCCTCTTTGCCCATGGTCACTAACCACTACTGCCTGGATAGTCAGGTCCATTGGGGTGGGCACTTTGCCCATTCAGTCTTGCAGGACGTTTGCTATGAATTTGTTTTGCAGATCCACCTCCAGGGGAGGTATTGTATGGGTATTTATTCTAAGGTTAAGAATCTTCGGCTAGAAGTCTCTATCAGGTGAACAAGTTAATTAACTTCAGTAACACCTTATCTAGTAGAGATTCTGGGCCTGATTTAGATCTCAGCGGACGGGTTACTCCATCACAATGGTGACGAATATCTCATCTGCCAATATAAGTATCTGGGGGTCCACATGGATAGAAGGGGCTCATTCGCCAAACATAGAGATGAGGTAGAAGCCAAAGCTTTGACAATCCAGGTGGCATTTAAGACCCTTGCAAGGCAACTGTCCGGTCCAAGCCTGACCCCACTTATAAGTGTCATGAAGGCAAAATCATCAATTTCCTCACCTATAGCCAGGAGATCATGCAAGGGAAAGACAACAGCCACGTGAACAAAACAATAACAAGAATCTTCAAACAAGTGCTGAGCCTTCCAAAAAGTTCATCCCCCGCTCAAATACGTCTTGAGTTTGGTCTCCAAGATCACTAAGCGGTAGGGGCTGGAGCATTCATCAGGCTGTGCAACAAGTTGCGTACCTCCAGAGAAGGAAGCCTGGAGGGCCTTTTGTGGCAGGAAATCTCAGCCGCTCAGTTTGGCAGATCATACCGGTGTTATTTACAAGACTCTCTAAAACTCCTGGACGCAGAAGAAATCTGGAGCTCCAATCCATCGCAACAGGCACTTAAAATCCACATCAAAAGAAACGTCCGCCTCTGGTCTTTCCACTCGGATAGAGCCCAACTGGCACAACGTAAGCACGCCTGGACAATCATATCAGGGTTTAATTCAGGGACCGTGGCAACCCATTTGTCATGTACCTATTCAGTGCTGTGGAAAAAAAGATGTTTGGCCCTCAGAATGGGTGAATGGCCATTCTTGTATCACTTGCCAAGGCGCCGCACAAATACCAACATAATGTGCAGGGGGTGTGGGAGTAGCAAGGAAACAATCAAGCATGTGGTTTGTCTTTGTCCTGCACTCCTTGACGATCGAAAGATCTTGCTGAAGAGCGAATGGAACAAACTTGGCACCCGCACGTGTCGACAAGCTATCCTTGCATCAATGAACCCGGATAACCCACTGCTTAGTATCCGTTTCACCAAGTTCGTCACAAGAACAGTAAAAAGATTTATAAATAGTGAGAGCCAGCAAGCCAACAACTGTTAATCACAAAAGGGAGGATTAAGTCCAATGTTGTTTTGTTGATTTACTCACTCCTCCGTACTACTCAACAGCAGTTGATTACGGCCTTTTGCACATGGACTATTTTGCTTTCTTGTGTGTCCCTGGATCTTTTAAATTATTGTATGTAGGGATTTTACCTTATAAACGGAATTGCACTATTAGTGGTATTAGTCATCAACTCCTCATGAACTAATGTCTTGTCCTGTGGACTTAGCAGACGCCAAATCAGAACGGACAACCATGGCTCTTAACTGTTTCTTAATCGTTTCTTAAAAAGTCTTATTGTCTAGATGAAGTTAATATTTTACTATTATGAACAAATATAGACTTCCAGGTTTTTAATTATTTATTGTGGATTCTAAAAACTAAGAGGAAACAATGTAAGCAAAAACCCAGGACTAAGATAACACCTGTCTTCTGTTCTGCGTGTAAATATTTTAGCAATTATTTGACATACGTTTTTTAGTGATGCATGTTCACCATTGTAATGATTTTTATTAATCAAACAATAAAGTATTTCTTCTTCACGAAAAAAAATCCCATTGGATATAATGAAATTTCGGTAGACAGGATATCCGACATCGTTGTGATGGAGTAACATGTCTGCCGAGACGTTAATCAGGCCCTCTATCTAGTAACAGATTCCTTACTGACCCACCCATCCTCCCTGCTCTGAGAATGGATTTCTAGGAACAGGGCTGCTTCCATTTTCAGGGCCCTAGTTTTCCACACCAATGGCCAGTGTTCTTCGTGGCTCTGCCCCTCCTGGCATGGATGTCGTGAAAGGAAACTGGCGTTGGCGCACTGGGTTGGTGCCTATATAGGCACCACACATGTCACTCCCAGCCCGGATGAGCCGATGATGAAAAGCGGAGCTGACCGACGCCACTTACCCACGCACAGGGGTACTGCTCACAAAAAATCTCTGGATTCGGTCTGACATCTGGGGATTATTCTAAGGTAAAGAATCTGTGGCTAGATAGTGTCTATTAGTCTCTATCCAACCATCAAACCTTCTAAGGACCTCGTGAGCTTCAGAGGTCACATAACTGACAAGGAAGCCGGTCTGTCGAGACGAGGAGTCGAGAAGAGGTTGTACCTGCTTGGCCAGTGACTCCTTCGACGAATTCTTGATCTGCCCCGATCCAGCCCCACTGTCCAGGAGTTGGATTCCTGGCTGCCCTGGCCGGATCTTGTCGGGTGAGGACTACAGGAGGGAGTCCGATTGCCCAGAGAGCATTGAGGGACCCTAGTAAGGACCACAAAGTTTGCCCCCAACCGCCAGCATCAGAGAGACCGCTGCACCTTCTGGAGGACTGCCACAGTGAAGCTGCACGGGTAGCAATGCCTTAGACAAACGCTTAATCTGCCCCGATTCAGCACCACTGTCAAGGAGTTGGATGCCTGGCCATCCTGATCAGACTTTGTAGAGCTGGGACTGCAGGAAGGAGTCTGGTCGCCCCGGGAGCACGAAGATGCACAAGTAAAGTCCACAAAGTTTGCCTCCCGGCAGCCAGCAATCAGAGAGTCTGCTGCGTGTGTGATCCCGGAGCAGCAAGGGCTCTGTGCTCATCTGAAGCTGGATGTGGGCTTCTCCCTCCAAGGTTTTGCAGGACTGCCAGTATGGACAGATCTGCTACAATCTCTCAAAGCAGTGAGATAATTGCTGTGGCTCGCGGACCCTGGAGCCAGGTTTGCAGGTCCTGAAGGTTGCAGACGCGTAGTGTCTGGGGACTGTGCCTGGCTCGGGGTCCTGATTCCATTTCAAGACTGCCTACCCCCACCAGGTTCGACTGCAGTGGGGCCACCGTACAAGACAGAGAGCATCGGGGTATTCAGCTGATAAACGCAGCAGGCGTGGTCCCATTGGCTGGGCCGGGAGCAAAACAGCCTGAAGCAACAAATGCCCTCCCCTCTCCCACATGAGTGAAGAGGACAAGACTGCCTGAGGAAGCCTCCGGCAAAGACTGGTGTGAAACACAGTGGTCGGCAAGTCGACTGCTGTGTTCGGTGCCCACTATCTCCTTTGCCCCACAACTTGCTCTCCTCACCTGACAGGTTGTGGCCCAGGGGGTTGCGTAGTCGTCCTGAGAAACTCCATGCCTGCAGACAAACTCCATGCCTGCAATTGGCTCGGGGGTCTCTCCACGAGGAGCGGCCATTTTCGGTTGCTCCATGTGAACCACAACATCCAATATCACTAGAAATTAAAAGAGTCCCTTCCTGCACCAGAGTGGCAGACAGCTTGGATTGGTCAGCCACTCACAACTACCTATCCACTTCACAGCCCTTCTGCTCATAGCAACAACCGAGACTTGCATTCAGTACTATGAAACTATACAAAATGTTACTACTGAAAACAACACTTTCACCTCCCCCTCTCACGAAAAGCCACGTCCTATAGACAGACCAGATCCAACTGAACTCTACGGGGATTACAGTAAATCTGCTGGAACCCCCAAAACGGCGGCCATCGTGGACTAGTATGCCACAAGTTCCGACAAACCACTCTCAGGCCAAGCACTAATCCTCAAACCTGATTATCTGGGTCCGACTATGTAGTAATCCTAAATCTACCGCAAACAGGGAACAGCCCCTACTACCAAACAAAGAACGGTTCAACGCCAGAGGGTCCTAGGGAAATTTAAAGACCTCACAGGATCAATCCCCAATACTATATCATAAAACAGTACAGAATCCTTGGGTCTATGAAAAAAAGAAATCAAAAAGTGTAATGAATCACTACTACATAGTTTGAAAGCATACAAGTATAAAATACAGAACCGAATGACTAGGTGCCACAGATCTATCTATGGGCACTTCCCTTTTCAGGACGAAATCCCTCACTCACCATAGGTGACATGCTTCATCATTTGGGATTCTCCTCCCAGAGGAAAAGCATAGTTCCTCTGAGGGCTACAACCCCCTCTCTGAGAGGGAGGAGCTCAGGGATGTTTTGAATAACTAATAGGATATTATAAATCCACAAATGAAGAGACAGCTGTGTGAATGAGGGCGCAGCACAACAAAAAATGATAAATGTGAGAATGGTGAAGTTAAAACTAGCTAAAGAGCGCAAAAAAGATACTTTATTCAAATAAGCCCCTTGCCAGGATTAAAAAACGTGTACCAGCGGTATGAATTTAAACCGCAACGGTAAAGTAGAGAATAGTGGTCAACATGTTTCAGCCATACACCTAATCGTAGGCAGGGCTTTCATCAGGACCTGTAAAGCTGCTGCTATCTCAGTGTAAGTGCTACAACAAAAAGGATATCAAGACAGAAAATCTTCTTAGTCTGTCCATTCCAGAAGGAAGGATTACCCGCCACTGCTGGGTAAGAAACCACATCTCTACCTGGCAACTGCTCAGGAAAGGAGCACCGCTCTCTCCGTCGGTACACCGGAGCTTGCAGAGCCTGCAGCCGGAGGACTAGTATGCCACAAGTTCCGACAAACCACTCTCAGGCCAAGCACTAATCCTCAAACCTGATTATCTGGGTCCGACTATGTAGTAATCCTAAATCTACCGCAAACAGGGAACAGCCCCTACTACCCTGAAACGACAGAGCTCTAAATTTGTTGCCACCACACCCCTTCTCAGGCAACATTCCTGAAGAATCTGAGACCTCCTTCCACCGACCTCATCCCCACCCCTGGAGGTCTGTGAGAGATTCCCTCCTTATACCAAGAAGATGCCAGGTAAATCATATCAAAAACCACCGGCTACCAGAGAAACCCTCACCCCTCTACAACCCAACAACCTGAAACCACACAGTCTGAAATCTTTCTCCATCATCTACCCCCTAAACCTCTCAGCTAATGCCACTAAAACCTTCTCACATAGTCTGCTCAAACACCCCGAAAAACTCATAGCAGATTTCTACCTGAACACATCCAAAGAAAAACAGAGAACATATTTAATCTTCTACACCACCCACCCAGTGATATGGAGAACCAACTTAGAAAACCACCTACAAATTAACAAATACTACCAACACATCTTATGGCCAAAAACGGCTGATCTCCATCTTCAAAGGCAACACTTCTATAACAATATACAGAAACAGCAAAGTCATGATATAAGCCAATGATATCAACCTGCACTCATTTGAATGCATATTCCCAGTGCTACCCAACTCTATCCCCCACTCCTCTAGCAATCCTACTACAACAGAAACTGCCCTCGGGGCACAACACAGGAAGCACCACTCACTAATCACGCCAGAAGCTCACACTCCATCACTACCACTTCCATACTCTCTGCCCTGTGACATGAAACGTCCCACTCACCTAGAAATACAATGCAGAGCATCAACAACATCCTTTTGAACCTCAAAACCTACTCTGAAAAAGTGCAACATTCACTCCTCCCCCCCCAACATCTCCAGAGGACCCATACGGCGGTCAAAAGCCCAGCCGAAGAGTTGGCACACAACCCCTCTTAACAACCTATCACACAGGCCAGAAAGAGCTAGACCCAAGATGTCCCTGTGCGAGGTGACTGAGGTAGCAAAACCCTACAACCTAAGTCAACCCCAAACTGCCCCACCTCCAACATCCATGTGATCACTGGAATTGGCAGAAACTCTAACAAGTCAAGAGCTGCCAGGCCACCCTCTCAGTGCATCAAAATACCCAGGGCTCCCCCCACCCAGAAGGACAAGCACTACGAACTGCATGCTCATAAACTGTAGGTCCGCAACGAAAACATGTAACAGAGCTGGCAGAAGCTATCTTATACCACCACATTGACATCACGTTCAACACTGAGAACTGGCTAAATGAATCTTCCTATCCAATCCTTGACCTTCTAGTTCACCCAGGCTTCTCTATCATTAAGAAGGACAGAGATGACCACCAGGGAGGCAGCTTAGCCATCATCCATAAGAACATCATCAAGATGGCAGAAGCAAATTCCCTCTCTTACCCCACATTTGAAAATCTCAGTACCACCAAAACGCTAAAAGACAATGTGATGAAATATCACCTCCTCTACCACACACCAGGAAACACGGTCTCCTTCAATGAACAACAGTAAGATCTGAAAACGCAATGCTCTCTCTCCAACACCAACATAATCCTAGTTGATTTCAACCTCCAGTGGAATAACGAGAAGACCTCACTAATCTGATCCTTAAACAAACTCTTACTCAGCAAAGATCTCACCCAACACAGCAAGGGGCAAATCAACAACAGAGACTCAAACGTAGAGGCTATTATAGCCAAAAATGAAGCAATAAGCATAGACAACCTATTTCCAACTGACTGGTCAGACCACCACATCATTCTGTTCCATATCAACCAAGCGGTAACACCTCCTAACCGCCCTTGGAAAACTCACAAATGGTCCAGAAACTGCAACAAATCCCCGTAACTGACCTGGAAGAAAAATGTATTATTTACTCCCCCCTCTAACAGACAACCTCACAAATGATGAGCGCACAACGCACTATCACTCAATGATGAAAACCATCCTGGACATGATAGCCCCCCTGAAAATAAAAAGGGCCAGAGACGCTCCCTCTAGATCCTGGTTAAACAAAGACCTCAACTCAAAACGAAGACAAGTAAGAGCTGCTGAAAGACTCTGGAGAGCGAACCCGTCCACTACTCACCTCTCCCAGTTTAGAAGAGAATGCAGGAAATACAAAAGTCACATCCTAAAAATAACAGTTACCTTCTTCTACAATGCGCTGGCTAAAACCACCCCAAAGAGCTTTTTAACACCATCAAAAAACAACAAACCTCCAAACCAACCAAAGATAATCCCCTGGTCTCAAAGGAACGCTGTGACAACTTCACCCAATTCTTCAACGACAAAATCATGAAAATTGAACTCTCCTTGGACTGCCACATGCAGACTTCCACTAGCAACTCTTCACCCACTACAGAAGTTAACATAATCCCCAGCACACTCTTTGGCCCAAATATAAAAAAAACTTTCCCCCAGGGACAACCGAACCCAAACAGTGCCCTAGACCGTCCACACCACCCACAAGTTGAGCGGCATTCAACCCACTCACAGAAGAGGACATCCCCATGGTAATTGCAAGATCCAAACCCTCTTTACACGATGCTGTCTCACTCAAAGCCTCCCTGGCAAAATGCCTCAACCACGCCTTAATCCCTCTATGGACCAAGACAATAAACAGCTCCCTGTGTAGCAGGTCCATGACTGACTGTCTCAAACAAGGCCAAGTTACCCCCCCTGCTAAAAAAAAACAGCCACAGACCTAGAAAACCTCATCAACTTCAGGCCCATTTCCAACCTTCCCTTCGTGGCAAAATTCCTAGAGAAATGTGTTCTCTGCCAACTCAACCAACACATTGAAAACAAGAACCTACTTGATACACACCAATCGGGAATCAGAAAAGGTTGTGGCACGGAAACAGCTATACTAAATATAGCAAATGACATACATAACTTCCTAGACGCAAGCAGATGCTGCCTTCTCCACCACCTAGACCCATCAGCGGCATTCGACACGGTCGACCATAAGCTACTTCTGGACTTCCTACAACAATGATGAATTGGAGCAGATGGCACAGTTCTGAAGTGGCTCACCTCATTTCTGCACAACCTCTCCCAACTAATAAAAATAAATAACTCAACGTCCAATATATCGGTCAGCACCTGAGGTGTACCCCAAGGCTCAGTCCTCTCACCAACACTCAACACCTAAACTGAGCCCCTCACCACAATACTCCAACAAGCAAACATTGCCTACCACATTTATGCGGACAACAGCCAGCTCTACTTGGAAATAACCTCCCTGAACGGCACATGCTGTCTCAATGACACAATCATAAAAGTTCATTATTGACTATCGCACAACCACCAGAACCAACCAAGAAAAGACAGAAATTCTTGTTCTGTACAACCCCAGCCAATCCCCACAGATCCAAGAAGGGCTAAAGAACCTCAACACCCTTCAGTGCAAACTGACTCTGGCGGACTCCACCAAATCTCTGGGGATCACATGGACTCAAGTTTGACCATTCGCACAAACAAAAGGTCCACAGCAAAGGGTGCATCATACAACTTAAAACTTCTCAACAAAATCAAACCCTGGAGGGAGGAAATCAAACCCTTCCTTCCTCCAAATGACCTAAAAACCCCTTCTGTCTAGACTCGACTACGGGATTGCCAGCTTCACAGTGCACTGAAAGCATACCTAAACCCCCTTAGAACCACTCTAAATGCAGCGGCAAAGATGGTTACTGGAACAAAGAAATACGACCACATCTCCCCATCACTAATGAATCTAAAATGTCTACCATTCAAGGCATGCTGCCTCTTCAAAATTGCTTGTCTCGCTCACAAAGTTCTACATCCTGGTAAACCAGACTACCTAGCTTCCAACAAAAGCAGGCCAAACGAGAAATCTAAGAATCTCCAACACACTTCGTCTCATCCTCCCCAAAAAACAGAAACAAAAAGCACTTGCTAGCTCTTTCTTGGGCAATTCCCACAAAATCTGGAACTCCCTCCCAATACATATCAGAACCAATTCCTCCTTCATGAGCTTCAAGAGACAACTAAAATGATTCCTCCTAAACCATTACCTTAACCCTCCAGGAAATAACTACTGACCTTGTGATGTACATATCCCTTCCAAGATCTGAACTATGACTTGACACCCAACACTACAACTAGACTATATTGTTATGAACTTATAATGACTTGAATCTCTGCAATACATCTATACTATATAATGATTAACTGTTAATGCCTGTAAAGCACTCTGATAACCCTCGGGTCTTGCCAGCACTATATAAAACTCTTTAAATAAAAATAAAAAAAGATAAGGCGTTACCAAAGGTAAGTAGAGAAAGCCTCCTTTTAGGCTGTGAGAGCCCTGTGCTTTAAAAGAGGCTGTGGTTGTGATAAATAGTTGTCAAAACATAAGTGCAGTGACAGGCAGGATGCCATTTGCGAGAGACATGCAGTTATCATTATTCATTTTTTTGGTGGGAGGTACTTGAAATAGATGGAAATGACATGTTGGCATGCATTTTATTGCAGAACTTTGGCCAGGGACAAGCTGCTTTTGATACATGGCTGTAAAACAGAAGAGTGTCAGAGAGCAGGAAGCCTTTTGTTCTTGGCTAGCCTCGGATCAGTAGGTGAAAACCACCTCACCTTTGTGAATGTAAAAAAAAAGTTGGTTAGGGAGTAGGCAGTGGCCCAGGGAACCACTGTCTACTCTTAAACAAACTTTTTAAAAGTTTCATTGTTTTTTTGTTTACATCGCCTTTTTCTTTAAGGAAAACAGGCTGCATTTAAAAAAAACAAAATAGCAGACAACCATCCCTGTAATGGCCACCAATCATAGTGAGTCACAACTTGCGTCCTACCTCATTAATACTGAGGTAGGTTCGATTGCGACCCACTACAATTTGAAAATATGTGCATCGACCGATTTTTACCTAGGTCAGTTTACAAACTTCAACACTGGTTGCAAAAATATTGGATGCAATTTGAGACCTGTGATTTGCGTCTTTTGCTTCATACACCTGGCCTTATGTTTCTGAAGGGTGGAAAATAAAAATCTTATATACCAAATAAAAAACCTGAATAGCATTTATATCTTTTTCCAACCTCTAGATAGAAATATTTTGGCTTTTAAAACTGTGCATTTCAACCAGTTAGTAAGTTCGTTGCACTCTCACTTATTACAGAGCACGTCTAAAGCAAACGTTAAATCTAACTGTCCTACACCTTACATTTTAGATTTTAACACAATGTAGATGGGCTTAACTTCTAGTAGGTACACAGACCGTCAACTTAGTGTTCAATTTACGATTTCAATTACAAAAATGGGTTCTGTTTTCATTCCAACAGTGGGGTTGCAGTTCTATTTGTCTACTTCTTAATTGATGTAAGTGGTGGAAGCTTCACCGCGGGCTTAAATGTGTTGTTATTTCCAGAGCATTAGCTATAATGTTTGTAGATTGTTATTGTTATTTAATTTTATAAGGCGCACAGCTACCCAGAGGTTTCCCGGCCATCAGACACGGGCAGATTGAAGGAAGACTATTGATTGAATAACCAGGTTTTCAGGCTATTGCGGAAGTTCATATAGATGGCTTCATTCCGAAGAGACGCTGGGAGTGAGTTCCAAAGAGAAGGGCCTAGGCAAGAGAAGGATCGGCCTCCCATGCTCGACAGTCTGGTCCTAGGAATTGAAAATTTGGCCTGGGTGGACGAGCGAAGAAGGCGAGGTGGACGATAGGGATAGACTAAGGTGTTTAGATACTGTGGCGCTCTATCAGATTTGATTTTATGCATATAACTCAGGGCTTTGAATTTTATGCAGTTCTCTACCCTGAGCCAGTGTAGGTCACGGAGCGAGCCTGAGATGGAGGCCCTTCTGGGGATCTGACAGAGTAGCCTGGCCGCCACGTTCTGCACTACCTGTAGTTTACGAATCACCTGCTTATTGACTCCTAAATACAGGATGTTGCCATAGTCCAGCCTAGAAGTAATAAGAGCCTGTACCACAGTTTTTTGCGTAGGACCAGGCAACATCCAGAGGATTTTTTTTAGCCACTTAAGGATGGTGAAACAGGTTGAGGCGACTTTGACTGCTTGCTGATTCATTGACAGCTGGTCGTCAATGATAATGCCTAGATTGCGAACCTGTTGTGCAGGTTGTGGGAGAGCACCCATTTGCGGAGGCCAGTGCTGCGGGCCCCAAAGGTCTTTGTTTTTCCCAAAAATTAATACTTCAGTTTTTTCGCCGTTAAGTTTTAGCAAGTTGGCTTGCATCCAACCTGCTATATTTTGTAGCCCTGCCTGGAGAGAAGATAGCTTGGATGCTTCTTTGGTAGAAAGGGAGAAGATTAGTTGGGTGTCATCGGCGTAAGAAAAAATAGACAACCCAGCGTCTTCCGCAATCGTAGCCAGAGGCCTGACGTAAACATTGAACAATATTGGGCTGAGAATGGAGCCCTGCGGTACTCTGTGAGCAGAGCCATAGGGCTTGGAGCTGGCTGACGGAGAAAAGACCTGAAAAGTGCGGTCAGTCAAGAAGTCGGTGAGCCATTTGAGTGCTGTCCCGACAACTCCCAGTGATTGTAAAGCTTTAAGTAGGGCGGTGTGCGACACAGTATCAAAAGCAGCACTCAAATCAAGCAGTATGAGTGCCACAGTTTCACCCATGTCCAGACGGCGGCGCAATGTTTCCGTAACTCCTAACAGAGTGGTTTCTGTAGAGAAACCGGCTCTGAAGCCAGACTGTGATGTGTGTAAAACTTTTTGGGAGTTAATGAAATGCGTCAATTGTTGGTTGACATATTTTTCTAATATTTTAGAAAAAACTGGAAGTAAAGAGATCGGGCGGAAATTGGATGGTACCGCTGGATCCGCGTTGGCTTTTTTCAGGAGTGGGAGGACCATAGCGTGTTTCCATTCAGATGGAACAACTGCTTCCTGCAGGGATGCATTGAGCAGCTCCATGATTAGCTTTAATGATGATGGCTCAAGTTTCTGAAGTATGGCAATGTGCTGGAAACAAGATATGTCGGCAACTGTACTCTGGGTACATAAAACTTGTCATGTCACCGTAATGCATACCACAGGTCGACAATAATTTAAGTCTCCAAACAAGTAATATACAGAGGTGATTCCAAGACAAAAGTTCCATTTTATTGTTTTGCCAGTTTACCGCTGGCAGATACATAGGAACCTCCAAGACAATGCACCTGTCAGTGCTACGAGCCCACTCACCCACCCAAGAAGGTTTCCTGTTGCACTAATTTCTTGTGATATCCAGTTTCCCAATGAACAGTTCTATATTAATTAGTGTTTTCATACTTAACATGTGGTAATGGAAATTTAAGCAGCCTGCCTTATTGAAATGTCAAACATGCCAGTAAATAGCCAAAACTGATATCATGATATCATGATCCCCCTTTATTCCTCAACCCAGAGAACTCATCAACCAAAAACTTTCTGTGATGCAATCACTAACAAGTGTGCGACCAAAACAAAGAACCTGAGGACTCCTACAGGAACAAGACAGCCCAAAACCAACAAACAAGTAACATGACAAACGGAACTAAAGATAAACAAAGGGAACAGTCTCTAGCTTCCTTCAAAAAACTCTCAAAAGCTGAACTCCAAGAGGTCAAGGTAAGAAGATATCTAGCTAGAGAAATGGGCCGGATACGAAGGGGAGGTGTTGCTAAGAGGGGTATCCACTCCATTGACATAGCGTGGGCTTGGGAGACAATGTTGGAGTCCTTGAGGGACCCAGACCTAGATACGAGAGACCACACCCCTGAGGGTTCACCATTGCCTACTCCCATCACCTTGAGTGCCTTGGTTATCCCTTTATTCTAGATGAACCCCATCTTAAGCATCTTCCTCCAATTGCGTGCGGTGCACAGCTAGCACTATCCTGAGCGGCCTGAGATGGGCTCGCCCTAAATACACTTTAGATGTATGTTAGAACCGACTCAAGTAAGGGGAGAATTGGGCTTTTAACAGCTGTTTATGTTCTAATCTGTTATGTTATGTAACGTGGAGATGTCTGACCTTTGGCCTATGAGGTGATGCTGCCTTAATGGTAAGTCGCTGCATTGTTGTTAAAACCTTCAATAAAATCTGTTTTTAAAAAAATGGTAAGAAGGGGCATGGCCAACTGCCTAAGATGGCGGTCGCTTGAGCGACGAGCTCCGGGCCCGAGACATTGATCCGAATAAACCCTAGCTAATCCATTACCGATGCAGCCATCAGTGGTCCTGCGATAATTACAGGATAATAGGAGCACAACGGAGCTGGGGTTCCTTGAGAGCTGGGATGGTCCTGGTCCCACGGCGCAGCCGGATAAGCTGTGACCTGGGCTGTGACATCGGAGCGTGCGACTCCCCCCTGGCCCAGGGGACGATCCCGGTGGCCGGAATCCGGCTGAGGCATGTGGCCTATGAACCAGAAAGCGCGCCTGGATCGGCGAAGGCGTGGTGAGGAAGACTGAGCCCCCCCCCGTGACTGGCAGCGGGTTAACCAATTGCTGCGGCCAGTGATGCGGTAGGACTCACCGCGGCTAGGCCTGCCTGCCGCGGGAGTGGCCGCCGAGCACCGCCCGGCTCTGGACTTCCCTTGTTCCCTGCAGCGGCCCCTGGGCTGGTACACTGTGAGGTGGTAGTGCCCCGTCGAAGTGGGGGCTATGCGGTGAAGGAATCCCGCTGCCGATAGCCCCTGAGAGGAATCGACGCGAGTAGGGCAGCACAAGCCACGAAGGAAACTGAGGCCGCCCGCTGCGCGGGCCCTGCTGTCGGTCCGGACTGTGGATCTGCGCGCACTTGTCAGGGATGGGTCGGCCCACTGTGTGCATTGGAGGCAGTTGGGCCTCAGGGACCTGAAGCCTGCTGAGGTGGGCGGCTGAACTCATTGAGACACTGTTGGGGGCCGACGGCTGCCTCCTCTGGCTGGCGTCCCCCTCTCTGCCGCCTGTGGCTGCGACCCCCTGCCCGAGCTGGGTGTGTGCGGACCCCCGGGGGGGGCCCTCCGGTTGAATGGAGCGTCCCTTCAATTTGGAGGTTGGTGTGACCGCCGGTAGAGCCCTGACATCGGCTGCACCGCCAGTGGTATAGTGCTTTGAACTGTGAGTGGGCCCCACACTGCACTAGTGTGAATTGTCTGGAAGGATCCCCTCTGTAAAGAATTATAGTGCCACAAAAGACCGCAGGGCAAATGCGTGGTTCCTCCTGGCCACAATCAAATTGAGCAGGCTGTGGTGGGCTGGGTCTCGCAGGGAGGCCGTGGATGGTCCGGTCTATTTCCACAAGAGGCGATGAGAAATTCAGCTGCGGCCTGCCTCGCCCCAGCGGCTCGTCCCCTGCGGTGCGTTCTGAGGTGCGTCCCGCGGAGTACCCTAGAGATCGCACGGCAGCTTGCCGACCCGGGGGGGGAGCCCTGCGTTGTGGCCTGCAGAAGTTCCTAGACGGGTAAGGCAACACTTGCTGCAGCGAGGGCTGGGTATGTTGGGGTGGGGCCCATTCTTGTGGAATTGACGTATTGGCCTAGCGTCTTGATGGGGGACAACAACTAGAGATTGATGTAGCCCTGCTGGATGCCGTGGCTTTGGAGGGGGGTCGCTTTAAGGGGCTTCTTTGCCACCTATCAAGAACTGCTGGCCATGTCAGGGGGAGTCCACAGTTGATGAGGACAGGGTGGAATGCTTACCCTTGCGGCTGATTCTATAAAAGTCCCCCTCTATGAACTGTTGGGCACATCTGGGCTAAGAATAAACAATAAACTCTCCTCCCATCGTGCCCATCACCGGCCAATGTAGTGGCGCCTGTCGACAGCTGCAGGACTGGGGGTTTGCAGCTGCGAGGCTTGGGTTGGTCCTATCAAGCCTGAAGGCTGTTGGCTGCATGGGGGTGCCTCCTCAGTCGGTTGAGAGCTGCCACTGAACTAGTGATTACGTTGCAAAAATGGGGCGTACGAAAACCAAATCTGAGGTCTTATCAACAGGGGCGAGATCGCGCTCCCCACCCTCTGGGCCCTCCCTGGCACAATCTGTACAAGAAGACACTGACATGTCCCATCCCCCAGCAGACAAACTGGACATGATTCTTCTGGAGATACGTGAGTCCTGAGCAGTCGTTGCCCAGCAGCTGGGAACAATTTCCACAGAACTCAACCTATTAAAGGACGATCATAAAAAACTGGCAGACCGGGTGAAGTCTACTGAGGCGACATTGGATCTTACGGTGCCTAAGGTCAGAGAGAATGAAGCATAGATCTCACGGATGAGTCGCCAAATCGAAATCCTACCGGCTAGGGCCAAGGATGCTGAAGGGAGGTATCTGCGAAACAATTTACGAATAGTAGGCCTTCCCGAAAGTATGGAGGGACCGCGACCCACACTGTTTATAGAGCAGTGGCTATGAGCGAAGGTGGCTCCTACGGGCCTATCGGCATCGTTTACAGTGGAGCGAACGCACTGAGTGCCGGCCAAAAAGCCTATCCCCGGCACTAATCCAAGGCCGATAATAGCCAAGATTTTGAACTTCAGGGACCGGGATCTCCTATTATAGGCTGCTCGTAATAATGGCCCTATCTTGGTCGAAAATGCCAAAGTTTCAATCTTTCCAGATTACACCATTCTTGTCCAGAAGAAGTGCGCCTCTTTCCTGGGAGTTAAGTCACGTGCGCGCCACGTGGGCCTATCTTTTGCTCTCTTGTTTCCAGCAAAATTGAAAATAATTTATGGCCAGCGCTCCTATTTCTTTGACACTCCAGAGAGTGCCTGGTAATGGTTAGACAGACATTTCCCAGACTCGAGTGCGAGTGTTCCCCGGGTTGGATCAGGGCCGAGATCGCAAAGATCGCAGAAGAGGGCTCACCACACAGGAGGGCCCGGCAGGGGCCCCATCATTGCAGGCGGTTCTGGAGGGTAGACAGGAGGCTCTCTGCACTGCCAATACCTTGCGGATCAGTCGCCCTCCGATTTGCACCAGCCCATCGTTGCAAGTGACATCAGAGTGTGCCGTTGTTCCCATCCGAATCCACGCAATTGAGCGCAGACCCGCTGGCTTAAATCCTTTACAAACTATTGCCTAACTGTAGTTGATGGTATATTTGTAGTACACTGGTCAGACATACAATTAATAGTGTCACTGCATGGGGGCCTCAGGGGTAATGCTAGGGGTTTATGAAACAGCTCCATTCCCTGTGATATATGGGTTAGAATAATGATGGTGTACAGAAGGTGTAAGTAACTTGCAACAATTGTTTAAAGGGATGATATAACCTGTTATGCTGATTCTATTTAGGGCCCGGGCTGTATTGCACCGGTCATTACATCGCTAAAACACCACATAATTGTCACATCAAATTGCCCACCCTATTAGCGAAGGCACTGGTTTTAACTATACGAGTTTGTTTTTAGTTTAAGTTTCTAGTTTTGGTCGAATGATGTTGTCTCGATTGACCGCGCATTGGGAAGTTGATTGTGTTATATGCTTGATGCTGGTCTGTTGGGCTGTGGGTGGGGGGCCCGGGTGGAGTTTCGAGGGGGAAACGCTTTTTTATCATGTGTTGCTTTTATATGGCTTCAGTGGTCGAACTTTATAATCTCATAACTTGGAATGTCCGGGGTATGGGCTCAGTACATAAACATCATCGGGTACTGGCCCAATTGCATAGGCGACGGGCCCAAATAGTCTGCCTTCAGGAGACCCACTTGGTGGCAGCGGAACTCCCCAAATTACAGAAGAGATGGAGAGGACAGGTCTATGCAACTACTTACTCCGCCTTTTCGCGCGGAGCAGCTGTGTGGCTACTGGCAGGGGTTCCCTTCTCTTTACAAGAAAGTAAGATTGATGAACAGGGTAGATATGTACTGTTACGGGGCACCTTAGATGGGAGACAGATAGTCCTTGGAACAATATATGCGCCCGATACTGATCAAGAGGCATTTCTTTCTCGTTTAACAGTCACTTTGGTGGACTGGACTCAATACCCCTAGTTGTTGGCAGGAGATTTTAACGTGGTCTTGGATGTTGAATTGGATCACTCTCACCCCCACTGCCGGGAACCATAACGATCCAACAAACCCGTACCCTACAACGATGGATGTCGGGGTGGGACTTGGCAGACATTTGGCGCTCACATAATAGAATTATGCTTGAATATTCCTTCTTTTCACACCCCCATGGTCTACATTCCCGATTAGATAGATTGTTATGCATGCAGCCCTTCTCCCGCACGTATCACATACTACCTACTTAGGTAAGACCATTTCAGATCATAACCCGCTCAAATTGTCCGTTAATTGGGGCCAGGTTCCGTCACCAATGCCGACGTGGCGCCTACAGCCCCTACTTTTGGAAGATCAGGTGTTTAGGAACACAATAGCCACATCAATCACATCTTACTTTGATATTAATGAAGGCACAGCCACAACAAGGGCGATAGAATGGGAAGCCTTTAAGATGACGATTCGGGGGGCATCTATGAGTGCGGTGGTGGGAGCCAGACGAGAGATCTCCCGAGATATTACAGATTTGGAATCAACATTACAAAAGTTGGAAATGGAGGCCCTAGAGGGAGCGTTGGGACAGGAAAGGCTGCAAGAGGCCAGGATAAAGTATGCTGAACTCCTGGAACGGCTACGACTCATTGATCTACAAGCTTACACAGCTCGGGCACATGTAGAAGCAGACCGACCTGGCACTTTGCTTGCCCACATGATAAGGCCCCAACCCTCCCTTACGCCTATATAAGCAGTATATAATATCAATCAAGAATTGATGGCCACGCATGTCGGGATAAATAGAGCATTCCATGATTATTATGCCTGGCTATATGCAGCCCCCCCACGGCTTCCTCCTGGAGCCATAACTGAATTTTTAAGTACTATCCCCCTTCCGGATATTCCACACAATAATAGGGAAACCCTGGCTGCTGAACTTACCCTACCAGAAATCAGCGGGGCAATAAAGGACCTCGCTCATAATAAAACCCCCTGCTCTGACGGACTCCCAATAGAATTTAGTACCTAAGTTATTGCAATTATATACTAATCCCTGGAGGAGGGAACTTTACCCCCCACAATCAGGGAGGCAATAATGACATCTGTATTAAAACCGGGTAAATCTCCCATGGATCTTTCTTCTTATAGACCATTATCCATATTAAATGCAGAATATAAAATATTGAGTAAAATATTAGCAGCACGTCTTCTTCCGTATCCCCCAGGTCTTATACATATTGATCAAAACAGGTTTGTTCTCCGCCGAAGTACCTCACTGAATATAAGGCGCCTTTTTAATGTGTTCCACCCGGCTCAAGCTCTCCACCCTCAGGCGGGATATTTGTCACTGGACATTCATCAATCCTTTGACTCATTGAGCTGGCAATATATGTTGGCGGTGCTGGAGAAGTTTGGGATCCCCCTGCGTATTGTCGCTGGGTAGAATTATTATATACATCACCAACGGCACGTGCAAAGTCGGGCCACAATATATCCTCTGCATATAATATATTTCGTGGGACGTGGCAGGGATGCCCCTTATCCCTACTCCTATTTGTATTGCCACTGGTGCATCACTTACATTTAACAATGGTTCCAAGCGGTATCCAATAGGTCCAACTATCCATTCAGTGTCATTGTACACTGACAATATTTTTACTCTCTAAATGCAGTGGCATCATCGCTGCTGTATACATTTGGTTTATTATCAGGCCTAGATTTAAATGTCTCAAAATCCCTAGCATATTTCTATTATGGCACATGTCCGGTATCCACCTTGCACTTCGGGACAGAGCAGCTACGAATCGAACCTAACACCTTTAAATATCTGAGCATTCAGTTTTACAGGAACACACACAACATACTGGGTGGGAATCTACTCCGGGCCATTAATTCATTGAAATCGCAGTTGGCCTTTTGGATTAAACTACCACTGTCCACGACAGGACGCCTTGCAATAGAGAAAATGGTGATGTTACCGAGGCTCCTGTATTATTTTGTTAATCTCCCAGTGGTGGTCCCGGCATGGGTTTTCAAAATGCTAAATTCTTTATTGATAACACTGATATGGGGGATAGGACGACGCAGGATTAGTCTCTCTAAATTACAACTTCCCACTACCAAAGGGGGTATGGGAGCCCCAGATTTTAAGGCATACAGCATTGTTAGTCAATTACAGTGGCTGGCATACTGGCTTGCTGGGCACAATCTATCTGAAATTGGGTATACGCCCGCACAGCTAAAACTCTGGACATTACAGACCCTTATTTCCCCAGAACCAGGGAGGCCGAAAGATGTCCCTGTGCTGCTTCAAGTGGTGCTCCACTATTGGAAGCTTGCTTTGAAGTATACTAACACACCAACTCCATATGCCCCGAACATACGCCTATGTGGTTTTCCGACACTGCACGGCCCTTTAACAGCTCATAGGTTGGTGGCATGGGAAGAGGGTGGAATTACGACAGTGGGCTCCTTGTTCACGGATAGAAATTTAATGCCCCACGCTGAATTAGTACACTCTTTTTGACAGATGCCAGCATTTCACATTTTGTTCATAAATATTGGCTTGTGGAACAACATTCCAGTTATTGCAGGCACTACATATAATGGGCCATGGGAGCCATTTGGTCAGATGGCTCTATAGAGGACTAAGATGCCATTTGGAAGTTTTGCTCTTGTCCCTTGACCAAAAATGGGAGGCAGATATTATGCATGTGCTCACAGACAAGAAATGAGCTGTAGTCCTTGAATATCCTAAACGTGTATTCCGAAATGTCTGATTCAAATTTATACAGTTGGCCCTGTTACACAGAGCGTATTTGACGCAGCACAAAGTCTACACAATGTATCCACTTGTCTCCCCTAATTGCCCCCGCTGCTATTTGCCCAGTGCTGATCTGATTTATATGTTATGGTCCTGCCCCTCCTTACAGGAGTACTGGCGAGAAGTCACTGACAGCTTATCCCATTTGTCAGAAGGACCCTTATGGTCTACGATAGAAATATGCCTGCTAGGGAAAGCAAAAGTGTTGCGCTGATTCACGGACCTCTCTCTAATATTGGCTAAAAGTAAGATTACGCAGAGCTGGAAGTCTCACACAGCCCCAAGGAGGGGGGCCTGGGGGTAGGAGGTAATACAAAGGGCCAAAATAGAAGGGGAAGCTCTCCAGAGAGAAGAATATTAGGGACTTCGCTAGAAACCAATATCAATGGATTGAGCGCAACTGCTGGAACTCTTTAAAAATAATGTTTCTGATAACTAATGCAGACATACTCTGAACCACAATATTTGTCAAACTGGTCCACTGGAAAATAAAGTGACGTGTAGAAATGATGCCACTGTTGACATTCCTCTCCTTGTTTTATTCCCCCCTTTTTCCTTTATTTTCCCTCCCCCTCTCCCTCCCCCGCCACCTCTCCCCCTCCCCCCTTTCCTCCTCCTCTCCCCCGCGTCCCCCTCTCCCTGCCACTCAGTGCCAGGGGCATCCTACCCTCACAAGCAGTGGTACGAACTGCTTTGACCAGTTACATCAAGCAAAGTTAACAGGAATGTTTGTTTTATTAAGGGCGGGGGGATAAGTTAAGTATGCAGTTGCGAACTGTTATTGGTGCAAAACTATCAATCACATCAATTCATACTCCTAGATAAAAGTTCTTTTTCATTTTTGGCACTACAGTATTTAGTACGTAATATGCGAAATGTAAACAAGTTTTTTTTCAATAATGTACGATGCACGAAACTTGTTTATACAAATGCAATACTTCTCGGCGTCAAAATGTGGTACATTGTAAATTCAATAAAAATATGTGGGGGAAAAAATGGTAAGAAGCTATCTGATACTCTCTATCGGTCCTATGCCTGGAATAAACCTTCCAAGACATCTTACTGATCCATCAGTCTATGTCAAATACGGATCGACCTGCAGTGGCCCCTGACTAGGAAAACTCATTGAACCACCTGCATTCTCTCTACTATCTGACTGGGTAGAAAGGAATAATTTACCCTATGGCCACCACTGGAAGTAGTATCTGAGACTGGCTTGCCTCTTATCCCCACGACAGGCACAGCATATTTTCACAATCCCATTTTACATCAGTGCTTTCTACTACTCATTCCAGAGTTACGCTAGTTCGGGTGAGGTTTGAAGAAGGTTCTGTGGCGCTCTACAGAAGTACACTTGAAAGTTGTTGTGAACTTGTTTATGTGTGGTGCTTCGAGGATGAGAGATCACCCACTCCCCAGTTGGATGATCAAAATCACTCAGTTTGTACAAAAAAGTGCGGGGAAACCAATTTTTTTTGCCTCTTTTTAGCCAACACGCGTTTCGTCGCCCATGGCAAGTGGCCGCGACTTCCTCAGGGCTGTTTCGTCGGTATGTTTAGTGTTATCTTTTAATCGGTTGTAATTCCGTCCCGGTTTTCTCCAAATAGTTCCTGGTCTTCGATAGTTTTTCTCTCCCAATCGTATCTGTATTATCCCTTATTACTTGTTTGCTAAAAAAAAGAACTAAACAAGAACATATGAGAATAAACCTAACAAATACAAAGAAGGACAAGAATTGTTGATATCTGTTATTTATGTAATACATGTTGACATTAGCGTGTGCGGGGAATCCAATTTTTCATTCTAGAGTTACTCAAGACTCGATTGTCTCTTTACTATTCTCAAACTCTACCTGACACGACTACTGAAACTAATCAGCTCTTCAACCTAACCTACTACAACTACAATGATAACATACAATGGGGCATATTAGCAAGACCGGCGATAAAATTATCGCTGCTTTAGCGGCAGGAAACTGCCGCTAAAGCGGCGATAATGGGCTTGCTAATATGCGTTATAGAATTCAATAGAAGCCCAGGTTAGATGTCCTGCACATCTAACCTGGGCTTCTATTGGAATTCTATAACGCATATTAGCAAGCCCATTATCGCCGTTTTAGCGGCAGCTTCCTGCCGCTAAAACGGCGATAATTTTATATCCGGTCTTGCTAATATGCCCCAATATTATTCTAAAACTGGAAAACCCGGAGGAACCATTATGCTCAGTGCTGGACCCAGTCGCGGTGGCATGACTCGCGGGTGGGGGGGCCAGGGTCGCGTGGGGGGAGTGGGTTAATTTTAAATATTAAAAAAATAGTTAACTTACCTTCGCTGGCCCGGTCCGGTCCCACGTTGTCTCTGTTCCTCACAGGAAGCAGGCAGCCTCCCTCCCCTAAGCCAATCGCAACACTGCAATGGCAGCGTTGTGATTGGCTGGGACGCCGACCACACAGGCATCTATGGGGAGGCCATTTTCTCCATGTAGGCTGCATGCAGCCTACATGGCGAGAAAAGGGAGAGTGCGTATGACTGGTTTGGTCGGCCCTGGGCTGACCAAACAGTCAGCACCCTCAGAGTGGGTAAGCCACTCCTCCCCTGCCCTAGAGCAGGACCACCCACCCGCCCGCCCCCAACCAAACCATTCTGCTTTCTCGCAGTGCGAGAAGCAGAAAAATAATATGGTATTTATAAAACCATTTTATGTTTCTACTTCCCGCACTGCGAGAAAGCAGTGGGGCGACGCTCCTCCGCCCACATGCAGGAGCCGCCCCTGGCTGCACCACTGTCTCCATGCTATCAAGGACTGAATACTAATTAACCACCTTAAATTTAAATGTCCCAAAACAGAGATTCTCAGGGGTGGACAATGGAGAAACTACAAACACCTGATTCAAGGACTTAGAGTCACAATGGTAAACAATCAAGGAAACATTGTAATTATGGACTTCATCCTATGATTGATCCCTCAAGTGAATTCAGTCAGGAGAAAATCCTTTAGCACACTGTTAGCACTCTAGCACAACTTAACTCATCTTGGATATTCCAGAAACTACAGACCATTATCGCTATTTTCATGTCATATGCAAACTATTCAAATGTAAACACAGTATAAAGAAAATATCCCTGAAAACTGTGGAGTTAAGATATGTATATTGTCAAGGTACATATATGTGGTTAAGCACTTTACTGACTCCCTCATGTTAGGCTTTTGGTAGGCTCTCTGCCTTTAAGGTTCACGGATCATTGCCCACAGGGCGAACCATTCAAAGGCCCTTGTTTATTTAATCTGAATTCAAAAGATATTCAAAGAACAGTGCTGTCTGGTCATGGCTTGCTCCTCTCATATCCATCCCCTCGTACAAAAGTCGAAGCAAAGGAGAAATCTTCTTCTTGGTGAAAGTGGGAGAACTATGGAAAACAAACACATCAAAGATCAGAAATAAAAAAGACTGTGTTAAATTGAGGAAGGAAATAAAGACCTATAAGGAGCTTTATCCCAATTAAAAAGGAATTACTGAGTCCACGGCTTCTCAGCTGCCTGAGAACCACAGTATTTTGCGGGGTTCTGCAAAACTCGGGCGTCAGAAGATGCTGTACGAAGTCCCCTGCTGTGGGCTGGGAGAGTTTCTCACCCTGGCCTGTTACCTCTGCTGCTCCTGGGCTCCTAGCTGCTGCTCTTTCCTCCTTAAGCTCCAAAATGGGGATCACTGACATTATATCAATGCAAACAATATTGAAACACAAAACATATTGGAAAATAAATATTGTTAACAAAAATATTGCCTAACTAATAAAACTACAAATATTGAGAACACAAATATCGTTGTTAAAGAAATCAATGCTGACTTATATCGAAAACACAAATATCGGAAATAAAAATATTGTCACCTTTAAATAAATATATAATATGTCAAAAATATCAAATCACACAATATCAACTACAATAATATCGCCAAAATAATTACAATATCATAATTAAATATTTAAAAAACCCTTTTACATAAAACAATGATTTAAAGTAAACATTTTATACATGTTTAAATTAGAAATAAATATATTACATCACCAAAACATTTACAATTCACCCCAAAAAATATAACGAAATTCATAACGATATAATAAGAAATATTGCCATTAGCTTTAAACATTTATATATCAAAATAAATATTACTATCACGTGAGAAAAGCCATGAGAGTGCTGAAACGCGTTGGTTGGAGTGTTGTAACAAGATTAAATTAAGCATAATCCAGCTCTGGAGTGCCGCGTCATTTGTGATACAAAAAAAATATATATATATATATATTCTAAACACTATTTTGCGAGTTGCAAATTATTTGCGAGTCGCAAAATAGTGTTTGTACATAGACCCATCAGAATTAGCATGCGCAAACAGGTCACAAACCTGTTTGCGCATGTTAATTCTCGTTGTACATCTGGCCCTTAATCCCTTCATTTAATCTCAAACTTTGAGCAAAAGGCTCTATGTAAAGATCAAATAAAACAGGGGAAAGAGGACAGCCTTGTCTTGTCCCCCTCTCTATTCTTACAGGAGATGACAAACTATCATTCACCAAGATCCTTGCTGTTGGGGCATTGTAGATCTTACACATTGTATCTATCATGTTTTTACTTAGACCAAAATGTTCTAGCGTAGTACTAAAATACCTCCAATTAACACGGTTGAATGCTTTTGCTGCATTCAATGTGACAATCGCGAGGGGAGCCTCCAGCGTTGTAGCTAGGTCTATAGAGCCCAACAAGGTGTGGTTGAGCTCTCTCATATTCCTCCCTGGTAGAAAAACCTTTTGATCTTGATGTATCAGCTGCCCCACCACCTTATTCAGACTGGCCACAAGGATACTAGTGAAGATCTTATAATCACAATTGAGTAAGGAGATTGGGCGGAATGATTGACAATATACCAGAATCTTGCCTGGCTTCAGGGTTAGGGAAATTACTGCCTCATTCCATGATAAGGGGACTGACCCACCTCCTATCAGTATAGAGTTAAATCGCTTAACCCAAATGGGGATGATCTCCCCCCCAGTAATACAGAGTATAATTCACTGGGAATCCTATCTGGGCCTGCAGCTTTCCCCTTTTTTTGCTTTTTCAATATGTCCAAAATCTCACTGCCGCTAATTTCTTGTTCTAGATATTGTGATTGAGTTTCTGTAAGTTTGGGGAGCTGTTTTCCTTGGAGCCAGTCTTGTATTTCTTCCTCTGTAACCTCTAGATCTTCGGAGTATAGCTCCTGAAAGAAATTGGAAAATGCGGCTCTGATTTTCTTGCTCTCTTCCACCATCAACCCTGTCTTCCCATCTATGATCTTCCCTACGTAGTTTTGGTTGCTTTCCAGCCTTGATTTAAAGCGATACCAAAGGGGATGATGGACGGAGCGTTAGAGCAAATCAAACACTCATCCCCAGTCAACTGATCTGGGTTTAATCCATCATCATTCTTTAGCTCACTCCACCACCCCAGTTCAGACATGGCCATATGCAAATCAGTCTGACCCTGTGCCTCATGGGAACAGTCCAGCCCGAACTGCCAAGCCATGTCTTCCTGGACCGGAAACAAGCATCCTGGGACCGGTTTCGGCTTCATAACCCTCATCAGCCAGGCTATCTTGATTCCAGTGGCAAAGTGAGCAAGGGACCCACGTCTGGGCATACCCTGCCAACTTAGGGCGAACAAAGTGATACCAAAGGGGATGATGGACGGAGCGTTAGAGCAAATCAAACACTCACCCCCAGTCAACTGATCTGGGTTTAATCCATCATCATTCTTTAGCTCACTCCACCACCCCAGTTCAGACATGGCCATATGCAAATCAGTCTGACCCTGTGCCTCATGGGAACAGTCCAGCCCGAACTGCCAAGCCATGTCTTCCCTGGACCGGAAACAAGCATCCTGGGACCAGTTTCAGGTTCATAACCCTCATCAGCCAGGCTATCTTGAATCCAGTGGCAAAGTGAGCAAGGGACCCAGTTGACTGGGGGTGACTGGGGGTGAGTGTTTGATTTGCTCTAACGCTCCGTCCATCATCCCCTTTGGTATCGCTTTGTTCGCCCTAAGTTGGCAGGGTATGCCCAGACGTGGGTCCCTTGCTCACTTTGCCACTGGAGTCAAGATAGCCTGGCTGATGAGGGTTTTGAAACCGAAACCGGTCCCAGGATGCTTGTTTCCGGTCCAGGGAAGACATGGCTTGGCAGTTCGGGCTGGACTGTTCCCATGAGGCACAGGGTCAGACTGATTTGCATATGGCCATGTCTGAACTGGGGTGGTGGAGTGAGCTAAAGAATGATGATGGATTAAACCCAGATCAGTTGACTGGGGGTGAGTGTTTGATTTGCTCTAACCCTCCGTCCATCATCCCCTTTGGTATCAGCTTGTTCGCCCTAAGTTGGCAGGGTATGCCCAGACGTGGGTCCCTTGCTCACTTTGCCACTGGATTCAAGATAGCCTGGCTGATGAGGGTTTTGAACCCGAAACCGGTCCCAGGATGCTTGTTTCCGGTCCAGGGAAGACATGGCTTGGCAGTTCGGGCTGGACTGTTCCCATGAGGCACAGGGTCAGACTGATTTGCATATGGCCATGTCTGAACTGGGGTGGTGGAGTGAGCTAAAGAATGATGATGGATTAAACCCAGATCAGTTGACTGGGGGTGAGTGTTTGATTTGCTCTAACGCTCCGTCCATCATCCCCTTTGGTATCGCTTTGTTCGCCCTAAGTTGGCAGGGTATGCCCGGACGTGGGTCCCTTGCTCATTTTGCCACTGGATTCAAGATAGCCTGGCTGATGAGGGTTTTGAACCCGAAACCGGTCCCAGGATGCTTGTTTCCGGTCCAGGGAAGACATGGCTTGGCAGTTCAGGCTGGACTGTTCCCATGAGGCACAGGGTCAGACTGATTTGCATATGGCCATGTCTGAACTGGGGTGGTGGAGTGAGCTAAAGAATGATGATGGATTAAAACCAGATCAGTTGACTGGGGGTGAGTGTTTGATTTGCTCTAACGCTCCGTCCATCATCCCCTTTGGTATCGCTTTGTTCGCCCTAAGTTGGCAGGGTATGCCCAGACGTGGGTCCCTTGCTCACTTTGCCACTGGATTCAAGATAGCCTGGCTGATGAGGGTTTTGAACACGAAACCGGTCCCAGGATGCTTGTTTCCGGTCCAGGGAAGACATGGCTTGGCAGTTCGGGCTGGACTGTTCCCATGAGGCACAGGGTCAGACTGATTTGCATATGGCCATGTCTGAACTGGGGTGGTGGAGTGAGCTAAAGAATGATGATGGATTAAACCCAGATCAGTTGACTGGGGGTGAGTGTTTGATTTGCTCTAACGCTCCGTCCATCATCCCCTTTGGTATCGCTTTCATTTAAAGGCCAGAAGTTTCCCACAACATTCCCCTTGTAAAATGTCTCTAGCTCTACTAATCTCCCATTGTTGTGTCACTTTTTCTTCCATTTTGGTTCTAAACTTCAATTGCAAATCATCCAGCTTATCTGACCACTCCTTTCTTTCTACTTCCTGTCCTATATTGTCTTTTAATAAACTCCGTTTTAACTATCTCCTCCTCTAGACTGGTAAGATATTTTTTCTCTTCTCTTGCCCAATTCACTGTCAAGTTTTTAATAATTCCCCTTAACCAGGCCCTGTATGCATCCCATACCGAGTGCAGGGGAGCTGACGCCAAATTCCGAGAAACAAATTCCTCTGTATTACAACATATCTGTGGCATTAGCTCAGTCTGCAGCATTATCCTTCTATTAACCGTCCACCACCCAATACTACAATTATCCCTCCTCTCGATTTTTAGAAGTAATGCTGCATGATCTGACAGATGTATGGGCAGATGGTCTATCCCCACTACCTTCTCCACTTCTTTCCTATCCATAAACAGGTAATCTATTCTAGAAAAGTGCCCATTATTCTTACTATGGAAGGTATAAACGATGCAGTTCCCCTTCACTCCACGAAAAACATCACAGACGTTGAAGTTCTCCACCATATATAATAGGTATGCCATCATCTTGGGGGAGGTGATCTGGGTCCTCACTGAGGATCTATTGAGGTCATTATTCAATAAAATATTGATATCCTCACCTAAAATAATAGGGGCTTGAAAGTCTACCAGGTTAGAGAAGAGTTGGGTCAGAGGGGTTACATCATCTGTGTTTGGGCTATAATAGCTTACTAATGTATATACTGTAGGATACATTTTAATTTCGCCGATTATCCAGCGCCCGCCCTCATCTGCTCTGTACCTAAGTAACCCTATCCCTGCTTTTGCTTTTAATAGCATAGCTATCCATTTGGTACAGTGCATTTGATCTGTGGAGATCCAATTTCCTATCCATCTTTGTTTTGAGAAGAACTCCTTACATTCTTGTCTCAGGAGATGTGTCTCCTGGAGCATAATTATTTGGGCATTCTGATTTTTTAAATATTGTGCTATTACTCTCTGCTTTTTTTTAACCCGTAACCCATTCACGTTCCAACATAAAATCACCAATTCTTTCTTATTCATATTGGTTCATCTTCCTCTTTTCGGCACCTCATTAATTTGACCTTCTTAATTGGTGATTTCTGTCTAGTTTTCCTTCCTTGACTGGAGGCCAGGATATTTCTTTTGTTTTTTCCCCATGCTCCCCACCACTAGTGCACCCTCCCGTGGAAACCCTCCCTTTTGATTTATTAGGCATCACTGCTGTCTACTGAGCTCCTGTTGGGGAGTGCCTATACTGCCTTTCCTCCTTAGTTTGTCAGCTATCTGTTACCCGAAGATCCTTGTTTTGCCTCTGCAATACATTCATCCACCTCTTCTGGATCTGAAAAGTTATGCATCTTGTTCTGCTACATCACCTTTAGAAATGCATGGAATCTCATTTGTACAGATGCTCCCAGTTTTTTTAGCTCATCCATTCTGTTTCCCAGCTCCCACTGTCTATCAGCTGTTTCTTTGGATATATCCGATCTAACTCTGTGTGTGGCTCCCAGTGCTTGCAGAGATTTTTCTTTTAGAGCTAACCCCAGAATATTTTCTTTCACCGAGTATGTTAAAAAGTTTACCAGGATATTTCATGTTTTTTTCTGACCAGGATGTAATTTAAAGGGGTCTCTGTGTATTCGTTGGATTTCTGTATCTATGTTTAACAGTGAGACCTCCTGCGGAAAGGAATTTTTCAGCATACTTATCACAAACGTTTTGATATCAGAACCTTCCAGCCCCTCAGCCACACCCAGGATTCTAATATTATTCCTCCTGGCATTCTTTTCCAGCCTTTTAAGTCTTTCTGTTAGTACCCTTTCTTTCTGTTTCAGCCGTTCCACCTCTTGAGTACTCATTTGTGCTTTAACCTGTAAATCCTGTACTCCACGCTCCAACTCCTGCGTTCGCAGGGTAAGACCGTCTATTTTCCCTTCCAGGTTCGAGCATGTTTCCTGAATTTCTTTTTGATGTGCCTCAGAGGTGTTAAAATGTTCTTTGATTTCTTGGGTTAGGCGGCTCAGCATCTCCTGCATCACATCCCTATTGTTTGAGTTACTGGTGTCCATGCTTGCACCCTCAAAACTTGGCGACCCATCAACCCCCATTGTACTTCTCCCCAATGGCTCCTCCTCCTCCTCCTCCTCCTCCTGCTTTGGGGTTTAGTTCCTCCGTATGCAAGGCCGAAAATCTATTTTGTGTCATAACCGCTGGATGGACTAGGGAAGTACCAGGGTCTCCCAGGTCCACAGTCTTCACTTCAGTCCCTACGTTTTCTCCAATCGCTGTACATTTCTGCTCGGGGTGAGCCCTTTACCTTCCATACTTTCCTCACCACTTCTTACTTTGGTCCTGACCTTGAAGTATGATCTGAGTGAAGGGGTAATTTTCTGGGCTTTTAGAGCCAAACTACTTTGTTTCCCCTTTAACGATATTGAACTCGCCAAGTTTGTAATGGTCTTTTTTTGAGGTGGATCTCAAACAGCGCTGGTATTTCCCCTAGTTTTTTTCTGTCTAGCCTGCAATTTCACTGGTGACTGGGGGGATATTTTATCCCCAAAACCTCCACCCTCTTCTTGTACCCAGGGAGAGCAGTTATGGGATCTTAATGTGTAACGCTCATCAGGTCGGGTCTGTATTCGTCCTATATTTTTAGCTCTACGTTGCTTGCACCCCTCTTGGCTATCCCACTATGAACCTAACTGCTGGCTGTTAGGTTCCATCTGAGCACTGTAACCACCATCCTCTTCATGGCTCAGCTGCTTAACAAACCCAGCCTGCTGCTCACCTATGGCCACTATTCCTGGTTCTTCCAACTTAGCCAGTCTTGCCAAATCCTTCTCTGGGCGCAAGCTGCTTGTGCTGACTCTGCCCCCTCCATTCACGTCTCCACCTCGCAGCAGCAGTACTCGCTGAGCAGCACGAAGCTACCTCAGCGCCCCAGATGCCGCGACCCAGGGTGGTGTTCCTGGCACCACCATTCACTGGGCAAGGATGAGCCACATACGCACCGGGCAAAAAACCACAAAAAAACGGGAATCGTGGAGGAAAGCGATGAGTGTATTTTGCATGTTTGACAGCACTCCCCTGCTGAGCTCCCAACCGGCGTCTTCAGCCGGCCGCCATGTTTCCCTGCTGAGCTCCTCCCTTCCCAATATCGTCTTCTTAAGCGCAAATGCTCCCTCGCATATCTTGTCACTGTAAACTCCAGGGTTACTTGTTGTGTGCAAGTATTGTTTCCACCGACCCACACAGTCAGGGAGACGCCGTTATGGCCTTCGCTGAATGTTTCCTTTATACGGTTTGGTACTCTGAGCCGAATGAAAGCCATGCTTTTACAAAAAACTGTGCCCTCAACCTCTGCCCGAGAGACTTTTGATCTTCAGGTCGCAAGGTCCTCAGCTGAGATACAGGCACTTGTACGAACGAACTGCCCTTTCCATTTCACAGAAATGGTACAACGTATCTTTAACATGTCTGATACGACGGGTATAGTACACCTATTTAAGACCATAGGTTCTGGACTGTTAAGCACCTTTCAGACAGTCTTCGGAGTGATTCTGGCCTTCATACACTCTATATTTGGAAGCATTTTTGGAGGACTTCCCCTGATCCTGTTCCTAAGAGCAGGAATCCTGATGAGTAATTTTTCTGCTACGCAATGGACGTCCCAGTCACCATGGAGATGGAAAAAACACTCTTGGAGCACTGATACCGTGATCGCATGGTACTCCATCTGGGCATACCTCGCCTTCGAGAACTAAGCATGTCTTGGTTCCTAACATTTAGACCAGTCTGGATCGACTGTGTTCTGCCTGTCCTCCGATGCCTGTTCTGCGGTCAAGTATGCGTGTTGGATCTCTGTCTAAAACTTCCATCGGTTGCGCCAGCGGACGTGGATGCTTTACTGGACCCGATAACGGCCCATGTTCTGCTGTGACCTCAGCATATTCCCATGTTGAAGTCTGCATTCTTAGAGCCACCACAGGACGCTTCAGCTCCTGTTGGAATCTCTACAAACACTCAGGCCTTGGATGTCATACAGGCTTCCCCAGTATCGGCTGTGGGCAATACGGAAGATCATCTGTGCTCGATTGACCTGATCTGTGGGGTGTTGCAGGGACCGTCGTCTGCGATTGCAAGCAACTGTGATCTTGCGTCTCCCGCACAGGACACATAAACATTTGGCTCATCGTGTGCTGGGAAAATTTGGCCTCTTTTTCAAAACAACCAAGTTTGGAATTCTAAAACAAAAACAAATATTTTGCTATTCTTACTGAACAGTTTGGCTTTCAGGCACTCATACTTGTTCAAACCATATATACGAACATATTTTAATGGACCTCTACAGCTTATGCTACAACTTTTAGCATTTTTACGCATTTTTTCCATTTTTAATATAATGGACATTTTAGTTGTTTGCATATTTTTGAAGTACATTTAGACTTTAGTATGTTGTCCAGTCGGATGAGGAGTGGGTGTTATGTTTCATACAGGTGCCCAATAACTTTCTGTTACCTTGTACTTTCCGGTCCCCGTTCCGACGCAACTCTGTAGTCGTTTGTTCGGAGGGACGAGGCTCCACCCAGTGGGCTGGTCATTCCAGGACCATTTCCGGCAAGAATACACTCAAAACCAATGATTGCACGGACGCGCAGCAGTGTGATAGCAGCGGGGTTAGTGAGAGTTTTAAACCCGAATTCTGCTCGGTGCATTATTGTGTTTTTAACTTTATCCTGCAATATTTTTATCGTACATCAATTTTAACTTTAACTTTGTGTTACCTTGTACTTTCCGGTCCCCGTTCCGACGCGACTCTGTAGTCGTTTGTTCGGAGGGACGAGGCTCCACCCAGTGGGCTGGTCATTCCAGGACCATTTCCGGCAAGAATACACTCAAAACCAATGATTGCACGGATGCGCAGCGGACGCGCGCAGCGGGCGCGCCACCGGCGCGCCAAAGGCAAGCCCGTCTGCGCCCGTCCGCGTCTGGACTGCGGCCAGCGCCAGCCACGCTGTTCGTGGGATTAAAAGTAAGTTTTCCCATTTGACCCGCGAAGAATTGTTGAACCTAAGGAGGGAGAAACACCTTAACTGTTGCACTGCTGTTATAGGACATACAGCTTTGCCATATATCTGTACGCAATGCAACTGGGCTATCGGGTCCTCTGAGGGGACTGAAAATATCACTCGAGCACCGTTTATACACGTAGGGGCAAAGCATTCAGAAGATAGGCTCAGAGCATGTCTTATTAATTGTAGGTCTCTTGCCAAACATTCGGGGGACATTTGGATGTCCCTCGCGAATAATGACTGGGACTTGATGTTTCTCACCGAAACCTGGCTAAAAGATGATTCTAATCCTGTTTTAGCGCTAGCTATTCCACCTGGCTTTAAGATTTGTTGTGCAAACAGGCCTGGAGATAAAAGGGGTGGTGGGGTTGCTCTCATTGTGAGAGACTCCTGTGAGATTGCAACGTCGGAGGTGTCCAATCTTGGAGACATTGAGGGACTAAATTTCTGTGTTAAGACCAGCCCGACGGCATCCCTAGCTGGACTTCTTATTTACAGACCTCCTAGCTCCCCCCTTGTCTCACGCCTGACCTCTGCAATCTTATAGCGCAAAAGTCCTTACAATATAAAAATTATTTGGCACTTGGAGATTTTAACCTCCATATTTCAGACACGAAGTGTACTCAGTCTTCACAACTGCTGCTGTCACTTGAGGGTGCCAACCTTATGCAGCACATAAAATCTCCAACCCATAGTGCCGGTAATATACTTGATTTGGTGTTCTCTAACATCTCTTCCTTGGTTGTTGAATCTCCGCAAGAACAGATTTGGTCTGATCATTTCTTGATCCCATTCTCTTGCAGCAGAACAATACCCCAAGGTAAAGGGAAACCTCTACAAGCACTCAAGAGGAATTGGAAAAGATTGACGCCAGCTTCCTTAGGACCAGTACTGTTGGACAGCCAACCCCAATGGTCCAATGACCCAGATAAGGATGCTGTGTCCTTGGATGCGTGGATGTTGGGCGCTCTGGATAAGCTTGCGCCAGCAAGATTAGTAAGTTCCCCTCGAAGGGCTCCTTCGGCGCCATGGTTTACAGAGGAGTTGAGAGTGGCAAAGAGCAATTGTAAGCGCTTAGAGCGTGTCTGGAGAAAAGCGTACTGTCCCCTGGCAAAAAAAACGTATAGGGATGCCATAAAAGAGCTTCACAAAGTCATGAAAACAGTTAGAAGGGACCACTTTGTGAAGCGCATTAATTCGTCAGATAATTCCAGCAGAGAAATCTTTAATATAGTCTGCTCCTTCACCAAACCCTCAGCTCTTGAGTGCAGGATACCCTCATCCCCTGTACTTTGTGAAAAGTTGTCAATCTTTTTTGAGGAAAAAATTCACAAGGTCTATGAGTTCTTTTCGCCTGTACAGGACACCGTTGAGTCTGATGTGGGA
Organism: Calotriton arnoldi; assembly: GCA_963921515.1. Classification (NCBI taxonomy): domain Eukaryota; kingdom Metazoa; phylum Chordata; class Amphibia; order Caudata; family Salamandridae; genus Calotriton; species Calotriton arnoldi. Next base: position 299,347 of record CAWUFW010002610.1, read on the forward strand.
GAGAACCAGTCGGTGGATGCCTCCCTGTCTGCATTTTTTCCAATCTCACTCGTGGCATCCTTGAATGGAATCCTGAAGTGTAAGTCAGGATCCCCAGCAGACCCCTGTCCTCCAAAACTGTGGGAAGCACTTGCCTATATTCTCAATCCAACCCTTAACCTTTTATGGAATAATTCACTAAGCACCAGCAGTTTTCCAGAATCTTGGAAACATGCGATGCTCCAACCTCTTCTAAAAAAAACTAATGCTGACTTGATGGATTTAAAAAACTATCGCCCTATTTCTCTTCTCCCAGCGCCGGCAAAGATGTTGGAAAAACTGGTACAACATCAACTCAGTAATTTCGTGGTTAACAACGATATATTGCATGAAACACAGTCCGGCTTCCGGGCAGGCTTTAGTACAGAGACGGCACTGCTGGAGGTGGCCGAATTAATAAGAATGGAAGTGGACGGCGGAGCCTCAGCTATGCTGGTGCTGTTGGACTTATCTGCCGCCTTTGATACGGTGGACCATCCAATATTGCTGGCTAGATTGAGGAAGGTGGGAGTGAAAGGGAAGGCACTCGCTTGGATCAAGTCCTATCTTAGCGATCGCACACAAAGAGTGACATTACACCCTTACAAATCAGAAGCTAAGCCTCTCTGGTGTGGGGTGCCGCAGGGATCAGCGTTGAGCCCGCTACTTTTTAACATCTATTTGGCCCCTTTGTGTGCGCTCATTTCTAAATGGGGAATTAAAACCGTCTCCTATGCAGATGACACACAGTTGGTGTTCTCCTTTAAAGACCTGTCGGCAAACACCTTCGAGAGGTTCAGGGGCTGCCTGTGTGACGTCTCTAGGTGGATGAACAATAACAAATTAAAACTGAACACAGAGAAAACTGAGGTGCTGTTCTTTTGTAAGAATTCCCCTCCACCATCGGGTCTGTGGTGGCCGGAGGAAATGGGTCCTCCACCCTCTCCGTCTTCTACGGTAAAAAACCTGGGTGTAAAATGGGATGCTGAGATGACATTTGCTTCCCAAATACGTTCCATTACATCCACTTGTTTTGGAATTTTGAAGGGTTTGAGGACATTTCTTCTTCTTCTGCCGGAGAGCTGTCGAAAACTAGTCGTTCATGCTACGGTGACTTCAAGGCTTGACTACGCCAACAGTCTGTTCCTTGGTCTCCCGGCATATTTGATAAAAAGATTGCAGATGGTGCAAAATGCAGCAGTGAGACTGATTAGAAGAGTGCCATTCAGACAACATATTTCTCCACATGTTAAACAACTTCATTGGCTGCCAGTTGTACAGCGTATAGAATTTAAGGCCTTGACAATTGCTTTCAGGGCCCAGAATGGCAGCGGTCCCAGCTACATCAAAAAACGTATCCGCCCTTATCAGCAAAGGCGGTTGTTACGCTCTAATTCACAGAATCTGCTGTGTGTTCCCCAATTCGCAAAGGCTCGTATTGGAGGAAGGGCTTTCTCAGTTGGAGTAACCAGATTATGGAACTCACTTCCGGTAAGACTTCGGCGTATACCGGAAGAAGGGGAGTTCAGGAAAGCTCTAAAAACATGGCTTTTTAGCCGGGACTAGTTCAGTTTGGAGATCTGATACCCTTATGCTGCTGGACCATGCTAGCGCCGGGACACCTCTGTTTGAGGTAGCTGTTGCGCTTTACAAAAAAAAAAATGCTGATGTAATATAGGCTCAGGTAATAACCAGACCTTTCACCTATATTTCCCCTGACATTACACTGCATAACGGTACTTAGTACTGACCTTTTACCTAGTTATGGTACTGCTTAAATGACGTGGGGTTTTCCCTTAAATTAGCCATGAGGATTCTTGGAATCTCAGCAGGGCTATCATCTCCTGCATAATAACTATGTATAAGGGTAATTACTTCCATCATCCTAAGTCCGACATGACACAGCAAGGTAGATCCCCTGAGGGTACCACTTTGGGTATATAAACACCATATCTTTGCTGAGGCAGAGAGAGGAGAAAAAAGACTTCCATGCTGACACACTGACTCGAGACACTGAGATGTTCCTGCACGCAGACACTCCAGCTCGCAGTGGTCAGACATCCCTCGCGGGGTGTCCATCTCGAGACCAAGACGGGGTCCCACAGTCTCTCACTTCAGGTAATGGGGTTGACTTTATCCTAGAGGGATTCTTGGCTCTACACCTACATACATGCTAGGTACACTTAGGTACATCTAGTTAGGGTTGCATCGTAGGAGTACGCATTATTACTGTCATGTATTTTATATACCTGCCTGTATTCATTGTTTTAGCACTATGGTAGAACTCTACCATCCTTTTACTTTGTTGGTGCTTATAATCATTTATATCTGTTCCTGTCTTATGGTTGTTTTAGCACACCAATTTTACACTAGAATGACGCTCGTTCAATAAATACTTATTGAAAACGTTTCCACCGTTTATTCGTTGTATCTCTCCGAGACAAAGTGAGCACGAGTGACTGAGCGAAAAGTACTGTACTGTTTCCACAATCCCTGATGGGACAGAGTTGTCATGTTCAATAGTTGCCAATAACTATTCTCTCCTTGGTAAGAGGAGTTTACAGTAGCACTGTGAGCTAGCTGGTATACAGGCTAACATACCCGGTGGGGGTGTCTGGAATCAGTCTGGACACCAATCCCACAGTCTATGTTGTCTAAACGCGCAGATCCTATATAGGTTTATAGGAACTACACGACAAAAGGAAGCAAGGGACATAGGTTTACCTTTCACAATAAAAAATATGGACACCTTTCCAGAATACATTTTTACCTTGTGGATAATAGAATAATATTTTTTTTTATAAAAGTGGAGCATGCAGCTGAGCACCAGTAAACTATCCCATTGCGAGTATGGGGTAGGGTGTGCTAAATTACTCACCTGCAAAATTAAAACAGAATTTACTAGAAACAATACTAAAACCAATGAAGGTCCAGAAATGGGGAAATTACGTATAGAGGACTCAGAGATGAAACAAGCCTTTGTGTACTTTCTTCAAACTCTCTATACTGACAACATAGTAGTGACGGAGGAACAGATCTAGGGCTACCTGGGTGAAATAAATATTCCAAGGATACAAGTAGCCGCAAAGGAATGTCTGTGCTCCGCGATTAGTACATAAGAAGTATTCAAGGTAATTAGTAAACTGAAGAGAGGGAAGGAGGCAGGTCCCCAATAACCTCCCGAACGAGCTACACATGGCTTTGAAAGAAGATCTGGTTCCCTATTTAACTGAAGTATTGAATGCAGCCTTTTTAAAGGGACAAGATCTTCCACAATCTTGGGATGAGGCCATCATTAATATAATTTTAAAACCCAATAAAGATCCCAAGCTGTGAGTCACATAGGCTCCTTATTGAACAGTAACTATCAAATATATATGCAAATATTAATAAAGCGTTTGGAGAAGGCCTTAGGAGCATTAATTCATGAAGATCAGAAGGGTTTCGTTAAAGGGAGGCAGCTATATGACCTCACGCATGACCTGACTGGTGCAATAGACATGGCCACAAAAGATAAAATTCCATTGACAGTTCTTAACTTCGATGCTGCCAAAGTATTTAATAGAGTCAGTTGGCCTTTCCTGCACTGGGTTATTAAGCAACATGACTTGGGGAGGCTTTCTTTATAGTGGAGATGTCCCTATATGAAAATCCAACTGCTTAGATCTTAGTTAGCAGAAATCTAAGTAAGCAGATCAATATTAGAAGAGGAATGCACCAGGGCTGTCCGCTGTCACCCTTGCTCTTCAACCTGTACATCGAACCATTGGCCAATAGAATCAGTGCAAATCAAAACATCATTCCCCTCGAGTGTAAAGCCTGGGAGAAAAAAGGTGCCTTATACCCTGACAATTTAATGGTGTATACGAGAGATATGGAAAGATCTCTCCCAGCGATCTTGGGCACCTTGGAAGATTTTGGGAAAGTCCTGGGGTATTTAATTAACCAACAAAAAACTGAAATTGTGAAGTAGAATACCCATTGCCTCAGTCCATTAGTAAAACAGGAAATGAGATATTTAGGAATACAGGTAGCGCAAGACCTAGACAAATTGGGCCAAATAAATTTCAATAAAGCAGTGATAGAAACCAAAAGGTTACTTAAGGCTTGGACTGGCCTCCCAATTTCCTACCTAGGAAGATCTAACTTACTTAAAATGTCCATACTCCCAAAATGTACATTTATATTTAACACAATACCACTAGCATTTAAGCCAGGGGCTTTAAGATGCGACGGGGAATTGAGGAGTTTTTTATGGTCCGCTAAAGGGGTGAGGATAGCGTGGAGGAAGCTTCATAGAAAGAAAGAACACAGAGGTGTTGCAAGCTCAGATCTTCTCTTGTATTGTTGGGTGTTTCAGCAGAAGAATGTCAGATCTCTCCTTTTGAACAGCTCAGTTTTTACTCCGCGTTTTAAGGCTATGATGAGGTATTTGCCAGTGCAGGGAGACTTTTTTTCCTTTATAAATTTGGCCACCCCAAGTATTTCAAAATGGTTAGGTTAAAGACCTTGGAGGCTGCCTGTAAAATTTGGTATCAGATAGATTCGCTGGATACCCAACTACAGTGGCTCTGCCCCAATCTGGAACCATCGGGGTCCCCAATATGCCTCTTAAACAAGTTGGCAACACCATTTTGAAGCAGGAGTATACAAATGGGGACACCTTTTGGAGGATAACTTATTGATCTCCCTGGATGCTATATCAGACATTATGGAACGAAACCTCTCTAAATGTTAAGTATTATCAACTGGCTAGCTGGACACAGGGACTAGGAAAAGACAGGGAAGGTAATCTTGCCTGGGGACTGGGAAGAAAAACTACAAAGAAGTTCACCTCAGGGAAACGAAGTAGCCAAGTGGTATTGGATGTTTGTGGACGCAGGGGGAGAAGCCCTCACCTTGCTGGCGGAGATTTGGAAAAGGGACTCTGGATGTGAAAATCTATGTCTTCTCTTTGGTAGACTACAAAATCTGCTCCTTCCAGTAAAAATCATTTGTTTGTGGTGCATAGGGTTACCTAGACACCAAAGAGGTTGTCAAAGCTGGGACGTCAGGAGGTGAAGTGCCCTAAGTGTGGCAAGGAAAAGGCGAATGAGATCCACATATTTTGGCAGTGCCCTCTCATCAAGGTCTTCTGGCAAGAAGTGGGTAAGGTGATTTCAGAAGTACTAGGCCAAGAAGTTAAGGTAAGCCTGGTACTGGTGATATTTGGGGTGGTAAACCATGGTAGCCACCCTTTAAAGTTACTTAAAAACCAAAAGTCCCTACTTTTAGTTCTGATATTGTTGGCACAAAGTAAGATTTGCTTAAAGTGGGTGCTTCCTACTACCCCAGCAATGTGGGAATGGTTATTGTCAGTCCACAGGGTGTATACCCTAGTTTGTAGTAGTCCCCCAACCAAGAAAACTAACTTTGGGATGAATGGTAAAACTGGCAAAACTCTCTGCAAAATATGTTGAGATAAATGCTTGGGAAAGAAAGGAAATGGTCCAATGATTAAAAACATCAACAGCAAAAAATCTGAAATTGGGTCAACAACAAGGGCCCACACAATGACACCCACAATTTCAAATGAGTTTGCTACTGAGGTGCATGAGCCTGTTTGAGGAGAGAAACATTGTTGGGTTCCCCATTTCCCTTTTTCTTGTGAGGAGGGGGGGTGGCAAGTGTTTTTTCGTGCCTCCTTATACCAAGCTTCTTCTGCCTTCTTGATGGAAAATAAGCACTAAAAAGAAGAAAAAAAGATTATGTAATCCATGTAAAAGAACACAACCATCCCCCAAATGTGATAGAAATAGAAGTAAGGGCAGTATTGCAGGATATAAGAGAGGCATGCGCTAGCTGCCAGGAACCCACAACCAAAATCCTAAAAGATGTATTGCCTAAAGTCCCCGAGCACATCATTAGGCAATTACCACCTATACCCACTTAAAAATGTTTAATTGCATGAACTAAAAAATCCATCAGCAATATTCCTCCTGCCCCTAGAAGATATCGAGACATAGCAATAGCTCAGCATTTAACAATGACACATAATGAGGAACCTTTCCTTTTATACAACAACCTAAACAATGAAAAACTAATCCTAATATTCTCCACAGCAAATGACTTACTAAAACCAAACTACTGTCAAGCCTAGATTTTGGATGGGACCTTTAAAATATATCCCAAACCATTTACTCAGTTATACACCATACATGGTAGATATCAAAACACAAATATCCCTTATGTATATTTCCTACTACCAAATAAACAAAGCAGCACTTACTACGAACTCTCAAATCACATGAAATATAAAACAAATATCTACTACCCACAAAAAATAATCATAGACTTTGAACAAGCCGCAGCCATCCAAGGATGTTACTATCATTTCAATCAAAGCGTATGTAGACGCCTTCAACAGTTTACACTAAAAGCCTGATTATGTGTTTGGCGGTCTGCGAACTGCTGTACCCGTCGTTGTAGTCATCCGCAGATCACCGTGGCTGTGGTTGGGGGGAAAACAGCTGCTATAGTGCGGTACAGAGAAGATTCACCAGTGTCCGTATTACGATTTGGCTTTCTAATGAGCCGACCATGGTGGTGGGGGTGCCGGCTTCCAGTCAGGGGAATCAAAGGATTTGGGACCCCTTTCCTGTTCTTCCCATCACAGTTCGACGTGAATCCCTTTTTCCAGGTCCCCCCTTCACAGCCGCATCTTCACTGCGAAGAATACGACCCTGTTTGCGGCAGAATACATGCAAGTTCTGTTTGTACCATATACACATTGCTTAGACTGGCTACATATGGGACATACTCTGGCAATGGGCAGTGGATATTTTTCCATTTGTATACATTCGACACATGTGCAGTCGAAATATATACACAGGCATCGATAAATATGGAAAACCATTGACCGCTGCCAGGAAGACTGCCGATGGCCCCGCGGTCAACTCGCACTTCCGACCGCTGGCCTTGCAGTCTTCTGGAGACCGCGGTCACGGCGTTTGGACTGCCAAACTCGTAATGAGGCCCTAAGTGTAGAATATGCTACAAACAGCCAATTTGCCTTTGAAATAAAAAACATGATAGCACTTACCTATGTTCCTGCACAGAGGTAGCTAACCGCTCAATTTACTCATAGAAAGCCATTCTATTAACAAAATGAAGAGAAACTAAACCCTGTATTATTTAAAAAAACACTTGGGGTGGCAGACTGCATTGCTCCGGAGATAGACGTCAGCCCAAATTCCAATACCATGGTGAAATGTCTATGACAGCACCTTGGCACAGGATGCTAAAACAAACAGAGCAGTGGAAGGATGGCACAATGCCTTCCAATCCACTTTAGGCAAAACCCAACCTACACTCATAAATTTATAGAAGCATTACAAAAGAGCAAAGCTACCAACAACTACGAATGGAGCAATCTGTTAGCCAAATTGCACCTAACCTCACCAAACAAAGTGAAAGAATGTACGACATGCTACATACAATGTGAAGTAAAACTCTTCATAAACAACACAGGAGTAGGTTACTTAAAAACAATAGCCAAAAGCATGTTATAAAACAAATAGTAACCCACAAAAGTCCCATAATCTGTCATAAAATCAAAACCATGATGTCAAATCATCTTTTATATAAATAAGAAACATAATATTTTATTACTTCTGTCTAAATATTAAATAAAACATGTATATTAAATAAGACTGAGTTAATAAAATAATATCTAAATTATTTACATGAAAAATGTGTAAAATAAAAAGTTCAGAGAACAAACTGAATCCATCCTGTAAAATAAACCGTACATTTCCGAATAGCAATCCCATAATATTTCCACAAACAATGAAATATAACATTTCCCACCCAATTGAAATAAAAAAAATATAACTTAATGTTGAGTAGCTGCAGATATTCTGAAGCCTCGTAGTCAAAAATAATAATCTACCAAAAACTGGAAAAATATTTTCAAAAAGCCCCCCCCCCCAAAAAAAGTATCCAATAGACATTCCTTGAAGTAATCCAAAGTATCTAGAAACCATAAGACACCCGAAAAACTGTTTAAATAAAAAATGCCCCAGGCAAGCCAAAAGGAAATCTAAGTAAAAAATATTGGTTAATTATAACCAAAAGTGATTTTAAAAAAATAAAAAAATAGTAACTCCCAATTCCCATAGGACACGTTTGTTGATAAAAACCTTTAAAGTAAACAAGAAAACCTCCTACAAAATAAATACATATACTTTACACTTAATAATCATAAAATACGTAAGATAACATAATGTGACATAACATAACAATACATTACTGAGGGCCTTATAACGAGTTTGGCAGTCCGACCACCATAGGACCACGTCCGCCCCCACCAGCAGCCCACGGCGCTGCTGGCCGTGAGACCACCATATTACGAGTTGACCACGGGGACGGCGGTGTGGATGTTTGGGATCTTGCAGTGGTGGTGAGTACTTTTCTCAAATATATTGATGCCTGTGTGTGCATTTCGACTGCAGATTTGTCAGAGGACACACACATGCATGATATATGTGGAAAAATACCATGTACCAATTACCTGGGTTCAGCCCATATGTGGACAGTCCTGGCAATGGGTATATGGTGCGAAAAGGACTCACCTGTAGATCGCCGCAAACAGAGTTGTAATCCTCGTCGTGAAGATCCTGCTGTGAAGGGGGGACCTGGAGAAAGGGATACATGTCTGAATCTGCCTGGAAGAAGAGGAAAGGGGTGAATACACACCCCAAATCCTGTGTTACCGCCACCTTGAAGCAGGCGGCCTGACCACAGTGGTCCGCTCGTAAATCAGAGAACTCATACTACGGATGACAGTGCAGCTCCCCTTTACCACCATATGGCGGCTGACTTTCCCCTACCACGAATCAGGTGGCCGGCGTTCTGCTGGTGGTCTTGGCAGTCCAGTGGCAGTCTTTACAAAGCCAATCCGCCCAACTCATAATACAGCGGTCGGACAGCCAAGCTCACCGCGCTTGGACCTCCACCGCCGATATGGTGGTCCACAGCACCGCCAAACTCATCATAAGGCCCTAAAACAGTGCACAAAAAACACCAAACTGCACACTAGTAAAAAACAGTACTATTAATACAACTAAATGTACAAAAACCCACAAACAACACTACAACTAACCTCTAGACCTCCGCCCCTACACACCCGCATACTCAAAACTCTTAAACAAACCTTACAAAAGGACTTATCTGTTCTGACGAACAGCAGCACCTTACTACGACCTGGATCCCAGAAAACAGAATAAAAATTACACAAATAGACTACAAAATAGATGGTAGCAGTAAAACAATATGGCCTCTAAATGAAACTAAAACAAGACTATCTCCACATAGAGATGAATGCGAAAAATTTAAAAATGTTGAATAAATATATTAAAATATGTTAAAAAAATCAAAACATGTTGTAAAACTGTGTGGCACCAATAACCCCGGAGGGTTTTAAATATCTTGGGATTTTCGTCACAAGAGACGAGCAGGTGTTTGTACAGCAAAACCTCGCCCCCCAATTACTCCGTCTTAGGGCAGACGTGGCACATTGGCACTCCCTTCCTCTATCGCTCCTAGGCAGGGCGGCATTATATAAGATGATGTCCCTCCCCAGATTATTATATGTCCTACAAAATACACCGTTATCGAGTTTCCCCAACTTCTTTAGCCAAGTAGCCCACGAACTCAGATCACTACCATGGCAGGGGGAAGCACCACGCATAGCCCAGAGCAAACTACAAAGAGGCATATACGATGGAGGATTGGCAATCCCAGATATTAGAAATTACTACTGGGCCGCACAGCTCCTAACAATTCATGATTGGGTATATACCAACCGGGCTGAGCCAGCATACATGGTAGACCGTGCAGCTATGCCAGTTGGTAACCACAAAATTATCCTATATGGGGGTAAAAAGAAACCGAGATTGCCAGTTCATACCGAGACAATGTTGAGTTGTTGGTCGGAAGACAATCGTTACCTGGGTTGGCACTCTGAAATGACAGCCATGACCCCTCTATTGCACAGTGCGCAGTTGAGGGAGGTATCCAGACTACAGGGGTTTTCTCAGTGGGAAAAGATTGGGATTGAACACCTGGGTGATGTCTGGAGAAACGGTTCCCTGCTCTCATTTGAGATTCTTAGCCAAGAATTTGACCTCTCCCCCACCCAGAGATTTTGCTATCTCCAGCTTGGTCACACGTTTAAGGGGCACATCCGGGAGGGAACCCCCCCTCCCTGATTTTTCCCCCCTAGAGGATAGAGTATTGGCCGACACCATTCCTGAAAAGGGAATATGGGTGATTTACCGGAAACTAATGAATAACTCCCCAGATCCGATGGGACAGCTGCAACAGACGTGGGCAAAAGACATGGGAGACATAAACGATGAGGAATGGGTGGACGCCCTGCAAAGCCCTGCAAAGCCCACGGGACATAGTCATCCGGGCCAGATTTAGGCTAATACAATTAAAAGTCCTTCACCGCTCATATTACCCATGCACCCTGCTGCACAGGTTGGGAAGGGCAGAGTCACATCTGTGCGTAAGGGGCTGCAAACAGGAGGGATCCTTCTACCACATCCTTTGGGATTGTCTGGTGATACAGAGATACTGGAAGGGGGTCACTGATAAAATGGCTGGGGCCCTGGGGACGGGGGTACCAATGAGCGAAAAGTGGTTGTTATAGATGATTCATAGTGAAGAAGATTGGCTACGACACACCAAGATATGGCTGGCCCTGGCATCGGTGGTGGCAAAATGAAATATTGCAAGAAAATGGGGGGCCCCTCGTCCCCTGACTACAGCGGAATGGGAGGCAGATATGGACTGGTGCCAGAGGGCAGAGGAAGTGATTTACAAGGCCAGAGGGTGCCCCAAAAAATTGAAAAAATATGGTCCCCATGGAGAAATTACAGAGGAACATCCCTGGGGCCACAATGTACCAGGGGAATTCATATAAAGCCCATTCCGCAACAGCGACACTGGGCCACTGTAGACTGGACATGTAATAAGGGGCTATGCTGAGGGTTTCAGTTTTGATACATGTTACCTTAGTCCACTCCCGGGGACGATTATTGAGAAATGTACCAAATATGAGATCTTGATTCTTCTTTACGACCAATATGCATAATGTTTCAAGAGGATAGCAGCTAGCCTGTGCACACGTATACAGTATCAACACAGTATTACATATATACAGTGGAAATTGAGACGAACAGTCATGAGTAGTATTTTCTCTTTTTCTTTTTAATCCAGAACGGTTGCCCAGCCAACACGTGTTTCGTCTGGGGAAGTACCCCATGACTTCTTCAGGGCTTCTGGCAAAATAACTTGGCTGATGATCTCTCTGCCGGTTGTACTTCCGTCCTGGCTGGTGAAGGGAAGTGAGTGTTCTTCAGATGACTTCAGTCCAAGAGTGAGGACCTAGAGATGGAGCAGAGTGTGGAGGCTTCACTGAGTTAAAGAAGGCGCGCTGGATTCGAAGGGCCCGAATCTCGCCCAGGGATTAAAGATCCAAAATGGATATCTGAGATAAAGAAGGTGCGCTGGATTCGAAGGGCCTGAATCTCGCCCAGGGATTAAAGATCCAAAATGGATATCTGAGGCAGCGAGTACGCTGGCAGCGCCATGACCACAATATCGGTCACCGATATTGAAAACATAAATAAAATTTGAATTGGTTACATGTCTTTATTCTTTAAAAATATGTAATTAAGAGCATTATTTATTAGAAACATAAAACTATTTTATTATATTTTTAAACACCAACAATACTGATTAAATAACACAAAATATTTCTACTACATACATAATCTTCAAATAAACTGTTTTCTGTGAGTTGGAGAATGTCTAGATTCGAGTAGCTCCAGATCCCAGCCCTGTATGTCCCTACAGTTAAAGCCTTGCTTAATTATCTCACTAGAACACAATTTTAAAAAAATTGCAAACATATAGAATGAAACACACTACAATAAATTACATACAAAATAACACACATGATATTACAGTAATATTTTCTAAATCACTATTTTTTACAACAATATTAAGAAATAACACTTCAAACAATATTTTTATTTTCAATAGCCCTGTTGGTGATATTTTTGACACCCCGATATTCTTGACACAAAGTTTATATATCACAATATTTTTTATCCTCTATTTTCTCCAAACACCCCAAAATGGCTATCACTTGCCTGAGGGTTTGCAGCTTCCTTTTAAAGCTGCTCAGCAGCTAGTCCTATTCAGTTTTTCATTCCTGATTTTTTTCTCTTTTTCATCATGGATGTTTCTTTCTTGAATCTTTTTTGGTTTTCCCAATTCTTTGTGTTTCCTGTCATGTGATGTTTGATATGGTTTCCTTTTCCTGTTCTTTTACTATATAAAGACTTCAGTCTAGTTGTAAGGTGCATCGCAACAAAGCTGTGTTCCTTCAGTTGTTTCCCCTCTCTCCAGTTGCTGATCCCGAGTCCTCGCTCCCACGAATTTCACTATTAGATTACTGGTTTTTTTTATCAATTGTCACACCTCTGAAGCCTTTGTCCAGCAAGTAGGTTTTTTTGCCTTTAGCTTTTTACTACTGAGAAGGCAGACTCTTGAGGGCACTTGCCTATCGTATGTTTCAGAGTGTAGTGACATTGTGGCTTCTGGAAACAGTACATATGATAGCGTAAGACCCTGACCAGATTATACTTAAGTGTTCAGACCAGAGCCCTTGGTTGGGCTTTGCAGGTTCACTTCTGACAGCAAGTAAACAGTGCTGCGGGAAAGCAGTCTATCCCAGCAGCTTCATGATTATCTCCCACATCCTCTACATTGCAATTGGTAACACCAGCCTGGAACAGTAGGTTGTGAGCCTTACACTGTGGCTCTGAGGGTACAGATGGAAAAATGTTATGTAGAAGGTCACCCTGCAATCAGTGGCCACACCGTCCATGTGACATACCATTCAGTCTCTCACTCCCCTTACTCGGCATCAGGTCAAGTTATAGAGTGGAACACTGTCTACATGACCTTGCTCCCTTCCCTGTCTACCTGACCCTCACTGCCTCTTATTCCAGGTAGCTTAATCATGAACCTCAGATTGGCCTCTTGTAACATCTTACAAAGCCAGAAACAACCAATACATGACTATGGGCTGCTGCTATTTCAACTCAGGCTGACCCTGAAATCTGATAATTATTTTTCAATACATATGGTTGGCCTACAGCATTTTCACTCCTAGGTTCTCCTATAAAGTACATATCCTAACTGACCTGCCTGGACCACACAGAGCACTTATCTTATTGGCCTGTAAATATTTACCTACCTATTGCTTTGCTTTTCTCTCACTCTTAGATCAAAATCCATTATCTGCCTCTGTCCTGGGTCTCTCTCACCCAAGTGTATAATATAGGCTGCTCCTTTGCTGCTCTCAAGTGGACACTAAAAGCACCTATCTGGGCTGCCCACAACCAGTGCATACTAAGGGATGTTCCTCAGATTTACCAATAGAGAACCTAACATAGTCTGGTCCAGTCACTCTAGGGCAACTTTCAAAATTTGCCGGCACAGCTGAATCCTATTGGCAATTAAAGGATAGTGTTGTGCATGCTGAAACTTGTAACAAACAATAGAAGGAGTACCCCTTGAGGACCGAAAATTTCCACGTGGTGTAAGGGAAGATACACAAAAAGAGAAAAATCTTTTCTCTCTTAAGAAGACCCCTCACTCACCAACCTAGTTGGTGACATGCTTCATCATTGGGGTCCCACCCGAATAGCCGAATGCTATCCGGGTGTGCTTCAACACCTGATTGCAGTGGAGCAGGTTTGGATCGCAACAGTGGTGCAGGTGAGTGAAAACAAGTGAATTAAAAATTGTCCTAATTTAACTCCCTAGAATAATTTATATGGAGCAACAGAACAATATTAAAAAGCAGTGTAAGATACCGTGTTTGGTTAAATTGACCTCTGGTATCTTGGTGATAATAAAAAAGGGTGATATTGGTCTACATGTTTCAACCTCTCTGCGGTATTACCAGGTTTTCTTCAGGACCTTGATAAGTGACCCGGGCGGTATAGACACGCTCAGGTACCCAACTCTTGGTCACTTGTGACACCACACCGTGTACTCACAGTATGGCGACCTCTCATCTATTGTTGAAAGGAAACTAGAGACCCGATTCGGTCGTGCCTCATGGAAGCCGGGGTTAGGGCGCTGGCTCTAGTCACACTTCCTTCAATCCATGCCGCCTGCTTTTCCGCCTAGTTTCTGAACCCTTCACGGCAACCTTTGCTGCTCTCAAGTGGACACTAAAAGCACCTATCTGGGCTGCCCACAACCAGTGCATACTAAGGGATGTTCCTCAGATTTACCAATAGAGAACCTAACATAGTCTGGTCCAGTCACTCTAGGGCAACTTTCAAAATTTGCCGGCACAGCTGAATCCTATTGGCAATGAAATGAATGTGTTGTGCATGCTGAAACTTGACCATATCCTTATGATGTAAGATAGACTGCATATATCTATCTTGTTTTTTTGTTTAGCACTGGAACCTTGTTACCTGCAGACAAGTTCCACTTGTCCATGCCTGCAGCTTACCATAAGGGTCCAAGCTAGAGGTTAAATAGCACTCTTCTGATGGATACTTCTTCCAGCAGATTTCTCATCTTTTGAATTGATTCCCCAAGCAATTTCCAACCAGAAGGTGGGCATGAGGGATTGGTTAAGCCACAAAATCATGAGGGTCTGAGTCTGCTGAATGCCCTTACCTCTGCACCTCCAAATCCAAACAGAAGTGTTTTGCAATGGTATTAAGGAAACCTAAGTCACAGCGTTGCAGATCTCTGCCATTGGAACTTTTCTTGCCAGAGCTGAAGTTGAATACTTCACACCTGGTGGAATGAGCTCTGACGCTCTCTAGAGGTTCCTGGTGGGCCAACGCATAAGCCATCTTAATGCACAAGATGATCTACCTGGACAACATCCTCTTTTGGATGGATTTGCCCTTCATCTTGCCAGTATAGATGATGAAAGATCATCAAGCGGTAAATCTTTGGTACGGTCAATATAACAATTGACCACTCTCTTAGGTGTCAGCCTGTGGAGCCTCTCCTCCTCCTCAGCAAAGCAGTTCTTGTTCAAAGGACCAGCTTGTCAGAAAAAAATTATGTAAAGGGAGGCTTGTTGCTCAGCACCTGCAACTCACTGACACATATAGGCAATGTAATGGCAATCAGAAAAGCTGTTAGTAAGCAAAAGTAAACCGTCCCAACTGACAACTGTGTAAGGGTTGAAAGGAAGAAGACATTAAAAAAGTAAGGACCAAATTAAGATCCTATTGAGGCATTGTGAATGCAGAAGGGGAAACTTATTGGTGAGATCCTTCAGAAACCTCATAACTATAGGGAAGGCTGTTTTTAGAGACAAAAAAGACAAAACTACTTCATCTCCTAGAGTACACTGTTTCGTGGAATCTCTGTGAGCCCTTAAAATCACTTGCACCACTCCAGGTGGCAGATGAAAAGCATTCAGGTGACCCTGCTCAATCTCCAGGCATGAAGATTGAGGCTCTGGGGGTTGATGGGCAGCACCTGCCCCTCTGATTGAGAGGTGGTATTCCCTGTTAAAGAAACCAATTTGGGGACACAGAGGAAGGCCTTGAGCACCAGCTGGATTGCTCACAGTTCTACCAGATTTATTTGCAACAACTGCTCCTCTGGCAACCAAAGGCCTCTGATCTCCAGCTCCTCTATATTCCTCACCAAATAATGGAATTATCTCTTACCAGTGTGGTCACTGCTGGTGGAGGCTGGAAGGACATCCCTTGAACTAGGCTCTCCTCCATACTCCCCCACATCAAATCCACTGTACAATCCCTGAGATCACTATGGAGTGTGAGAGATCTTTGCCATGTTGGAACTACTGCCTGCGGGTACAACTCGAGAGCCCTCGTGTGCCAGTGTGGGTAAATGATCAGGAGGATGCTGGAAACTAGCAGGTCTAGCAGGCAAAAGATCATCAAGACTGAAATGTGTGCTTCATTCTGGAACATTGGATCATAGGCTGAATATCCTATATCTTCTGAGGAAGAGAGAGGCTGGACTTGATGTAGTGTCCACTACTGTACCTATGAACAGGATGCGCTGAGAGGGCTCCAAGTGACAGTCGGAAATGTTGATGGAAAATCCCAGGTGATACAACAATGATGCTGTTGAGTGTAGATGACATAACACTATCTCTGGAGCCTTGGCCTTGAGGAGCCAGTCATCCAAATACAGATATCTGATCTACTGAGAAGGACGGCGACCACTGCTATCTCTTTCATGAAGACTTGTGGCACAGAAGTTAAGCAGAATAAGAGGACCACAAACTGGTAATGCGCCATGAAGAGTAGGCACTTCCTGTGCGGCCATAGAATTGGTATGTGAAAATACGCATCCTGCAGATTGACAAACACTATCCAGCCTCCTGTTTCCAGTGATAGGAACATCTGAGCCGGGTACAGCATCTTGAACAACCTTTCCTTGCTCAGGAACCAGTTCAAGACTCTGAGGTTCGGAATGGATGAAGACTGCCCTTCTTTGGGACCAGGAAGTACCGGGTATATCACCCTTGGCCACAGTTCCTGCTCTGGCAACAATTCCAGCTGGAGTAAGATCTTTGCCTCCTTCTGAAGGATGCTTAGTAGGTGTAATGCAAAAGGAAGGAAAGATGAGAAGCATGGGTAGATAGAGTAGCCGTCAGAAAGATCGTTACTGACGGTAAGTAACTTTTTCTTGTTGAGTCTTTTATTCCTTTGTGCGGCTGCCTATATCCAGTAGAGCCCATGGGCTACTCTTGTATAACCCTCAGGTATTCACGTTAGGTCATTTCAACAAGTGAAGAACCATTTGTCCTTCTAACCTTGTTCCAGGGGGGACTCTCGTGAAATTTACTCTGGCCACATATAATCAAGTGTACTTCGGTATGTCACTCCTTCACCATTAATGAGTAGTCCCTAAAAGGCCACTAAATATAGCTACCGTTGTCCTCTGCCTGTAGGTGGTTACTCATAGTTGGTACTGGAGGACCTCTCGACATCATCAATATAATTGGCTGTATGCAGCTCATGCCTGCAGATTCACTATCATCTTTTCCCAAGGGAAATGCAGAGATGGGATTATCTTATACCATTATTGTCTACAATCAGCATAAGCAGTGAAAGACCTGACATCATCTATCACAGTGGTCTGTATTTCATCTCAGGCCTGCCGGTTCTTCTCATCACCCCCTGGGGGATCTGACACATCTTTTTGCTATTACATGCCTAGGCACTGTGACCTTCGACAAGATAGGAGCAGGCACAGTGTCAAAACGCTTCCCACATGGGCCACACTGCAAACACTCTCAGAACTATGCACTGCTCCATGGTGCTGCTTGCTACCCATCCGTTGTGCGATTCTGCACCTTGACAGGGCAATGAAGTGCTATATAGCCACAAGTAGAATACAAGAATACCAAGAGCAATCTTGCGTTATGGAACAGAGTGTTTGGGGATTTGTAAAATGCTTATAAACTAATTTGCGCGTTTTTTTATTAGGTGTGTGACCATGAATTGCTGTGTCATTGCGAGGAAGGCTGGCGTCCACCCAACTGTGACGTACCCATTCCAGTAAAATGTGAGTACAAACCAATTCAAAATGTCATGACTTTGTACTGCGCCATTCAACTCTTATGTCTACGATATTGTTTGAGGGGACATTTATCAGACCATTTGTTTTTGTGTAACTTGTAATAATAATGATGATAACCTGTCACGCTTCATACGGAACTTCTGCTATTTCTAAACAATGTAAATAAACAGTGTTGCTGTTACAGAATGTAATGGTTTTACTAAGGCCGTCCTTAGAAGTGTCATGTTCATTCTGGGGCCTAATAATTTCAGTAACCAGGTCCATTAATTGCTGTTACTGGGTCTATCGGAATTATAAACTAATCGGAAAGCCACGGATAATTGTTATTCAACCTGGAGGTTTCACCTAATGCAACTTGACTAAGTCTCAAGATTGAATTCTGGGGAAAGGCCCGTGGTGGTAAGCCAAATTCCTTCACTTTATTCCCCCAACTAATTTCATTTATTTCTCTGTCTCCCTCCCTCGAATTATTGGCACCCCAGTTAAGAGTAATATTGGGGCAGGGACATTTTAGGAATTACTCTGGGTCATTCATAATGAGGGCTTATGGCTACATTTTGGAAATGCGGTAAGAGGAGGCGCCCACCAAGCATCCGTCACCCCCACTCAAAGCAGTACTGCACTCTGCTACTAGACTGCTTCACTCCCTTAGCAAATTCAAACATATCACTTTCATGCTTCAAGACTCCCCTGGCTATTCATCTTGGGCAGAATTCAGTTCAGTTAAAATCCCAAGGATTGCCACAAAGCAACCCACAACAAAGCCCCTCTAACTTTAGGAGCTCTACTTACCATCTCCGGAGACTCCATGGATCTTAGACGTCATAAAATACTTCCTAGGTTTCTAAATCTAGATGCTTCGCAGCAAAGAAGTGGTCTTTCTCCACTTCAGCAACTACTGTATGCTACTCCCTGCCCTCCTTTCCCCTCAGGGCTCAGAACATTGACCTTTCTCACTGCCTTCTAGTAGAAGCTCAATGCAGATCTTTTCAGACCGTTCTTACATTGAATCAGCAAAACCTTATCTGGTCTCTATAGCAAATATACAACTGTTTTGGAAAATATTGTTCTAATTTTCAGTCTTCTCCCCATCTCGATATTTCTGCTTAACCTGTTTTAATGCAAAGCACAATTACACTGGTGGAACCACGCGCTATATATAAAATATTACACAAATTTAATAAATATGTTGTTCTCTTTTTGTTTACCTCTACAGTCTTCTGAACTGAGTATAAAAATCCTCAGTTTCTTAATCATCACTGCATATTTCCCAACGTACTTTTTTTGTCACTTTTCCCCCTGTCATATGTGTGTGCTTCTTGTCTGTTTAACTTGTCAACAGCTACTAATAGGTGCTACTTATAGAGGTGGAGAACAAAATATAAACAAGCATTGGAAATGCAATAGGTCTCGCATTTTTTTAAGTTAGAGCTATTGGCATTGTAAATGGCAATGCCTTTACTTATGTTTATGGAGTGGATGTATGTGGTGTGAGGTGGAATTATGCGAGTTGGATAGAATTGTGTAGCGTGGAATAGTGTGGTGTGGAGTGGATTTGTGTAGAGGAATTATGTGGCATGGTGTGCAGTGGAATTATGTGGATAGTAATTATGTGATATTGAGTGTACTGGAATTATGTAGAGTGGGATTGTGTGGCATGGAGTGTAAATATGTGGATTGGTATTTTGTGTTGTGGAGGGAAGTTTAATTATGTGGTATGCTGTTGAGTTATGTGGCATGATGTAGAGTTTTGTGGTGTGGTGTGGATTGGATACATGTGTTGTGTTGTGTAATCATGTGGTTGAGTTGAATTATGTGGTTTGTTGTTGAATTATGTAATGTGGAATGGAAATGTGTGGAGCTGAATTTAAGGAGGGGGGACGTAAGGGAACGGGGTGCTAGGTAGGTGGTAGCCGTTTCCTCACTGGCCACTGGTTGTAGGTGGGTGTGTGTGCTTAATTGCCTGCACTGGAAAAAAAAAATTAACCATATGGGATTGGTTAGCCATTTTTCACACCCAGACACTATTAAAAAAGCATTGAAAATGCAATAGGTCTTGCATTTGATTAAGTTAAAGCCATTTGCTTTGCTAATGGTATTGTATAGCAAAGCAAATGGCTTTAACTTAATGAAAGGTGAAACCTATTGCATTTTTAATGCTAGTTTTTAAGCGACAAAGAAAACACGTCCGTTGTTCTCCTTTATATTAAATTCAACTAGTAGTTTCTAAAATGTCGTGAGGTATATCCAGGGCCGGACTGGGAACCGAAACCGGCCCTGGCAAACTGCTCGGCTGGCACCCCCTGGGGTGAGGGGGGGTGCAGCCGAGCAGTCTCGAGGGCCGGTTTCGGCCAATTTTGTTACAGGGGGCCGATATTTACGACCCCCGGTAACAAAATCGGCCTCCAGGGGCCCAAAACCGGCCCCCACCCTAGCGGCCCACCGGGGAAACGCCCGGTGCCCGCTATGGCCAGTCCGGCCCTGGGTATACCCTGACAATCTAGAGAAGTAGCTTCAGATTCCAATATGTATGCTGCACAGTAAACCTGGATTGTAAGGGGATTTATGGGCCTATTAAAGGTAAGTGCACGAAAAAGAAAAGGAAAAGGTGCATTAGCAAATTAGTTAAAAAAACAAAAAAAAAGTTGATGTGCCCATTTAGCTCTGAAAGCAGGTAATGTATCCCTGCACACACACAATCGGCCACAGATACAATAACTGGAACAGGGAAATGTGTCACTGGCAGAAGTAATCAGTAAAATAAGGAAAACAGACACTGGTAAAGAGATTCACTGAAACAGAAACACAAACACTGGGTCAGGGAGACAATGGAACCGGCAGCTACTGGAACACAACAAGGTGGACACACGGGCTGGGATATACTGGACAGGGAAACACAGGACACTGGGAGAGGAGAGACACACTGAAACAGGGAAACAATTAGAACACAGAGGTTACTAATGTGAAACCCATTAGCTTTGCCAGTGCTTGTTACACTTGTTGTTAGTCAAAAAATCCAGTTGGTCTCGACATGTATGGAGCACTGGGACACGACATGTTAAAGCATTCACCTAATGTGCTTGAAGGTTTTTTTTAATATGTAAAGATCTTTCATATATCAACAACATCGTTTTTTGTCCTTTACATAATGTAATATGCAATGTATCCAGCTTGGAAGAATGAAAGGCTGAGCATTCCCGCCAGGAATTTAAGGCTGCAGAACTTCAAAGAGACTCATTTTTCAGTTTATATATAGCGCAAACATGAGCACCAGTTACATTACACAAGGCCAAATGTATGTTTTCAAACACAGGATGTTGAGCCGAGTGAGGCTCGAACCTTCTTTTTTAGCTCGAAGGATCGGCAGCTATAGCCTTAGGCCACAACGTTGCTCTCAAGAAAGATAGCATTTTCAATATTATATATAACTAAGTCATAGTTGCTGCTTATTTATCTTATGCAATTTACAACCATTGACAAAGCCAGTAGCCCTGGCTTGTTGTAGGTCTAATGTTACTTGTTGTGCTATCTATCTGGATGAATGGACAGAAGCAGCAAAATACACGTGGGGCAGCACCCTAAGCTAAGTACCGATTTTTAGCTTGTGTTTTAAGCCACGCCCTTGATTACATTGGCCACGCCCCTATGGGAGACCCCCCCCCCAGTTATTTCATCCCACTTAAAGCCCTGGTAATGCTACCTACCTCCTCCTCAAAATGTTAACACCTTACACCACCCACACTATTTTGTTCAACAATTCCCTAACATTCAGAGTTCTCCCACCAAAGTAGCCAATAGAAACTCCAGAACTGTACAATAAGCCCACTTTGTTCAAGGAAGCGTTTCTATGCCTTGCTATTGGCTGAAGGCGCTCATAAAGGCTGATAACATATCAACACTGTGGCACGCACTCCTTTATAATACACCGTTCCCATGTGCCCTCCTCCCCACACAGAGCTCGGCATGTGTTCCCCCCCCTGGGCTCCTTGCTGGAGTGGAGCACATGTGTTACCTGAAACTACACACGTCCACACCCTGGTGCTACTGCCTCGTCCCAGCAGATCACAATAGTAGGCCGCAGGCTCGCTGTGAGCGCCTGAGCCTGTCTCCCCCAAGCCTTGGCTCCTCCCTGGGCCCTTTGTTGCCTTGAACAGCTGTATTAGCTTTTCCACTGCCGTAAAAAGGGGAATGTGCTGCTGTTGCTGCCGCCGAGTCCTGACATTGGTTCCTCACAACTCGTGCCTTTGACGGGCCAAGTTCAGAGACTTGCGGCTCTCCCAGCAGCATCATGGTAACCAAAACAAAGCAGAAAAAAAAAACTAAAAAGTAGAGACACTCCCTAACTCCATCTCTCTCAATGCACGGACAGCGGAGTGCGGGCGGGGAGTAAAGGGGTGCGAAAAAATACACTGAGTGCGGGTGGGGAGGGCTGTGCGAAAATTCACGGACAGCGGATTGCGGTCGGGGAGGGGGTGTAAAAACCACGGACAACGGAGTGCGGGGCGGGGAGGAGGTGCGAAAGAGTTAAACTCCTCAAGTAGGACCTGTCATGTTTTATTCCTGCAACACACCTCTGCTTAAACGCAAAGTCTTGACAGGGTGTTCGCCATGAGAACCCTAAGCATGATTTGTGAACTCTTGCGGTCTCGGTAATCTCATCAGTGTAATGGGATTATATTTGAAATCACCGCGGCCTGTTTATTAGGTATTTAAACTCCTCTGACAGATGAAAAGTTCAATAAAATGCGCGTCAGCCCTGGTTGACTTTTGCGGATCTCTCTTCTGATTAGACAAGCAGATGCCAGGCTGCAAAATGAAAAAGAAATGGAGGCCGCGCAGTAAAAAAAAAATAAACAGTGGTGCGCGCGCACCACAGAGGAGCGGGGGGAGGGGGGGAGGAGGGAGCACGGCAGCCTGCTCAGCTGACCAGACGCTCGTGCGTCATGGCCTTTTCCCGGCATGTGTTTCCAATTATCGCGCCCGCGTCTGGGCACGATAATGGGAAACACATGTCTGCGGCGCGCGTAACCGCCCGAAAAAGGCCACGACGCACGAGCGTCTGGTCAGCTTTTCAAACCCCCTTACATAAAGTCTTCGCCTAGCAGCGCTTGCGCGCTACTCGAGGCTCGACCTAAAAAGGGGAGTTGTCAGGCCCTGAAAGGCTGTTACCGGGAGCACAGGGGGTAGCCCAAGGGAGCCCCCCAGTACATGGGATCATACTTCTAACACTGTAATCGGTGTTGGGGTATGATTCCAACATGTTTGATATCAAATATGACCGGTTTCATGTGCAATCACTATATAGATAGACATCTTGAAATGACTGATGTCCACTATATGCATTAAAATAGCTGACCACATTTACAAAGCCTGGAGAATCGACCCCAGTGTTTGTAGGGGTGTCCTGCTCATGCAGGGGAACCCTCACACTTATAACCAAGCACCCTGTCCTCAGGACTGAAGAGCCTGCCATACTGGTGACTTATAGGTTTTAAGTGCACTGACCTCTCAAAAGTTTGGGGTTTTCACCCTTCATCTGTTTTAGCCATAAGAGGGGCTTATGGTCTGTCTGAACAATGAAGTGAGTGCCAAACAGGTATGGCCTCAGCTTCTTCAGAGCCCAAACCACAGCAAAGGCTTCCCTCTCAATGGCTGGCCAACGTTTCTCTCTGGGGGTCGGCCTTCTGCTAATAAAAGCTACTGGCTGATCCTGACCCTCATCATTCAGTTGTGATAACACATCCCCTACCCCCAACTCAGATGCATCAGTTTGAACAATGAATTGTTTGGAATAGTCAGGACTTTGAAGAATGGGAGCAGTGCACATGGCCTGCTTCAGGTCATCAAATGCCTTTTGACAGCTAACTGTCCACTGAACTTTCTTTGGCATTCTTTTGGAAGTTAAGTCATTCAAAGGGGTCACTATGGATCCATATCCTTTGACAAGCATCCTATAGTACCCAGTCAGGCCCAAGAAAGCTCTGACCTGAGTCTGGGTGGTTGGAGCAACCCAGCCCATGATGGTCTGGATTTTGCTCTGCAATGGTTGAACCTGACCTCCACCCACAAGGTGGCCCAGGTATACAACCTGACTCTGCCCTATCTGGCACTTTGTGGCCTTGATAGTGAGGCCTGCTTTCTGCAGGGCCTCCAAAACATTTCTCAGGTGGACCAGGTGATCCTCCCAGGTGGAGCTAAAGACAGCAATATCATCTAGATAAGCTGCACTATAGGCTTCCAGGCCTGTAAGAACTTTATTCACCAACCTTTGAAAAGTGGCAGGTGCATTCTTCAAGCCAAAGGGCATCACCACAAATTGGTAGTACCCACTAGGGGTTGAAAATGCTGACTTGGCTTTTGCATCCTCAGCTAATCTGATTTGCCAGTAGCCAGCTATCAGGTCAAATGTGCTCAGAAACTTGGCTGAGGCCAAAGTATCTATAAGCTCATCTGCCCTGGGTATTGGATGGGCATCAGTCCTAGTGACTGCATTGAGACCCCTGTAGTCAACACAGAACCTCATCTCTCACTTACCACCCTGGGTGTGAGGTTTGGGTACCAAGACTACTGGACTAGCCCAAGGGCTATCTGAGGGTTCAATTACTCCCAAATCCAACATCTTCTGGACTTCAGTCCTGATGCAGTCCCTGACATGGTCAGGTTGCCTGTAAATCTTATTTTTAACAGGCAGACTGTCACCTGTGTCCACTTCATGAGTGCACCAGGTAGTCTGACTTGGAGTCAGTGAGAACATATGTCTAAACTGATTAAGAACTTTTCTGCAATCAGTTTGCTGCTGGACAGTGAGGCTGCCTGCCAAGGCTACACCATCAACTGAACCATCATCAGGGTTCTGTGAGAGCAGGTCAGGGAGTGGATCACTCTCTCCCTCCTGTCCCTCATCAGCAGCCATGAGCAAGCCCATGTCTGCCCTGTCAACATATGGTTTGAGCCTGTTCACATGGAGCACCCTATGGGGGCTCCTGGGAGTTCCAAGGTCCACCAGGTAGGTAACCTCTCCCTTTTGCTCAATGATTGTATGAGGGCCACTCCACTTGTCTTGGAGGGCTGCTGGGGCCACAGGCTCCAACACCCATACTTTCTGTCCTGGCTGATAAACAGTCAACACAGCCTTTTGGTCATGCCAGGCCTTTTGCAATTCCTGACTAGCCTCAAGGTTTTTTGATGCCTTCTTCATGTACTCAGCCATCCTGGAGCGGAGACCAAGTACATAGTCCACTATATCCTGTTTAGGGGGTTTGAGAGGTAACTCCCATCCCTCCTTCACTAGACATAAAGGACCCCTAACTTGTTGTCCAAACAGAAGTTCAAAAAGGATGTAACCAACCCCCTTCTGAGGAACCTCTCTGTAGGCAAAGAGAAGGCAGGGCAAAAGTATGTCCCATCTACGCCTGAGCTTTTCAGGGTGACCTTTAATCATGCCCTTGAGGGTTTTGTTGAACCTTTCAACTAACCCATTGCATTGTGGGTGATATGGGGTGGTAGATTTGTAATTTACTCCACCCTCCTTCCACATAGCAGTTAAGTAACTAGACATGAAGTTTGCATCCCTGTCTGATACTACCTCCTTAGGAAAACCCACCCTGGAAAAGACTCCCAGGAGGGCTCTAGCCACCACAGGAGCTGTGGTGGTCCTAAGTGGAATTGCCTTTGGGTACCTAGTGGCATGGTCCACCACCACCAGTATAAATCTGTGCCCAGATGCAGTTTGAGGATCCATGGTGTGAGAAGTTGGCCTGGCATATGCTGTCCACTATTTATAGTGGGCACCTTGCACCAGTCCAAACGACCTTTATTGATGATAGGTTTAAATACAACCATTATTGAAAGCTATCCTAGTGGTAGCTACGGAGAGCAGCCTTCAGGCTAAGTCTTGAAGGAGTGTTAAGCTGTTGTTTTACCAGTTATAATCTCGTGAATGACCAAATGAAAGGAGAACCACACCAGGTATATATATAAAATATATGTATTTATTACTAAACACTACTCAATAGTCTCTTTATGAGGCTAGAGGTCAAAGTACACAAGTTACTAGTCAAATAGCACAGTAAATTAGCACAATATACGATTAACCCTAGGGGCGTACCAAACCATATATTAAGAAAGTGGTATAAGAACCACGACTTAAGTAGACACAAGGCCTAGAGCCTGTAGAATCGCTGAGACCCCAAGGAACCACCCAAGGTAGTGACACAGGGGACCCACTGGGGCTGTGTGCAGTGTGTGAACACAGCCGCAAGCTCCGTTAAAGTCTATGGGAAAGTTGCGGTAAGAGTTTTAGAGTTTAAGGACACTTAGAAATGGACTAGGACCAAACCCTCTTGGACTTAGACAGTTCTAGGGTTAACACCCACGGGAGCACCGGAGTACTCGAGTTACATCACCCAGGGAAGCCGGGTGCATAGGTGTCGAATGGTGTCGGGTCGCGGCGTCGATTTCAATGGCAGCCTGCAATGAAGTGCTGCTGCCGCTAAGATGCGAAGTGTCCGAAGAGATCCAAGCCTGGATCGGAGATGAGAAGAATCTGAAAGCAGAGGGGACAGAGTCTGGGTCACTTGCCAGTGACCAGGGACACGATAGTCGAATACCCACCGATGTTGGGTGTTTCAGGTGAAAGAGGTGAAGCTTGACTCTTCAGCCACAAGGACCAGGAGGCGTTGACGACAACCAGGAGCTGGATTCGAGCTGTCCCACAAAGGATGTCGAGTGCTGCAGTGTTGGTGTCCGGATTGAACACAACAAGCCTTGGCAACAGCAACCCATGCAGAAAGGAGAAAGATGCTTCGGTGCAGACCAGCAAGGTCTGAGGGACTCACCACTTGGTGGAAAGTTAGGGCACGTCTGGAGCAACCAGAAATGCCCAAAGAAAATCAGAGTTGCCTTCACAGGGATCCACCAGTCGACGGACCAGGGATCACGAAGGAGCCTCAAGCGGAAATGCAAGAAGCGGGCCCACGGAACACTCATGGAGTGTAGGCTCACAATCTTTGGTGCAAATGCTGCTCGGGGCCTGGGCTACAAGTAACCTAAAGTAGGACTTCAAGAATTGTCGAGAAGTTGATGCACTAGCAAATGTGCACGGTGACCCGGGGTTCCGGTTTCACATCACTCGTGAGGGCTGCGGGTCTCAGCTTTACTGGGGACTCGGGTCGGCCTGGGGAAAGTCTGGGAATCCTCTTCCTGGGCTGCAAGTACTTCGGAGTCCGGCGGGAGCTTCGGAGATGCAGACCAGCAATTGCTTTGTTGGTGCCTGCCAAGCAGGGGAGTCACTCCTTGACCCCAAGGGAGATTTCTTCCGTCCTCTAGTCTTTAGTAGAGCGTCGAAGTTCCAGGATTCAGTTGCAGAGTTTCGTCCAGGGATATCTAAAGTCCTGTTGCCAGGGGTTCCTTACTTATACCTAAGAAAGGGGTTGGACTAACTCTGTGGACCCACCTATGGGAGGGTTTGGAAAGAGGGGTGGCTACACCCATTTCCTTTGTCCAGTTTCGCACCAGAGCAGGGGCTGGTAGCCCCTGCAACCAGTTTGAACTGGGGTATGCACGAGGACACCAAATGTGCCCCCAGTGCAGGACTTCAAAGCACTCTTGGAGTGCACCCACCCAGCCCCAATCCACTAAGGCCTGTCTGGGAGGTGGTAACACCTCCCTGAGACAGGAAACCTATTGTCCAGGCCTCCCCTGCCGGAGTTTCAGTCAGCAGCAGGAGGCCAGACTCGTGTCTGTGGCTGCAGCATCCATTTTGTGATGCCAGGGCTCTGTTTAGCTGGCACCGGGTATACCGGTGCTGTCATGCCTTTCCCTCTAGAAGGGTGGGATCATACTCCCACACCAGTTACTGGTGTGGGGGTATGATTCCAAGGTGTTTGACACCAAACACGACATGTTTCCGTGCAGCCATCCCAAAGTTAGCATTTACCGCAAGGATATAATGCACTTAAGAGTATATGGTCAGGCTGCACCACAGACAACCCCGGAGAGGAGATTCCGAGGGCTGCAGAGGGGCTCTGCTCATGCAGGGGCACCCTCTCACATATAACCAAGCACCCTGCCTTCAGGATTGATAAGGCCTGCCATAGGGGTGACTGATAGGTTTCTATGTGCAGTGCTAGGTGAGATATAGTGAACCTATATCTCTGTAAGGGGTGCATGCACCACCTCACTCAGGCTGCAGTAGCAGTCCTGTGGTGTTATTTTGGATGGCCTTCCAGGGGTGGCACAATACTTGCTTCAGCCCCTGGTAGGGCTCTGGGGTACCTATGCCCTTGGTACATAGTATACCATATACTAGGGACTTATAGGGGCACCCCAGAATCCAATCTGAAGTGTACTTAAGGTACATGAAATCAATTTAGAGAGGAAGCAGCTAGGCTGGGGTCCTGGATAGCAGGGCCCCAGCCAGACTAATGTCGACAAACAGTGAGACATCAGCAAAAAAGTGGGGGTAACCATAAGAGGCAGATCCTACTCTCCTACACAACACCCCCCCCCAAAACGCAGGGACATTAAACTAACCTTGACCAGTTAAGTCTTCATGTTCTAAGTGGAAATATCTGGAGAGTCCATCTGCATTGGCATGGTTACTCCCAGGTCTATGTTCCACTGTATAGTCCATCCCCTGTAGGGAAATGGACCACCTCAAAAGTTTGGGGTTTTCACCCTTCATCTGTTTTAGCCATAAGAGGGGCTTATGGTCTGTCTGAACAAGGAAGTGAGTACCAAACAAGTATGGCCTCAGCTTCTTCAGAGCCCAAACCACAGCAAAGGCCTCCCTCTCAATGGCTGAACAACGTTTCTCTCTGGGGTCAGCCTTCTGCTAATAAAAGCTACTGGCTGATCCTGAGCTTCATCATTCAACTGTGATAGTACAACCCCTACCTCCAACTCAGATGCATCTGTTTGCACAATGAACTTTTTGGAGTAATCAGGACTCTGCAGAATGGGAGCAGTGCACATGGCCTGCTTCAGGTCATCAAATGCCTTTTGACAGCTAACTGTCCACTGAACCTTTTGGGCATTTTCTTAGAGGTTAAGTCATTCAGGGGTGTCACTATTGATCCATACCCCTTGACAAATCTTCTGTAGTACCCAGTCAGGCCTAAAAAGGCTCTCACCTGAGTCTGGGTAGTTGGAGCAACCCAGTCCATGATGGTCTGGATTTTGCTCTGCAATGGTTGAACCTGGCCTCCACCCACAAGGTGGCCCAGGTACACAACCTGACTCTGCCCTATCTGGCACTTTGTGGCCTTGATAGTGAGGCCTGCCTTCTGCAGGGCCTCCAAAACATTTCTGAGGTGGACCAGGTGATCCTCCTAGGTGGAGCTAAAGACAGCAATATCATCTAGATATGCTGCACTATAGGCTTCCAGACCTGTAAGGACTGTGTTCACCAACCTCTGAAAAGTGGCAGGTGCATTCTTCAAACCAAAGGGCATCACCACAAATTGGTAAAGCCCACCAGGGGTAGAAAATGCAGTTTTTGGCTTTGCATCATCAGCTAGTCTGATCTGCCAGTAGCCAGCTGTTAGGTCAAATGTGCTTAGATACTTGGCTGAGGCCAAAGTGTCTATTAGCTCATCTGCCCTGGGGATTGGATGGGCATCAGTCCTAGTGACTGCATTGAGGCCTCTGTAGTCCACACAAAACCTCATCTCTCTCTTACCAACTTTGGTGTGAGGTTTTGGCACCAGGACCACTGGACTAGCCCAAGGGCTATCTGAAGGCTCAATGACACCCAGTTCCAACATTTTCTGGACTTCTGTCCTGATACAGTCCCTGACTTGGTCAGGTTGCCTGTAAATCTTACTTTTAACAGGCAGACTGTCCCCAGTGTCCACTTCATGAGTGCACCAGGTGGTCTGACTTGGAGTCAGAGAAAACATGTGTCTGAACTGATTGAGCACCTGTCTACAATCAGTTTGCTGCTGGGCAGTGAGGCTGCCTGCCAAGGCCACACCATCTACTGACCCATCCTCAGGGTTCTGTGAGAGCAGGTCAGGGAGAGGGTCACTCTCCTCCTCCTGTCCCTCATCAGTTGCCATGAGCAAGCCCATGTCAGCCCTGTCCACATATGGCTTTAGCCTGTTGACATGGAGCACCCTGTGGGGGCTCCTGGGAGTTCCCAGGTCTACCAGATAGGTAACCTCTCCCTTCTGCTCAACAATTGTATGGGGGCCACTCCACTTGTCTTGGAGGGCTGCTGGGGCCACTGGCTCCAACACCCACACCTTCTGCCCTGGCTGGTAAACAGTCAGCACAGCCTTTTGGTCATGCCAGGCTTTCTGTAATTCCTGGCTAGCCTCAAGGTTTTTGGTTGCCTTTTTCATGTACTCAGCCATCCTGGAGCGGAGACCAAGTACATAGTCCACTATGTCCTGTTTAGGGGTTTGAGAGGTAACTCCCAACCTTCCTTCACCAGACACAATGGACCCCTGACAGATGGCCAAACAAAAGTTCAAAAGGGCTGTAGCCAACCCCCTTTTGAGGCACCTCCCTGTAGGCAAATAAAAGGCAGGGCAAGAGTATTTCTGGGAGCCCTTTAATCATGCCCTTCAAGGTTTTGTTGAATCTCTCAACTAAACCATTGCATTGTGGGTGATAGGGTGTGGTGAACTTATAAGTCACTCCACACTCCTTCCACATTGCAGTCAAGTAACTGGACATAAAGTTTGCACCTCTGTCAGATACTACCTCCTTAGGAAAGCCCACTCTTGAGAAAATTCCCAGGAGGGCCCTTGCCACCACAGGTGCTGTAGTGGTCCTAAGGGGAATGGCTTCTGGGTACCTGGTGGCATGGTCCACCACCACCAGGATAAACCTGTGCCCAGATGCTGTTTGGGGATCCATGGGACCAACTATGTCAATCCCCACCCTCTCAAAGGGAACCCCCACCACAGGTAGTGGTATCAGGGGGGCTTTTGTGGTGCCACCTGCCTTCCCACTGGCTTGGCAGGTTACACAGGAGCGACAAAACTCCTTGGTGTCTTCAGACATGTGGGGCCAGTGAAAGTGAGGGACAATTCTGTCCCAAGTCTTGTTCTGGCCCAGGTGACATGCTAAGGGAATATCATGGGCTAGTGTCAATAGGAAGCCCCTGAACTTCAGAGGTATAACCAACCTCCTGGCTGCTCCAGGCTTGGGGTCTCTACTCTCTGAGTACAGGAGTCCATCATCCCAATATATCTTATGGGTGCCACTAGCATTCCCAGCAGCCTCAGCAGCAGCTTGCTGTCTGAGGGGTCAAGAGAGGGGAAGTTCAGCTGCTCCTGGCTCAGATCTGCCCTGGAAGGGCCCCCTGTCACCAAGAACTCAACCTGATCAGGTTCAAGCTCCTCTGGGACAGTTCCTTCTCCAGGCCTGAGATCATCTTCCTCAAAAGACTGATCTTCTTCCTGAGCCAAGGGGGAAGGCACTGCCTTAACCCTACTGCTCCTTCTCTTGGGAGGCACCTGGTCCATTATTCCAGAATCCAGGGCCTGTTCAGCTTTTGACATTTTTGCCTGTGACCTAGTCACAGCAAAGACATGTGCAGGGATCCCTAGCATTTCTGCATGTTTCCTGAGCTCCACCTCTGCCCAAGCTGAGGTTTCAAGATCATTGCCAGGCCAGCATTCAACTGGTAGGTCTGCACTGACCACAACCTTCTTAAGGCCAGTTACCCCTCCCCAGGAGAAGTTAACAACTGCCAGAGAATGGTCAGTTCTGATATTGCTAGCATTGGTCACTTGGTACATTTCACCAAGTATAATCTGCCCAGGATCCACACGATCTTTTGTCACCATGGTGACACTTGCTCCTGTGTCCCTGAATGCCAAAGCCTCTCTTCCATTAAGTAAAGGCTGCTGTCTGTATTTGCCCAAATTATTGGGACTCACCAAGGGGGACATATCCATGCCCCCATCACAGACTAGGACAGCCTGAGTTGGCACTCTGACTAGGCCAGAGCCCATCTCAGTACCCAGGGTCAACCCTACTAAACCCTTATTCTGTGTATTTCCACCACCATTTGTAGCTGGACTAGGGGGAACAGTTGCCTTAGGGGCAATGGTGGCTGGATTAGAGTCTTTGGACTTGGTGCAATCACTTTTCCAGTGAGTCTTCTGCTTACAGATTTTGCACCATGGTTTCTTTTGGCCTTTTCCTTTAGTAGATTGGGATTCCCCACCAGATGCAGATTTTTGGGGACCTTGAGAAGACTTCTGGTCTTTACCCTTTTCCCCACCCTTGTCAGAGTTTTGGGAATCTTGCTTCTTCTGGTCACCACCTTGGTTCTGTACCTTCTGCTTCACCCTGGTTCTAACCCGTTTGTCTGCCTTCTTTCCCAATTCTTGGGGAGAGGTCAGATCAGAGTCAACCAGGTACTGATGTAGCAACTGATTCTGACAGTTATTAAGAATCTGCTCCCTCATGATTAAATTATACAATCCTTTGAAGTCACACACCTTACTGCCAAGTAACCAGCCTTCCAGAGCCTAAGTAGCACAATCTACAAAGTCCACACAGTCCTGTGTCTGTGCCTTTTGGGTATCTCTGAACTGTAACCTGTATTGCTCAGTGGTTAGGCCAAACCCATCTATCAGGGCACTCTTCAGGACTTGGTAATCATCAGCATCCTCTTCTCTTACAGTGAGGAGCTTGTCTCTACCTTTGTCTGCAAAGGAGAGCCACAGGATTGCTGCCCACTGCTCCTGGAGGACCCTCTGAACTTTACAGGCCCTCTCCAGTGCAGTAATCCATTTGTGGATGTCATCCCCACTCTGGTAGGGAGGGACAATCTTGCTCAGGTTTCTATGGTCATAAGACCTTTCCCTACCACTAGGGAAGTTGCTGCCACCAGGGGACTCTAGTCCCAACTTTCTTCTTTGTCTATGAAGCTCTAGGGACTCCCTGTCTATAGCCAACTGCTCTCTTCTGATCCTAAGCTGAGCTTCTCCATACTTGAGCAGTCTCTCTTTCCTTTCATAAGAGGATTCCCTCCTGTGAGAGGAAACAGAGGTCCCTACTGAGGTGTCAGAATGGTTAGACTCCTGAGAAGGAGATCTTGACCTTCTAGGCACACTCACACCTCTTCCTGGTGGGACAAAGGGGAGGCCATTCTGGTCCTCCTCCTCATCTGCAGGAGGAGCTGGATTTTCCAGGTCAAGATCATTATCATCTTCCTGGCCAGTTTCAGAGGTCAGGTCCTGGGTATTTTCACCCCTGGTCCCTTCCTCATCTTCTGCCCCACCCTCTCTGCCTACCCCTTCAGACCCTGTGGGTCTTCTGAGATCATCCAACAGAAGCACCTCTATGAGGCGTTGGGTGTTGGCACTTTTGCCTGTCTTCAGCTTCCTAGTACTGCACAATGCTCTCAATTCCAAGAATGGGAGGTTGTCATACTTGGATGGTAGAAGCCCATTGGCTTCTGGCAGGGACCCACTGGTTCCTGACCTTGAAGACATCACTAGTGAGGTGTGGTGTATGCACTACCTACTCTAGTGTGGCCTACTAAACTCTCTTGAGTTGTAGAAAGGGTGTGCTAAGCCCTTGACACACAACTCTAAGTTCAGTAGAACTTACTGTATTTCTAAGCTTGAATTTATATGTACCTCAGGTACCTTTAGTGGTTTTCAGTTAGTCACACACTTGAGATTATCTGGTAAAACAGGGCAAGCTTTAATCCAACCGCTGCACACCAATGTGAGAAGTTGGCCTGGCATATGCTGTCCACTAGTTATAGTGGGCACCTTGCACCAGTCCAAACGACCTTTATTGATGATAGGTTTAAAGACAACCTTTATTGAAAGCTATCCTAGTGGTAGCTATGGAGAGCAGCCTTCAGGCTAAGTCTTGAAGGAGTGTTAAGCTGTTGTTTTACCAGTTATAATCTTGTGAATGACCAAATGAAAGGAGAACCACACCAGGTATATATATAAAATATATGTATTTATTACTAAACACTACCCAATAGTCTCTTTATGAGGCTAGAGGTCAAAGTACATGTTAGAAATGGGATTTCTGGTTGGCTAAGGCTTGCGCCAAAGCCAGGCAGAAACCACCACTCTAGTCAGGGCAAGGGAGTTACACACCCAAGATAACCCCTGCTCACCCCCTTGGTAGCTTGGCACGAGCAGTCAGGCCTATCCCGGAGGCAATGTGTAAAGCGTTTGCGCACGCGCACAGCAACAACATCCCAGGCACACCACAAAAGGAACTCCACACAAGGTTATATCAAATATAGCCTTTGTATTATCATAAAACACATTAGAATAGTACTCACATAATATACATGGTGCCACCTGGCACTGGGCAATATTTACAGGGGATTATGTACACATG
This sequence comes from Calotriton arnoldi, assembly GCA_963921515.1. Taxonomy (NCBI): domain Eukaryota; kingdom Metazoa; phylum Chordata; class Amphibia; order Caudata; family Salamandridae; genus Calotriton; species Calotriton arnoldi. Next base: position 333,364 of record CAWUFW010002610.1, read on the forward strand.
ACAGGGCCACGTGGGCCACTGTCAGAACCATCACTTAGTAAAGATAATAAATGTAGAACATATAAACGTACAACCAGTAATCACTGGTGACCACTGTACTCAGCATCAGCCTGTAACATAAACCACATTATGCACAGTATCACATTAGGCGCAAAATACATTATACGCCAACCTCACCAGCATAAATACATTATGCAATCATCTCATAAGTCTAAACGCATTAGACCCTAACCTCCTAAGTATAACTCACATTAGGGGCGTAAATCACACAGTAAAACATAATCTCACTAGCATAAACCATGATATGCAAAACAACCTCATAATCATAAACCACAGTTAGAGGTATAACACAGGGTGCGTAATCATACTACATACATTACATTTCCTAGCACCACATCACCTTAGGGCCTGGCGCCCTATAAATCTAACAGTCCCCCCTGGCCATCTGGCCATCTCAGAAAGGGGGCTCAAATGCCCTATGTCCCAAGAGTCAGGGCTGCTGCCTATGCAGCGAAAGTCAATGGTGCGCCACTGCGCAAACCTAAACGTAGCAGCTGCCCACTACTTGCTGGGCAGCTGAGAAAGTGTGGGGCAAAGGAGTGCATCTCACTCCTGAATTCAAAACATGTCACCTAAAAGAAAGACCTAAACGGTGCAGCTGCCCACTACTTGCTGGGCAGCTGTAAACATTCAAATGAGGCATGGGCTCTCAATGGCCCTTTAAACAAATATGTCCAACGTTGGAGCCACACGGGGCTCTGAAGCAAATGGTGCGAAGCGTTGGAGCCACCTAGGCTCTGTGAATAAACTATGCCACAACTGGGGCAACCCCAGGCCCCTCTGGCCCTGGAAACAAATATGCCCCCTTGGAGCGCACTGGCACTGTAACACCAACATGCCCATGACGTTGCAGCGGCCCGCAACTGCGGCACCGCTGTGGAAATCAGCCTAACACTGGGGGCGGGCACCTGACCATGTGCCCCAACTCCCCCGAACTTTGCACGATTCAGCCCCACTCACCGGGCTGTTGTGTTGCGCTGCTCCGGTCTCCTCTTCACCCGGTCCCGCTCCTGGGGGCCGGGTCTCCTCACAGGCGTCGGGCAGGGCTCTCTCACTCATGAGAGCCTCGCTGGGGGATCCGGAGGCGTCTCCCTCGCGTCACGGGGCTTCCCCTTGCTCCTGGGAGCCCCGTGCTGCCGTCGGCGGCCTTAGTCGTTCGCCATCTTCACATGCGGTGGGGGCAGGCACCGGCAATGTGCCTCGAGCCCCCTCCGCCTTCACTCTTCACTTGCTGGCGCCCGCGGGGCTCTCCCTCAGCCATGGGAGCCCCGCACAGGCAGGCGCCATCTTCCTCACCCAGGCGACTTCTCAGGCGACGGCGGCGTGCGCGGGACTTCCTCCGCAAAACCGGAAGTCCCGCCCGCCGCCAGGCACATCGTTGCCTGACTTCCACCTTCGCCGACGGGCCGCGGCAGTGAATTCTCTTCGGTGCGATAAGCGGGGTGGGCGCCCGCCATGGAAACAAAGTATGCAGCGGGGTGGGCACCCGCGAGCATCAAAAGAATGCGGGGTGGGCACCCGCCATCTAAATAAAGACATAAGCGGGGTGGGCACCCGCAAAGCTCACAAGGAGGGGGGAATCCCTACGAGGGGGGATTCCCTCAGCAAGGGCTGCAGCTCAGCGCTGCTCAGCCCCCAGGCTCTCCCTCTCAATGCAACGGGGCAAATTAAGATAAAGCGCTCCCAGGCGCTAAGGGTAAAAACACAAGGTCTAAAAGAAGCAAATGGAGCAAAAGGTCCCAGAACTCCTGGAGGCATCAGGGGGGGCAATGTAGGGCCCAGGGGCCAGCACACAGGGCCCTCCAGCAGGGAGGCAGCCCCCATGGCGGTCCCTCCTGGGCCCCGCCAGCAGCAAGCCCCCCTCCATCAGGAACACTGCACAGGACTGAACAATTTCATGGGGTCACAGCCCCTATATTTATATGCCCTTTTCCTTTGTGACACAGCACAGGGCTTGGGGATACCAGTCAGAACTGGTTTAGGGGAGCTTTGGAGCACTTTGTTTTGCTCAGCTCCTCTCTCCTTTGTCAGGTGGGGGCTAGGGACATCAGAAGCACCACAGGAGGTGGAGCCAGCATTGTAGAGGGAAGGCACAGACCTATTCAGGTCCCAGGTGCAACTCCTCCCACCCATCTACATGGAGATCTCTCCATTCAGCCCTGCGCTGACTCACCCTGCCCCTCCTGGAGCCACACACACCTCCCAGCCCCTGTCACTCACAAGCCAGACATGCAATTCACATCAGGCAGGCAGACACAGAGCACACAGAAATGCCAACTTCTAGAAGTGGCATTTCTCTACCAGTCACCATAAATCTGTGCACACCATTGCGCAGCATTTATTCTCACGAATCCAGACATACTAGACTTGACCATGCTGCACCTCTCATAACAGGAATTACCACTGACACACTCATCCTCAATGCATTCCTATGGGAGGGCAGGCCAGTCTCACCACACACGCACACAGCGCGCACGCACTTTTACACTGGACCACAGTGCTAAAGTGCCCAGAGACTTAAAACTACTAACACCAAGTTACATATAAGGCAAAAGTTCAGGGGTGAACCTGCCAAAAAGGGCCAAGTCCAACACAACCCCCTTCCAGCCAAAACGCAGGGCAGACCAATCACCACCGTGATGGGCTTCCCTGCTTGAGGCGAGAGAACACGGACGCGGGCCTGCACTGCAGGGACACCCTCCGGTCCTACGCCACTTGGAACCCATGGAATCCATCTAAGAGAAAAAAAACTCAGGACCAACTAGGCTACCCCACCGGTACTCCTTAGTTGTCCACGGCCAGGACCAGGCCCTAGGCCACCCAGATGCCACTGGTCCTTGCCAATCCACAAAGTGGGGGGCAGTAACCCCTGGCATCCAATAGCCATTCTCCACTCTCCCTCTCAGTGTAGTTCCAAACTACCACTGATCCTCCAACCTAGGGTCCGCACCCTCAGGCTGACCAGAGGTCACGGGCGAAGCATCTCCTCACCCTACCTCTCTTCTGGGGTTACGCACCCTCCCAGGGAAGCACCCACCAGAACACAACTCTCCCACCAGTTCAGGACCTCTCTCCATCAACTGGTCTACCACCTGGGATCCAAATTCACCGGATGCACCGGGGTCAGAGGCGAGGACTCCCTCCCTCTGCACCCCCTTCCAGAGTTCTGCACCCTCCCACTGTAGAGCAGGGTCCCTTCACTTAAGATGGGCCCCACCTGCTCTCAGGGTAGTACTACCACATTCAGCCAGGGACCTTAAAGATCCCGGCTAGGCCTGCACCACCCCTTCTGGGAAACACAGGGTCTCTTCACTTAAGATGGGCCCCACCTGTGTTCACAGGGGTACCCCTAGAAGGCAAACCAGCCAGGACACTGACTACAGTCGCCCTGCCGTCCAGGTCAGGAAACACCTGAACCTGGCTCCCCAACCCAGGGACGGTACCCTTTGGTCAGACAATTGCCCGGCGAACCAGGACTTCCTGAGGGTGACACATACCTAGCGTGCCATGTGACAGTCTGCCTGGCGCAGAGCTCACGACCTCCTGTCCCTCTGACAGTGCGTGAAGATGCCCCAGCAATCTGGCGCAGAGCTCACGACCTCCTGTCCCTCTGACAGTGCGTGAAGATGCCCCAGCAACCTGGCGCAGAGCTTACGACCTCCTGTCCCTCTGACAGTGCGTGAAAATGCCCCAGGACAAAAGTGGCGTCACCATGGCCAATCCTATGAGGCTCAGCCCTTCTGGCTGGCCCCTGGCCCAATGGTTCTTCCACTGGGGACTCTTTCCCCCTCTCACCCCTCACTCTGGACTTCTGCTCCCTCCCAACTGGAGCACTAGAACTGCTGGAGGTCTGATTACAGGCACTCCCAGCTCACCTAAAACGGGAAAAACCACCTCGAAGAACGGTCCAACAGGACAGACTAGGCTCCCTACCTGGTGTTCCCTCATGGAACCAACCAGTACTGGAGACTGAGGTGCGGGCACTTCAGGACACAGCCCAATCTCACTCCTTCTCCTGCAAGACAGGATGTGAGTCCCTACAACCTCCTCACTATAAGGTCACCTAGCTGGGCTACTCTGAACCATCTCCGCCGCAAGGGTTGGAGATACCTGCACCATTCTTCTAGGGTCACTCCCAATGCGAGCTCCCTAGAATCAAAGAACTCACACACTAACACCATTTACCGTGCTAACCAGTCACCCAAACGTCCAGTGCATCACAACATTCATCCACACTCCCCCCACAAGACTGGTGAGACAGCATCTTACTGCCCCTGAAACACAACCTGCCCCCCTCTTAACCGGGAACCAGGTACCATACTATGGGAACTGGGAATGGGACTTCCTGCACTGGACTACATATTGCTGCCACCACTGGATCCCACCCTTACTGGGGATTCCAGAAAACTCACACTGCATTTAGGGGATAATCTACCCTCCCGAGCCAGTTACTCCATGCCAATTAAGTTACCACTGTAGGCCAACCCTAGAAATAGCAGACAGCACAGGGGCAGTCAACTCCTTCAGCTTCAGGCCAACCCAAGAAATAGTACGATGGCACAAGGGCAGTCACACTCCTTCAGCTTCAGGCCAACCCAAGAAATAGCAGTCTGCACAAGGGCAGTCACACTCCTCCAGATTCTCTGGTTTCTGTCCTTGGCAGGACACCCAACTCATAGTGCAACATAAAACACATTTCAAAAAGAAATGACACTTAAAACAACTCAGAGACAATAATCCCCAACATGTGACTATCTAAAATGCAGAGCCTGTAGTGCTACCTGTTGTCGCTGCGGTATTGAGCAAACGCAAGTCCTATCCTCACCGCTGACAACCAATGTTAGAAATGGGATTTCTGGTTGGCTAAGGCTTGCGCCAAAGCCAGGCAGAAACCACCACTCTAGTCAGGGCAAGGGAGTTACACACCCAAGATAACCCCTGCTCACCCCCTTGGTAGCTTGGCACGAGCAGTCAGGCCTATCCCGGAGGCAATGTGTAAAGCGTTTGCGCACGCGCACAGCAACAACATCCCAGGCACACCACAAAAGGAACTCCACACAAGGTTATATCAAAAATAGCCTTTGTATTATCATAAAACACATTAGAATAGTACTCACATAATATACATGGTGCCACCTGGCACTGGGCAATATTTACAGGGGATTATGTACACATGACAGGGCCACGTGGGCCACTGTCAGAACCATCACTTAGTAAAGATAATAAATGAAGAACATATAAAAGTACAACCAGTAATCACTGGTGACCACTGTACTCAGCATCAGCCTGTAACATAAACCACATTATGCACAGTATCACATTAGGCGCAAAATACATTATACGCCAACCTCACCAGCATAAATACATTATGCAATCATCTCATAAGTCTAAACGCATTAGACCCTAACCTCCTAAGTATAACTCACATTAGGGGCGTAAATCACACAGTAAAACATAATCTCACTAGCATAAACCATGATATGCAAAACAACCTCATAATCATAAACCACAGTTAGAGGTATAACACAGGGTGCGTAATCATACTACATACATTACATTTCCTAGCACCACATCACCTTAGGGCCTGGCGCCCTATAAATCTAACAGTCCCCCCTGGCCATCTGGCCATCTCAGAAAGGGGGCTCAAATGCCCTATGTCCCAAGAGTCAGGGCTGCTGCCTATGCAGCAAAAGTCAAGGGTGCGCCACTGCGCAAAACTAAACGTAGCAGCTGCCCACTACTTGCTGGGCAGCTGGGAAAGTGTGGGGCAAAGGAGTGCATCTCACTCCTGAATTCAAAACATGTCATCTAAAGAAAGACCTAAACGGTGCAGCTGCCCACTACTTGCTGGGCAGCTGTAAACATTCAAATGAGGCATGGGCTCTCAATGGCCCTTTAAACAAATATGCCCAACGTTGGAGCCACACAGGGCTCTTAAGCAAATGGTGCGAAGCGTTGGAGCCACCTAGGCTCTGTGAATAAACTATGCCACAACTGGGGCAACCCCGGGCCCCTCTGGCCCTGGAAACAAATATGCCCTCTTGGAGCGCACTGGCACTGTAACACCAACATGCCCATGACGTTGCAGTGGCCCGCAACTGCGGCGCCGCTGTGGAAATCAGCCTAACACTGGGGGCGGGCACCTGACCATGTGCCCCAACACCCCCCGAACTTTGCACGATTCAGCCCCACTCACCGGGCTGTTGTGTTGCGCTGCTCCGGTCTCCTCTTCACCCGGTCCCGCTCCTGGGGGCCGGGTCTCCTCACAGGCGGCGGGCGGGGCTCTCTCACTCATGAGAGCCTCGCAGGGGGATCCGGTGGCGTCTCCCTCGCGGCACGGGGCTTCCCCTTGCTCCTGGGAGCCCCGCGCTGCCGTCGGCAGCCTCAGCCGTTCGCCATCTTCACATGCGGTGGGGGCAGGCACCGGCAATGTGCCTCGAGCCCCCTCCGCCTTCACTCTTCACTTGCTGGCGCCCGCGGGGCTCTCCCTCAGCCATGGGAGCCCCGCACAGGCAGGCGCCATCTTCCTCACCCGGGCGACTTCTCAGGCGGCGGCGGCGTGCGTGGGACTTCCTCCGCAAAACCGGAAGTCCCGCCCGCCGCCAGGCACATCGTTGCCTGACTTCCGCCTTCGCCAACGGACCGCGGTGGTGAATTCTCTTCGGTGCGATAAGCGGGGTGGGCACCAGCCATGGAAACAAAGTATGCAGCGGGGTGGGCACCCGCGAGCATCAAAAGAATGCGGGGTGGGCACCCGCCATCTAAATAAAGACATAAGCGGGGTGGGCACCCGCAAAGCTCACAAGGAGGGGGAATCCCTACGAGGGGGGATTCCCTCAGCAAGGGCTGCAGCTCAGCGCTGCTCAGCCCCCAGGCTCTCCCTCTCAATGCAACGGGGCAAATTAAGATAAAGCGCTCTCAGGCGCTAAGGGTAAAAACACAAGGTCCAAAAGAAGCAAATGGAGCAAAAGGTCCCAGAACTCCTGGAGGCATCAGGGGGGGCAATGTAGGGCCCAGGGGCCAGCACACATGGCCCTCCAACAGGGAGGCAGCCCCCATGGCGGTCCCTCCTGGGCCCCACCAGCAGCAAGCCCCCCTCCGTCAGGAACACTGCACAGGACTGAACAATTTCATGGGGTTACAGCCCCTATATTTATATGCCCTTTTCCTTTGTGACACAGCACAGGGCTTGGGGATACCAGTCAGAACTGGTTTAGAGGAGCTTTGGAGCACTTTGTTTTGCTCAGCTCCTCTCTCCTTTGTCAGGTGGGGGCTAGGGACATCAGACGCACCACAGGAGGTGGAGCCAGCATTGTAGAGGGAAGGCACAGCCCTATTCAGGTCCCAGGTGCAACTCCTCCCACCCATCTACATGGAGATCTCTCCATTCAGCCCTGCGCTGACTCACCCTGCCCCTCCTGGAGCCACACACACCTCCCAGCCCCTGTCACTCACAAGCCAGACATCCAATTCACATCAGGCAGGCAGACACAGAGCACACAGAAATGCCAACTTCTAGAAGTGGCATTTCTCTACCAGTCACCATAAATCTGCGCACACCATTGCGCAGCATTTATTCTCACGAATCCAGACATACTAGACTTGACCCACCTCTCATAACAGGAATTACCACTGACACACTCATCCTCAATGCATTCCTATGGGAGGGCAGGCCAGTCTCACCACACACGCACACAGCGCGCACGCACTTTACACTGGACCACAGTGCTAAAGTGCCCAGAGACTTAAAACTACTAACACCAAGTTACATATAAAGCAAAAAGTTCAGGGGTGAACCTGCCAAAAAGGGCCAAGTCCAACAGTACACAAGTTACAAGTCAAATAGCACAGTAAATTAGCACAATATACCATTAGCCCTAGGGGCGTACCAAACCATATATTAAGAAAGTGGTATAAGAACCACGACTTAAGTAGACACAAGGCCTAGAGCCTGTAGAATCGCTGGGACCCCAAGGAATCACCCAAGGTAGTGACGCAGGGGACCCACGGGGGCTGTGTGCAGTGTGTGAACACAGCCGCGAGCTCCGTTAAAGTCTATGGGAAAGTCACGGTAAGAGTTTTAGAGTTTAAGGACACTTAGAAATGGACTAGGACCAAACCCTCTTGGACTTAGACAGTTCTAGGGTAAACACCCATGGGAGCACCGGAGTACTCGAGTTACCTCACCCAGGGAAGCCGGGTGCATAGGTGTCGAATGGTGTCGGGTTGCGACGTCGATTTCAATGGCAGCCTGCTGCCGGGAAGATGCGAAGTGTCCGAAGATATCCAAGCCTGGATCGGGATGAGAAGAACCTGAAAGCAGAGGGGACAGAGTCTGGGTCACTTGCCAGTGACCAGGGGCACGATAGTCGAATGCCCACCGATGTCGGGTGCTTCAGGTGAAAGAGGTGAAGCTTGACTCTTCAGCCACGAGGACCAGAAGGCGTCGACGACAACCAGGAGCTGGATTCGAGCTCTCCCACAAACGATGTCGAGTGCTGCAGTGTTGGTGTCCGGATTGCACACAACAAGCCTTGGCAACAGCAACCCACGCAGAAAAGAGACAGATGCTTCGGTGCAGACCAGCAAGGTCTGAGGGACTCACCACTTGGTGAGGAGTTAGGGCACATCTGGAGCAACCAGAAACAGCCAAAGAAAATCAGAGTTGCCTTCACAGGGACCCACCAGTCGACGGACCTGGGATCGCAAAAGAGCCTCAAGCGGAAATGCAAGAAGTGGGCCCACGGAACACTCGTGGAGTGTAGGCTCACAATCTTCAGTGCAAATGGTGCTCGGGGCCTGGGCTACAAGTAACCCAAAGCAGGACTTCAAGAGTCGTTGAGAAGTTGATGCACTAGCAAATGTGCATGGTGACCCTGGGTTCCGGTTCCACATCACTCGTGAAGGCTGCGGGTCTCAGCTTTGCTGGAGACTCGGGTCAGCCTCGGAGAAGTCTGGAAATACTCTTCCTGGGCTGCAAGTACTTCGGAGTCCGGCGGGAGCTTCGGAGATGCAGACCGGCAATTACTTTGTTGGTGCCTGCCAACCAGGGGAGTCACTCCTTGACCCCAAGGGAGATTTCTTCAGTCCTCTAGTCTTTAGTAGAGCATCGAAGTTCCAGGATTCAGTTGCAGAGTTTCATCCAGGGATATCTAAAGTCCTGTTGCCAGGGGTTCCTTACTTATACCTAAGAAAGGGGTTGGACTAACTCTGTGGACCCACCTATGGGAGGGTTTGGAAAGAGGGGTGGCTACACCCATTTCCTTTGTCCAGTTTCACGCCAGAGCAGGGGCTGGCAGCCCCTGCAACCGGTTTGAACTGGGGTATGCACGAGGACACCAAATGTGCCCCCAGTGCAGGACTTCAAAGCACTCTTGGAGTGCACCCACCCAGCCCCAATCCACTAAGGCCTGTCTGGGAGGTGGTAACACCTCCCTGAGACAGGAAACCTATTGTCTAGGCCTCCCCTGCCGGAGTTTCGGTCAGCAGCAGGAGGCCAGACTCGTGTCTGTGGCTGCAGCATCCATTTTGTGATGCCAGGGCTCTGTTTAGCTGGTACCGGGTATACCGGTGCAGTCATGCCTTTCCCTCTAGAAGGGTGGGATCATACCCCCACACCAGTTACTGGTGTGGGGGTATGATTCCAAGGTGTTTGACACCAAACACGACATGTTTCCGTGCAGCCATCCCAAAGTTAGCATTTACCGCGAGGATATAATGCACTTAGGAGTATATGGTCAGGCTGCACCACAGACAACCCAGGAGAGGAGATTCCGAGGGCTGCAGAGGGGCTCTGCTCATGCAGGGGCACCCTCTCACATATAACCAAGCACCCTGCCTTCAGGATTGATAAGGCCTGCCATAGGGGTGACTGATAGGTTTCTATGTGCAGTGCTAGGTGAGATATAGTGAACCTATATCTCTGTAAGGGGTGCATGCACCACCTCACTCAGGCTGCAGTAGCAGTCCTGTGGTGTCATTTTGGATGGCCTTCCAGGGGTGGCACAATACATGCTTCAGCCCCTGGTAGGCCTCTGGGGTACCTATGCCCTTGGTACATAGTATACCATATACTAGGGACTTATAGGGGCACCCCAGAATCCAATCTGAAGTGTACTTAAGGTACATGAAATCAATTTAGAGAGGAAGCAGCTAGGCTGGGGTCCTGGATAGCAGGGCCCCAGCCAGACTAAAGTCGACAAACAGTGAGACATCAGCAAAAAAGTGGGGGTAACCATAAGAGGCAGATCCTACTCTCCTACACATGGGACCAACAATGTCAATCCCAACCCTCTCAAAGGGAACGCCCACCACAGGTAGTGGTATCAGGGGGGCCTTTGTAGTACCACCTGCCTTACCGCCTGGCTTGACAGGTGATACAGGAGCGACAAAAATCCTTGGTGTCTTCTGACATGTGGGGCCAATGAAAGTGAGGAACAATCCTGTCCCAAGTCTTGTTTTGGCCCAAGTGTCCTGCCAAGGGGATGTCATGTGCCAGTGTCAATAGGAAGCCCCTAAACTTCAGAGGGATAACCAACCTCCTGGAAGCACCAGGCTTGGGGTCTCTACTCTCTGAGTATAGGAGTCCATCATCCCAGTAGATCCTATGGGACCCACTGGCACTCCCAGCAGCCTCAGCAACAGCTTGCTGTCTGAGGGGTTCAAGAGAGGGGCAGCTCAGCTGCTCCTGGCTCAGATCTACCCTGGAAGGGCCCCCTGTCCCCAAGAACTCAACCTGATCAGGTTCCAGTTCCTCTGAGACAGTTCCTTCTTCAGGACTAAGATCATCTCCCTCAAGAGACTGATCTGTACTCTGAGGCAGGGGGGAAGACACTGCCTTACCCCTACTGCTCCTTCTCTTGGAAGGCACCTGGTCCATTTTTCCAGGATCCAGGGCCTGTTCAGTGGAAGACATTTTTGCCTGTGACCTAGTCATAGAAAACACATCTGCAGGGATACCCAACATTTCTGCATGAGTCCTGAGTTCCACTTCAGCCCAAGCTGAAGTTTCTAAATCATTGCCCAACAAGCATTCAACAGGGAGGTCTGCACTTACCACAACCTTCTTAGGGCCAGTTACCCCTCCCCAGGTGAAATTAACAACTGCCATGGAATGGTCTGTCCTGACATTGCTTGCATTGGTCACTTGGTACATCTCACCAAGTATGATTTGCTCAGGGGCCACAAGATCTTTTGTCACCATGGTGATACTTGCACCTGTGTCCCTGAATGCCAAGGCCTCTTTTCCTGCTGTCTGTATTTGCCCAGATTACTGGGACTGACAAACCAGGAGGCAATATCCATGCCTCCATCACAGACCAACACAGCCTGAGTGGGAACTCTGACTAGGCCAGAGTCCATCTCAGATCCCAGGGTTAACCCTACTACACAATTATTCTGTGTACCACCACTTGGAGCTGAACTAGGGGGAACAGTTGCCTTAGGGGCAGTGGTGGCTGGAGTTGAGTCCTTGGACTTGGTACAATCACTTGTCCAATGGGTCATCTGTTTACAGATTTGACACCATGGCTTCTTCTTGCCTTTACCCTTGTTAGATTGTGACTCCCCACCAGATGCAGATTTTTGGGGCCCTTGAGAAGACTTCTGGTCTTTACCCTTCTCCCCACCCTTATCTGAGTTTTTAGAATCTTGCTTCTTGGAGTCACCACCTTGGTTCTGAACCTTCTGCCTCACCCTGGTTCTGACCCATTTATCTGCCTTCTGACCCAATTCTTGGGGAGAAGTCAGATCAGAGTCCACCAGGTACTGATGCAACAACTGATTTTGACAATTATTAAGGATCTGCTCCCTCATAATTAAATTGTACAATCCTTTAAAATCACACACTTTACTGCCAAGTAACCAGCCTTCCAGAGCCTTAGTAGCACAATCTACAAAGTCAACCCAGTCTTGAGTCTGTGCCTTTTGGGTATCTCTGAACTTAATCCTGTATTGTTCAGTGGTTAAGCCAAACCCATCAATCAGAGCACTCTTCAAGACTTTGTAATTATCAGCATCCTCTTCTCTAACAGTGAGGAGCTTGTCTCTACCTTTGTCTGCAAAGGAGAGCAACAAGATAGCTGCCCACTGCTCTTGAGGGACCCTTTGTACTTTACAGGCCCTCTCTAGTGCAGTTATCCATTTGTGGATGTCATCCCCACTCTGATAGGGAGGGACTATCTTGTTCAGGTTCCTATGGTCATGAGTATTTTCTCTACCTCTAGGGACACTGTTGCTGCCACCATGGGGCTCTAGCCCCAACCTTTTGGAAGCTCTCTGGAGCTCTAGGGTTTCCCTATCTAAGGCCAATTGCTCTCTCTTGATCCTGAGCTTAGCTCTCTAAAACTCAAGCAGTTGGCACTTCTTCTCATAGGAGGATTCTCTTTTGTGAGAAGCTGAGGTCCCCACAGAAGTACCAGAATGATTAGATTCCTGAGAAGGAGATCTTGATCTTCTTGGTAAACTGTTAACTCTCCCTTGTGGAGTAAAGAGAGGGCCACCGGGGCCTTCTCCCCCCACTGAAGGAAGAATTCCATTGTCCAGGTTAGAATCATCTTGATCCTCCTGGCCAGCATCTGAGTCTAGCTCATAGAAGTGTTCACTTCCTGGTCTGTCCTCATCTACTTTCCCACCCAACTTGCCTGCCTCATCAGACCCTGGGGTCTTTCTGAGGTCATCTAAAAGCAAAGTCTCTATGAGACGTTGAGTGCTTGCATGTCTCCCTGTCTTCAATTTCCTAGATGTGCACATATTTCTCAATTCTTGAAATGAGAGATGGTCATATTTAGTTGGCAAGGAGCCACTGGCTTCAGGCCCAGAAGACATACTAGGGTTATGTGGTGTAGGCACCTACCTAACCTAGTGGGAACTAAACTCTCTTGAGTTGGAGAAAGGGTGTGCTAGACCCTTGACTACCCAACTCCAAGTTCAGTAGAACTTACTTATTCTAGTCTTGATTTATATGTACCTAATACCTTTAGTGGTTTTCAGTTAATCACTCAATGAGATTTATCTGGTAAAACAATAGAAAGCTTGAATCCCAACCGCTGCACACCAATGTGAGAAGTTGGCCTGGTATATGCTGTCCACTAATTAAAGTGGGCACCTTGTACCAGTCCAAACAACCCTTATTGATGATTAGGTTAAAGACAACCTTTATAGAAAGCTGTCCTAGTGGTAGCTGTGGAGAGCAGCCTTCAGGCTAAGTCTCGAAGGAATGTAAAGTAGCTTGTTTTACACAGATCAGAACCTCCTGAATGACCAAATGAAAGGAGAACCACACAAGGAATATATAAAATATATGTATTTATTACTAAACACTCTCTACTAACCTCTTTATGAGATTAGAGAACAAAGCACACAATATTAAATCACTAGAACGACAGTAAATAGCACAATACACAGCGGGCTCCAGGGTTAGACTGAACCATATACTAAGAAAGTGGTATAACAACCACGACTTGACTAGACACAGTGCCTAGAGCACGTAGAATCGCTGGGACCCCAAGGAACTACCCAAAGTAGTGACGCAGGGGACCCACGGAGGACAGGTGCAGTGTGAGAACACAGACGCGAGCTCCGTACAACTCTATGGGAAAGTCGCGGTTGGAATTTTAAAGATTAAGGACACTTCGGAGAGGACTTTAAGCAAACCCTTTCAAACATAGAAGGTGCTAAGGCCAGCACCCTTGAGAGTACCGAGGTACCCGTGTTACCTATCCCAGAGGAGCCGGGTGCATAGGGGTCAAGTGATATCGGAAACCTTCGTCGTTTTCAATGGCGTGATGCGGAAAAGTGCTGCTGCCGGGAAGATGAAAAGTGTCCGGTGGAATCCAAGCCTGGATCCGAGGTGAGAAGAACCTGAAAGCAGAGGGGACAGAGTCTGGGTCACTTCAGGGTGACCCGGGGCACGATAGACGAATGCCCACCGATGTCGGGTGCTTCAGGTGTGAAGAGGTGATGCTTGACTCTGCAGCCACGGGGACTAGGAGACGTCGACGACAACCAAAGTCCAGAGGTGAGCTGTCCCACAAAGGATGTCGTGTGCTGAGGGGTCAGTGTCTGGATGGAACACCAACAAGCCTTGGCAAATGCAACCCACGTGGGCAGAGGAAATAAGCATCGGTGAGGACCAGCAAGGTCCTAGGGACTCTCCAAGCTATGGAGAGTCAGGTCACGTCTGGAGCAACCAGGAAAGGCCATGGAAAGTCAAAGTTACGTTCACAGGGACCCACAGGCCAATGGACCAGGAATCGCGAAGGGACCTCAAGCTGAATCACAAAATACCAGCCCACGGAACACTCGTGAAGTGTAGGCCGGAAATCTTCAGTAGAATTACTGCTCGGGGTCAGGACTACAAGCAGCCCAAAGCACAGCCTCAGGGAGCGCCGAAAAGCATATGTTGCTGCAAAAGAGCACAGTGCACAGGGGTACAGGTTGCACAGTCCCCACAAGGGATACGGGCCTCAGAATTGCTGAGAGTGCAGATCAACCTCAGAGACCTCAGGAACCCACCTCCTGTGTTGCAGAAATCTTCGGAGTCCTCAGGAGCTTGGGAGATGCAAACCGGTCAGATGCATTTAGGTGCCTGCCTTGCAGGGGAGTAACTCCTTTACTCCAAGGGAGATTTCTTCAGTCGTCCAGCGTCGTGCAGATCGTCGAAGTACTTGGTTTCTGTAGCAGAGTTTAGTCCAGGTAAAATCTAAAGTCCTGTAGTCAGGGTTCCTACTTTTTACCCAAGGAAGGGGTGGGACAAACTCTGGGGACCCACCTATGGGAGGGTCAGGACAGAGGGGTGGCTACACCCATGTCCTTTGTCCAGTTTCGCGCCAGAGCAGGAGCAAATGGCTCCTGCAACCGGTTTGAGCGGGACTATGCACAGGGACACCAAATGTGCCCCCAGTGCAGACATCAAAGCACTCTGAGAGTGCACCCACCCAGCCCCAATACACAATAGCCTGTCTAGGAGGTGGTCACACCTCCTTGTGACAGGAAACCTATTGTCAAGCCTTCCCCTGCTCGAGCTTGGCTCAGCAGCAGGAGGGCAGACTCGTGTCTGTGGCTGGCAGCATCCATCTTGTGATGCTCAGGTCGAGAAAGCTGGTACCGGGTAGACTGGTGCCCCATAGTAGTGGTACTACTAGGGAGGAATCATACCTCCCAGACCAGTCACTGGTGTGGAGGTATGATTCCAAGGTGTTTGACACCAAACACGACATGTTTCTAAGCAGCCTTTTTAAAGTTAGCATTTAACGCGAGGTTATAATGCACTTAAATATATATGGTTGGCTGCATCACAAACAACCCCGGAAAATAGGTTCCGAAGGCTGCATAGGGGCTCTGCTCATGCATGGGCACCCTCTCACATAAAACCCAGCACCCTGCCTTCAGGATTGATAAGGCCTGCCGTAGGGGTGACTGATAGGTTTATATGTGCAGTGATATAGAATAGATATAGTGAACCTATATCTAAGTAAGGGGTGCATGCACCACCTTACACAGGCTGCTGTAGCAGACCTGTGGTGTCATTTTGAAGGGTCTCTCAGGGGTGGCATAATACATGCTGCAACCCCTGGGAGGCCTCTGGGGTACCTATGCCCTGGGTACATGGTGTACCATATACTAGGGACTTATAAGGGTACCCCAGTATCCAATCTGGAGTGTAACTGAAGTACATGCAATCAATTTAGAGGAGAAAGCAGCTAGGCTGGGGTCCTGGATAGCAGGATCCCAGCCAGTCTAAGTCGAAAACAGTGATACATCAGCAAAAAGTGGGGGTAACTATAAGAAGCAGATCCTACTCTCCTACACCAATGACATGGGGAATCAACTGCTAGCTATAAATCTGGATGTTCCCACGATCAGGGGGAGGGGGGATAAAACACCAATCTTGCTGTTTACCGCTGCCAACATTTGATTGGCCTGCACCGAACTGTTCCTTTCCAAACTCCTGAAAGATTTTGAATTATAGTGTTCCAAGAAGAAACTCAAAATAAACATTTTAAACAGTAAGCACTTATCCTACACATATGCAGAATTCCTTCAAGTCTACCACCAGCCACTAGAACAGGTCGATTCCTATGATTACCTAGTAATAAGGTCCAACGCAAATTTAACCTGGTTCAAACAGTGGAAAAAGAGTGAAATGAGCATGCTCCGACAGTCAAATGCTATCATCCATTTCAGGAGTAGTGTTGGGAGAAGAGCCATCAAGCCAGCGCTATGAACATACCAAGCCAAAGAGCTTGCTGCAGGCTTATATGGAGCTGAGATGTAGGGGTCCAGTAAGGCAGCAGGCCTGCAAAAAGTTGAAAATCAATTTCTATGCCGTTTGTTACAACTTGGCGCTGGGACCCCAATGGCAGCTCTTAGACATGAGTTGGGCTTGAACAACATCGAAGGCATTTCTGCTCTAAAACTACTCTTGTTTTGACACCGAATTTGGTCCAAACCGTGTGCATCAATCTGCCTCAAACCAATCTGCAAACTTTGGGATAGCAGCCCTTTCTTACAAGTTACTATGGCTCAATAATATTGCAAATACCCTCAATAACATTAGTTGCTATGAATATTGAATTGGACCAATCTGGAGACCTTGGATCCCTCAATCTTTGATAGACCAAAGGCGAACTATTGGTTGGGGATTTCTGATCAGCAGCACCATGGAAAATTGTTGCCTACCCTGCGGGAATCAGACCTGCATTCAATTTAGAGAACTATATTGATCATATATTTCCACCAACAAAGATAGTTCTGTTTGTAAACTTCTGGCTAGGATGCCTCCCTGTAAAGTCTCTTATACAGAACTGGTCGATCTACAGTGGCGATTCCACCTGCCCCTGCTTGCAAGGTGGCGATCAGACTCTTACACACTTTATCCTGCTACTCTTTTTTTCTTTGTTAGGTCTCGCATAGGCAGCGCATGCGCTGCCTCTCCGAGGCATCAAGTAATCAGTATGTTGGGTGAAACTCAAGGTAATTTCTACTGCTGCTTGCCATTGGTTTAACTCTGGCATTGCTCTTCTTATCTGGCTTTTCCTTGGCTGCTGTTCCTATACTCACTTCCGTTTACTCCGGAAGCAGCACCGCCTAACTACAGTTTTCGTCCCCTTTGTGTGTTCATCTGTAGTTGGTGAGCACTATATTCTTTTAGGGTCTCCTCGTCTTCCTCCTCCGGCTTCACCATGGGGAGGGATCTCTTCCCTTAGATTTGCAGGAGACCTGGAAATGAGAGGTTGCAGGTGAGAAATTAGCTGTTTTGGTGGGGGGGCTCTGGCAGCGACGGGGGCCGCCTCCAGAGCTGTGGCGGAGTTACAGGGCGATCTGGAAGCAGACGGGTACAGTAAGGGTACCTCTCCGGCAGACGGGTACAGTAAGGGTACCTCTGCGCGGCACAATAGGGGTGCCAAAGACCAGGAGCCTCAGGGCAGGTTCCTGGAAAACCGCGACGGTGCCCCGTTAGTCCTTCGGGCGGTTGGGGGCCTGACCAACCGGGGGTTTGGCCTGCTACGCTCCGCCCTGAAAGAATCAGCTGATTCAAAAGACATGGGGTGGAATATTTCTTTTGTTGAGTTTATCCCACAGCTTATTTCTGTGTATGTGATCGTAGGCTGAGGAATAATCAATGAAGCAGAGGTAAAATGGCAGGTTGGCGTCCTTTAGAACATCTATTAGCAGGGAGAGAATTAATATGTTTGTGGTTGTCCCTCTGTGCTTGCTAAAACCTGTTTGATTAAGTGGGATGACTGCGTTTTCTGTCGCCCAATCTATTAATTCTTCTAGAATGAGTCCAGCATGGTATTTAGTGTTGCTGTTTATTAAGGCGACCAACCTATAATTATTTGCCTCATTCTTGTCACCTTTCTTGTGGACTAGGGAGATAATTGACGCCCCTCCAAGAAGCTAGCATTGTTTCTGTTTGAAGAATCTGCTCAAAGACTGGTTGTAATGCTTCTGTCCAATAATCCGGGTCTAGTTTAAACAGAACTGGGGGAATCCCGTCTGGATACAGCTCTCCCTCCCTCTTGCCTTTGACTATTCTGTTTGCGATCTGTTTGACCATAATTGTGATTGTGAATGTTGTCTGAGCATTGCTTAGATCATGTGTTTTTCTTGCCTTTATATAACCTGTTATCTTCTCTTAGTTTGTGCTGCTGGAGGATTCCGTAGTAAAGTGAAGTCAGCGAAACCTTGCCCACGCCTCTTCTGTCAAGTGAGAGCTGACTCAGTCAACTGTGGATTCTGATATCTGCTTACTGTGCACCAGAATCTTGAGCTGTTGCTTCTTTTTATGTCATGGAGTAGTTTGGCTCAGAGTGTCTCTTCTGATTACCTTTTCGATTGGCAGATTAACTTTTTCTTGGTCACTTTTAGTAGTCTCAACTCCTTTAGGGCATTATTATCCAGGCGGGATAGGTAAAGCCTCCGCTGTGATCTATTTATTGCTTTCTTAAGGCATTGAATTTGCCTATTTTGTGAAGTGGAGAGGCAATTGGCTAGCATGATTTCTGATGTGGGTAGATCCCCATGTCAAGTTTTTTCTCTTGCCGTCAATCATGGCCCTTCATTTGCTCAGTGAGCTTCTCCTAATGCTTTGGTGAACTTTTCCCAGCTGATTGTTGCTTTTGGGCCTGCTATTTGATTTTCTTCCCAAAGAGTCTTCGCCAAAGCCAACATTAGTTCTGTATGGTGAGTTTTGCATTTGATCCTTTTGTTATTTCCAGTATGTATGGAGCTAGGATCCTCCACTGGCCAGTTTGGATTAGCACCTTGCACACTCATTGTAATTCCTTGAGGGAGATGGTAACTATGATCCTCTGCTCCTGGGTGATAGTCTGCTATAATGCAAATCGCGGAGAGGGTTACGGAAGTGTGATCTATTGTGGTGCTGGCTGACGCATTGTGAAAGATGCGATCTCCCAGGAAGCGCCCATTTAATGCTCAAATAGCTTAGATGTTCCATATTCAGCAATAGATTTTTGGCTAACCTGGTTTGCTTTCCCACTTATTGCTTTCCTGCTGTGGGATGTTCCATGCAGACAGAAGATCTTCCAGGAAGTGGTCCTCTTCCGGTGGACCCAGCAAGTGCATGTTGAAATCGCCCATTAGCATGAAATTTGACGTGGGCTCCTCCATTAGCAACCTTGTTGGTTCCCCTCCCAGGAGTTTCACACCATTGATCTTGTCACTTGAGTCCTTCCTACGATTTTTAGGATGGACCAACAAGAGGGGAGGTGGACTAGCAATCATTGTGAAAGAACAGTGGGGAGGTCAATGTACAGAGATTATTGAACTAATGGGAGCAGAAGCCATGGAATTTTGTATTACCCTATCACATCAGCACTCAGTTGCAGGAGTCCTGGTTTATAGGCCACCGGGTCTGGCAGGATCCTTTTTAAAATCAGTGGACAATGCCATTACACACCTTGCCCTAAGGTACTCACACTTTTGTTCTTAGGTGCTTTTAACTTACACCTAGATAAATTAAATGACAGTGAGGCCATGGAATTTAAAGAGTCTGTGAATCGGCTTAGCCTGGACCACTATTTGGTCAAACCAACTCATCAAGGGGGCCACATATTGGACCAAGTTTGTTCTAATGTGGCTTTACATATGTAAGATCCACAACCATTGATTTGGTCTGACCATTCTCTGATTATGTTTTCTTGGCAGCTCCAAATAAAACTGGCTCAGATACTAAGTGGGCTAATCTATAAGGTGAAAGCCTTTGACAAGATAGATCCTCCTGAATTTACGAAGGTCTTAAATCATAACATTCCCGGTGCTCTTAGACACGATGGAGGATGATGTATTAAAATGCAATATTTGGATTAGAAATGCTACAGAGGAGCTGGCTCCTATCCTCCAGTGTAGAGCTTTCAGAAGCACACCTTCCAAACCCTGGCTTTCAACCTCCCTCAAAATGGAAAAAAGCGTTGTTAGGCACCAGAACGTAAATGGAGGAGGGAATATAATTTAGTAGACAAAGTGTCCTTTAAAAAAGCACAAAAGGAAGACTATGTGGCCATAACTAAAGCTAAACAAATCTACTATGAGGAGCAAATTGGAAAGGCAGGTAACAGCTCTAAAGAGATATTCGCGATAGTTAAGAGCTTTATGACTCCATCAGCCTGCACATACTCCCAAGAGGCCTCGGTCGAATAGTGTGAAAAGCTGGCATGCTTTTTTCATTGAAGATATCAAGTATTCAGGCTAGCCTAGGAGTAGGAAGAACACTGGCTGTAGATGCAGGACCTACAACTCCAAGCAAGGAGATTTCTGAAAGTAATATAAAGCTGAGCTCCTTTGAAGTTATTTCTCCGGAGTATTCTCTTATGGCCCTCAAAACTATAAAGTCAGGCTCCCCAAATGACCCATGTCACCATAAACGTCTAGTTGCCAGGGCAGATATCATTAATCCAGTGGTCAATGAGATTCTCAATACCTCTTTAAGAACAGCTATAGTTCTCAGTATTTGGAAACAGGCAATGATTTTGTGACTTATAAAAAAGCCAGCTGCAGATCTAGTTGCCCCTTCTAACTACAGGCCTAGCTCCCTTTTACCGTCTCTTTCCAAAATGCTAGAGAAGCAGGTGAATAGAAAGCTGTCAAATTTTGGGAAGGCTAACAGGCTTCTCCATCCAAGTCAATCGGGCTTCAGAGCCCAGCACACTACAGAAACGGCTTTGGTGGAGGTATCAGAATTCATCAGAGGTACCGTGGACACAGGGGGCGTAGCTGCGCTAATGTCATTGGACCTGTCGGCAGCGTTTGACACAGTCCCTCATGCACTCCTTTTAGATCGTCCTCCGGATATACGAGTGACAGGGCAAGCCTGGAGGTGGTTCAAATCTTTCTTAGAAAATAGAAGCCAACAGGTTTCGATTCCCCCCTGTTCTGCAAGTCCCCTAAAGATGGATACTGGGGTCCCCAGGGATCTGCGCTGAGCCCTTCACTCTTCAACATATACCTCAGCCCTTTGATCCAGTTAGTAGAAAAATTAGGAGCAAAAGTGAACCTATGTGGATGATACACAGTTGCTCTTCTCCTGGAACAAGGGAACAGAATTGAATAGCTCTCGTATTACATTCTGTCTCATGCAGTTTTTCATTGGCTAGAAAAAGTGCAATTGAAATATAATGAGGGAAAATGAAAATTCTCCTCTTTGGAGAGTTCCTACCACAATTCTGACTAACTTTTTGGCTAGACGATGCACCTTCGCCTGAATTTCAAAGAGATTTGGTAAAAAATGTGGGGATTTTGTTTGATAATACGCTGTCATTCGGCCCCCAAATTAATAGGTTGACTGGGACCTGCTTTGGGATCATGAGATCCCTAAAGAAATTTCTGCCTTTCTTGTCATTCCATGCAAAGAAAACAGTTATCCAGACATTGATTAGATCCCAAATAGTCTACGGTAATGCCCTTTATTTGGGCCTTCCAGAATATCTCTTGAACAGACTTCAGGTGATCCAGAACACGACAGCTCGACTTTTGCTAAATGTACCAAGGCGGACGCATATTAAGTCTCATTTTTGGGATCTCCATTGGCTGCCCATCAGGGAGAGAATGAAATTCAAGGCTATGGTGTTGGTACATGCAGCCCTTTATTGTAAAGGACCTTCTTATCTAAGTGTCAGATTCAACTTTTACAACCCTCCAAGACAGCTACGAGCCACCAATAAATTTCTGGCATGCATCCCCAGGATCCGGAGACAGAGAGCAGGCGGTAGATCGCTAACCTTTTTGGGTGCATCTGCCTGGAAACAGCTCCCCTTGGAATTACGCTCCATAAGTGAACCAGGGGCTTTGTAATAAATAAAACTGAAAACTTGGTTCTTCATGCAGGCCTAACTTCTTCCTCTCCGACTTTCAGCTAGTACTGCACCGGGACATTCCCTCAATCAATCAATCAATCAATCAGGGAATTATAAGCGCGCTACTCACCCGTGAGGGTCTCAAGGCGCTGGGGGTGGGGGGTATGCAACTCCGTTCAACCGAAGAGCCAGGTCTTGAGAGTTTTCCTGAAGGTGTTCAGGGAGGGGGCGAGTCTGATGTCTGCAGGTAGCACGTTTCAGGTCTTGGCTGCAATGTGAGAGAACGATCTTCCGCCTGCTCTGGCTCTGTGGATGCGCGGGGTTTCTGCCAGTGCGAGGTTGGCCGATCGCAGGTTTCTTTTGGGTGCGTGGAAGTTTATTCTGTCGTTGAGGTATTTGGGTCCGTTGTTGTGTAGGCATTTGTAGGCGTGAGTGAGGATCTTGAAGGTGACTCTTCTCCACGGGGAGCCAGTGGAGTCGCCGAAGGTGATGGCTGATGTGTTCTCGCCGGGGGATGCCGAGGACGAGTCTGGCCGCGGTGTTCTGTATGGTTTGGAGTTTGCGGAGTAGGGACTTGTTGATGCCGGCGTAGAGTGCGTTGCCATAGTCCAGTCTGCTGGTGATGAGTTCATGAGTGACAGTTTTCCTCGACTAGGGGGGGATCCATTTGAAGGTCTTGCGGAGGATGCGGAGGGTGTTGAAGCAGCTGGAGGTGACGGCGTTGACCTGACGGTTCATGGCGAGGGATGAATCGAGTACGATGTCGAGGTTTTTGGCGTGGTCTGTGGGGGTTGGTGGGCTACCAGGTGTTGTCCCACGCTGAAGGGGTGGTTCCAAGGGCGAGGACTTCTGTCTTCTCGGCGTTGAGTTTGAGGCAGCTGCTGGTCATCCAGACTGCGACTTCTTGCATTCCTCTCTAGAAGTTGAGTTTCGCGGTGGTGGGGTCTTTGGTGAGGGAGAGGATGAGCTGGGTGTCGTCGGCGTAGGATACGATGTTAAGGCCGTGTTGTCGGACGATGTGTGCGAGTGGGGCCTTGTAGATGTTGAAGAGGGTTGGGCTCAGAGACGATCCCTGTGGGACTCCACAGGTGCTTTCCGTGGCGGCGGAGAGAAATGGCGGTAGTCTGATCCTCTGGGTTCTTCCGGTGAGGAACGAGCGGATCCAGTTCAGGGCAGTTCCTTGTATGCCCGCGTCGTGTAGTCTGGCGATCAGTGTGCGGTGAGAGACGGTGTCGAAGGCTGCAGACAGGTCGAGGAGAATGAGGGCTGCGGAGTGGAGAATGAGGGCTGCAGAGTAGCTCTGCGCAATATGAATAGCATATTATATCATATCATTATACATTTATGAGCACCAACTGCAGGTCCTTGTAGCCACTTCTTTTGTCCACTCTAAGCGATTGTGTGGCATTTGTCGTTGTTTATTTAGTATCCAGCACCTTAACCACAATAATGCTCTTTATTCAGGTATATGTTGCAAGTCCTGCTTTTGAATGTCCAAATGTAGCACTTTTTACAGCTGGGAACTGATGTGTTTTGAAATCTGGTAGATGAAACGGTTGATTTAACCAAGTTTTTGTTGGAGAATAAGATCGAATGTATGAAAGTATAGCAGTAGTTGTGAATCCATTGCTTTATTTCCCAAGCTGTTTATGTTCCAGGAGCATAGGTGTAAGCGGGTGTTATGCATTGGTGATGGTTTTGTTCCAAGTCAGGAGTTGCTGCTCCGAGTATTTATTGTTCTAGCTAGCCAGCCCCAATCATCTGTTACCGGTGCCAATCCTGGTTTGTCTAACCCTCTAACCATCGTTTTTCTCCTTGTGCACTGGGGATGAGCTCCGTGCCCCTCTCAGTACGGAGTGTGTCTTCATTGTAATGTACATAGGACGGGGGTCCGGCTGCTCATTACGTTTTGGGATGAGGGGTTACGGATAGCTTGTTATTTGGTAGGGCATCAGTTTGATCCCCAAGACACTTAATTGTGCTTGCTCATCCATAATCCTCTTCGCTATTCTAAGTGATACAGAGGTTGCTTTTGTAGCCTCGGTCGCTGAGAGATTTTTGTACTCTTTGAACTCAATTATTTGAAGGTCACTGGATCGTAGATATTCAAGTCTGTTGATTGATGTTAGCAGTCGCAGAATATTCCCTCTGTTGAGAATGTCCCCGTGGCCTCTGGACTTGTATTCCGGGATAAAATGAATATTACGGGTTTCTGGCTATATCCGCATGTCATTAGAGGAGTTGGCTTGATGAAACCGTTCTTCTAATTCCGGTGGGCTTGCTGCCTCTGTCTGTGCTGATTCCAAGCTATTTTCAGTAGTTACAATTCGAGTTGAAGGTTCTTCGTGCGAACCTACAATCTCCCCCGATATTGTGCTAGTTGTTGATTCTGTCCTGTTCTGCTTCTCCTCATTGTTGCTGCCCTTCTCCTGAGATAATTCAGGGGTATATGAAGCTACCAATTCTTTCCACTCTTGCGTTGTGTTTGATGTATCGCCATTTGCAATCTCAGTATCTAACCTCCCTGGCCTCTCTTGAGGGAATCATTATCGGAGGCACTGTTTGAAGCCTGCTTTGTAGTTGAGAGCGTAGCCTGATGAGGTTCACTGAGTTTGCTTCTATTGCTTGGCTCGCCATGTGGTGAGTCAAATCTTATTATGCTCTGTGGAGCTTCCTTTAGGTGTGAATAAGTTACAATGCCAAGGTTATCTGAATTACTTCAGCCAGATAGTTCTTGTACTTCTTGATGTTGTGAAGCCGGGCTTGTTATTAGTGTTTCCTTAGGGTAGGCCTCCATGAAGGTTTGTTCATTACTCTGTATAGATCTGTTTCATTCAACTGGGGATATCAAAGGTGCACAGGGGTTTGGTGGCAATTGCCTAGTGGTATTCGAGTTCGATGGAATGAGAATTGTTGGTTCAAGCGGGTCCCTTGTCCTTTCTGAGAATGTGGCATCATTTTAATAATTTCTCTGCATAGTGTGCATTTCTGTGGCAGTCTCCGCGATAGAAGGATTGAAAGGGAGCACACTCATGTCTTCAAAAGCCATGTTAGTTCTTTGCCCTTTGAGCACCGCTGCTCCTTGGTGATCTCCGTTACCCGGAGCTTCTATTACCTCATTTGTGTTTCCTTCAGTCATGATTGCTGGCTTACGGCCTAAGGTTCTGATCTGTTCTATAACCACTGGGTGCAATGGGGACAGGAGACCATTGAGCCCCTCGTTACTTCAGAATAACACCACCCCTGCGCCCTTCACAAAAGAAAATATTGTGTAGATCTTTGGCTGATACCCCATTGTTGTGGCAGTATCTACCAAAGCTGAGTGTAGTGGTAAGGCTAAAATGCATTTTTGGTTGCTTCGTTTGTCCCTTTGCAGTTCCTTTTCTTTTTATTTGTTGTCAATGATCCCATTTGTCTCTCTCTCCCTGATATCATATTGATGCAATCAACTGGGCTGGGCTGCCTCATAAGCTTTCCTGCTTGGAATCTCATCGTTCTTAAGTCTATGCAGACAATGCTGGTTCGTTGGGTCATTGGGTCACTAGGTCGCTGGATCCGCCTATTGTATGCTCCTGTTGTACTCTTATTGCATGGTCATTTTAAAGAAGCTAGCTCTGCTTAAGTTAAGTTGGTTTCCGTTGTGCCCGAGAGGAGAGGAGATCTCAGGCGGAGGCAGGCTAGCTTCTGGTGAGGCAGGTGAAACTCTAGCAAGCTGGTTAAGAGAGGCTGTAGAGCCCGACGATGATTGTTAGGGTGCCCCAGGATGTCCTAAGACCATGGATAGACTTAAACAGTGGCACCACTCTCCCCACCAAAGTGTATCCCGAGGCTTGGGGGTGGCATGTGCACGCTGGGTTTCTAGCAGGCTAGCGGGCTTTGAATCTGGAGAGAGACAAAGGGCTGGCAAGTTAGTTGGAAGAGGCTATGGAGCTGCAAAGCCCAATAAGGAGCACCAGGCACAGGCATGCAAGAGAGCCCACTCGATCGCAAGCCGCACCCAGACGAGCTGGGCTGCCTCCGCAAGCACAAGGACTCAACTGGGCAGCAGGTTTAAACCACGCAGAGTCTCAGAGGGCCAAACCTCAGACCTGAAATCTCTCACTTCAATGCCTTCCGCGCTGCTCCCTCTGGCAGGCACTCACCGGCTCAAGCTCTGAGTCCAAAATCCTGTTCAGCCGCAACCAGTCACCACCATGAGGCTGCAGAAGGACACATGGGGGCACGGCAGGGTGCCACGGTGTCATTGGGAGACCATCCGAGGGGGGCACAGTATGGCATTGTGCGCCCGGATGGCGTCGGAAGGCTGCCTGAGTTTCTCTTCTGTCCCCTTGCTTCGCCCTGTCTGCCAAGCCAAGTTCAATCAGGGTCCCCTATTTGTGACCAACACACGGTAGAAGGGCAGGCTGGAGTAGAAGATGACTGGAGCAGAGAACGGTTGGATGCTGTACAACTAATACAAGCCTCGACTGCCGCACTGATGGCTCCAAACCCCGCCTCCACACTTCGCATCAGAGCATCACACCATCACTTCCTCAGTGGAAACAGGAACAATGAATGAAGAAAAGTCTACTAAGGATAGAGTTCGCCCTCATGCCTCATCTACTGACCCGTCCTCGAGGCATAAATCCTCTACTAAGTCCCTCTCGACTGCTCCTTCACAGTCGACACCAAGATCGTCGACGACCATGAGTACCACTATCTCATCATCGCACGAAAACGATGACAGCGGCCACCATTGACTCGTCGACGAAGATTCAGGCATCGACAAAGTTCCTCTCAATGCCCTCGTCGATAACGATCCCATCAACAACACTGCCATCGACGATGATTCAGTGACGCTCCCGTCGACGACGACGCCATCGATGTTGATCTAGTCGACGTTTGTTCCATCAACAGCAGTCCCATCAATGATTGCGCCGTCGACAGCAGTCTCGTCAATGACATTGACCACAACACCAAGGAAGGGCGCTTACATACCTCCATCAACAACATCGTCAAAGCCAACGTAGACAACGATTAAGGTCTCAGAAGTCACCAGAACATTTCTACGTCCTGGAGTCACCTCGGCCAGCAAGGTCTCACCTCTGCCTCCAAGCCACTTGTTGGATCTTGAGGAATCTGATGAGGATGACAGCCCTTTTGGGCCAGCTCACAGCCCTTCAGAATTGCATGTTAAATGCCTGGAGGAAGGTGAGGATTATGAAGATGAAGGGCAATATTACCAACAATATTATCCTTTTCCTTCAAGACATTATGAGCCTGCTGATATTACCTCGACCCTCCACCTAAGCGGGATAGTGTACAACTGCCTACTTCCTTGATACAGGATCTCCAGGCTATGCTCACAGACTAAAGGAGGCATTTTCCACAACCCCTGAAGAGCAGCCTGGTGCTCCTCCACAACCTGTCACCCCTCTTGGTCCCACACCTCTCCCTCCATCTGCCACTCATAGAATTGCTTCCCATGGTGCAGCATCGCCGAGGGAAGATCTATTATCGTCTGATGATGATGAAAGAGAAGAGGGTGAGATTCCTGAGCCTCAGCCACCTTTAGATGAATGGGATGACTTTGTTCTACCAAAACCATCCCTACCTCTGGCACAACCTGCTGAGAGGGCAGCAACCAGATTCCATCTCCCTGTGTCAGTGAAACAGTCTAACTGTGTCCTGTATGATTTTAAAGAGCAGGCAAGGATATCGGTACGCTCTATACCGATCATTGACTACAGCTGGCAAGAAGGAGTCAAAGTGAAGAAGAACCTTGCCACAGTAGTGGCTGTCCTCCCTCGCATTGATAAGAAGTATAGAGCCCCTGAGGATTCCCCTTTATGCTTGACAGGACACTCTAAGCCTGACTCAGTGATCTCTCAAGCGGCACAATGTAGATCTAAAAACCCATCTACTCCTGTTTTGGCACCATCTGATAAGGAGGGACACCATTTGGACAACATTGGCAAAAGGTTTTCCACCATGTCTGCAATTACAGTGCTTGCAGCTAACTCCCTAGCAATTATAGGCTGTTATGACTGCCAGATTTGGTCTGATTTTGGGTCCATCATTGACCTAATCCCGGGGGATAGAAGGTCTGAAGCCAAGAAGATATTGTTGGAGGGCGAGTGCACCTCATCTCAGATCATAGATTGCGCCATGGAAATCGCATCCACAGACTTCCGTCAACTAGCTGGTGCAGCCATGTTAAGGCACCAAGGATGGCTCAAGGTGACCTCGCTTAGACCTGAGCTCCAATCTAAGATATTGGAAATGGCATATGATGAAGACAGACTATTTGTTAAACATATTGACAATGCTCTTCTTGCTATTAAAGCAGACACTGATACTGCCTAATCCCTCGGCACTCTCCAATACCGTAAATTACCCTTTCAAGGAGTGTGGGGGCACAGCTTCCAATCTTACAGGGGTTGATACCAGCACTCCCAGCAGTATCAGTCCTACCAGCCCCTGTACAGATCGGAGTATCAGCAACAGTCGTACCCCCAATCCTCCAAAGAGGATTTCTCTAAGCAAGGCCTCCGCAGAAGACCACCACCTCAGAGCCGCAACACAGGCCGCAAATAGTGACCTTGTCCAGGTACCAGCTATGCCACCTTCTCATTCCATAGGTGCGAAGATATCAAATTACCTCCATCATTGGGAATCCATCACCTCAGGCAGATGGGTATTGGACTTAGTCACCTATGGCCATACCCTGGAGTTTATGGAAAAACTACCAACCACTCCGCCAAGGGGAGCACACCCGCCTTGTTTTCACTTATTGCGGGAGCAAGCTTTCTTAAAGCTTGCCAAGGGAGCAATACAGAAAGTACTGGTTGCTCAAAAAGGAAAAGGATTCTACTCCCGTTTTTTCCTTATATGTAAGAAAGCAAGAGAGTGGAGATGGATACTAGATCTCAGGAAGCTCAACAAATTCCTTCAAAAGCAATCCTTCCGGATGATCACTCTCTCCGACATTCTTCATCGTCTCAGCAGTGGAGACCTTATGACATCTCTAGACCTGGAAGCCACTTACTTCCATATCCCCATCCATCCCAAACACTGCAAATATCTTTCATTCACGGTAGCTGATACCCATTACCAATTCAAGGTACTTCCCCCTCAGGGCAGCCCCTTGCATATTTACCAAGTGCATGGCACCTGTAGCAGCTGCACTCAGGACACAAAGTCATCAGGTATTCCCTTACCTAGCCGATTGGCTGCTAAAAGCTTCAAGCCCGGTACAAGCTACTAGAGTGGCAACAGCCTTTCTGTCGCTTTTTCTCAAGCTGGGCCTCACTGTAAATTGGAAAATATCCTTCACCAATCCCAGTCAGACTATGACATTTCTCAGAGCCGATCTAGACACAATTCAGAACAAGGCCTTCTTCTCCAGGAACAGAAAAGGGAGGCTAGCACACTTGGCTCAAAAAGTTTCAAGAAAACAGTACTTTTCTGTGAGACTGTTCAAATCGCTCCTGGGCATGATCTCTTCCCCAATAAACTTGATCGTATTCACGTGCCTCAAGATGAGACCATTACATGAGGAGCTGCAGCTCCAATGGAGCCAATTGGAAGGGGCCTTAAAGGATTTGATTTCCATTACTCTTCGAATGCTACCCAGACTCACATGGTGGTCTCACAAACCACATCTCTCTCAAGGCCTCACATTGCTACCATTAGTACCAGATTTTATCATCACCACGAATGCTTCCATGGAGGGCATGGAGAGGTCATTTACATGACCTTCATATCCAAGGAAAGTGGCCGGCAAGACAACGAACAATGCACATCAACAGCCTGGAGCTGAAGGCCATCTTTCTCATCCTGCAGGTGTCATGTGGTTTGTGGCCTCATGGTCTGCCCTGCTAAGTTGGCTTTGGCCTGGCTGCCATGATGCCTTTTCTGCACACGTTACTTTGTGACTTTGTTTTTCCAGCCTCTGCTTGTGCCCGGCTATCTTAGGACTGTCTGCATTTCTGCCTTTCACCTTTTCTCCTGTTCCCTGTGGGTTACATCTGCACAACATGTACAAGGTCGAAAAACAACGTCCCTTGTTCTTACTGATCTGGCCAGTCCCTCGCACCTAGACATAACACTACGTGCAGCTGCACTGGAGAAATTTGTGTGCTTTTAATATTGTGATTTCACAGTTAGAGGCACTTGGAGAAAAACCTTTCCAGAGAGAAGAGCTGTGCTTGTCTGATGATGTAAACCTTGCATCTAGATATTGAGGTATGAGGGTCCGCCTGACAAAGCCCAGAGGTTTTCTGTTTATATAATAAACTAGCTAATAGCACGGGGAGGGTGGTATGGTCATTTAGCCCTATATCCACTGCTTTATGAAATGCTTTCCCCGTTTGTATTCTATGGAATTGTAACTATGCTGATTATTTTATCCTTATGCATTATGCTGATAGTACTGGCACGTGTACTGTATCTTAGAGCACGATACTGTGTCTCTTACTACGCATGTTGTGGACAGGTATGAGTGAGTTATGAAAGGGTGTTCTTGCTCCTGCGAGTCCTGAGAGAGAGAGATACCGTGTTCTGGGTTGTCTAATCATTGGTAGCATCGCTGCTCATGAGACACTAAAGCTAGTCGGATTGGGATTGTGGGTGCTGAGGTTTATGGTTGGCTCACCACTATACTCCAAGGTCCTATTATCCTGTGCATAGCTCTGTGTATGTGCAGAATCCCTACAACATTGCGCGACCAACGAGTGGGCTGCTTATCTGCGAGACGCTTGAGTAGTACTTGTGCTTGTCCACAACCCCTTCACAGACGCTTCCGGAAGCGTGTGTGAAGGTGATACCTCCTATTTTGACGTTTTTATAGGTTCTTTCAAGCTTGAAGTTGTTAAAAGGTTTTTGAATATAACCCTGTATTGTGCTGCCTCTTATTAGGTTGTCGAAATATTTTAGCCTTAAATGGCTGTACAAATTGCGGCACATAGCCGCGCAGCGCTCCGGGCTCACTTGACAGTGTATGGAGTGCCTGACGCGGGTGTCGATCTGATCTTTGTGGTACAAGCGGATCCTGCTTACCACTTTGAGGTGTTTTACTCTTGGATCACCTTTCCGGCGGTGGATGGAACTGATAAGTTGTTCCATGAATATACTGCCACCGCAGTTCCTAATCACTATAGACCTTATAGGAATCTTGAAGTACCGCTCATGGCATGGCAACACCGTGTTTGGTTTGATGGCGCCCTCCCCCAACCGGTTACCTCAGTTCGTTTAGGCCCCTTATCGATTGAGGGGGCCACTTGGCCTGTTTTGGCCGGGTATACCCAACATCCGCGTTATATGACGCTTACAGTCGCTGAGCTGCGTAATTTGCATTCGTCTTTGATACGTGTGCATAGAGCTTTAGTGCAATTTGTTACAGGCAACCTCCAGGGAGCCCCGCCTGGAGTTGCAGCGCATCCATCTGGGCCGGGCGGTGTAACCATAAGTCCCGTCATGGTTAATTCGGTGATGGGCAAGCGCCCACAAAATAAGGACGATTTGCCTTATTGGCTTGCAGAAAAATTTGACCAGCTGGAGGCAGTTTTTCCTAATACTTCTCCTGTGGAAAAACACAGGATTCTGATGATTAGTTTGCCAAAAGACTTGATACCCGAGTTGACAGAATGCAACAACTGGGGTAGGGTATTCGCAGCAGTATATGCGAAGTGTTTCGGCACTCCTTCCATGACGGTTCTCCCCTCTGTAATTAAACGAGTGCAGGATGAGCATGGCCCTGAAGCGGCTGTGGAATTAGGGATGAGACTGGTGGGAGTGTTCGACGTAGTAGCTGATTTGATCCTTGCGAATGTCAAGGGCGATGCAGTGAACTTTCAAGTAGCTAATGCTTTGGCTTTGATCCCAGAACCGGACAGGCCGCGCGAATTACCAAAAATTATTGCCCAGGCTTACAAAACGATTGGCCGTAATAGCCTGGGAGTCAAGCCTTTTGCTAAAACGCAAACTCAATCACAACCTCAACCGAAATCTCAATCAGAGAAGGATGAGAAGCCGTTCTTTACTAAAAAGAACTGGAGACAGAAAAAGCAGGGTAAGCAACAAAAGAAGCCAGGGTCGCGAGGCGCATCCCCGGCTTCAGTCTCTTCTGAACGCACTTATGATTTGCGCGATAGGGCGAGAATTAAATCTCCAGAGAGATTTCAAGTCCCTGATTCGCGTTCTCCTCGTTCTTCACAGGCACCAACAACCTCTCAGGCCGGTGGAGGAGATCGCCAGGATAGAGGAAGGGGTCATGAGACTCCTCAGGGGCGAGATCAACCTCGACAACAAGTCCGAGGGAAACCAGACGAATTTCCACGTTCTCGCCCACAGTTTCAGAAGAAAAAAGTTGCTGCTGTTACAGCGAGATATGCCACAGACGGTGAGAACGAGACTCCTGAATTGGACGTGGGCAGTGACGCTCCTAGACAGCGCCGCGGAAGTTACCATAGTGCGGGAGGCGCTACGTCCTCATGTGGAGGCGACAGCAACTGATACATTCATTACTGTTGAGACAGCAGACACCAGAGTGGCACCCCCTGACAGACTATATAATATTGTCTTTCAAATTGAAGGTGACATACAGCGTGTTATTAAAGGGATTTTTGGGGAAATTCTGACCTCTTCGTACGACATTCTGTTGGCAGAGGCGGATTGGCCACCCCCGTTCGTACTAGCTGCGCGTAGAGGGGAGGAGGTAATCCTTCCGAGCTTTTCTCGTCATGTCCCCAAGGACAAAGCGGAGGCTCTCGCAGCCGAGTGGGCTGCGTCCCTGGCTCCGGCGCTATACCGCAACCACGTGGGCTGGGATGAAGACTCTCCCCCCCATGATATTCCTTTGCGGTCGCTGCCTCAGCCACAACCCCAATATCCCATCAAGCGGGAAGCTAAAGGTCCCGTCTCCGAAATTCTAACACAGTTGGAATATCAAGGAGTAATTGAAACATGCGTATCACCGAGGAATAATCCCCTTTTCGCGGTTTCTAAACCCGACGGATCGTACCGCCTAGTTTTGGATTACCGACATTTGAACTCTCACTGTCGGACCTTTGCGGTACAAAATACACATAGTTCTGCGCTTGTAGACATTCTTGTCCGTAAAAAATATAAAACAACACTGGACTTATCCAATGGATTTTACACGCACAACTTGTCCCCGGAGTGCAGCCAATGGAGCGCTTTTACCTCCGGTGGTAATCATATCAAATTCCGGCGTTTACCTATGGGCTACAAGAACAGTCCAGGTGTGTTCGCCGCCCGTGTTGTCTCTTTGTTAGACAACATAGATCCAGATGCGTGTTCGTACGTCGATGATATCTATCTGACAGACGACGAACTATGGCCGCATCTTTCCCGAGTGGACCGCATTATACTTGAATTTGCGGTCCTGGGATACAAATTCAACTTTGCCAAATCACACATTGCTGAATTTACCGTTTTGTTTTTGGGTTATGAACTCAACAATGAAGGTAAGGGCTTAGCCCCCCATTTCTTGGAGAAATGTACACTCTTGTGCCCTCCAACTACGCTGAAGAAGCTTCAGTCATTACTGGGTTTTTTAAACTTCGGGCGTACTTACATTCCCGAATATGCCCGGCGTATCAAGCCGCTTTATGCCTTGATACAACCTAACTTTTCGAAGTCATGCTGGCTTCCCGAGCATTCCTCCATACTGCAGTCTTTGCAGTCAGATCTACTTGAATCTAAATTCTTGTTGACACGTGATAACCACACAAACCTGGTGATTAGAAGAATTCCAGGGGCAGTGGGTTTCACGTACTTAACCTTTAACGAAGGTGACACAGTACCAATTGCATACAAGTCACATCTATACACTGCAGCGGAAATGCGCTTTTCCTCTGTGGAGAAAGTTTTGACTGCAGTGCAAATGGCGATTCTGAAAGAACGCGCACTGGCACAGGGAAAACGCATTTTGGTGGTAACACCATATCCTGCCCGAGAGGCAGTGACAAAAGCAGGTGTACCGAACTCTAAAGCTTTGCACCCCCGTTGGATACAATGGGCAACATATCTTTGACGTCCCCGGATGTCACTTTCATTTTTGATTCTTCTCTTCAGACACAGGAGTTTTTACAGTATGAATTCGTTCATCCTCCTCCTCTGTCTTTGCTACCGCTTGAGGAATACGAATGTATTATCTATACCGATGGTTCGGCACAACCGGCCACGGGTTCCAAGCATGCTTATTCCGCGGCATGTGCTATTGTTGCAGGTACCATGGTGAACGGAAAGTTCAAATCAACTGTAGTGCACACTCAGGCACTAGGAGACAGTACTGCACAATTAGCCGAGCTGCGCACATTGGTGCTAGCACTTGAGTTCGCTAATCCGGATGTGACCACTCTTATTGTGTGCGATTCATACTACTGTGTTCAGTCATTCAATGACAATCTCGTCTTTTGGTCTCAAAATGACTATAGAGATGCAAAAGGCAGCACAATTAAGCATAAGATGCTTTGGGTTCGAGTGGCAGATCTTAAACAACGTTTGCCGCTCACACAGGTGATTCACACCCTTGGCCACCAGCGTGTGGGCACACACGCTGTTGGAAACGGTTTGGCAGACGAAGCTGCCAAATCAGCAGTAGCCACGTGTTCAGTCGCAGCAGTTACAAGATCCATGACTAAAATAGATACTGATATCTTGGCAGCTATTGCTGCAACAAAGGAAGGTACCAAATACCCATGGGGTTTCCCTTCCAAATATACTTATCAATTAGGTCCCGAACAGGCTCCTTTCGTAAGTATTCCAGACGTTGGTGATAGACTAATTCCCAACGCGGACCGCAGACTTTCCTTGATAACGGCCGCACACGAAGGCATGGCTTCGGCTCATGCGGGCGTGTCTGCGATGGTTTCCATCTTGCAACAGCGGTACTGGTGGCGTGGTTTATACAAACAAACCCGAACCTATGTGCTTTCTTGTGACGTTTGTCAGCAGATTAAGCCTTCCACGGTTTCACTCCCACCACAAACACCGCTCTGCATTTCAAACAGACCTTTTGCGTGTGTTTACCTGGATCACTGCGGTCCATTCTCTTCAGACACTGCATATAAGTACATCTTGGTTGCAGTGGACTCATGCACATGGTTCATCTGGGTCTGGCCACAACGGAGTGCTGACGCTCGAAATGTCATAAGGGATTTGTGTGTCTTTGTGGGAGTTTTCGCGTGTGGCACCTTCCATTCGGACCAAGGTCCAGCGTTTGCCTCTAAGGCTTACAAGAACGCAATGGGTTCCCTGGCGGTGCGGGTGAAATTTTCGTCTCCATATCGGCCTGAGGGCAATTCGATTGTTGAACGAATGAACCGTGACTTAAAGCAATCCTTGACAGCTAGAGTCTTAGGTACTGGCAGGAACTGGCTGGCCCATTTGTATACCGTACAACGTGCACTTAATAATCTCCCTAGAAGACCTCTGGGTGGACGGACCCCATATGAAATGCTCTTTGGCATACGAATGTTTGTGCCCGACCTTGATGGTCTAGACATGGCGGCGCAGTCCGCCATCTTTGATGTAGATAATCATTCTACTATGTTACAGGGCTTACAAGAAGACCGTGACAGACTTGCATACGAACATTTACCTTCAGCCACAGACGCTGCGTTGCAGATTCCGGTTGCCGGCTAGCTTCCGAAGGTTGGAGATCTGGTTCGAGAGAAGGTGGAGAACAAAAAAGAATTTGGCCCCTCTTATCGTGCACCAGTTCCAGTCCTTGGCTTGAAGGTACTCGTACAGTCATCTTACCACCGCTTCCTGGTCGAAAGGAGAACAGATTCATCTCAGTGGACAATGTCAAGCCTCAACATCTGGCCGATCCTGAATAGTGTCACACCAGCGGTCTCTTGTCCAGTCATTTCCTGGACATATGTTCGTGGCCCTCCTGCCCGAACGGTCACAGATGTTGCTATCGAGATGGTAGATTTGCCTGATCGCTTAATCGACTTCCCGGTCTCCCCCTGCGAAGAGGAGACTGAGTATACATACCCAGCCAACGAGTCGGTGGCTCACTTACCAACAACGCCACTGAGCCCAACATGTTATTCCTTTGATTCGGATTCCACCTCATCACTTATCCCATCCAGATTCAGTATTTTTGTATCATGGTTCAGAGACAATTTTTTGATTCCTCCCTGGACTTACATCTGGTTGGTACTTTTCCTGATTTTTCTGTTCATGTCTATTGGCTTTGTCACAGTTTTTTTTCTACTCATCAATGGTCACTATTTACCAGAACGCTCTGCAGTGAACTGTGTCGCTGGAACTTTGGCTCCACATTCTTCATCTCACATCATGAAGCGTGACCACACATTTGTGAACATTTCAGCTTTCCCAGTCGCTGATGGCATCGTATGGGATGCGGTAAATTTCCAAATTCATGGACCTACCGAGATAATTAATGTACCAAATGTCCTATGTGTTTCAATGGGTGATGTCATAAAAAGCAATATTCATTCTGACGATTGGGATGTGCATGCAGTTGAATCGTTATTTACTGATTTGAAATATTATGCTGCCTTTAATGCTGAAGATTTGTACATGAATTCTGCAAGTTATGCCGATTTATATTGTTATCAGCATTGGGGCAACCATTTCCTCCATAAACCGAGTGCGCTTAGGGGTCCTCTTAATTACACCCAATGGGAACATTGTCCAACCCCTTTGCCAGGCAGCTCCCAAACTCTTAGAAACAAGTTTGCTTATTTCACCGACTTTAATAGATCGAACCCTGGGTCCTATTATTTTAAGTTAAACACTTCCTCTACACAGAAGATCATGTTGACCCACACCAAGTTACTGTATTCAGGTTCCTTTTTGGCCGCTTTGGCTGTGGGTGGTTATGAGCACTGGCGGGACACCATTGACTTTAAATCTATTTGGGGCTCCAAATCATGGCAGGTACAAGGCACAGAAGCCTTACACCGTGCTTGCCTCATCCCTACCCAAATTCTGTTTTTAAATCATTCCATCTATCAAACAACGTGTTGGGGTTTGGCTACTTCCAAACAATTAAATGCTCCTTCCGTGCCTGTGTTGTCTTCCACCACCAACGAGAGCTTGCATTTTAATATTTCCCTTAGAGAGTTGCAAGTTTTGTTTCAGAACAATTCATTTAATATTTCCACGTTTGTTCAGTCACCCTGGTTGGCTTGGCCAACAGCGGCAAATGCCTGCCAACTGCGTTTTCATGACTCAGCTCCTGGTTACAAACAGGATAGCCCTGACCCGAGGTTTTCTGACTCTCGTACTGTTTCTACTTATTCTGTTGGTAAACTATGTAAACAGTGGTTGCAGCACTCTTCATTAGATTCTGTAAAACAGCATTTATCCCTCCTTTCAGGCAACATTGATCTGTCCGATTTTGTTCTGGGGCCGCGTGGCCCTCGGCCTAAGAGATTCATTTATGAAACTTACAATGAACTCTGGAAGCTTTCACAAATTGAAGCTGCCTCCCGTCTTCGGGAGATTGATCAAGCAAATTTAGAAAAGGTGCTTGCTGTTGTTGACAATAGTATTAATACCCTGTCTTCCCGCATTTACACATTAGAGAATATTGTTTCCTCTGTTGTTGATATTGTACAAGATGATGTTACTGTGTTATATCATGGTCAAAATCAATTGCGTTCTGTGATGCAGTTTGCATGGACTTTGCAAACACTTAAAATGGGTAAAGTTCCTTGGCATTTTCTGAACACCACTGCCTTATTTTTGCCTTTTAATTTAACTGAGAAGCAGCAGTTCATGTCCATGAAAGATGCCACATACACCGCGCAATTGGATTCTGCAGTGTGGCTTTGCCTTTTTCTTTATTTGAGTTCAGTTCCTGCATGAAACATTATCCTGTTGGCCGTTTTCAGCCTTTAGGCAGTGCCTTCTTGCATGAACTTTGGTCCCTGCCTTTCCTTTATAGATGCCTTAGGGACGGAAAGGAAGTTTTTCTCACAGGCGAGTCCTGTGATTCTACTGTGGGTCATTCCCTTATTTGCAAACACATCAAATTGCACGGCGCTTGTAACGTTTCGGCTCCGAATCTTGCTTGTGTTTTGAAGGGTATTCCTGCTCCTGCTATATCTCCTACTTTCACTGTGCTTGCAAATGGTAGCTATTTGCTTCTGAATAATCAGGACTGCTGTGGCATGCTGGCCGGCATACCCTATATTGTAACAGTTTCCCACAGAGTTGTCTGCTGCAAAAATGTGCTTTTTCCTCCCCCGCATGACATCATAGATAGTTCCATTTGGCCTTCCATTCCTACATTGAAGGCGGATTTCAATAAATTGAGCAGAATAAAGGCGCTATTATTGAACCAGGAGGTTATGCTCACATCCGCCCGGGAGACATTCATTCTCCAGGTGGCAAGTACCCACAGTGAAATATAGGCCCTTTTGAACACTAACCTCCCACAACATTTCGGTGAACTGATTCACCGTGTTTTTAATGCATCACGCACCGAAGGTCTGGTGCACTTTTTTAAAGTTGTGGGCTCTGGCCTTGTAACCTCCTTTCAAACTATCTTTGGTGTAATACCGGCTTTTATTCATTCCATTTTTTCCAGCGTCTTTGGCGGCTTTCCGTTGATCCTCGCCTTAGTGGCTGGTATCTTGCTTTCGGTTTGTTTACTGCACAATGGCTGCACTTTATTGGGCCCTTCTCGACCCAGGTCGACTCCAGATGCTCCGTGAACGCATGCTCGCAGGCTTCGGCGTCCTGCCACTGGCGACCCTCAGTGTGTCCTACAGACTTTCATTTTGCTTTGCGTATTTCACTTGCATGCAACCTGTGATGACTTGCGTCCGATGTCCTTTTTCCTGGTCCTTGGATTATTGCCTCTCCAATACGTCTCTGTTTCGCCCGGATTTTGTCCCCTTGATGGGT
The DNA here is from genome assembly GCA_963921515.1 of Calotriton arnoldi. NCBI lineage: Eukaryota > Metazoa > Chordata > Amphibia > Caudata > Salamandridae > Calotriton > Calotriton arnoldi. The sequence goes on from CAWUFW010002610.1 coordinate 372,135, forward strand.
CCCTTAGAGGCCCATGAGCGGGACTGTTCCGGTGATGGCTATATGGCGCGTGCGGCTGCACTTGGAATTTTGGCGCAATGGGATGTCTGTGCGGCTGCTCAGACTCTCCTACAACAAAGTTATATTGAGTATCACGCAAGTTGTCCCGCAATGCTCTTCACTGATCCCTCTTAAGAGGAACATGACTGCAGTTTTGATTTATTGGACTGGATGGCGTCTCTTTTTTCTGACGGTTCCAACGATGTCCTCTTGGAAAGTGTGGCGTTTTTCTGCACCTACACATTGATGGATTGAAAAGGGCCTCCGCTTTCAGCTTCACACTGGATTTTTTTCTACAGACTTTTTATTTTTTCTCTCCCATTCATTGTCCTTCATGGGGACTTTTCCACATACAGACGTTTCTGTTCTGCTCATTCTATTTGAACTCTGTCTGGGTCGATGGACTGTCCAGGGGAGGGTGTCATGTGGTTTGTGGCCTCATGGTCTGCCCTGCTAAGTTGGCTGCGGCCTGGCTGCCATGATGCCTTTTCTGCACACGTTACTTTGTGACTTTGTTTTTCCAGCCTCTGCTTGTGCCCGGCTATCTTAGGACTGTCTGCATTTCTGCCTTTCACCTTTTCTCCTGTTCCCTGTGGGTTACATCTGCACAACATGTACAAGGTCGAAAAACAACGTCCCTTGTTCTTACTGATCTGGCCAGTCCCTCGCACTTAGACATAACACTACGTGCAGCTGCACTGGAGAAATTTGTGTGCTTTTAATATTGTGATTTCACTGTTAGAGGCACTTGGAGAAAAACCTTTCCAGAGAGAAGAGCTGTGCTTGTCTGATGATGTAAACCTTGCATCTAGATATTGAGGTATGAGGGTCTGCCTGACAAAGCCCAGAGGTTTTCTGTTTATATAATAAACTAGCTAATAGCACGGGGAGGGTGGTATGGTCATTTAGCCCTATATCCACTGCTTTATGAAATGCTTTCCCCGTTTGTATTCTATGGAATTGTAACTATGCTGATTATTTTATCCTTATGCATTATGCTGATAGTACTGGCACGTGTACTGTATCTTAGAGCACGATAGTTGAAATAAACATTTAAACTATACTGTGTCTCTTACTACGCTTGTTGTGGACAGGTATGAGTGAGTTATGAAAGGGTGTTCTTGCTCCTGCGAGTCCTGAGAGAGAGAGATACCGTGCTCTGGGTTGTCTAATCATTGGTAGCATCGCTGCTCATGAGATGCTAAAGCTAGTCCGATTGGAATTGTGGGTGCTGAGGTTTATGGTTGGCTCACCACTATACTCCGAGGTCCTATTATCCTGTGCATAGCTCTGTGTATGTGCAGAATCCCTACAACACAGGCTTTCCTCCCAAGGATCACAAAATCCTCCATGCTGGTCTGTACCAACAATACAGCATGTATTATATCAACAAACAGGGAGGAACCCATTCTCTAACACTATCCCAAGAAGCCCAAGAGCTGTGGGTTTGGCTCACAGAATATCCTTAAAAGCTGATCACGTGTCTGGAGTACACAACACATTAGTGGACGCTCTTAGAAGGACCAAAGACAGTTGCAATAAGTGGGAACTGGACCAACAACAGTTGAACAAGATAGTCTCATTGTGGGGGAAACCAGCGCTGGACCTCTCTGCGGCACACAACAACACCAAATGCCAGTTGTAGACCAGTCAATACCCTCTCCCAGGGTCGAAGGGGAATGCCCTTTTTAATGCATTGGTCCGGAATTTATGCGTATGCTTTTCCACCCTTCCCACTTATTCCCAAAGTCCTCACCAAGATGAAGGCAGAATGCTTTTCTCTCCTATTGATCATTCCCAAGTGGCCCAAACAGCACTGGTTTTCGGAGCTCACCTTCCTGTTGGAGACCAAACCCATTCGCCTTCCACCAACGCCATCTCTCCTGACATTAAATCGGGGTCAGATATTCCACCTGGAGCCAGCCTCTCTCCACTTGCATGCACGGCTCCTGTATTTTATGAGTTTCGCAACTGAAACATCACTCAAGAATGCTGAGATATTCTTTCTACATCAAAGCGGAAGGCACAAACAAAACTTACAAGTTAAAGTGGAAAAACTTCTGTCACTGGTGTAAACAAAACAACTTCACCCATTCCACTCTTCTCCAGAACAGATTTTACCTTATCTTCTCTCTCTGGCCAAGTCACGCGTGGTTTACTCTTCAGTCAAAGTTCATCTTGCTGCAATTTCAAGGTGCAGACGCTCTACACAGGCTCTGTTTCTCTGTTCCACAAGACTTCTAAAGCAATACATGAAAGGACTCTTCAGAGCTTTGCCACCGGTGCGAGCTCCTCCTCCGGAATGGCATCTTAATGTAGTCCTCTCACAATTTATGAAGCAGCCGTTTGGGCCCATTCATAAGGCTGACTTAAAGTTTCTCACTTGAAAAGTTGCTCTCTTGCCTGCTCTCACTTCTACCAGAAGGGTTAGTGAGATACAGGCCTTCTTTGTTTCACAGATAAGTTTGTACTTCTCAGAAAAAACAAGAAGTTCATCCCAAAGGTCCCTTCTCAAATCCACCTCAATGAGCCTGTCATACGTTGGACTTTTTTCCCTAACCCACCTACACCGGCTGAGCGGGTTCTTCATACTTCAAACGTTGTCTCAAATTTTACCTGCACAGAACTAAGCACATTCACAAGACTGACTAGTTACTAGTAGTTTATTGCCAAGGTTGTCAAGGCACTGCAGTAACAAAACCTACCATTGCAAGATGGATTTTGGCGACAATTCAGTTTTGCCATTCCAATGCGGGCAACCCCTTTACAAGACAAGCTAAAGCTCATTCCTAAGAGCAGTGACCACTTCCGCTGCTCTGTTTGTAGGAATTCCACTGGAGAAGATATGCAGAGTTGCGACGTGGAAGAGCACACATGCCTTCACGCAGCACTACTGCCTGGAATCGACACAGCGAAGTGACACAGCCGTAGGCCAGGTGATGTTACACCATTTATTACAATAAAGTGAGCCTCTTTAAATATAGGAGTTTAGTCATGTTCAAGTCAAATGTTCCAGACTATGATATATTGCTACTAGATATTTCTAGTTACATTCTTTATCTAAAGGTTATAGACATAAATGCTTACGTTCTCAATATATCTGTTTGGATCTATTGTCATGTAGTTCCAATAAATCTATATAGGATCTGCGCGTTTAGACAACATAAACTAAGGGATTGGTGTCCAGACTGATTCCAGACACCCCAAAGGCTATGTTGGCCTGTAGACCAGCTAGCTCACAGTGCCACTTTAAGCCCCCTAACCTTACCAAGGAGCGAATAGTTTCTGGCAACTATCGAACATGACAAACCTGACCCCTCAGGGATCGTGGAAACAGTACAGTACTATTCGCTCAGTCACTCGTGCTCACTTGGTCTCAGAGAGATACACAGAATAAACGGTGGGGACGTTTTCAATAAGCATTTATTGACCAGCGTCATTCTAGTATAAAATACATGTGCTGCAACAACCATTAGACAGAAACAGATATGTACGATTACAAGCACCAACAGAGTAAATAAAAGGTAGAATTCTACCATGATGCTAAAACAGTGAATATATGCAGGCATATAGATACATGGCAGTAATCATGCGTACTCCTAATATGCAAACCCTAGCTAAGCATGTATGTTGGTGTAGAGCCAAGAATCCCCCTAGGAAAGAATCAACCCTATTACCTGATGGGAGAGAACGAAGGACCTCATCTTGGTCTCGAGTTGGACACCCCGCAAGGGAAGTCAGACCACTGCGTGCTGGAGTGCCTGCATGCAGGGACTTCAGCATCTCGTGTCAGCATAGAAACTTCTCCTATGGTTTGCCCAGCGAAGATGTGGTACTTATATACCCGAAAGGTACCCTCAGGGGTTCTACCTAGATGTGTCATGGTACTGTGGGCCTGTCGTCCAAGGACGATGATAACGGTGGCTTTTGTACAGAGTTATTATACGGAAGACGGTAATCCTGATCTGATACTAAGAATCCTGATGCATAATAAATTAGGCTAGTTTTCGAAGAAAACCACACAACATTTATTCAGCACCTAACTAGGTAAAAGGTCAGCACCAGAGCCGTTCTGTAGAGCAAGGTAGGACAAATGTAGGTAAAAGGTCGTGCAACTACCTAGGCCTATATTGGGGTTCATAACAATATATATATATATATATATATATATATATATATATATATATATATATATATATATATATATATATATATATATATATCCCAACAGACGCTGCTCCTTCCGGATTGCTGGGCCCCATGGAAGGTGGCGCACACACCAGCAGAGCGTACTGGCCAATTCAATCCTTTCGCAAAAGCCCAAATGAGTGCGCTCTCAGGATAACAAACACACAACCGAATGCTGAGATGCAAAGAGTTTAATCCACTTCGCGTTTCGACTGCGTCCGCAGCCTTGCTCACGTGTAAAAGTGCACACCCAATGAGTGTCTTTATACAGTCCGATTGAGAATGTTGGAAACAGAAAAGGGCAAAAGCGCCAGCCTGCAGTGGCGGCCATGTTGGAATGGATATGTACAATACGAAAAATACAAACAAACATACTGTTGAATCAGAATATGCAAGTAAGCACAGTGATCAGTAGTAAAGTCTTGCTTCTAATAATGACAATGTAAAATACATGACATACGCCTCATGGTGCAAGTAAAAGTAAAAGCATATAGCACAAATTATGGGCCGAATGTAATGTTGTAACAAAATCACTGCAGCCAAACCTGTACCTGTATAGACAAAAAAGTCCCTGCGCTCATAGTACAAACGGTCTAATCGGGATCAAGAGAGACACCGTAAGCATGTAAGCTGGAAAGTACTAGATTGCCTCCTCTTAGTTACCCGGTCAGGAAGGTCCACAAGTGCGGACACTGCCAGCATGCCGCTGAAGACATGTGTGTGTGCAGGTGAATAACCTGCAACCTCAAAAGTGAAAAAGTGAGAAAGGGGTATTACCTGAAGATCAGTGCCAAGTGGTTTGGTCAACTAGACCCGGGGACATGTCAGTGTCATGTTACCTGAAAGGTCTGGGTAGCAAGTATTCGCATGGTGCTCAAGTAAACGGAAAATGATAGAGTGTACATGCTCCCTGGTAGGCAGAGGCCTAAAGGTTGAGGACTATCACAATCTGTCCTCTCATAAGCCTAAACCATGTCTGACTGCATTAATGATCTAAATGGATACCAAATGGACTAAAAAACAGGCCCGCAGTAGAGGAAAAATATGTTCCCATCTCTCTGCCTCGCATAAAGTCTCAATCAAGCGTGATGATTCCCATACGGTGATGTCCAAAAGTGAAATCGAAGAAAAGGGTAGGGAACCCGTGTGAGTGAAAACAGGTGAGTGAGCCCCTTCCTTCCCTCCTGCAAAAGAAACAAACAGAAAAGAAAATATTAAAATAGTGGCACAAATGTGTCACTAAAGTATCACCAATGATGCATCCAAATAAGAACTGCACCTTGTAAAATAAAACAGTTTCTGATGCACAAATGATTGGAGGAAAATCACAGAAATAATGTACTTTAGACAACCATGTCATAACATTATATGAAATAAGACTAAGTGGGTAACGAGTATGAGGATAGAGAAAGAAGAGGGGAAAATAGACAGTGAACTACAGGCTATTCTTTTCTGAGGTGTATGGCAAGTTCCTCATCCTGATTCAGTCCCCCTGGGATCTTGGTCTGAAAATCCACGATACACTTGGACTCTCTTTGTCTTAACCTGAGTACTCTGTCTCCACCTCTAAGATCCATCCGGATCTGTTCAAGTATGAAATAGTTCATGAGAGAGGAGTCCGAAAAGTGTTTGTCCTGATAGTGGCGTGCCACTGGGTATTTGGGGTCTACATTGGTGTTGGCACGTTTGTGCTCCAAGATTCTTTTTTTTCCGCCATCAAAGTAGTACTCCCTATGTAGTAAAGCTTGCAGGGGCATTCAATGACATAAACTACGAATGTAGTGCTACATGTGAGGAACTGAGTAATGTCCTTTCTGCAGGTTCTATGTACGAACTCCTTACGAAACCTGCTGGTTTTGCAGGCCTTGCAATGTCCGCAGGGAAAGAACCCCCTGAGGTCATGTTCACCCATGTCTGGCTGTACAGTGATGTCGCTGTGTACTAGCATATCTCTTATGTTCCTGCCTCGTCTGTAACAGATGTTGGGTCTTTCTAAAATGGTGTCACCTATGATGTTATCACATTTGAGGATATTCCAATTTCTGGCTAAGATGCGTCTGATACTTTCAGAGTCCGAATTGTATGTCAAGATGACTCTGGTGCTGTTGTCACCCGACTCACTACCAGTATTGTCCCTTTCAGAAAGTGTTTGAACTCTGCTGACCCTCTCTGCTCTGTCAATGGCTTTTTTGAGTACCCAATTGGGATACCCCCTAGCCCTGAATCTCTCAATCATGGTACTGCTCTCAAGTCTGTAGGATTCATCACTATTACAGTTTCTTTTGGCCCTCAGCAGTTCACCATAGGGAATACTCCACTTAAGGGATTCTGGGTAGCTGCTGAGGGCATGAAGAATACTGTTGCCAGCAGTACTTTTGCGGTCAAAGCAGAATGGATTCTATTCTGCTTAATCTCCAAGCTCACATCAAGATATTCTGCGGTGGTATTACTGATACTGCCAGTAAGTCGAATGTTGCGGTCATTGTTATTGAGTTTCTATAAACTTGTTGGCATCCAGCTCAGAGCCCCTCCAGATGATGAACAGGTCATCAATGTACCTGAGCCACATCTCGACCTTGCCTAGATCTAGTGTGAGACAAGAACTGGCAAAGACCTCCTCCTCCCAGAGGCCCATAAACAGATTAGCGAAACTGGGAGCAAAGCAAGATCCCATGGCAGTCCCGGTGGTTTGTCTGTAGAGGGCACCGTCAAACAGGAAAATGTTGTTGGTGAGACAATACTCTGTCATTTCTAGGATCATGCGACTATGTTCTCAAAATTTGACATGCCTATTCTTAAGGAAATGTTGACATGCTTCAAGACCTTGTTGGTGGTCAATGATAGTGTAGAGAGAGTGTACGTCTAGTGTGATCAGAAGAAAATCACTCTCCCATTTGGTGTTATCTATTCTGCCCAGGAAATCTTTAGTTTTGTATCGTCCAGAGGGAGTGTAGCGGAACATATATCCAAGTATGTCGACCACTTTCTCAGGGACTTTGTTACTAAACTCCTGAGTTACATCAGGGATACTAAAGATTTCCTGGGCAGAATAGAGAACACCAAATGGGAGAGTGATTTTCTTTTCTGTTTGTTTCTTTTGCAGGAGGGAAGGAAGGGGCCCACTAACCTGTTTTCACTCACACGGGTTCCCTACCCTTTTCTTCGATTTCACTATGGGAATCATCACGTTTAACTGAGACTTTATGCGAGGCAGAGAGATAGGAACATATTTTTCCTCTACTGCGGGTCTGTTTTTTAGTCCATTTGGTATCCATTTAGATCATTAATGCAGTCAGACATGGTTTAGGCTTATGAGAGGACAGATTGTGATAGTCCTCAACCTTTAGGCCTCTGCCTACCAGGGAGCATGTACACTCTATCATTTTCCGTTTACTTGAGCACCATGCGAATACTTGCTACCCAGACCTTTCAGGTAACATGACACTGACATGTCCCCGGGTCTAGTTGACCAGACCACTTGGCACTGATCTTCAGGTAATACACCTTTCTCACTTTTTCACTTTTGAGGTTGCAGGTTATTCACCTGCACACACACATGTCTTCAGCGGCATGCTGGCAGTGTCCGCACTTGTGGACCTTCCTGACCGGGTAACTAAGAGGGAGGCAATCTAGTACTTTCCAGCTTACATGCTTACGGTGTCTCTCTTGATCCCGATTAGACCGTTTGTACTATGAGCGCAGTGACTTTTTTGTCTATACAGGTACAGGTTTGGCTGCAGTGATTTTGTTACAACATTACATTTGGCCCCGCAATTTGTGCTATATGCTTTTACTTTTACTTGCACCATGAGACGTATGTCATGTATTTTACATTGTCATTATTAGAAGCAAGACTTTGCTACTGATCACTGTGCTTACTTGCATATTCTGATTCAACAGTATGTTTGTTTGTATTTTTCGTATTGTACGTATCCATTCCAACATGGCCGCCACTGCAGGCTGGCACTTTTGCCCTTTTCTGTTTCCAACATTCTCAATCGGACTGTATAAAGACACTCATTGGGTGTGCACTTTTACACGTGAGCAAGGCTGCGGACGCAGTCGAAACGCGTAGTGGATTAAACTCTTTGCATCTCAGCATTCGTTGTGTGTTTGTTATCCTGAGAGCGCACTCATTTGGACTTTTGTGAAAGGATATATATATATATATATATATATATGTATATATATATATATATATATGTATATATATATATATATATATATATATATATATATGTATATATATATATATTTTTTTTTTTTTTCCCACAGCGGAGACAGTCTGGGTCACCGAAATAAAGAGAGCACTCACAGGAATTCCAGATGAAAAAAGGTTTATTGTGCAGCCCCTCCCCCGCACCAACAGACGCGTTTCGGCGTTGCCGCCTTCCTCGATGTCGGTGAGTGTATTAAAAAAACCACCATTTTAAAGTGCAAAGTTTGACGTAAAAACAAAGTTCATTGACAGTGAAGATGGCCTAAAAAGATCTCATTACTACTAAAATCAGTTTTCACAACAGCGGCCATCTTTCAGCGTACTCTCTGAGCGTATAGTACTCTGCTGATCAGATCTATATACAATATATACAGCAAAAAGGCAGGTTCCATGATTTGCAAAAGGAGAAAACTTCATTTCAAATCAATTTTTAAATACAAAATGTCACCTCCCGCAAATCTTGAAAAATTAATTAATAATTTGATTTTCTACATTCAATCAGTGCCATGCCTTTGATTCAATTATTGAAAAATAGAAATGAAGCCCTGAATGGGCAAGTACCAAATTCTGGTAACAGAGTTTATGGGGGACCTATTCTGAAGGAGAGAAGGACAATATCACTCCATAATGAGTTGTCCTTCTGACACACCCATATAGGACAGCATGTTACTTCGGGCAGTGATTTTTTCCACATTGTCAATTACAACAACAAGTTGCTATAAAGATAATAATATAAACTCCACTTTTAGATACAATATCAAAAAAATGTAAGTATTAATCTAAGTGAGACCAGAGTTCTTCTGTGATATTTAAACCTATTAGTGCCATGGTGTTGAGTTCGATAATATATTTCAACTCCATTTTTCGTAGGTTTCTCACCCTGTCGCCCCTCTTTCATGTTTGGGAACCTGATCTATACAGAAGAATTTTACTAGATCAGGGTTACTGTTATGAGCAATCTCGAAGTGGCGTGCCACTGGGTATGTTGGATCTTTTTTCGAGATTGCACGCATGTGCTCTAGAATGCGCTTTTTTGCTGGATGGATGGTACTGCCCACATACCTTTTTGGGCAAGGGCACTCCAAACAGTATACCGTAAATTCTGAATTGCAATTTAGCAATAGGTTGATCTTTCTCTTGTTTTTTGGTCCACTTTTAGAAGTACTATAGCTGTTGACTTTCTGGCTGTATCGGCAAGCTTTACACTTCATACAGGGATAAAACCCTGTAATGCTGTCTTTTCTTTGGGATGGTGTACAATAATGGCTAAGTACTAGGTGGTCATTAATGGACTTGCAGCGTTTGTACGTGATTAAAGGTTGGGCGGGAATTACACTTTTAAGGATGGAATCTGTCTGGAGGACATGCCAATTCTTTTTGAAGATACGTATTACTTGTTGTGTTTTGGAATTATAGCGTGTGATCATTCTGGCGGGCTTAACATCAGTATTTAGACTTGTCTTGTGTGGAGTTTTGGGTATTAATAACTCTGATCTGGGAAGAATATCGACCCTCTTTTCAGCGGCTTTTAAGATCTGGTGAGAGTATCCCCTGGCTCTAAAAAGCCTGAATGCTTCTGTCTTAGCAATGACATATTCTTCTGTCGTCGTGCAATTACGTTTCAACCGTAGGAGCTCCCCATAAGGGATGTTGTTTATCATGCTCCTAGGGTGGAAACTCCTTGCGTGCAGAACAGAGTTGCCCGCTGTCGGTTTCCGATACAGTCGGGTCAAGATCTTCCTGTCTGCAACATACACTTCCAGATCTAGGTAAACCACACTGGTGTTGCTGATATGCCCGCTGAATTGTAGATTAAGGTCATTGGCATTGAGGAAAGCCACATATTTCTCAGCCGAGATGCGGCTGCCTCGCCACACGATGAACAAGTCATCAATGTAGCGGGCCCACAATATCACATTTTCAAACCAATGATCTGATGTGTCCTTCCAGGCCACGTGCTTCTCCCACCAGCCAATGAAAAGATTCGCATAGCTGGGGGCGAAGCACGTGCTCATCGCTGTCCCCCGTTGTTGTTTATAAAGCTGACCAGAAAAAATAAAAATAGGATTTTCTAGGCAGAATTGTACCATTTCCAACAACATGATGTTGTGTTGTTGGAATCTCAGGGGGCGTTTGTCCAAAAACCATTTAACTGCTTGTATACCCTGTTGGTGGTTAATGCAGGTGTACAAGCTTGTTATATCCAATGTTATAAGAAGCATGTCCTCCTCCCACATGATCCCCTCTATTAGTCTTAAAAAGTCCTGCGTGTCTTTGATGTATGAGCTAAGACTTTTAACCCATGGCGCTAGAAAGGAATCAATATAAGTGGAACAATTCTCTAGGAGGCTATTGATAGATGCCACTATAGGTCTCCCTGGTGGTTTCATTTTGTCCTTGTGGACTTTGGGGAGATGATAAAAAGTCGGGAGAACTGGATATTCACATAACAGAAATTTATATTCATCAATATCTAACATCCCGTCATCTCTCCAGGATGCCAGAAACTGGTGAAACGTAGATATGCATTGTATATAAACTGCTCTGTTGACAGGTAGATAACACTCTGTATCTTTTAATTGGTTCATAGCTTCGTCAACATAGTGATCTTTAGAAAACACAACAATGTTCCCCCCTTTGTCAGAGGGCTTGATCACTATTGAATCATCACTCTTCAAGGACTGTATCGCTTGCCACTGTGTACGGGGAATGTTGAACTGTGAACTGTCCGGTCTTCTATTATCCTCTAGATGTTTGAGGTCCGCTATGATGGCATCATTAAAAACATCAATAGCATCATAAGGTGTTTGTGGTGATATATATGTATATTGACCTCTACAAAAGTGTATTGTTTTTACCCACCATTCTCTAAGGGTACTTCAATTACCTGCAATACTGACTGCTATTCTGATTCAAGCATGTGAATCTATGAAAGATACAATGATGGATAAGAAAATAAGTTACTTACCTTTAACTGAAGTTATCCAGTAGGGGGCGTGGCCAAGCCAGCCATGATGGCCGACGTGCTTGCTTAGCACTCCGAGCGGCGGCCCGCTCAATCTGCAAGAATCAATGCCGATGTAGCCCATAAGACATGCCGAAGCTAGCACCGGAGGCAGCGGCAACCCCCGATGACAGTCTGAGCACGCGACCACGGCGCGGGAGGTGATCCCCATGCCGCAGGAGACTCCGACAGCCGACCAGCATCGGGGCCAAAATGGCGGCGCCTACCTGAAACTAGCTGCTCCCAACGACACGGAGGGCCCGAAAGGCCGGTTACGAGGAGCGCTGCGCACTGCCACCACAACACGGCCCCTCCGGTGCTCCTGGCTGCCCCATCAACATGGCAGGTGAGAGCGCGACCTGATGGGAGCGGGGTCCGGAGGGGCGGCCATAATTACATCAAGGCCCTGTGTGGGATCACTCGTCGCTTAGCGGGGTCGGCCCGGTGGGCTTACCTGCCCACCCCGAAGCTGTGGGCGGCCCAGACCTGCACCGCTTTTCCCTGCGCTCTACCGCACCAGCGCACTGAAACCCCCCCCCCGCACGGCGCTAGGCCTCGAGGCATGTGGTGGGAGGGCCTGCAGAGCGGATAGCGCATTGGGCACAGTCAACACCCCCGGGCGCCCGGCTTCGTCACCGCCAGGGAGGTGAATGCAACTGATCTTATTAACGAACCAGCGCGGATCGGAGTGGACCCCCCCAGGTGACACTATCCATCACGTCAGCCTTACCAGCTCTCCATTACATCAGCGCATTGCAACGACCCGCTGACTCTCCCGAGGGGGGCCCCCAACCGCTTGTCTCCCAGGCCCAGAAGCGTTCTTCACCCACCTCTCTGGAGCCGAGTGCCACCACCTGAGCGGGAGCAGAACCTCTACCGCACTCGCTGATCCCCTCCCCCCTCTCGGCAGACCCCTGGGCCCCATCTGCACGGCGCCAGGCCGCGAGGCACGCAGGGGGAAAACCAGTAAGAGGAAAACAGAGATAGGAAGACCAACGGCGGGGAATATCTTCAGTGACCCCCAGTACCGGCTCGGGTGTGGTCGGAGGTGAGGGAACAGCAGAGATCCATCGCGGGAGAATACCGGAGGGCACAGCCTACCAGGGGCCATTGACAACAGGATTCGTCGGAATCACACGACTGAGAAGGCTCTTCGCGCAGCCCAGAGCCCCCCTAGACGACTTCCACAAACGGTGTGGGCAGTGACAGGCGGCCTCTTCCTCCCCCTTCTACGCATGGCGGAGACCGCATGAGCCATGGTATCTACGCACATCTACCCACACGAGGTGCAATCCTAACTCCAGCTACGCCTTAGGACAGACCGGTGTGACCCGGGGCCCGCACACACAGGAACCTGCCAACCCGGTACACTAGACGAATGTCGAGACTCCCTCCGCAGCAGCTGTGACTCAGGGGCAGGGGGCACCCGCAGGTACATCGAGTGGAGGTGGCCACGAGTGTGCACAGATGGCGGCACAATCACTCTGAAGGTTGTGAGGGCTCCTCCGGAATCATCAAAGGTAACGCATAACAGCACGAGGTGTTTCCCGGCCCCTATCCCTCGACCCAACAGTGGTGGTGCTCTGGGTGCTGGCAGTGGACTGTAACCCAACCATACCATCGGAGGGGCAGCAAATACCGGGACGGGTGCATCCTGCGCTGTGGACCTCTACGAATACCGGCGGACTCCAGCAGGAGGGTAAGGATGATAACGCACAATCGGACAGAGGGGCATACAGAAACTCACCACCGCCCAACTGCGCATAACCCCAAACCGGGATGCAACACGGGAACCTGGCAGACGCCGGCCCACACGAGACAGACCTCCCCAGACCCCAAGTCCACACAATCGGACGTGGAACCTTCCCATACAGCGTTCATGTCCAACAAACTAGATAAGGTGCTGGCGGCAATTGAACATTCGAGAGTAACCATGGAGGACAGATTCGGGGCGCTGGCCACGGTACTTAACCTGCTCAGGGATGATCACAGGAAACTGGCGGACAAAGTAAAGCAAGGGGAAAAAACACTCCACACCATGGAACCTCAACTGCAATTGCAACAAGAAGCCCTGAAAGACCTGCAGTCTAGAGTGAAGATCTTGGAGAGTAAAGCTGACGATTTGGAGGGGCGCTCCCGCCGCAGCAATATCCGAATCCTGAATCTACCGGAGGGAGCAGAGGGGTCTGACCCTATTCAATACATCGAAGCGTGGCTCAAAACGTTCACCCAGGCTAAAGACTTGACCCCTTTCTTTTCCGTAGAGAGAGCGCACCGGGTTCCAGCCCGCAGGCCGCCCCCGGGATCACCACCCAGGCCGTTCCTACTGAAACTGTTACATTATCAAGACAGAGACACTGTCCTTCGGGCTGCTAGGCAGCAAGGGCCACTCCAAGTCGAGGCCAAGCAAGTCATGTTATTCCCAGATTACTCCAGAGCTGTCCAACGGCAAAGGGTGACCTTCTTGGAAGTCAAACGTCACCTGCGCCAAAAGAACATACAATATGCACTCCTGTTCCCTGCCCGCCTTACAATCATCCATGAGGACACTGCACACTTTTTTACAGATCCCAAAGAGGCGAGTGATTGGGTGGAACAACGACTAGCGGGGCTCAACAGTCCCGGAACAACACGCAAAAATCGGTCCCCCAGACAACAGCAGCGACAATACAAAAGGGTCACTCTGAGGCACCTGAGCCCCCGACCTGGACCCTCTGTAAAGACCTCCCCAAGCCTAGAGCAAACTATAGCGGAACGCAGGAAGGTACTGCAAGTGGCAGCAGATTTGGAGCCGACATTGAAAAGCTCAGACGGAGAAAAAGGCCCACATATCGTCACCTCGGAAGAAGAAGTTAGTGACACGAACACCTCCTGAGATGGCTCAGTCACTCCGCCGTTGGTGACTCCTCAAACGGCGGACACGCTGGTCTGAAGGCCGTTATGGGGTGAGGCAGAAGTGAAGTGATGTTCCCATCAAGACCTAAGTACCCAGCAATAGGAAACTGTTATAGACACGTGTGCCGCCATGGCAAAGTACTCTGAATGTTGCTGGATTGGGCGCCAGGCTAAGGCATCACAGTTGGGCGACGTCGAGGGGACTCCCTCAGGCATCCCATGTATATTGCTTCAATGGGGGCAGCCATGAGAGTAATGGCTGGCAGAGACGAAAGGCAACCCCCCTCAGGTTACTCACTAAGGAAAGTGCATAATGTCTAGTTTGGACATATCGCCTCGAGTGATACGTCCCTCCAGTTGGGAATATTTCCCGTTATTTAGTTACACCCTTTACCCCACTACCCGTTCCCAAATAACCCCTAGTGAGACACACGGGCGGGATGCTGAAATGCGCGCAGGTGGTTGGTACAATGGGGAGGAGCCACAGGGGCTAGATCCGACACCACGACCAAACAGTCTACTCTTATTCACTCAACAGTATGACCCACAAGATTCCTAATACAGATATAACGCTCCTTACGCTAAACGTCAGGGGTATGCATACTGCAAGTAAGCGATACGCCGTCTACGCGTATATAAAAAGGCAGCAGGCACAGATTGCTCTCCTACAGGAGACACACTTAACGACTGCTGAGGTAGATCGCCTACGTAAGAAGTGGCGAGGTATTATATGTGCCACGACTTACTCAGCGTTCGCTAGGGGCGCCCTGATTTGGATAAGGCCAGGGACTCCCTTCAGGGAGCATACACGTATAGTAGACAAAGATGGCCGATATGCCTTACTTGAGGGGTTACTGGAGGGCCAGTCGGTACTGTTGGGGAGCATATACGCTCCTAATGTAGAGCAAGAACGATTCTGGAGTCACCTCACCGGGGTATTAACCCAATACACATCCGTCCCGTGGCTCTTAGGAGGCGATTACAACTGTGCTCTAGACCTCCACCTCGACAGATCCCACCTCCCACCAGCGCAATCTCCTGCGCGCAAGCAGACGGAACAATATCAAAAATGGGTAACGCACTGGGCACTGGCGGACGCATGGCATACATGGAACCCAGTCACTAAGCTGTACTCCTTCCACTCCATTCCACACAACCTGCGAGTGCGGCTTGACAGATTTCTCTGCTCCACGGTACTACTTCTGAGAGTCCAACACACTGACTATCTTGGTAGGGTTTTGCCGGACCACGATGCACACATAATGACCCTTAGATGGAGGCCACCTCACCCCCGTGCCCAATTGGAGGCTGCCACGCGATTGTCTCACAGATCAGGTGTTCTGCCACGACCATGGGGACCACATTCGAGAGTATTTCACACTAAATGCCGGCACGGCGGCGTCCAGGCTAATAGAATGGGATGCTTACAAAGTAGCCACCAGGGGGCATTGTATTCAACAGATAGTGGGCATACGTAAAACACTCGAACAATCACTGCAGCGAGCGGAGGTAGCTTTAGCTGCATTAACGAAAAAAAGGCCGACGCAGGTGAGGCCACCCCAACCCAAGTGGCGACAGCCAAGACATCACATGCAGAGGCCATGAGAGATTTACGTAAGTACAACTTTAGGATGTACGCCACGAAGGTACACAGAGAGGGCAATAGAGCTGGGATGCTCCTAGCGTGGCTAGCCAAGCAAGACACAGACATGAAGCCGGTTACGGAACTAATTGATAAGACCGGGATCTCCCGCTATTCGCAGGTAGATATCTTGCACATATCTCACGACTATTACTCGGGTATTTATCAAGCCCCAGCGCAGAAGGACCACCACGCCGTAACCTGCTTCCTCCGCCCGCTGCCCATACCCCGTATCCCGTCAGCAGACAAGACAACCTTGGAGGCGAAGATCGCGTCCCCAGAAGTCACCCAAGGTATTAGAGTATTGGAGCGTAATAAAGCCCCGGGAATCGACGGCTTCCCGTTAGAATATTACAGCGCCTTTTCAGCCCTACTGACCCCCCGCATTGTGGCCATGTATGACGATGCACTAGAAAGAGGCGAGCTCCCAGAATCACTTAGTGAATCTATCATAGTAACCTTCCCTAAGCCGCCCAGAGACCCGATGCTCCCGGCCTCGTACAGGCCCATAACACTACTTAACGCAGACTGTAAAATACTGGGTAAAATACTGGCAGATCGCTATGCCCAAATTCTCCCACCGCTCATTCATCCAGACCAAAGTGGGTTTGTCCCGGGCCGAAATACCTCCCAGAATTTACGTAGGCTGTTTCACAGACAAGATAGGGCAAGTACTCAATTCCCCAATGCAACATGTCTCATTCTAGATCTCGAAAAGGCCTTTGACACTCTCAAGTGGCCATACCTGTTTGCTGTCCTTCGCAAAGTTAATCTGGGGCCTACCCTGATGTCGTATACACGGCTTTTATACAAAGGCCTAACCTCGCGGGTGCGAATGGGTAAATACATCTCAGCTCCCTTCCCGATAGAAAGGGGCACAAGACAAGGGTGCCCCCTGTCCCCCCTACTATTCTCTCTGGCAGTAGATCCCTTGGCGATTCGTTTGCGCCGGGAGGGTGTGACATGGGGTATTCCAATAGCTGGCACAGTACATTGTGTGTCCTTGTATGCAGATGACCTCCTGTTATACGTCCGGGATATTACTAGTGATCTCACCCCAATGTGGACGGCGCTGCAAGACTTTGCGGAGGCCTCCGGTCTCAGAGTAAATTGGGACAAATCCATGATTTACCCGCTGAGTCCACACTTAGCCCCTCTTAACATAACTGCGGGAGATCAGATAATTACCTGGAGCGCTGCCGCGCCCCGATACCTAGGGGTGAGACTGTATCACTCTCCCAAAGACCTGTATGAAGGGAACCACCGTAAGGCACTAGCGGGAATAAGGACGGCGGTAGGCTTCTGGAGAACATTACCTCTAGCCCCTATTGGCCGAGTAGCCCTCGCTAAAATGATTATAGTCCCCAGACTACTCTATCACTTTGCTAACCTTCCAGTGATACCACCGCGCCCCTTTTTCCGGGAGTTGGACACGCTGCTTGCCTCCCTGATTTGGGGAACGGGCCACCATAGGGTAGCACTAACCACGCTGTATCTACCCACGGATCAA
This sequence comes from Calotriton arnoldi, assembly GCA_963921515.1. Classification (NCBI taxonomy): domain Eukaryota; kingdom Metazoa; phylum Chordata; class Amphibia; order Caudata; family Salamandridae; genus Calotriton; species Calotriton arnoldi. The sequence goes on from CAWUFW010002610.1 coordinate 389,632, forward strand.
GGGGGTTTGGGAGCACCATCTTACGAAGCGTACTTTCTGGCAGCGCAGTTACAGTGGTTATCGCACTGGACAGCCGAGCGGCATATAGGAGAGACAATCACTGATGAGGGACGGATACCTCTCCCGGCAATACGGAGAATGCTAATGCCCGGTACCAAACCAATGCGCACTTACCCCCTAAAGGTGTCAATAGCCCGTTCGTGCATGCTGAGGATACACTGCATGTCACGAGACAAGCCCCTATACTCCCCCCTACTTCCACTAGTAGGGTTCCCCCAAAAGGACAAATACTACACTACCCGAGCCCTTCAGGTATGGACTGAACACTCCGTCACTGAGGTGGAATCACTATTTGACGACGGACGGTTACAGACCTATGATCAAATGGTGGCGGACTACGGCCTCCCTCCGGGCCAATTCCTACTCTACATAGGCAACTCTTAGACAGTAGTTATCAATGCTGGGATTTGAATGAGGGGGAACCCCCGACACATCCGGTACTGCACGCAATTCTGCATATGGGGGCGGGTCGACACCTAATTACTTGGCTCTATAAGGCTATCAATCAATCAATCAAAGCATTTATAGAGCGCACTACTCACCCTTGAGGGTCTCAAGGCGCTGATGGGGGTGGGGAGGTGCTGCTACTGCTCGAACAGCCAGGTCTTGAGAAGTCTCCTGAAGGTCAGCTGGTCCTGGGTCTGTCGCAGGTGGATGGGGAGGGTGTTCCATGTTTTGGTGGCGAGGTGGGAGAACGATCTGCCGCCGGAGGTCGTTCGGTGGATGCGTGGAACGGCGGCGAGGGCGAAGTCAGCGGAGCGAAGCTGGCGTTTCGGGGTGTAGAAGGTGAGTCGTTTGTTGAGGTATGCTGGTCCGGCATTGTGGAGTGCTTTGTGAGCGTGGGTGAGGAGCTTGAAGGTGATCCTCTTGTTGACGGGCAGCCAGTGCAGGTCTCTCAGGTGGGCAGTGATGTGGCTGTGGTGGGGGATGTCGAGGATGAGGCGTGCGGAGGCGTTCTGTATTCGTTGAAGTCTTTTCTGTAGTTTGGCCGTGATTCCTGCGTAGAGGGTGTTGCCGTAATCCAGCCTGCTGCTGACGAGGGCCTGGGTGACCGTCCTTCTGGTTCTGGTGGGGATCCATCTGTAGATCTTGCGAAGCATGCGGAGGGTGTTGAAGCAGGAGGAGGAGACGGCGTTGACTTACTGGGTCATTGAAAGTGATGAGTCCAGGATGAACCCCAGGTTGCGTGCGTGGTCGGTGGGGGTCGGGGCAGTTCCCAGTGTGGCCGGCCACCAGGAGTCATCCCAGGCGGAGGGGGTGGAGCCAAGGATGAGGACCTCCGTCTTATCAGAGTTCAGTTTCAGGCGACTGTTCTTCATCCATTCGGCGACGGCCTTCATTCCTTCGTGGAGGTTGGTTTTGGCGGAGGCGGGGTCCTTGGTGAGGGCGGGATCAGCTGGGTGTCGTCGGCGCATGAGATGATGTTGAGGTCGTGCGATCGGACGATGTTGGCGAGCGGTGCCATGTAGACGTTGAAAAGGGTCGGGCTGAGGGATGATCTTTGGGGAAAGCCGCAAGTGATCTTGGTGACTTCGGAACGGAATGGGGGAGGCGGACTCTCTGGGTTCTGCCGGTGAGGATGAGGTGATCCAGTCCAGGGCTTTGTTGCAGATCCCTGCATCATGGAGGCGTGTGCGTAGGGTGTGGTGGCAGACGGTGTCGAAGGCGGCCGAGAGGTCCAGGAGGATGAGGGCCGCAGTTTCGCCGTTGTCCAGCAGTGTCCTGATGTCGTCGGTGGCGGCGATGAGGGCAGTTTCGGTGCTGTGGTTGCTGCGGAATCCGGATTGGGATGGGTCCAGGGTGTTGTTCTCCTCGAGGAAGCGGGTCAGTTGCCTGTTGACAATCTTCTTGATGACTTTTGCTGGGAATGGGAGCAGGGAGATGGGCCGGAAGTTCTTGAGGTCCCTTGGGTCCGCCTTGGGTTTCTTGAGTAGGGCGTTGATCTCGGCGTGTTTCCAGCTCTCCGGGAAGGTGGCGGTGTCGAAGGAGTTGTTGATGATCTTCCGGAGTTGGGGTGCAATGATGGGGCTCGCTTTGTTGAAGACGTGGTGAGGGCAGGGGTCGGATGGTAAACCGGAGTGGATGGTCTTCATGTTTTTTTTTTTTTTAATAACAAATTTTATTTGGTTATTTTGCAGTATATCGGGCGTTCGCCCTATCATAGCGTGCGTAAACAGAGGGATAAGTTTCGCATCGATAACCATTTTCATGATGATAAACATTACCCGCCAAACATGCAGGCAAAACAAAACTTCAAACAATATGCAGACAGTTGTCCGTCTCCGTGATATCGTACATAATGCAGCAGAGTCAAGATATACATTACAACAAGACAATAAGACAATCATATGATATAGCAGGGGTGATATTCGGCAGGGAGCAGAGGATGCCATCTACAGGTCCTCCTCTGGTAGGGGGGGTAGGTCAATACCGCGATATGTCGCACATCGTGACCAAATCTTGCGATGTTTCCTGGGGCAACCCCGGGCCTCAAAGACTGCAATCTCGGCACCCATACATGTGTCCATGGCGCTTTTCCATTTGCCTATAGTCGGGGGAGATGATGCCTTCCACCCCTGTGCGATGTCCCTCTTGGCAATAGTGAGGGCGAGGAACAGCAGATGTTGTTTATAGCGGTTCCCCCGATGTCGTCAGAGGAGTGCAATAGGAATAGCCGTGGATCAAGTGGGAGCACCCACCCCAGCACCTCACTGAGACATGACCGAACCCTATTCCAAAAGGGCTGTAGGGCCGTGCAGGCCCATACCGTATGTAGGAAGGACCCATCCTCTCTGTCGCACCGCAAACACACCGGGGACTGGATGACCCCCATTCGCCACAGTCGTACCCTAGTGTAATATACTCTATGTAAGTATTTAAACTGGATGAGCCTGTAGCGTGCGGAAACCGCCGCGCCCCTCGGGCTGGTTATTGCTTCAGTCCAGTCATCGTCCGTTAAGTCAGGAATGTCTGCCTGCCAGGCCAGTCGGGTTTTGTCGAGAGTGGTGGGAGTGTGGGTCGTCAGTGTTTGGTATATTTGTCTGATTTTGTGTGGTCCAAGGTCCCCCATAAGCAGACGGCCTTCCAATGGCTGGAATTCGGGGAGAACCTCTGTATTTCGGATCTGGGGGGAAAGCGCATGGCGGAGCTGTAGAAATTTAAAAAATTGTGACTTATGAAGGTCAAAGTCTGTCTGCAATTGTTGAAATGATTTTAAGACAGTGCCCCTCATTACGTCCCCTAGGGTCGAAATTCCCACCAGGTCCCACCCCTGAAACCCACTCAATGCGGTAGCAGTTCTGAGGTATGTACCGTGCCACAGGGGGTTTGATGGGTAAGTTTCCTTTCCATCCCATTTGTCTGGTCTTAGCCCTCCATAACTGTATGGCTACCTTTCCAGCCGGTGGCAGATGGTCGAGCCGTGTGGAGCTATAAAGCAAGTGGAGCAGAGGGGTTTGTTCCATTGCAGCGTGCTCAATAGCATATGCTGGATCGGTAGGAGAATTATACCACCATTCGTTAATTACAAGAATGTGAGACGCGACATAGTATGAATAGATATCTGCTGCCGCTATCCCCCCACAATATGTAGATTGTGTACATGTTCGGAGTGCCACGCGAACGGCCCCTCCACCCCAGAGGAAATTTTTTGTATTGCATTCACCTGTGCAAACCAAGCGCGTGGGATAGGATAAGGATAATTTTGGAGGCGGTATAGGATCCGAGGCAGAGAAACCATCTTAATGATGGCTGAGCGCCCATAGAGGGATAGAGGGAGAGCGGACCATATCGTTGTTTCATTCTTGAGACTGATCAACAATGGGGTGATATTATGCGTCCATGAAATCTTGGGACTGGGGGAGATGTAGATCCCCAAATACTTGAACCCATCTGTGGCTCGGGAGAGCTGTGCGGCCCATGTATCACGGCCTTGGAGTCCGCATACTGGAAAGAGGATGGATTTTGGTCTTCATGGTTTTGATGGTGTCATCGTCGTTGACGTGGTTCCAGGAGAGCCGGAGGCTGGTGTGGCTGGCGGGCGGTGAGTCTGAGGTGTCGGCGGCTGCCGGGGGGGTCTGGGTGTTGAAGCTGTCATGGATGTCTGCGATCTTGCGGTGAAAGAAGATGGCTAGGGAGTCGCAGAGGTCTTGCGATGGTGGGATGTCGTTGGCGCTGGAGCTGGGGTTGGCGAGTTCCCTCACGATGTTGAAGAGCTCTTTGCTGTTGTGCGCGTTGTTGTTGATGCGTTCTTTGAAGGAGGTCCTTTTGGCGGTTCGAATGAGTTGGTGGTGTTTGCTGCTGGCGTTCTTGAGGGCTGCGTGGTTGTCCGGTGTCTGTTCGTGGCGCCACTTCTTCTCAAGTCTTCGGCAGGTCTGCTTGGATGCTTGGAGGTCGGTGGTGAACAAGATGGCCCTTCTGTCGTTGCGTCTGTTTGAGGGTTTCTTGATCGGGGCGAGGGTGTTGGCGCAGTCGTCAATCCATTGTCTGAAGTTGCGGGCGGCTGTGTTGGTGTCGGTGGGGTCGGTTGGTGGGTCTCGGGCAAGGGTGGTGATTAGCTGGTCTTCGGTGATCTTTTTCCAGCTTCGGCGGGGGATTCGTTGCAGGTGGTTGTGCGTGGTGAGTTTCTCGAAGGAGAAGTGGACGCAGCGGTGGTCGGTCCAGTGTAGTCCGGTGGTGTGGCTGAAGGTGACGTGGTTGCTTGCGGAGAAGATGGGGTCGAGCGTGTGTCCGGCGGAGTGGGTGGGGGTCGTGACGAGCTGCTTGAGTCCGAGGTTGGCGAGGTTGTCGAGCAGGGTGGTGGAGTTGCTGTCGTTGGTGTTCTCGAGGTGGAAGTTCAGGTCTCCGAGGAGGATGTAGTCTGTGGATGCTAGGGCGTGCGTGCTGACGATGTCGGTGATGGCGTCGCTGAACAGTGCCCTGGGTCCGGGAGGTTTGTAGACGAGGGTTCCTCTGAGGGTGGTGTTGGGGTCGGTATTGATCTGGAAGTGCAGGTGTTCGGCAGCGCTGAGGGTGTCCTCGGTGCTGGTCAAAATTCTGAGGGTATTCCTGTGGACGATGGCGATTCCTCCTCCCGGTCTGTTGGTGCGGTCCCTGCGGGTGATCTTGTAGCCCTCCGGGGTGGCTATGGCGATGTCGGGCGCTGAGGAGGGGTACTGCTTCTGCTTCAGGGAACTGCTTCTTAAGCCGCTCCACACGTTACGGCAGACATAGGAAAACGAGGTAGGAAGGGCATTCAACGATAAGGAATGGGAGAAGGCACTAGAATACCCAAAAAAGGTTTCCAGGAACGCATGATTCAAAGACATACAATTTAACATTCTCCATAGAGCGTACCTCATGCCACAACGCCTTCATCGTTTTTATCCAGACACACACTTTGCATGTCCCCGTTGTCAGACCCCTGAGGCTGGCTTCAAACATATGTTTGGGGATTGTCCCACTATCCAGCAATAGTGGAATAAAATACATCAGACACTCCGAGTGACGACAAACATCACGAACATCTCTACATGGGAAGCGTGCGCCCTCTGGATATTCCGCAGGCAGAAATCTGAAAAAGTACAGGGTCGCTTCGCATCCCTAGCTATTCTTTTGGCGAAGAGGGGACTAGCCATGTATTGGCAGGCCCCAGAGGGGCCCCCGGAAGCAGCCTGGGTGGGTGCGGTGCGAAAGTGGGGTGCAGCAGAAGAAGAGGTGTTGAGGGATGAGGAAGTGAAGGGAACGCGCAAACACCCCATATCTCTGGAGTGGGCACAGATATTGCACCAATTCAAACACGAAACCACACCTGCGGAAGCACCTGAGGCCTCTCCACCCCAGACGCCACACATATCCCCGATCGAACCGACAGCAGTATGTAATAGGCTAAGCCCGAGGACCTAAGGCAGACGCCATATCCAGGCCAACCCAGTAAGCCCCACACGCCGAGCCAGGACTGCCCGTAAAGGCCCCCCCACATACATACGTTCACACTGTGAAGTCCCACTATGACCAACCGCATAATGGATCTCAGCGATACATATCCCCGCCTTCCCCTCACAACTTCCCCAGTTCATCCCCAAAGTTTGAAGTTAATACTCTCCATTGGCAGTTCCACAGCCGGTGATTATCAATAGGGAATGCATTCATCACTCACCACACTTCATAGCGCCCATACGTCAGCATGGGGATAGACATACCTCCGGGCCCTTGGGAAACATACCCAGGCAGGTTCTTACACATGTCTACCAAAGTATTTGGACCTGCTAAACAGGAAGCACCCAGAATGTACCACCGAGAAATGTTATTTGTGTACTGTATGAAAAGCTATTGTAAACTCGATCATCAGCAGATATTCTCCTTTTTGTCCTTACTGCAAACATATGTTGTTCTATTATAATTGTACTACATCAATCTGCTATGTGTTATGCTAAAACCCAATAAACAAATTTTAAAAAAACAAAAAACTGAAGTTATCCAGTATTGGTATCTTTCATAGATTGACATGGGACCCACACACCTTCCCTGAGAGGCTCCCCTTATGACTAGGGGTGTTATTCCCACTTCTGCTTGAAAATCTGAGGAAATCAGCCTCTCTTGGGAGTGTTTTAGAGGGTGCTACCACCTGACTGGCCCTAATTTAAGTTTTGTCCTTTTTTTAAAAAAGGACATAGGCTAGTGCCATTATAGCCTATGTTAGTTATACATACTGCTTTACTGTAGTATATTGGGACTCCCATTTCGATGACGGGGAAAGATTCAAGCATGTGAATCTATCAAAGATACCAATACTGGATAACTTCAGTTACAGGTAAATAACTTATTTTATTTTCTGTCGATTGATCACCCATTGATTCCATAGAAAGAAAGCTTCCTTCAATGGCCCAAAGGAGTAGGTGCTATCGGAGGAAGGACATTACACCTATTTTGAGTGGATGATGTAACGTCTTTTTTTGATGGCCATCTTCACCTAGAACATCCTGGTGGTGCGAGGCAGAAAAAACAATAATGCCCCCCACACCCTGGGTTTTTTTTTTTTATAATGAACCCCCGCTTTGGTACTTTGTTTTTGAAAAGCAAAAATTTTGGAAAAGTCTGGTGAACCACCATCAAAACTGACGGCAGCCATCCACCAAGCTTTTTCTTACATTGAAAAGGAACCACGGTGATGGTGGTTCCTTTCAATGTACAGAGATGTCCATTGGTCTGGATAGTCCGTTAGACCTCAAACCAGGCTTTTGGGGCCTTTTTTAGAATCTGGCCGATAGAATATTCCATCAATTGGTCACGGATACCCTGTCCACCATATTACAAGTGCCATAAGCTGTAATGCACTTGAAATACAACAGGCAAGATATCTTTCATATTTTGACAGACTATCCCATCCGCCAAACTCTAAATAAGGCCTTTAATCTTGATTGCAGTTGTCTGCATCCTTAATGTGGCTGTTAAAGTAAACCTATAAAATCCAATTACATTTATTAAAAGGTACCAATGTGTACAAAAGATTTCGTTTTTTAATTATCTTATTTTTTATTACAGGGGCTTCTGATATGACCAAGGCACTGCTTATAGGTTTTGGCGTTGCTATTCCATTGGTGATCATCATAATCATTGTGATAGTAATTAAAAGGAAATCAATCAAAGCATGTTTTAAAAAGTAAAGGGTATGTGCTTTTTGATCCCATATGTGTTAGATATTTGAAAAAAAACATTTTAAATAAAATTATTGTAGTCCCACAATGAATATTGAGAAGAAATGTAATTTTACTTCTGATGTTTTCTGATGACTTTTCGAGCCATATTTGACTATCTTTTCCTGATGTCCAAAAACAGGAGAAAAAAATATCTCCCTTTGAGTGGGTTGCTCTTTATTTACCAACCTTCTTATTGAATTTTGGCATGTTCTATTTTCTCAACTAGAAAGGCAAAAATACAACCACATACAATTCAAAGAATTGCTAATTATAGGGGCATTTCATAAAGGCATTTTGGAGTATCCTGTACCCTTTTACGTATTCTTGCAAGCCTTTTTTAATTAACCCTAAAAACCTCCATTATTACTATAAAAAGACAGGCACCTGAAAGTACCTTTAACATCAGATGCCCATCAGAGGCAGCTTAAACTCTGTATTGGTTAATAGCTAAAAAAATCTCTACTAGTTAAGCTCTGATGTGCAAGGTCTACAGCACTGGTAGCAAGGCACACACGCTGCTCACCAGTGCCCTCAAAGGGAAAAATAACAGATTCAAGATAATCAGGTTAAAAGACAGACAATAATCCATTAGATATGGAGACAGGGAAAAGTAAAGCTATTCAGATAATATTATACAGACTTGTATACAAACGCACTAGAATATAAAATGCCCGACCAATCCTGAAGGAAAGTTTAACTTTTATTAAGGACATGGATTATTCATTTTAATGCTCCACATCCAAAAACCAGGAGAAGCAATCCTTTAATCACAGTGCAACATATCACATATAACAGTCCTCAACAAAAAACTCTTCCTCCTTCTTTGTGCCTCTACCTAAATTGTAGGACATCCTTGGCCTCCTATTGGCAGTCTTGCTCCTCATCCATTCCTATTAGAAAGACAAGTTGGAGTTTTCTTTCCTTCCACCTTTCTACGCATTCACATCTTTGTACTGTTATGATAATTGTTTGTCTACATTACAGTATGCATTCAAAATGCCAAAATAAAGTTTCTCTTCCAGGGGACACTCATCAATAGTCATAAGCACTAAATAGTCCCACACACACACAGGGACCCAAGAGCATATACAAAATACATATATATATATATATATATATATATATATATATATATATATATATATATATATATATATATATATATATATATATATATGTATGTTTGAAAACTTAATAAAAGTACAAAGTACCCTCAAACATACATATATATATGTATATAAACATGCAACCTAAATAACCAAATAGGTTAAAATGCCAAATTTGCATTGAAATTTTCATTTAAAATAAACATATATTAATTTAGCATTTCTGTAACATAGAACATGCGCACTTTCACTATTAAAACATAGCCTTTTTTTGTAAAGAAAAAGGCAAAGTTAGCCTATAGGAGGCATAGAAAAACCATAACAGAATAAACTGGCGCCCTGCCTTTAAGACCTCGAAGACCTCCATGATCCTATCATGCCCAACAGGTGACAGTTAGGTCAGTTCTTTTTTCTGGCTCCTTCTGTGAGGATCCTGGAGCATTGAGCTCATCAGTTTTTGACTTTTCTGTCAAGAACATTATCTAGAAGTAATTTTTTTGACCTTCATTCGACAGTATTAATTTCAAGCTGTACTTTTAACCTGTTTTCTGACTATTTTGCCATATATTTCAGTCAGAAATGCCAGCTTTATTTAACAAATGTACTTCGTGTGGAAAAAAGATGCCAAAATCCGATCCACACTCTGTCTGTATTGTATGTTTGTCATCTTCTCACCAGCCAGACAAGTGTTACTACTGTCAGCTGTTTTCCAGAAGGACTCTGAGTGACAGAGAAAGAATCAAGCTGCATGATATACAGAAGAGAGGAAAGGTGGAATCTGCAAGCAGTCTTAAAGGGTCTCAACAACCTTTCAAAGAGCCCTCCTCTCACAAAAGATCTGAGCACAGGGGCAGAAAGGAAAAGAGCAAACACTGCTCTACTCAACGTCGATGGAAATGAGGTCGACGTCACAACAGATTCTTGTGTGCTCTCCGTCGGCATCACGATCAATGTCTGAATGGTCTCTGCAGCATGCAATGACGTAGAGTGAGAAATCGCCGTCGAGACATTCAGTGCCAAACCCGTCAACGAAGAAAAAGTAGGCGTCGAGACCGCTTACTTTGGTGTCAGGTGCTGAAGTCTACAGATCGTCGTCACAGTCAGGGATACCTAAGTCGACATTGAAAAACAGGCTTGGGTCGGCGTTGAGAACCACGCCACCAGTTGACGTCGAGAACCCAGGTAGATCCGCAATGACGGTCGACGTCGAAAAGTCCACCAACGATAGGACATAGACGTTCAGCATTGAGAGCCTCGCCATCGTCCAGACATAGACGGTTGACGTTGAAAACTCTGCCAATGTCAGGACATACACATTCAGCGCCCTCATCCAGACATAGACGGTCGCCCTCATCCAGACATAGACGGTCAATGTCGACAGCTTTGTCGATGTCAAGACAAAGATGTTCAGCATTGAGACGGTCAACGTTGAGACCTTCGTCGTCACACCTGTCGCCACCGGCAAAGAGACAGCCGACTTCTAGTTCGCCCGAAGAAGATACACACTCGGCGTCCAGAGTCATACCGACGCCGAGACCTTCCTTGACGTCAAGAGAGGTACAAGTTGCTGAATTGCAGAGATGGGCGTCTGGATATAGGCAGTCGATGTCGAGGGGGACATCATCCTCCTCAGGAATCAGGATTGTGCAGTTTACTTTGGAGGGATCTCCGATTCGGGAGAAACAGACTCCACCGGTCAACCTTTCACCATGCTAGTTAGAAAGCGTGAAAAACTGGAGAGTACCAAGACATAGTCCAGGTTCGGACCTTTCGCAAATCTACTCACCTTCTAGAGAATTCCTTGCAGGGTTGAAGAAGGTCTACCCTCTGGTTAAGTCTCCCTCTCTTCCTTGGGAGCTTAATGTAGTTCTTTCTAAATTAATGGCCCCCCCTTCGAACCCATAGATAAAGCGTCCCTACAGCACCTGACTTGGAAGACCACTTTTTTAGTGGCAATTACCTCTGCTCACAGAGTTAGTGAGATCCAGGCTCTGTGTTCTAAGGAGCCTTATCTAATTTTCCATTCCAACAGGTTGGTATTAAGAATACATCCTAGATTTTTGCCAAAGGTTATTTCTGATTTTCATATTAATCAGTCTATTACCTTGCCAACTTCCAGAGAATGCGTTACATTCACTTGATCTTAAAAGGGTTTCTAAATTTTACATTGATAAAACCAAGGATATAAGGAAATCTGACCGTTTATTTATAAATTATGGTCGCATGCACACTGGTTTTCCTTACTCCAAGCAAATTATCACTAGATGGATAGTCTTTTGCATTTCTTTCTCTTACCAGTTAGCCAACAAACAACTCCTTGGTAAGCCTATGCCTCATTCTACGAGGGGCTAAGGCCTCCGCTACAGCCCTTCTTAGAAATGCACCTATTGCTGAAATATGTAAAGCAGCCACATGGCGATTGGTACATACTTTTGCTCGCCATTATTGCTTGGATTTCGACACTCAGGCAGATGCCCAGGTTCAGCAGGCCTCTTAAAGGAACCTTTTTGGGTAATGTACCCTTATTGTTGTTAACTGCTTTGGTGTTCATCTGCAGACGCTAGGGATGGACTTGATATTCTATTCAGTGCTTATGACTATTGATGAGTATCTTAACCACAGGACCTGAAAACGATCCAGGACAGGGAACTAGAGGCACGGGGTATTAGGAGTAGGCAGCCTCCACCTCAAACTGATTACCACAAAAAGCCTCTCCTAGTTATTGACCTAATTGCTATAATGTCTACCATATGAGTGTAGACATCTCACAAAAAGTGAAAGACTGGTCTCACACACCACCTGGTGTCATGCTTCATCATTGACCAGTCCTCGCCCTCTAAAAACTTGGTTTGATAGAGGGCGGGCATACACCTGAAGACAGGGATGCACTTCTAAAACTAAGTGGGGGCCCTTAACAAAAAAGTGAAGTTAAAAAGCCATTACGGATGTCAAACCTCTTTTAATATGACTGACATCTGTATGGGGTTTAAAAGAAATGATCGGTGTGTTGGGGATATCGTGGTCCCCCACCGTATAACTAATGGTCAACATGTTTCTGCCTAGTGGCCCAAACGGGTCCGTGGCATTCATCAGGACCTATCATACACCAACGGGCTCCTACCTTACCATTCAGTGTAGGTGAGGTATCCACTACGTGGGGTGATCAGGGTCACCCTCCACAGTTTTGCGGCTGTATTATTCCAGCCCTATTCCCTAGGACCTACTTGCCCCATAGGTAGAGTGAGAAAGGAGGACCCCTTAGGTCACATGCCTGTTATTGAAGGGATCTCCCGCTGCTGCACCTATGTCTGCATGTCTCACCTCCTCGCCGGTATTGATGAGTATCCCCTGGAAGAGAAGGATAAGTCACTTACCTGTAAACCTAGTTCTCTTCCAGGAGTATACTCATCAAAATCTTAAGAAACCCTCCCTCCTCCCCGGAGGAATACCATATGTAGCAGCACGCTTATGGCTTATTATCATTACACAATGTAATACGCCTTAAAAAAAGACCTGACCTAACTGTCACCTGTGAGGCATGAAGGGATCAAGGAGGTCTTGGAGGTCTTAAAGGCATGGCGCCAGTTTATTCTGTTATGGTTTATCTATGCAGCCTATGGGCTAAGAATGCATCCTATTACTTTGCCTTTTTCATTACAAATAAGGGGCTATGTTTTAAAAGTGAAAGTGTACATGTTCTATGTTACAGAAATGCTAAATAGATATATGTTTATTTTAAATGAAGAATTCAATGCAATTTTGGCGTTTTAGCATCTTTTGTTATTTAGGCTGCATGTATATGTATGTTTATACACATATATATGTATGCTTGAGGGTACTTTGTACTTTTATTAAGTTTTTAAACATACTAATATATTGTGATCAAGACACCGTGAGTGTCGAAACGCGTAATGGCTGCTGAGGTCTCTGCAGGAGCGGAATAAAATTTTGAAACTGCTACAGCTGGGTCCGTGCTTCACTTTCTTGGCACAATCGGCGAGACATAGGTGGAGTGTGACGCATACTTATATATATATAAACATCCAGAGAATGCAAGGCACCGCTGCAGAGGCAGTCCGTGACTACACAGAGAGACCAGATCACGGCATCGATGTCTCAGTGCACGCATGACTTGGGCTTGTGCGGCTGGGCGTTTGGGGACCAAGGTGAAGGATTTATTTCGACAGCAACATTGTGTTTTTCACCAAACTGTATCTTATAACATGCTCTGAACAATTCCAACATCCAGCCCTCACTACGAGATGAATCAAGACCGGTATAGGATACTTACCCAGTCAGCCGGAATGGTGCTTGCTGGGAGCTGCAGTCCACCGATGTAGGCTGTAGTGTTGTGCTAATTGTAGCCCCGGCCCAGCTGGATTCTCACCAACGAGAGAGCGCCTGAACATCTTAAAAAAGGGGATTGGAGGAATTCCATGTTGTAGAAGGCATTTGACAAAGGCATACTCGCCGAAACGCGCCATGCCACTGTTCCTGGTATCCCCGCTGTGTCCCTCCGATTGCTTCAGGAAGAAGAGATCGTTTTTGTATATATATATATATATATATATATATATATATATATATATATATATATATATATATATATATATATATAACCTACTGGCGGTCGCCAGTAGGTAGTTATAGTTAGGACCTATTTTCCATAGGAAAAGCGTTTTTGATTTGCCAATATCTTTGGCGCCGTTTGACGAATCTTCATGAAATTTTCCAAAAACAGAGTTGCACCGCTCAGTTTGTGTGTTGAAAGTTTCGGGGTGATTCGTCAAGTGGGGTTTGACGAAAAAGGGGGGTCCCAAAGCGCATTTTCTCCATGTTCATTTTCATAGGAACTTTATTACAGGCTACAGCCCGACCTGCTGAACGGATTTACACTAAATTTGGCAAAAAGGTAGGTCTTGGTTTAAAGTGCGCCCTTTTTTTTAAGTGGTGTAAATCCGTTCAGTAGTTCCTGAGAAATTTTAAAAATATCGATATCCGAGCACCGAGGAGGAGTCGCGAACCCTCCCGAGCACGAGCTCAATTTTGATAGGCTGCCAACACTCCAAACCAGAATGTGTTGGCAGCCATCTTGTGACTCAGTAAAACCGAGTCACAAGAAAAAGGGTGAAACAAAGATAAAAAACATGAAACGGGGGCAGGGTACAAACACCCTGACCCCCCAGGCGCATTGTAAATTGGGGGATTAAGTCCCCTTCAATCCTGAGGGTCCCTGGGGGCCAACTAGCCCACCAAGTACCTCCAGTAAGCGCCACAGAGCGGTGGTCTGAGGCCACGCCCCTATATCACTGATGTCATTTGAGATGTCATCAGTGATGTCATCAGTGATGTCACTAACCATGTCATGAGTGATGTAATATGTGACGTCATCAGCAGTGCATTGCGGGGGCGCGAGTTATAGTTAGCTGAACTAACTATAACTACCGAATTTCACTGGTTTTGTACGAGTGAAATGTCCAACTAACTATAACGTCCCTGAAACCTGTGGTTTTTTCAGTGAATTTCTAAGGTTTTTTAAATGCTAATTTCTAACTATAACGTGCCTGAAACCTATGGTCAGTCAGTCAGTCAAAAATACTTTTATTGATTCGTTAAAAATCATAAAAGGATGGCAAACCATCATAAAACACTATACTTTAAATGAGCATTTTTATTTTTTATTTTTTTTTAAACATAGAAGAAAAAAGGCCTTAGGGTCATGACCACAATTAAAAAACTAACAGATATTACAATACATTTAGAAATGGCAGCCAGCGAATTATTTATTGGCTGCTTGGCATGAATCAGTTTTTTCCAGTTCCTTTGCTGCTATTTTCCAGAATTTTATGGCGCTACAAGACAGGGGAATCGAAAACCCTCCAAGACACCTGATGACTGCGGCTCTACATGTTCTTATCTGTTCATTCCTTAAAATCTCCCGAAGAATGGATTTGCGGGTTTTCAGTAAAAAGGGCAAGTACATAGTAGGTGTAGTAGTGACTCCTCCCTTGACCACAGAGGCGACATTCCTTAGATGGCCATGTATGTTTCCATGTTGGGGTCAAATCCTTTGAGGGGAATAATCCCATTCGTAGCAACATCAGGTAGTGCTTTTTATGGTGGGGGAAATGTTTGATCAAATACTGTTGCGGCTTCAGCCTCTGGTAGGCCTGTATCACCGCCCAGGCATGATGTTTTTTTACAAAGATCATTCTATCTGTTGTTAAAGAGATCCACTTGATTGCAGTATTCACCACGCTTTTGAATCCAACATACGTTACTGGTGTTAACCAGGCCTCCTCTAGCTGTAATGCCGACAAAGATTCCTTCAGGATTGTCGTGATTGAATTAGCTAGTCTTGCTTGATTTTCAATCTCAACCAACAGCGGTGGGCTAGAGTGTTATCTTCTGCCTCCCTCATCCTCCAATAATACTTTACTAAGGCTCCTTCTCTGGCCATGATCTGGTTTTTTAGTCCGAATTCTAAACTAATTTGTTCCTGTGAAGTGTGTAGCGGTATTAAAAACAGTCTTTTGAAAAATGTTGATTGTGCTGTATTTAATATTGTAGCATCTTTAGTATTCAGGAGTTCTGAGCCATACGAGATGGAAGGTAGAAATTTTGCGGCGATCACTTTTAGCAGATGACCGGTAGAGCAACCTAGGAGTTTTTTCCTCAGGATTTTAAAGGCAAATAACAGTTGTTTAGCTTTCGTGCGTTCTTGTTCCACGTGTTGCTTAAAATTGAGCTTGCAATCTAGCAGGAAGCCTAGATATTTATAGAAAGCAACCTGGGCCAGCGATTGTTCTCCCAATTTCCAGGAAAAGGTGTGCCTTTTCAATAATTTATTATGTTTTGAAAAACGCATTACTTTTGTCTTTTGATGATTGATCGTGAGTTGGTTCAAGGTGGTGTAGGCTCCTAATCCAGTGATCAATTTCTGCAGGCCAGCCAGAGTTTGTGCTAGCAACACAATGTCATCTGCATATTGGAGGCACGGTGTCGGTATTTTGCCCAACTTTGTGGGGTCAGCTGGGATTGACTGGAGGCACTCATCGAGATCGGAGGTGTAAATATTAAACAAACAAGGTGCTAAAACGCATCCTTGTTTTAGCCCGTTTAGTGTTGGAATCTTACCGGTTACGCTAGACCCATCTCCTTTCTTAATTTGGACCCACGTATGAGAGTACATATTGATAATACCGTCCAGGAGTCTAGGCGGGACCCCAAAGGCTTTCATTTTTGCCCATAGAGTGGCTCTTGGAACTTTATCGAAAGCCGCTTTGAGGTCTACAAAGCAGGCGTACAGAGGCCTTGATTTTGCAAAAGCTTCGTTGGCTAGAAGGGTAACCACAGAGATGTTCGTAAGGGTGCCCATCCCAGCCCGGAAACCAGTTTGCGTGTATGGTATTAGGTTTATTCGACTGACCCATGCCTCTAACTCTACCAGGAGATTAGATGCGTACATTTTTCGCATCCACATCTATCAGTGCGATCAACCTGTAGTTGGAGGGATCCGAGCGGGAACCCGACTTGTAGATTGGATTAAGGATGCTTCCTCTCCAGGACTCAGGGATCAGCATGTCAGCTATAGCTTTGGAAAAAAGAGGAGTCAAGACTTGAGACCAAAATGGGGGGTCATGCCGAAACAGGGCATTTGGTAATCCGTTCGGACCTGGGGCTCCCTCAGACTTTAAATTTTTTATGATTTTCAGGACTTGAATGTCTGAAAACAACACAGAATCTTCGGGGGATTCATGGTTCATGATGTCGTTGACTTTACCTCGACCTCCAGCCTCCTTCCCTGTTAATGATCTGCTATTTGGGGCCGATAGGAATGGAGTTTTGTTATATAAAAGTTCGATATGAGCTCTCCAAGTGGCCTCCAATATATCCGAATTATTATGTCGATTCCGACCATTGGTTAGTTGGTTGATTTGTTCCCAGAAGAGCTTGGAGTCCCCTAATTTACAAGCATAGAGAAGTTTCACCCAAATATGTTCTTGGTACACTTTTTTGGTAAATTGTATGTCCTTTTTTAAACTTTTTTCTTGTTTTTGAAATTAAAAGCAGGAGTTCCTGGTGGCATTCTGGTCCCTGGGATCGTAATTGTCTGAGGTAATTATTTAGTTGTTGTTTTTGTTTCCTCAGGCTATTGGTGAACCAGGCTGCCCCTTTTAGGCTTCCTGCTTTGTGGGCATGGGCATGCTTAGAGAATTTCTTGTTAATTTCATAAATAAAAGAGTCCCAAGCTTTTATGGTCAGTGTTTCAGAGTTGGGTCTTTCCAAGAGACTAATGTATGTACTTGTGATGTCCTCGATGTTATCCTTATTCCAGCGGAGGCGTTTTAGGTTATAACATTGTGTTAAAGATGATAGCGCCTTTGCTTTCTCTGAGGTTGCAAAGGATTTTAATAGAGTAAAGGATTGCGGTTGATGGTCACTTTCTGCCCTGTCTTTTATTTGGAAGTTCGTGATATACGGGAGAAGGTCGTAATCCGTAAAAGTGTAATCAATGGTAGATCGTGTTTTTTGAGTAACCCTGGTGTATGCTGCGGGCCGGTCGGTCAAGCCTTGACCATTGAGTACACACATTGAAAGATCTTTCAAGCGGGCTGCACATTTCTTACCAGATGAGTCCTGTCGGTTAAGGGCTGGGGTGGCCACTGTTTTGCCCTTACTCCTGGCATATTGTAGATTCATATTGAAGTCGCCCGACAGGATGATTTTAGCATCTGGATAGGCGAGTTTTAATGTTATTAATGAGGTAATTAATTGTTCAGTTCTTAACCTCTTTTGTTTGGATGCGGGGTGAATATAGATGTTTAATATGAGCAGGGTATAGGACACCAAGACGTCTGTTTTGACACACAACAACCAAGAACAATCTAAATCTATAATAGAAGCGTGCCATGGGATTTCTGTTGAAATAAAGATAGAGAGACCCCCTTTTGCTCTTCCATATTTTTTGGCTCTCTTAGCCGGGTTCAAGAATTCTTTGAAACCAGTTATTGGGGATGGAGTTATCTGCCAGGATTCTTGAAAAAGAAGAATGTTGTATTGTGTAATAAAGTCCATGAAATCGGGGTCTTCTAATTTTGAGTGAAGGCCATGCACGTTCCAGGAACAGATGTTACAACTTTGATGTGCGTGTGGAGCTATTAGTGAGGTTGTTCATGCCATTCCCAAGGGTGTGCCTTCTGTGTTCGAGTCCCAAGGACCCGAAAACTTACTGGCTTCAGGATGATCAAAGGTGATGGTAATTTTCCTGGCCGGGTACTCTTTATCCCTTATTTGGCTATGACGATCCGGGCCTTTTGCCCCTTTTAAGAGACTCGCAATATAAGAAGGTAGTTGTAATGGACTAGGATAACGAGGGGGGATTATCTTTTTTAACTCGATTCCCCATTTGGCGAACAAGTCCTTCTGCTGCCAAATCTGTTCGATGAACATATTGTTGATGAATGTGGCTGTTGTGAATTCTCGACCAGTGAGGCTCGGGTTTTGATTAAACTCAATACTTTCAATGTCATTGGTATTTATATGGCTTAGAGGTGGAAGAGCTTTAAATAATTTGAGCAAAACACTTCTATTAAGAATGTCATGCATTCCCCTTGAAACATATTTTGGATTAAAGACCAATTTGTTGTTAACTGGAGGATCATGCTGCGATTCAATGACTGAGGTCCTTTCCGTTTCTTTTTTCGCCACCGTGGGCTCTCGGAAGATCTGGGGTAAATCTCGTGGTTCTGGAGTTTTCTTTTGTGGGAGGATTTCATCTCCCCTATTTATTTCCGGCACTCAGCTTACGTCTGTGCCAATTTCCTCAGCCAGGATAGGCACACCCTGGGTTGTTTTCCTTATTGCCAACTTGGAGCTCCTCGCTGTTAATTGTGTAGCCTGAGTTTTTGAAATATGTTTTTCCGTCCCAGCTACGGGTTTGAATAAACTGTATATTTTTTCTAGCGGGGGTGGCTCCCTTGTATTATGGTTTGAAGTATTAGACGTGACGGGCAGATTAGGGGATGAGGTCGGTCGCTCCTTAAGGATTACTACTTCCATGCTGTTTTGAGTTACATTGTCTTCTTGATGAATTCCATTTTGGACTGATGTTGCCAGGGATGAATCTTGTACCTGGCTTGTTTGTTTGCGCTTTCTGGACTTTCTCAATCGTTTTCGTTCCCGCTTTGATAACAACTTAGGTACTTTTAGATGTCTTTCAGGAGACTGGTTGCATTGATCTTGAGATGAGAGGTCCTGGTCGCCTAAGTTATCGAGAACACTTGATGGATTGAGTGTAAATGATGTTGACTTGGAGGTTGACTCTGTTTCGCTACTTTTTTGCCCCACTAAGGGATTAGGACATTCCGAATCTGTTTCCTTTGAGGCTGCATGTTCTTTCTCTACTGTTGTTGCTTTTTCTTTCTCTATTGCTGTTACAGGCATGGTTAAAACTCCCCTTGTTGTACTCAATAGTTCAGTAAGTATGGTTGGAACAGAGGCTAGTTTATCAATTATTCGGGTGCAGTGACAGTGGCACGTTTGAAAAGCTGTTTCCCGATCTCGCTGCACCTTCAGGATCATCTCATTAAAGCTATTGAGCTTTTGTTCGACCCCCTGAACATGAATTGCTAGAATATTTAAGAGGTCTACTTGAGTGTCCAGTTTGTCTGCATGGAGAATCATTGCTTTGCCGATTGTGTCCATTGTGCTTAGCAGGTGGGGCCAGACTGGAGACGTTGATGAGAGTGAGCTTGCACGGTGGTCCCGGTGGGGCGGTTGCCCTGGGGATGGCTCGCTCAAACAACCTGAGAACCTGTTGAGTGATGCCTTGTTTTGAATGGATGGTGTCTGGGAGACTAATCCTGAGTAATTTAATTGACATGTCGGCGCATCATTTGGTTTATCCTGACAAAAGTGCTCTGCTATTTCCGGCATGTGGAAGGGTGAATCAGAGTGGACTTGGATGTCGGAGTTTGAGTTTGAGTTGGCTACCCCCTGATTGATGGGGGAGTGGGCCCCCGGCGATGGATCTAGCATGCCCGAGGGACTCGAAGTGGTTGTATTGTACTGATGTACTGGGTTACTTTCAATGTGATAATCTTGAACACTGTGGCCGTTATGACCACTGTGTCCAGATCGAGATTGTTGTTGTTGGGACTGGTAAGGCAAATCCGGGTAAGGCGGGTGGTGATGGAGTAATACCTCAGTTACCTGGGAATTTTTCCTTTGATGAATCTCCAGAGGGCAGAAAGTTTTGGGAGTTGGTAGTTGGGGGCATTGAATTTCTTGGTTTTTATCGCCCGTGATACCCAATCCCATGTGCCAGAGGTCTTTATTTTCTTTCCATTCAACCCCACTATTAGTTGTACTTGTACTTCTGTCCCCTGGTGAGGACGTGTTGGCATCATTTTTTTTTTGGAAGGCTTTATCATTGTTGATTAAATTAATGGGGTTGGTAGCTTTCATAACATAACGACTCCTGTTTTCCTCCGTTGTTTTAATAGCAACCTTTAAGAAGCCCGTTATCAATGCCCGTTTACTGCTATTCGGGCAAGGGTTGTGCCTATTAAGGGCCGTACGGGTTGCCATACGGGTTGCCTTCTTACTTCCGACACACTTGGCTTGTGGAGCGGCCTCTGCGGAGGTTTTTTCTGTAGTTTCCAAGATGTTCGCCATGGTAGATGATACATCTATTATTGGTCCGTGCTCGTACCGTACTTCTGTTGCTTCTATTGCTTCTATACCCTCTGTGTTTAGCGTGCCAGGATTTACCGGTGACTTACCAGAAGGGTTATGCATTTGGGCTATGATATTGATCAAGTCTCCTTCCTTGTCCTCGTCTTTATCCTCATCTTTTCCGTTTTTAACTGGGGCTTGCAAGTGTTTGTCTTTTTTGTCACCTCCTCTTATTCTCCCTGACCGCATTACTGGATTTTTACCAAGATGTTGCCAAGATTTTAGGGGCCCGCACTCTTTCCCACGCTCTTTTCCGGACTTTCCGGGCTGTAGCGTTTACCAGCCACTGTGTTGTTCAAACTGATCGCTAAGTCTGAGCCGGGACACTGAGCACTAAACGTTTGTGTATCTGCACGTCAGGCCGAAATTAGCTTGAAGGTGATTGTACAATTAGGGTCTTTAAGTGGTTATTATTGCTAGAATGAGGCCTTCCGGGAAAGGCACGGTTGAATTATCTCTCCCAGAGGCGTGGAGTTCGTTTTTTTCCCCTTCTCTTTCTGGCAGCGTAGCTAAGGAGCGGCTGTAGGGCAAATTTTGGACAAGTTTTGAGGGGGGGCAAGCCGGGAGAGCGGGATCACCGGGTCTTAATCAGGCCGTTCACACTCGCTGCGGCTGCAGCTTCCCACTTACCGCTTGCCACTTGATTGCTGCCACAATGGTGCCACGATGGTGCTGCCTGTTGCGGGGACTCGCTCCTGGCGGTGGTCTCTTGAGCGGCCCTGGAGCAATTCTGAGCAATTCTGAGCAATTCTGAGCCTGCTGAAGCCCGCTGAAGCTGCTGCTGTTGTATGGGAGCACCACGACGTCCTCCATGGGATATCCACGCACTTGGCAGGGCCTCCGTGCATGGTGCAGGGAGTTGACGCTCTCAGCCGCGCTCCCACCTCACCTGCTTTCCGTGAATTGATGGGTTGGTAAAGCGCCCCCGTGCCCCCCGCACCCCTGCGGTGTGTGAAATACGGGGGGCCGCAAGCAAGGGGGGGGCGCAGGCTGGGAGCAAGGGGCTGAAGTCTAGGGTCTGGAGCAGCCGGCGTCCTCCTCGCGCCTCCCTCACGCCAACTCGATCAGCCAACTCGATCAGCGC
This sequence comes from Calotriton arnoldi, assembly GCA_963921515.1. Lineage (NCBI taxonomy): Eukaryota > Metazoa > Chordata > Amphibia > Caudata > Salamandridae > Calotriton > Calotriton arnoldi. Next base: position 411,297 of record CAWUFW010002610.1, read on the forward strand.
GAAAACCTATGAATTTCAAAGGTTTTTTTAATGCTAATTTCTAACTATAACGTCCCTGAAACCTATGGTTTTTTCAGTGAATATATATATGTGTGTGTGTTTTGTATATGCTCCAGGGTCCCCACGCGTGAGTGGGACTATTCAGTGTCTATTATTTTGATGAGTATACCCCTGGAAGAGGACTAGGATTACAGGTAAGTAACATCCATCCTTATATCCAACTGTTATTTTTCTTTTTATATCTTGGGCGAGTTGCTTTTTTCCTGCAACAATGGGGGACATAACTCTTGCCTTCATCCTTAATGGAATTAAAATTTTCCTTCAGGATAGGAATGCCACGCCATCAATGGTGTGAAATAGAAATTCTTGAATGTTGAATCTGTGAACCATTCGTCCACATTCAACATGTCTTCCAGTCATCACCCTAAAGAGAAGGCTTTTGAGTCTGTAGCTCCTCTTACAGAGTGAGCCCCAAATCTGGAAATATCCAATCCTGCTTTACTTATTACAGAGCAAACCCATATCGCGATCTTCGGACAGATACTTGTCTGTAAGGCTTCTTAATAAATAAAGATAAGCAATTGTTTTGTCCCGTTAAGACTGATCTCCTCCGTCATAGCTTTCTAAGCCCTATTACATCTGACCACACGTAGTTTTGTGTTATCTGGAACACCAGATAGGACACAGTGCCGGTATTGAACTTAATTCTCCTTCAAACTGTAATAATGACTCCTTCTAGTATAATTGCAAAAATGTCTAGCACCTGAACATCTGGGAATCTTTTGTAGGAAATAGGGCACAGCAACATACTGGTTCTCTTGCCACGGCTCCAGATGATTCAGGACAGAGTTCACATCTCACAATTTGGCATACCTTGATTCTGAGGGGAAATATAAACAAATGACTTAGAGAAACTTACACACCAAAGTATGTTCTGCCGCTGGCACTCCGGCAGCTGCAAATTTCTCACCGTTATAGCCAACCTCAGGCATTGATAGTTCTTTAAGCTAACCCGCTTTCTGCCAATTCTGAAGGAAAAACCCTTATCTCTACTATATCTGTCCCCAGACTCCATCCCACACACCAACTGAACCACCGTCGCCATGCTGAGCTCAACCGTTTGAGCGTAGTACCCGTCCAGGCTTTCCTGACGACATTTGTAGCAAGCTCTAAAAAGCCCCTGCATTTCCCACCATCTCCCATAATCTTCCAGGCCATCAATCAGAGTGTTCCTTTCTGTACCAACTGGCATTCTGACAATCCTTCAGAATATTCAAATTATGGGGAGAAGGATTGGAGAATGCCAAGAAAGTTCCAGATAAACTGGAACCCAAATTCATGCACTTCACAACGGTGTCAATAGAATCATGTTCGCCTTCTGTCTTCTAAGCTGCACCTTCATTCTTGCAATGGGGAGAATCCAAATTTCAGGGTTTGACTCTATTCCTGAGTTTAGGCACCTGTGGCTTCGGACAGCATGTCTGGTCTCCAACTGAAGTACCATAGGAGCTGATGGTCCAAGGTAGAGTGAACCGGTCTTTCTTTCTTAGTCCCAATCTGTTCATTATCATCTGAAAGACTCCTAGTTTCAGTTTACAAGCTGCCTTCACATGCCTGGAGCTGCATTCCACAATGGTGTTCTGCTTCCCTAGTAGGCATTCTGCTGTAACTGAAATCCTCCTGTTCAGGCAAAAATGCTAGAAGTCTTTGGCCAGATCTGCAAGTGTTCAGATCTGCAAGTGCCCCTAGGGGCATATTTACAAGAAATGACGCATCGTTGAGTTGCATCAGTGATGCATCAAAACAGCTATCGCTTTGGTACAACAGAATCCTACGCCATGGATGTGTCATATTTGCAACACGACGCACCATGGCGTAAGGATCTGTGTGCGTTATAAAAAAAAGACGTATCTGTGTGTGGCATGTCTTAATGAAATCTGGCGCTACTGCTGTAAAAGTGACGCAGGGCTAACTTACGGGTCGTAAAGTGACGCAAATCAGTCCTACGTCACTTTTGAGTGCAGATTCCAGCAAAGAAGAACAAAAACTGACGCATGGGGGAAAAACAATGGCACACTTTACAGAAGGCAGCCATGGAGCAGAGAGCAGGCAGCAGAAGCAAAGACAACAACCCCAGCACCAGCCAGGATGTTCAGGCAGACTCCCAGGGGAAAAGGAAGAGGAAGTCCAACTTCATTGAGAATGAGAATGACATCTTGATTATGGAGGTGACACAGCACCAACATCAGCTGTTTGTCACCTCCAAATTGCCACTGTGGAGGAAAGAGGCCATTTGGCAGTCCATCGTGGAGAAGATTAACAGTGCGGGGCAAGTGAAGAGGACTGTCACAGACTGCAAGAAGTGGAGGCACGATTATAAGCACTGGATAAAGGAGAAACTAGCCAATAAGCTGAAGGGAGCAAGCAGACCAGAGGAGGAAGCTCAGCACTCCAAGAGGAACTGTATGCCATGGAGGAGCTGGTGGCAGCTGTCAGCCCAGACGAGTTGGTGGCTGGAGTACTAGAGTGCAGCACACGAGAAACAACTACAGCTGCAGGATTAATAGCAACAAGGGGCAATGTGGGCATAAAGGTCATGTTGTGCAGTGCACCCAGCTATGTCTTAACCCTCCACTGTGCTGTGTGCAGTGCAAAGGGCAGGAAGCTGGATCATGTCCAGTTAAAAGGCTCAGAAAAGTCACTTACACTGCCCAGATACATGTTGCACAGCTCTGTTCAGCTCCGTCATGTTTCTCCATTCCATGTGTGAAGTGCAGCACCAGTCCTGGTCCACCTTTGTATAGTGGCACATCTAAGTGTTTGCACTAACGAGTGGCTAACATACTACAATATGACGCATGGCAGCGCTGTATGTCAATTTGCTGTGCAAAAGAAAAGGGCAGGAATGTGCTGTATCCATGTGATTGCCACATTTCTGTCCTCTTACACTGTGCTGGTGCACAAATGGGTGCCTAGCGCTAACGCAGGCACCCTTGCACCCTGGTACAAGGGTGCCTGTGTTAAAATCAGATTGTATTTGTGCAGGAAGGGGCACCCTCTGTCACAATAACAACAGTTACCCCACCCATGGAAATGCATCAAAACCCCTGGGTGTTGTATGGGAAAAACCAACCGCAACACCTATGATACGCCCCCTTGACGCAGAGTAAGGCAACACAGCGACTTGTGCTGCCTTGCCTTACTCCATATCTACGAGGCCATGAAAAGCCACGCACAGTGGCTTTGCATGGCATCGTAGATATTGGTCTGACTGTGCGCCGCTAGTATGTCACAAAAAGTGATGCACCCGCAGAGCAATGGCCTTGTAAATAAGCTCCTTGAACTATACATAACCTGATGAGGACAATGCAGGCCACCTTTCACCATGAGGCCACTGTGTGTTACTTGGGACCATGGACACAAATCTGCACTGTAAAGGAAACAGATGGCATGGGCTTGTCAGAGGAGAAGCAGCTAACCTGAGGGGGGGGTCAGGTGTGGGGTATGTGAAGTATCAATACACAGGAACATGCCAAGAGCCATGTGTACATTATCTGGCATGATAATACGTAGTGCAAAGCTGTCCTGACGTGTGGGATGAGACCACATAGGTGTCAGTTGCCATGGTAGGGGCCATCACAACTCACGCCATATTCTAAATCTGACTGGATCAGGATTAATGCAAGTTATGCAAACCAGAGAACCAAATATGATGTATGGCTCTGGTGGGGCCCTGATTGTGTAGGGCATTGTAAGTGCTGGCTGAGTAGCTTGAATTGCCACTGTGTCTGAATGGGGAGACCTTGCATAGCAAGGAGGTCAGAATGGATATCTATTTGTGAAGGTAGCCTGACTAATACACATGCACTGTTGTGTCTGAGAGTGTCACACTTGTATTGCTGCTGGGAAGGGATGATAGAGAAGAGCCCATTGGGGTACAACATCCCACATGTGATGTGGTCCAGGCTGAAGATGCGGCATGTGCGTGGAGGGATTAGGAAGGGAAATTGTCTCACCTTGCCACATATGTTTCAGTAGGAGGATGTGAAATAGGGATCTGTCAATGGACATGAAAAACTGGTCTGCCACCACAAAGGGCAGGAGTCAGCGATGTTTGGAGACTGAGGTGGATGTGCCCAGTTATGTTGCAAACCTCGGTAGATACATGTCACCAATTCCAACACTACTAATATGTGGAGTACAGGTTGACCCATAGAACCCAATCACAGCCAGCCATGTCAGTCCATTGGATATGGTCACACATATTGATGGTCTTGTAGACACGAGAGTCAATGTATGATCTGGGTTACATCACTGTGTGGAATTAAGTTTAGTCACTGGCACAAAATGAGGAGTGGCAGAGGAGCCATGTACATTACAAGTGAGCGGGCCTGAATCAAAGCATGTGTTATACCACACATATACCCAACTCTGACAATTATCAACTGTTGTTAGGGCCAATGCTAGCAACCTACCTAGTGTGAAAGATCCCATCCCCTCAGATTTGGTACAGAGTGTCCACTGTTCACATAGATGAAGCCAAATGGCTAGCCAATTAAATCAAATGAGTTGTTACAAATTGGAAATACATGATAAGTACATGCCCTCACTCATTCCTGCAGTGTAGCAAGGTTGGTCGGTGTGTAGAGTTGTGCTGGGTCTATGTTACAAAATCAACTCTTGGCCACATGAATGCACAATGTGCATGCAAGACAGCACAACAAAGCAAAGTGCTATTGTGTACAGTTTGAAAGCCAGTGGCAGGATCATAACTAATTCATGACCAGGCGAACATCATCTGCAGAGGAGCAGTGGCCTGAATACTGTACCACAGGGAATGCAGGCACCCTGGTGATTAGGTGGAATGTGACCAGTAGTGGCATCAGTATGTCAAAACACAATTATCATAGGTATAATTAAAAAGACTGCAAATCACCTTGGCAGATGTGGACTGACCTCTTCCTATACACCCAGGAATGGTAGGTCCAATGACCTGCATAACGGTGTTGCAATATGGGTCATGAGACAAAAAGTCAGCCTTGTCTCACAGTGGTTGTATGAAGTATGCAGAGATACTGCCATCTGAAAGGCAATTAAAGTGCAACTTGGGCTCTATACCTCAGTGTAACAGACATCCAACGCATCAATGTTGTGTAGAAAGTCAAATATTAGCAAGTCAGATTGTCATTCAGATCACTCATGTAAACATCTAATATATAACACCATTAACATTTCTCTATCTGATTGCAGAGAATGTACCTACACCTCACGACCAGCTGCCTGTCCGGGATGATGATCTGACTGAGGATGACAACCTGCCAAACCTTGACCAAGAGACCTTTCAGCAAATTTTAGAATCCTTTGGAACACTATCTCCGGTTGCGGGAAGGGCCAACAGCATTGCAGGGTCTCCAGAGAATCTACCCATCAGCCAACAATCACCACCTGCCAGCCTACCCCCAGGCCTGGACTCTGAGGACCCCCAAGTTGAATTCCAATGTTGTGCGGTAGCAGTCCAGTGGGAGATGGTAGATGTGGTGCATATGGGGATGGAGACCATAGCGGGCACCCTAGAGGAAGTCCATAGGTGTCTCAGTCCCAATAAGGACAACTCAGCTGCTACAAGATGCACCTACCCTCCGCTCTGTGGACTTGAACAGTCTCTGGCTGGCATCGCTGGTGTCATGAGCCAAAGGCATGATCAACTGTCCTGCCAAAGTGGTACCAGCAAGGTTGCCAACCAGCTGGGGGCCATCCGCAACATTATTGAGTCCATGGAGCAGAAGCAGGACACATACAATGCTATTATGGGTGCCTACCACCGCAACATTACTGCTGTGCTGGCAAACCAGCAGGCACTTCTCAGTGCATTGCTGCCTCACTTGTTGGCACAGAGAAATGATGCTGCAGACAGGGGCTCCATATCTTCAGCCCCTGATGTGTGTGTGCCTCCTTTGCCTAAGGCACCTACAACACCCACCTCGCGGGAAGCACCACACTCATCAGAGGAGGAAGATGCAGACTTCAGCTCTTTCCAATGTACATCAAGCTCAAACCAAGAGGGTGGCGGCGACATGTCTTGGCATTCTGCGCAGTCTTAGACCCATGTTGGGTTTCTTTGACCCCTCCATCCGGCAGACCATTGTGCAAGCATCTGTCCTATCTAGACTGGACTACGCCAGCGTGCTCTATCTTGGGGTCAATAAGACACAGATCTCAAGACTTCAGAGGGTCCATAATGTTGCCGCCAGAACTCTTCTTGCCATGCCCAGTCGCTGCCCCACCTCCAGCACCATTCGGCGGCTACACTGGCTGCCAATGGAGAGGCGGGTGGAGTTTAAATCTCTCTGCTTTGCTTTTAAGATCTTGATATCCCCCACCTCTGGCATAATATCTGGCCTGCTGTCGACCTACACTCCCTCGCGTCATCTGCGCTCTGCAGGCAAACACTTGGTCTCTATACCACGTGTGAAGAGGGCTCGTGCTGGTGGTTGCTTGTTCCGCGTTCTGGCTGCCAAGCTCTGGAATGATCTTCCGCCTCACATCCGGAGTATGGACAACTACCTGACCTTTCGAAAAGCGTTAAAGACCCATCTGTTCCCTCATTAGGTCCCCCTTCCTCTGACCCTTATGTCTTCCCTGGTCCATCTTGTCTTCTCTTAGGAGGGATACTCGCTGCTTAGCCTCTATTTTGCTCAGCGCCGGGACGCCCCGTTGCTGGGGCAGCTGTGCGCTCTACAAGCTATTTTAACATAACATAACATAACATCTACCCGGTAGCATTTCTCTGACAAATTGCTAGTTTCTCCTTTGCCCACTGCTGATGACCATGCCAGTGTACTACCCAACTGGTACTGTCCTCAATTTGCTGTCCCATCTGTTGATCGCACACATTTGTGGACTGTCAGTGTGGCCTTTCTTCCCTATTGGCAATTTGTTCATCCTCTTCCTCAATGAAACATTCATTTCCTTAACATATCCCATGCAGTGTATCCCCCATGGACGGGAAACAACTATTACAACACAGTCATTACAACGCACTACATTTACAACGCAGTCATTACAACCCAACTGCCTTTACATCGCATGCGATTACAATGCAGCCATTACAACGCATGTCACTACAACGCATGCCATTACAACGCATGTCACTACAACGCATGCCATTACAACGCATTACCCCTACACTATCCAACACTTACCCTACTGTTGCACTCACTGGAGTGGGAATAGTAATTTGTACCCCTACAGTATCCAACACTTACCCTACTGTTGCACTCACTGGAGTGGGAATAGTAATTTTTACCCCTACACTATCCAACACTTACCCTACTGTTTCCCTAAACGTTTTATGCGTTGTAATGGTATGCGTTGTAGTGGTATGGGTTGTAATGGAATGCGTTGTAAATGTAGTTTCTAAAAATGCGTTGTGATGGCATGCGTTGTAATGGATGTTGCGATGTAAAAACCGCGTTGTAAAGGCATGCGTTGTAAATGTTTGCGGTGTAACGTGTCCTATTCCCCATGGACTCAGTCTGAACATCCAGTGGCTCAAAAAAACTTTCACTGGCACAGTTGAGCATTTTGCATTTATATGTGTGATGTGAGATGTCAAAATGGATTTAATATGTGCCTGCAGACATTGATGTAGCTTATGTACACTGTAGGGGTTGGACTGTGTTCAGACATTGATTTAGCATATGTACACTGTAGGGGTTGGACTGTGTTCCCATGCACAAACTATGTACCTCAGTTCACAGTCATCATGCTAAGAGTTAACTCTTCTATCCTTCACAAGTATGAGGCTGTACACATGGCTAGCTGTGCAAGACACGCACACAGTCATTGGCGACTATTTACTGTGTCACACCATTTTGACAGTGGTTGGATGTCTGATGGTTATTACACTGCAACAGAAACAAATTCTCGTAACCTGTCCAATCTGTGACAAACTGCAATCTTCGTTTGGTGTCTGTCTACCCAATGGACTTGCATTTGGCACAGGTTGCTGGCATGCACACATTTTTAAATTGACAAGATGTTGTCCAGCACTGTTTGTTACCCATTGCTACATACCTTTGTTGTGTACCAATTACTAGCATGTGTGATGTGAGTGTTTTTATGTTTACAGTAACTATTAAACAAGATTGCTTATACAATGGTAGTATTCATAAATTATTTGTCATTTAATTTTACCTTCTTCATGTAGTCCATATATTTGTGATCCCTTGATGTGGCTTATGCCTTAGAAAAATAATTCTGCACAATTTGGTCTCTCCGCCGTGTCCCAACAAGTGAAAGTTCATGTTGCTCTTGGCACTCATGTTCCTCATCATCATCCTCCGGGCCTTCATGGTTCTCATGTCCCTTGCCCCATGGGACATTGTTCCGCACACATATGTTGTACAAAATGCAGCACACTAGTGTGATTTTACATACCATAGGGGGAGAGTACAACCATCTCCCCCCGGACATGTCGAGACAGTGAAAGCGTGACTTAAGGACTCCAAAAGTCCACTCCAGTATGGACCAGGTAATGCTAAGTGCCTGGTTGTACCTCCTTTGGGCATCCATATGGGAATGTGCATGTGGGGTCATGACCCATGGATGCAGACCATATCCTTGGTCAGCTGAAAAGACAGGAAGGGAGCAATCAATCAATGGTCATGATGGTTGATGTGCTCTCATTCATGTACATTCTGGTGTATCCTGTATGACTCATACACTTTGCAAACAGTATGGCACATGTCCTGGCATTGTGTGGCACTTTCATTTTAGGTATGGCTGACACTGTACTACTCATACAAGTATACTGGCCTGTGTGATACACTTACCATATCTAATTCTTGGGCTTACCAATGCCATGAATGTGGCGAATCTTTCCTAGTATGGAGAGTATGTTAGCTATTGAGGAGACACTTCTCTGACACTCCTCTATAATGTTTGTTTGGGACTAATATTGGCATTTCTGAAGCAATACATGTCAGACTTCACCAAATTTAGGTACGGCAGATGATGTTGTCACATTCATTCACACATATTTAGATGTGACAGTAGTGTCACTGTTGTTTATTGACTACTGCCATGGAGAGATTGAGTGCATGTCATTGTGGGACATGATATATATTTTACACATGAAAGTGCACTGAGTCGACAGTACACCAGGGAAGATATATGTAGGAGTCTTGTGCTGTATAGTGCCACTGGTAAACTCTGAGAACTGCACTGCTTCACTGATTGAGGACAGTGTAAGACATGTTTTTCAACATGATGCAGTGTCTTGGGTTTGCACCCTGCACTGGCAGACAATGTGCAGCATTGCAACAAGACAGGCACATTAAATGTATGGTGGATGTGTGACTGCGTGTCCTGTGTGCTGTACTTTGTCTATGAGGGTCTACCTTGCTGCACAGTCAGTCACCTTGTATGGCAGGTGTGTATATGTGATGACTGTTCTAATTTTCCATTGTACCCATGACCTGGGGAGGGCCAAATGTTTGAAAGATTTTTCATTTCATCAGGTATTGGATACATGATATGCCTCATGACCATGGAAGTTACCTGCGGACACACAGACAACAGAAATGGAGGCTCTTCCTTCAAAATGGTATTGTGACACTGCATTTTACATAGTGTTGCATTGCTCAGGATCTTTCCACCATTTAGAAACACACACAGGGTCACATTTACAGGTTGTTTCCATAGGCCAGCACAAGGTGTCACTTGGTTGTGCTGCCCTGTGTCAAAAGAACTGAGCAGAAATGTGCCCGATTAATGACATACAGCGCGCTTTTCGCTATCTGTGAAAGAACAAGATGGGTCACCAGCAGCTCTACTGGAGCCACCCGAGGAAGTTCGGACAGGGTTCCCGATCTTGCCGCGTGTGCTCGAACAGTCACGGACTAATTCGCAAGTATGGTTTGAACATGTGTCGCCAGTGTTTCAGGCAGTATGCCAAAGATATTGGCTTTGTAAAGTTGGACTAAACTAGTAAAACAAATTACGGCTGCATGGACGTCGAAAGAAAGAGCAGCAAAGAAAGGAAAGCTATGGATATGCACAAAATGGACTATGCTCCCACCATGTTTGCCTAGCATTTGCCATATCCTACATAAGTGGCAGTCCAGATAAGGCTGCAATGTTGAAGAGGGTTTTTGCTCTGTGAACAGCTTGGAAATAAATGGTTGCAGTCTTAAAAAAAAAAAAATGACATACAGCGCTTTGGTGTTCCTTGTGCATGCGCAAGATCACAGATTGGTGACTAGTGCTAACAAATGCACCCTTGCACCATGGTGCAGGTGTGTTTTCATTGTGGGCTCAATTGTTTTTATGCAGTAAGGGGCACCTCTCCGCACAAAAGCAAACAATGGATCCTTCTTCCCTCTTTGTATGTGTGCTGCAAAATACAGCACACATTGGAGTAAATAATGAGGATAAATGAAGTTATTTCTCCTTGTTACCCATCCCCTGGGTAGGCATACATTTGTGACACATTTCCAGTTTCCCAGGTCCTTATTATTCTGGGAATGTGTCAAAAAACATTGGCACTGCATGGGGAAACCCACCATAAGACCCATGGAACACATACTTGACACAGAGTAAGGCAGCGCAGCACTTTGCACTGACTTGCCTTAGTCCATATCTATGAGACCATGCAATGACACACAGAGTGGCTATGCATTGCCTCGTAAATATGATTGAGAGAACTGCTCAACCAGACATTTACGTTCCAGCAGCACAGGCCTCTTGTACATGAGGCCCATAGTGGCTTAACAGGTCTTAACATGTGCAACTTGGAAGGTTGTATTGCACATGTGCCATGTAGTATGATGCACGTATGAGGCCCACACCTTCTACGTATTCACTAGACTTATTCACCCAACACAAATGTGGCTATTTTATCCAACATAATTTACTGTCATGAGGTCAATCATGTGCTTGAGATGTACTTACCAACTAGTTGGCCATTTCCATATGTCCCATTCTAGAATCATTCATTTGAAATGGAATGTCTGAAGATGTATGCATCATTAACACTTCCAGAGTACTTTGCCAGCACATGGATGAACATCCCCAGATAGTCCACTATTCACTGCACATTTATGGAATATGTGTGCTTCCTACTAAGATACAGGTTGGATGTAGCTGCAGGAGGCACAAGTTGCACATGTGCGCAGTCCATTGCCCCCAACACTAGTGGGAAACCAGCAATGGCATAGGAGCCTTGCTTGTTTTCCAGTTGTTTCTGCTGTGTGTTGGGGAACATGAGGTACTGGGGTGTAAGGCTTATGATGGCATCCAGGGCAGAGGGTAGGAATGCCGAAAAGTATGGCTAGGATATTACAGTCACTCTGTCTGTGGTGGGTTTGAACAATCCAGACGCCAGCATGTGTAGTACTGCCATTAGTTTGGCCTGCAGAGGGATGTTGGTGCACCTCTGGGATGTTGTCTGCAGCCTTGGTGCAATCTGGTGCATGAGCAGGACAATGGACTCACTCCTGAGTCTGTAATGGATGATGACCTCCTCCTCCCTGAGTTCAATGAGGTTAATCCTCTGCTCCCTCATCCTGAGCTGCCTCCATGGTGATTGTGGTAGTGGTGGGTGTTCGCCTCGTCTTCTTCTTGCTCCGAACTGCAATGTGAGTAGCTCCATGGCGTTGTTGAGCTTGCCAAAGTGCTCTGGGTATGTTCTTGCTGTGTGCCGATGCCAATGTGTCATTTATATGCCTGGTTTGCAAATTCGCAGAGATTTAGATGCATTTTTGACTCTTCATTTCATTTGCTAATGATGCGTCACTTTCCCAAATACTTGTAAATATGGATGCGTCAGTTCAGCATTGGATCTTCAGGGAAACTCCTAACTTGCATATGATTAACATAACCTGATGCAGCCGGTTGTGGCGCAGGAAAAAAACGATGCAGGATTGAGAAAAGTGACGTATTGGGCCTAATGCGTCACTTTGTAACAATGAAGCAAGGAGTGCGTCACCGCTGGGTCAAAAAAAGTGACAGAGCGGCGGCGCAAGTTTCTTGTAAATATGCCTCCTAGTCTGAATAGATATTGGACCACCAATACATTATCCATCTTCAGTAGTACTGAGCAGGATATCCTGTCTTTAGTCATACACTTCACTGTGCAGGATCCTGTCAGGATTTACAGGCGGTTAATATGCAGTCCCAATTCTTGATCTGACCACCTTCCTTGTGTAGTATTATTGACTCCCATCTGACCCCATTGCTAGGTCTGGAGCATTCACAAAGATGGTTCTGCAGACCCAGGCATCTGTTATGCAGCAACCACTGAATTTCCATCCTGGTTTCCTGTGTGAGAACAATCTCCTCTGCATACGCAAATACAGCATGACAGGTGACGTGGCCAGAGATGACAAGTCTTCAGTCTTTTAAGTGCTTGACAATGGAATATCACCTGAAATGACAATGATAGGAGTCCCACCAATCAGTATAGTTGATGCACCGAAATAATCTCCTTTGTCTGAGTCACTTAGTTCTCATTGGATGGTCTTCATCTTGTTTTGGTGGACCTCCAGCATTAGGCATCCTGAGTCTTTCGTGAACCTGAGGAATGTACTCTTCTGTGTCAGGATGATCTCAGGTTTTTCTGCAGTGATGACAAATCCCAAGCCTTCCAAGACAGACATTGTTATCTTCAGGTCGTGCCTTAGCCATAAGGGATTCTGGTACATGAGCAAAATATCAAGTGAATGCCTATGAACCTTCATAGTTCCATTGTTATGTTCCATATATGTACCCCAACATAGGCTCAGGTAGTCACCTCACCTTTCACCTATATTCTCCCCTACCATTACACTGCATAACGGTTCTTAGTACTGACCTTTTACCTAGTTACGGTAATGTCCAAAGATGACATGGGGTTTTCTCCGAAAAGCTTAAGCCTCATTCATTATGCATAAGGATACTTGGAATCACAGCAGGACAGCAGGCCTACCATCTCCTGCATAATAAATATGTATAAGGGTCATTCCTTCCGTCATCCTAGTCCGACATGACACAGCAAGGTATATCCCCAGGGGGTACCACTTTGTTTATATATACATGATATCTGGCTGAAATAGTTAGAGGAGAAAAGGACTTCCATGCTGACACACTGACGCGAGACGCTGAGGCTCCTGCACGCAGACACTCCAGCTTGCAGTGGTCTGACATCCCTTGCGGGGTGTCCATCTCGAGACCAGGACAGGGTCCCACAGTCTCTCACTTCAGGTAATAGGGTTGACTTTATCCTAGAGGGATTCTTGGCTTATACACCCATATACATGCTAGATACACTTGTTAGTACTTATGATCATTTATATCTGTTACTGTCTAGTGGTTGTTTCAGTACACCACACCTACTGTACACTAGAATGACGCTGGTTCAATAAATGCTTATTGAAAAACATCCCCACCATTTATTCTGTGTATTTCTCTGAGACGAAGTGAGCACGAGTGACTGAGCGAAAAGTAGTGCACTGTTTCCACGATCCCTGATGGGACAGGGTTGTCATGTTCGATAGTTGCCAAGAACTATTCTCTCCTTGGCAAGAGGGTTTTCTAGTGGCACTGTGAGCTAGCTGGTATACAGGCTAACATACCCGGTCGGGGTGTCTAGAATCAGTCTAACACCAATCCTATAGTGTATGTTGTCTAAACGCACAGATTCTATATAGGGTTATAGGAACTACACAACACCATGGCCGGCGTCAGTGCTTAGGTGAAATACCATGGTGCAGACCATAAGCTGAATGTTAGAGCTTACAACTCATGAATCTGTTGCCCCTTCTGAACTGGAGGAATGTTTAATGAGACACATGACCAGAATTGTGAGGTAGACATCCTTCGGAATTAATCTCTCTAGCAAGTTGCTTAGTAGAAGAATGTATCTGAGGAGATTAATTCCCTCTCTCTTGAAATGTTTATATACTAGCTATTCATTGAGCTATTACTGGATGATGGAATGTTACTTTTTCTCTATTATGAAAAAAAAACTTGCTCAGAAAACCCCTTGGGTGTAAAGAAGTGGGAACCACTGTTCCTTTGATCAGTAAGGATTCCACTATTTGGTTCATGAGGGATGCCTCTATCTCTGAAAAGAAAAGTGATTTGGGTTTTCTCACCTGAAGCAGAGTTCTGTAGAATTCTGTTTGTAACCCTTTCATTATTTTACAGACCCAGGCATCCTACATAGTCTCTCTCCAACTTTGATAAAAAACAACTTGAGCCTCCCGCTGACTCTTGGATGGGAAAATGGGTACTCCTTACCCTAGGTTACACAGGAGCATTTGCGGCATCCGTGAATGCGCTTCTGCTACTACAACCTCTGCCAGTCTCCAGTGTGGCGAATAATCCTCCAGATCTGTTTAATCATGTGACTGGGTTGAATTTTTAGGCCCCTATGTTCCTTGGGAGGCTGGCTAGTGTGGACGGCTGGTCTAGTGCCCCATGTCTCTTAACACCCTGCCAAAAATCTTCTGGCGAGAAACTCTCTGCAAGGACTGTTGGTCCCACAATCAATGAGACAAGCCCTGATCATATTGCTTCTTAAGCCTGGAAAGGATGCCACTAAATGCGAGTCTTACAGACCTCTGTCTTTAATAAACTGTGACTCCAGGATATTAGCCAAAATTCTAGCTAACAGGCTGAGTTTGCTGATGGAGGGACTGGTGTTACCCGATCAGGCGGGGTTTATACCCGGAAGAGCAACTTTTCACAATCTGTGCACCATCTCCGCATTATTGCAGGATAAAGACCCAGAGAGACACCGTAGAGCCGAGGACGTGGAATATGGCGGCCTGAACTGCTGCTCAGCGTGGCACAGGTGCCGAGCGATATCGGACTGACCCTGGATCCAGGAGGGAACAGTTAAAACGAAGGACACATACCATACCTGAGACTCTTTTTTCTTTACAAAGACCAACAACCATAGAAGACTACATTTTCTTACTAAGCCCTGAAGAAGTCCACGGAAGCTGGACGAAACGCGTTGGCTGTTTGGCTGTTTTTTGTTGGAAAAGAAGAATAAAGAAAATTTTGTTATACAAACAGTGGATGGACAAAATCACTTTTGGAATTGGTGGTGCAATCCACACTTGTGAGAGACCCAGAGTCCAATGCTGCAGTGATTTTTTTGGATGCCACTAAGGCATTTGACTCGCTGGAATGGGACTACTTAATCACAATTTTGGGCAGAATGGGTTTGCCAGAGTCATTCCTGGCCTGGATAGCGCTGTTATATAATCAACCTACGGCTGTTGCACAAATAAATGGCCTGTGCTCTGACCCCTTCCCGATTTCCAGGGGAACCTGGCAGGCGTGTCCCATATTGCCCCTGCTATTCACCCTGGCTATTGAGCCGCTGGCGGCCAAACTCGGACAGCACCACAGAGAGTATGCTATTCCATATCCCTCCCGGCAGATATTAGTTTCACTCTATGCTGATGACATTACACTCTACCTTCGGGAGCCGGACATCAGTCTGAATCCAGTGCTGTGTGAGTTCATCACGTTTGGGGTTCTCTCGGGGATACAGATCAACTGGAGCAAATCCCAGATCTTCCCCTTAACCTCATCCACTCCAGAGTCGCCCCCCCAGACTTCCCGTTAGCATGGTGTGCATCAGAAATAAAATACCTGGGCATGAAGATAACCCGAGATAGGAAGGAAACATTGCGGGCAAACTATGGTGTCGCCCTGGAATCTATCACAAATACCATAACTCGTTGGAGATCAATGGCATTATTATTGGCAGGAAGAATCTCACTGATGAAAATGGTCATATTGCCGAAATTACTTTACTTCTTCATTACCATACCATATCACCCAGGCCGCCCTTTCTTCAGCGCAATTAAATCACAACTCATTAGATTGGCTTGGGGGGGGGGGGAACAACCCCATATGAGCTGGCAGACACTGGCACTTCCATTCTCACAGGGTGGGTTTGAAGCTCAGGATATTTAGTTGTATTTTCTATGCGCCCAAGCTCATCATGCAATACACTGGCTTCATCCGCCGCCATTTATGCCCCATCTAGCTATTTAGCAGGGATATATGATGCCATTGCCATCAGCAGCCTATTTAGGCGCAGGTTCCCCAGAAGGGAGTGACATCTACTCGACAGTTGCATGCACGAATGTCGCGTGGAAGCGGTTGCACAAAAGGGTGGGCCGTACCTTCCCATATTCTCCATTGATCCCACTCCCATACCTGCGCTGGGCTCCGGTTACTCATGAAACCGCTTGCAGAAACATGCTCAAAGTGCGAAACTTACATACAATGGGAGACTTATACCAGGAGGGCACATTTAAGGACAGACAAACTATGCTTGGTGAGGAAGGCGCCACACCGTTGGAAATCTTTCTCTACATCAGGCTTAGACATGAGATAAAAGCAAACACTCCTGTATTCGCGCAGGAGCCGGGGAGTTGCGCTACATTACATACGATTTACTAGATGACCGGGGCGACGCACGTGGTGTCCAAACTATACCGCGCAGCTTCCCTGGAGCTTCCAGCCACACGACTGGAGGCGCGGAGGGGATGGGAAGCCGAACTACTAGATACTACACTCACAAATAAGCAATGGGAGTACTGCTGCAAACAAACAGGGGCCATCACAGCGAGCAGTCGCCTACGGATCATACACTACAAATTCGTTCATCG
Source organism: Calotriton arnoldi (assembly GCA_963921515.1). Classification (NCBI taxonomy): domain Eukaryota; kingdom Metazoa; phylum Chordata; class Amphibia; order Caudata; family Salamandridae; genus Calotriton; species Calotriton arnoldi. Next base: position 427,973 of record CAWUFW010002610.1, read on the forward strand.
GGCTTACTATACCCCAGCGCGCCTGCACAGCTATAAACTGAGGGAGGATAGCCGCTGCAATAGATGCCGGCGCGACGACGCGAGCTTCTTACACCTGGCATGGCAGTGTGAAGCAATTCATAAATACTGGACGAAGGTACTGTAGGCGGTCTCTCTGAAACATCGCCCATTATCACGTTAGTAGGATACACAGAAGAGCTACCACCACTGCACAGGAAATTTACAGCGCTAAGCTTACTGTTAGCAAAAAGGTGGGTGGCATGTAGATGGGGTCACGGGCGCGCCCCCAAATTCAAGGAGTGGCTCACTGACCTGATATTCTGCAAAGGTCAGCTCACAACATACGCTCAGCTATTGCCACCCTCGTCACGGCCTAGAGATATTTGGGATCCATTATTGGACTACCTGCGTGCGTGCGCTGACTGAATGAGCACGAGTTGCTTACTGCCCCATTTCCGTTTCCTCCCCCCTCCTTCTAGGGAACCGATTGCCGGCTCTGTCTTTGATAAATAGAATAAAATGGCTCACACAGTTGACAAACAACCAGGTGTAAATGAGCTGTGAAACAATGTACACCGGGATAGACGATATGTGAGCATGATCGATCCTAATCAGATGTATAATGACAGGTTTGGAACACAGAAATAATGATGTAATCAAAATGGTTGATATCGAATTTGTGTCAATAGCAGGACTAACTATACTCGATAAATGTCATATGCTGTAAGGATTCCCTCCTTCATGTGTATTTGAGCTGTTAACATGAGTTGAACTGCTGTGTACTGTTAAGAAAAGTGCAATAAATAAAGTTTAAAAAATAAAAATAAAAAGGACTGTTGGTCCTTGTCCAACAATGAGGAAGTGATGACACATTTACGACACTCTTTTATGAAGGGGTCCCTGAATAGACCACCCTTCTCCGAGGTTGCTAGTTCGGCCAGAGCTGATTATGACTTCTCTCGATAGTTCATAATGGCATTTTAAAGGAAAAGGAATGCCTTTTTGGCCCACCCAGACAAAAGTTTAGTTGAAATTAGGTTGCCAGTTGCTTTGGCATCTAGGGCCATATCTAGAATTTTTGTGAGTTGTCCCGCAATATCCAGTAACTTATCTTAGCAAACCCTCCAAGACTGATCAATTCTTTTTTAGGGTGATTAACACATTTGGTGCTGCAGGTGGCCATCTTTCCATCAATTTGGGTGGGCCATAGCGAATTTGCCTACCAGGCATGGTCTAGGCATTGTGCTGTAAGGTGGTATCTAAACTTTTTAGCTAGAGGTTACCTTAGCCTATTACTCATGCAATTATCCAGTTTCTCAGCCTTGGTCTATTCTGAGGACTGTGGCTGATATACATGTTCTAGATCCAGCATGTCTAAGGATCCTGTACCAGGCAGACCCCCTGAGGGTGTATCGTCCAAACTGGGATGCTTGGCTCCTCCTTCCAGGCGCTAGGGTTTACTAGGACCTGGTTTGTCTCCTGAGTCCTCTTCCATGTCCTGATCTAGTTTATTTTTTTTTTTTTTTTTTTAACAAGAGTTTTATATAGCGCGAACTTGACCCGAAAGTATCGGGTATCAGAGCGCTTTACATAGCACCAGTTGCGTTACATGAGCACACATTCATTTTTTTTTGTTAGGCACGGGGAGATAAAGTGATTTGCCCAGAATCACAGGATGTACAGCGTCATTGCCGAGATTCGAACCCAGGTCCCCAGATTCGAGGTCGACAGCCCTAGCCGTTAGGCCAACTCCTCTCCCCATCATAGTAAACCTTCCCCATCATTGAGGTCTCCCTCTTGGGGAGAAGGTGCTTCCTCTCCAGGGCAATTCACAGCATGAGCCTATTCTAATTGGCTCTCTGTGGTAGCAAGGTGCCATTTTAAAAAGAGTTCTACTGGCCTTTCATGGAGCATTTTGCGCACCATGATATTCAGTGTCTCTGGTAGGCGAGAGACTTTCCTTAAAAGGAGGTAAAAAAAGTGTTTTGCTGCCAATAAAGGGATTTGTCTGGCCAGGGGCTCAAGAGCAGATGAAACTGCTTTCTGCAGGGAGACATCTTTGGCATCAAATAGGAAAGACGAACTGCTCCTTATTGAACTCCTCATATCTTTCACCAGCCAGAGTGATCAGGTATTTTCTATAATATTTATCCTGGCCTCTAATTACTGAATTTCTGAGTTCCTATGAGTTACTGGGTCAGGGTAAGAAGAACCTTGTACATAATCTCCTAATTGACCCTACGAGATACAAGAATTTAGACAGTCTCCAGGGGAGTAGCATGCAATGCTATCCTCCCACACTCTAAAAGGGACCGGGGGAGAAAAAGGTTACTCTGACCTGAGAATCACATCATACTCAGCTGTTTCTGTAGCACACCAATCCAAGTACCCAAATACTGTGTTTTAAAGTTATTTTTTAATTTTTTTTAATTTAGTGGGCGCTGTGATCTTCAACCACATTACTGTTCTGACTATCGTAACTGATGCCAGAGATGGACAGCAGATGGTGAGGTGCCCATAGCACCCCCTGTGTGCTGGGTGTGCAGTCTTGATCACTGATCCCATTGTTCTGCTGAAGCTGGTCACTGCCCAACTTCATGCATTGATCCCAGTTCACTCAGGAAGAACACAGGTCTGGCACAAGAGGAGCAGTGCCACTTCCAAGGACAACTGAGCCTCGCACGAGCCATCAAGTAGCGCTGCGTCTGCTCTGCACTCAAAGTAAATTCAATCAGCCAAGTATGATCAAAATCAGCACAATAACCAAGCAGTCAACATTGAACTGTTTCTGTGTTAATAGAGACATCTATTGAACGACTCAAAAAACAGACAGATATCTGGCTGCTGAGTAACAAAACAAGAGGAAGTGATTTTGCTTGAGGACTGTTATATATTATTTGTTGTATTGTGATTGGAGCATTGTAGTTAATATTTGGCGGGCTCATGGAATGCATAACCCTAAATTGTTTCTCATAGTTTTTGAGTGCTAAGCGGTAATAAAGAAATTTAAACTGCATTATCTGATCCTCTGCTCTTGACTTAGAATCACCAAGTGAGTAGAAACTGTTTCTGTGAAATTTGACATTTCCATAGGTGATGGTCAAACAAAAAAGCCATAGCAGCCCCTATATTAGACACTGAAGTTTTGGTGGTAATCAAAGCAGCTAAGGGCCTTATTTAGAGTTTGGCGGATAGGCAACTAAGTAAGAATGTGATTAATATCCTACCCACTGGATTAACAGAGCCAGATGCTATTTGCACTAAAAATACAGTGGCTGGGACATCCACCACGTTTGCAATGCTGTATCTCATCTGCCAAACTCTAAATAAGGCCCTAAGTCATTTAAGGCCCCTGGAGATGACAGCTTTACAAGGGAAATTTTACAAAGTGTTCTCCGTGAACCTAGAACGCACCTTGACAAACGTCTTTCAGTCAATGACTGGCTTAGGTAAGGCAACACCATCAGTGACATTACTCACCAAACCGAGCAGAGATCACCTATCTTGCGGTACACACATGCTTATAACTCTGTCAAATACAGACAAGTTCTAAATGGAAGTCCTGCCCACCAGACAGGTGGATGTGTAGCACTCTTTAATACAGACAACAAGTTATAAATTAAGGTCCTTACCACCAGTCACGCTGAAATGTTCCCAAACTTAGTTCATGAGGACCAAACTGTTTTCGTCAAAGGTCTCTAGACATTTGATAACATTAGTATAGTAGCCCAACTCATTGACAAATCCACTGGGAAAAGGATGTGTATGGTCTTGATACCATTTGACTTAGAAAAGGTGTGTGGGTAGTTAGTCTTTTTATCAGAGACAAACACTAAATTTAATCTGTTGAAGAAGTTAATCAGTTTGATCATGGTGTCTTAACAGTTGCATAAACACAGTATCCTCATTAACAGGGTATACTCTCATTGGTTTACCTTGGGACAGGGAATACAACAGGTTTGCCCACTACATCCCCTTCCGTTTGAAATCAAACCATTAGCTGTTATCATAAGGAGTACTTTCAAATTAGAGGAGAACTTTGGTGGGGAGAAACACCTCAAATCACTATTTACAGAGGATAGTCTGTGGGTAATAATGGATCCATGAAAGTCAGACCCACTTTGGGGTGCCACAGAGCAAGTTGAAGCTACTGGGCTTCAACCATGGGAATTGGGGTTGTTTGCTTATGATGTCCCAGGCTCCATCCTACTAATGCTCTGCAAACTGGGCCAACTACAACCCCTTAAGCACTTGACTCTCACTGGTAGTGATGGCAAGCAGTCACAGGCTTCTAAGAAAAGTAGTATGGGGGCTGAAGTTCAAAAGTGCAGTGCAAGAAATACATGTTGACTCCTTTATGCACACTAGAATGGAACACTATAGTCATAATGCAATTTATTGCCCAGGGGCGCTGTTAGGCAGGGCTGTGCTGCTATCTGCTATCCCCCCTTGGTCTCCACTTCTGGTTAGGTGGTTCCTCCCCCTCTTCATATGTATGGTATTAGCATGATTATGGCTCAAGTACAGATCTCCCCTTTAACTTGCTTGTGCTCAGTCTCTTGCAGTTCCATGTTTTGCAGTTTCTTACCACCTGCAGTGGATCAGCCCTTTGGACAGCCATTTGGCTTCCTTCTAAGCCTGCTTGCCCTTCTCCTGCTAATGGGAGGTGGCATGCTACCTGCAACCCTACTCGATATTTGCACTGGTTGCTGGGGCGCATGCCCAGCAAACTGAGATCCATCAGACCTGCTTCAGAGTGGCTCCTGGTGATCTTCTGCATTGGTAGAGCAGACAGGAGTGAAGGTCACAAGATAAGTCTTGATCACCGTGCGAACATGTTAGCCTCACACAGTCTGATTCTCTGGTTTCACTGCAGTTACGCCAGAATCATTTTTCTCTGCTTGGTGCAGCCACGCACAAGCTGATCTGATGAGGATGCACTCACATACAGGCCAGATTGCCAATCAGGATCACAGCCTAACTGGACTTGGGGAGTCACAGTCCGAGTCTTCACAGTTCCCACCCAGAACCACCATGAAGAGACTGGAGGCCTTCAGGTAGCAGAGTCCATAGATCACTCTCCTCAGTCTGCTTCCTCTGGATGTCCGACAGCACCTGGGACATGCTGAGCCCCCTCCTGACAGGCAGACACTTTTCCTGCAGAGCTAGCTGGTTCCTTCCCTCTCTCAGCAGACAGGCAGGCTTCTAGGAATTGTAGGTCAGGTATGCAGCTCAGGTATTTTCCCCTCACCTCTAGGAAGCTAGCTGTCAGGTTGACATCAACTTTGGTTGCACCATAGTCCTCTGAGTAGTACTCTGCAGGCTATTCCCTTCCTTCGTCTGAAGACTTGCGACTGGAACAAGAGGGGTAGTGGGACATGGATTTCATTTAGGGGTTGGCAGAGGTCGCAGCTGTGACACCTGACTTGCCCTTTTGGACCTCTGGCATTGCTTTTGTGACCCCTGGCCTCAAAGGTTGCAACATCAGTGCTAAGAGCATGGGGTAGCTCACTATTTTAGTCATTGGGGCTCTGCTCCCCTTGTTCACTCCATTTTTTATTATATTAATAGTGACTAATCTATTATGTACTATTAAAGTTATAAACAAGCATTGGAAATTCAATCGGTCTTGCATTTGTTTGAGTTAGAGGTATTGCCATTGTAAATGGCAATGGTTTTACCTATGTGTTGTGGAGTGTATGCATGTGGTGTGTAGTGGAATTATGTGGTTTGGATTAGATTAGTTAGTTGTGTAACCATGTGGAGTGGATCTGTGTAGTCTAATTATGTGGCATGGTGTGCTGTGGTATTATGTAGATAGTAGTTATGTCGTTTTGAGTGTACTGGAATTGTGTGCTGTGGGATATGGGATTATGTAGTATTATTATGTGGAATGGTATTTTGTGCTGTGGAGTGGTATGTAGTGGAGATTAATTATGTTTTGTTCTGTTGAATTTTGTGGCACGATGTGGAATTGTGTGATGTGTATTGGATGTATGTGGTGTGTTGTAAAATTGCGTTCTTGAGTTGTATTATGCGGTTAGATGTTGAATTAGGTGGTGTTGGTTGGAAATATGTGAATTCGAATTTTGGGGCATGGAACTGCATGGATAGCATTGCCTTTTGGGTGACGAAAAAGAACAAATAGGTAGGAGCTAAGCTCCATATGTGTGTGTTTGGGTGTTAAAAAAAAGAAAAACTTAGAGCTATTGCCGTTGGAAATGTAAATGTCTCCTACCTATGAGTTATGGATTGGAGTGGATGTATGTGGTGTGTAGTGGAATTATGTGGGTTGGATTGGAATTGTTAGTTGTGGAACTGTGTAGTGTGGAGTGGATTTGTGTAGTGGAATTATGTGGCATGGTGTGCAGTTGTATTTTGTGGATAGTAATGATGTGTTTCTGAGTGTATTAGAATTATTTGGGGTGGAATTGTGTGTTATAGAGTGCAATTATGGAGAATGGTATTTTGTGTTGTGGAGTATTATGTATGTAGTGGAGTTTAATTATGTGGTGTGCTGCTGAATTTTGTGGTATGACGTTGAATATGTGGCATGGTGTGGAGTGTATGTAAGTTGATTGTTGTTATGTGTCATAGAGAGAATTTATGTGGGGTTAATTAATATGGTATTGGTTAGCATGTTTTCACAGAGAAATGCGGCCACATGATATCAATATACAGTGGCAATGTCACTACTAGATTAGTGGAGGATGGTCATCAACCCCACAGGCAGAAGAGATATTCAGCACATAAGCTCTAAATTAGGTTTTGCATTCCAATATAAAAGGTATGGCTATTGTGCCCCAGTACATTCCCTGAGCTGCCATCCCAGAATAGTTCCAAAGAGTCACCAGGAAATATGTTCGGCTCCATCATGCCAGAATAAATTGCCAAGTTCTGTGGAGATACAGGATTTGGATTTATTGCTAAAATCATGTGACTCTGTGCATAGTATCATGCCCCACACATTTTAAAGCCGATTTCATACTTTTGTAAAACGTCATCCAGGTGAGTCCTACACCCAGGAACACACTACTTGTTTTTTTTTACCAATAGGTTTGACTTTTCTCTGGCAACACACACAAATATCAGTTGCACATGCTGTGTGCACGCATTAGCAATAGGCCTGGGCTTAAACCTCCACTCCACTCGCAGAGTTTGCGGAGTTCGGCAACTCCGCGTTCCGCATAGAACGCAGAGTTACCGATAAACTCCACAATGGAGCGGAGTTCTTTTTTTGTTAGCATGCTTGAAATGTCCTTTTGCGTATGCGGGAGCGACTTTCCGGGCGCTCGCAATCGCCCATGAGATTTCAGAGCCTTTCGGGAGCGCCATGAGATTTGCTGGCTGGCTTCATGCTCCCGCAAGACTTTGCGGTTGCCAGCACGTCATTTGGGCACACCAGCGACTTCCAGCAGATTTTTTGGGCGTACGTGACCCTGAACGCGCAAGATCTAATGCAGTTTCAATCTGGGCAAGATTCTCTCCTCGAGAAGCATCAAAATCTTCCCGAAATGACGATTTCGAGTCAAAAACCTCCTCAAATGGATGGTTGAGCTTGGTGTTTTTGTGTGAAGAGTCCTTTTATTTTGTTTACTTTTTTTCTAACAGGAAGGAAGTGCCCCAGCATCTCCAACTTCCTGTTCCTGTCCAGCAGGCTCCTCTGAGTGCGTTGTCCCTCTCCTGGTCACATTTCATTGGGATTTGGAGCTGGAAGGAGCACTCTCCTTGTCTGCTGCAGATATACCATTGGATTTAAGGACTTTAAGGTTTTACAAGTAAGTTGAAAAACTGTTGTAAAAGGGTGTTGTTTATTTGATTGGTGGCATGCACCTGGATTTATTTGTACATTTAATCAATTTTTAAAATTTATTGTGGTGGGTGGCCTGCAGTTTCAATAGGGGCCTAGTTGTTTTGCATGTAATTTTTCTTCTTTTATAAAGGGAAAATGTAAAAATGTTGTACAGTTCACTACATTTTCTCCATGTTTATAATACATTTCCAATATTGATTTAATTCACTATGTGGCCTAGTCTGCCAATGGGCCTTCCAGCCAGTAGGCCCAGTGCTAGTCATGGATGCATGAAACAACTGTTTCTGTGGTGTCTGTTGGATTGAAACATCATTTAGGCCATGGATGGCATTGGATTAAAATACAAAAGGTGTTTTTTGTGGTATTTCACATTTTTATTTTTGCAAACAGTGTATAGGTGGGGTAATGCCTTCGGAGGATGTGTGTTGTTGTAAAAGTTTTTAGCCCTGTTAATTTTCTTTTTTTGCATTGCTGAATCAATGCTGTGTTCTCTGTGTTACCAAAGCCTCCTATGTCTGGCCAGTGTGTGTGTGTGTGTGTGTGTGATTGTGTTTGCCATAGGCCACCATTTGCCTTTGTTTCCCCATGCCATGTGGCCAGGGGCCATTTTGTATAGTCAGTGTCTATAGACCTACATGTGTTCTTTATTTTCCATGCCACCTGCTTCTTGTTGTGACCATGTAGCTGGCGGCCATTTTGTGTAGCCAGCCAGTGTGCTTTCCCTATAGGCCTGCATGTGTTCTTCTTAGTTTGTTCCCCATGCCTTCTTGCTTGCTGTTGTGACCAGGTGGATGGCGGCTTTTTGTGTAGTCAGCCAGTGTGCTGCTTTCCCCATAGGCGTGCATGTGTTCTTTGTTTTCCAGGCCTTCTGCTTCTTCTTGTGACCATGTGGCAGGCAGCTATTTTGCATAGGCAGCCAGTGTGCTTTTGCCATAGGCCTGAATGTCTTCTTTATTGTGGCCATGGCTTCTTGTTGGTTGTTATTGTGACCATGTGGTCGATGGCCATTTTGTGTACGCAGCCAGTGTTCTTTTGCCATAGGCCTGCATGTGTTCTCTTTGTTCTTGATCAGTGCTGTTGTTGTTGATTACCATGTGGCACTGCAGCCATTGTGTGCTTCCAGCCAGTGTGGCCCTTTGCCATAGGCTTGCATGAATGGTTGAAAAATGGCCAGTGTGCTTTCCCCATAGGCCTGCAAGTGTTCTTCTTAGTTTGCTCCCCATGCCTTCATGCTTGTTTTTGTGACCAGGTGGATGGTGGCCATTTTGTGTAGCCAGCCAGTGTGCTGCTTTCCCCATAGGCCTGCATGTGCTCTTAGTTTTCCAGGCCTCCTGCTTCTTGTTGTGACCATGTGGCACGCAGCTATTTTGCGTGGGCAGCCAGTGTGCTTTAGCCATAGGCATGAATGTCTTCTTTGTTGAGGCCATGCCTTCTTGCTGGTTGTTGTTGTGACCATGTGGTCGATTGCCATTTTGTGAGGGCAGCCAGTGTTCTTTTGCCATAGGCCTGCATGTCTTCTCTTTGTTCTTGATCAGTGCTGTGGTTGTTGATGACCATGTGGCACTGCAGCTTTTGTGTTAGCATTAAGATAGCAGTTTAATAAACACTTAAGAATAATTTCACTTATTTCATATTTATAATTTTTTAATTGTACTTTTTTATTTTAGTTTTTAATGTTAATTTTTTTAGTTAATTTAAAAAAATTGTGTTTAATGTTTTTATGTATGTTCATGTTTTTATTTTTTTACATTTTTGTAATTTTTATTTTTATTTTTTTAACGTACTTTTTTTAAAATGATTTAAAAAATGTAACCATTTTCATAACATGTGGCATCAATGAATCAACCCCTGGGCCCAAATCTGCTATAGGTGAACACTGCACAACAGCATTCATTGTCTAGGTATTATTCCATTGTCACCATTTGTCAGCTGCACCTCCCTGAGTGCCACATCCCACTTGATGCACATAAAGCAAACAGTTACATCTGTATGCTGTTGTTACTCTTTCTTATCCTTCCTGAGCGTACACACCATGAAAGTTTATGTAGGTGTGGTTTTACGAATGGATAGTGGATGCACTGTATTGTTAATTATTTATAATAACTTAAGTAAACAGTGACCATACAGAATAATATTGTTTGTTTGCATTACTAATTGAACTGCAGCAATGCCACATTTCACTGATGTCCTTCTTGCATGTTTTCTTTTAGGTGCACAAGAGACAACATCATCCACAGTACTGCCAGGCAGAAGGCTTGTGCACAACGTGATGCGTAACCACACATCACGGACATCTCTTCAACTTGTGAAGCTAAGTGCCCCTGCCAACTGACAGCTTCAAGATGGCCCAAAAGAAAGGCGCTACCAAGAAAGTGGCCAGTGATAAGAAGAAGGAGCTTACCACCACTGGTATGTCGACCCAGACTTTTTTGGGGGAAAAAACCTGTACCTGCCGCACCAGCCTCTGGGGAGCAAGCTGGGAGCAGCACCCCCGCATCAGTGGACCCACCCCAACCTAGGCCCAAGCCCATGTCTGTCACAGAATCAGCCAGTCCAATCACGGAAACGCAGACGAGCAGTGACCTTGAAATTGACTTATCTCTTTCAGAAAGTAGTACCCAATTGTTGCAGGAAACTTAGACAAGTGGACAACAACAGCTGTAGCCAGCAATAGTAGTTCCTCCCGAATTAGGAGCAGTTCAGGAATTTGAGATTCATGCTGAGGAAGTAGAGGAAGCCGCTCTTTCAGAAGATCCATTGTCTTCCAGATCTCCAGCAAGAAAAAGGAGAGTTACTCCACCATCTTCTTTTTCAAGCCCCCCTTCTGATGATCTAGACACCCCTTAGATCCCACCTCAGTCTGAGAGTGAGACACGCCATGAGAGGTTAGGAAAAAGGAAGGTTCCTGAAAGCGTTAGACTTATGGATGTAGAGGAGGAGGATGACGATGAGCCAGTCATCATGGATGTTAGCCCATCCCCAGTGGAGACCGACTTTACCCCATTCCAACCTGCTGTGAGGGATGTGGCACCACAGATACCATCAACACCACCAGCTGCCATATTTGCAAAGTCCAGGCAGTGAACTATATCCACAACCGCCTCAGTAGAAGTAGGTAGAGTTGGTAGAAAGCTTAATTCTTCTCTTACCTGCTAATACAAGGGTGCAAAGAGACAATGTGTCATCCAAACAATACATCTATGCCACAATTCTTGATCCACAGTACAAACAATTACTGGCCACTTTCATTCCCTTTTCAGACCAGGGTGTTTCAAACTACAAAACGTGGATTGCTGAGCAAGCCAGTGACCTAGAAAAAGATTGGCTGAAAATTAGAGGCACACTCCTCCAGGGCACGCGTTCTGTGGTGCAGCCTTCAACTTCAGAGCCTGAGGGCAGTGCTATTGGCTCACAACATTCAAAACCAGATGAAGAACCCCAGCAACAACAAGAAGAGTAGCATCTGCCCCAAAATCTGAATATGATTGGTTTCTAAAGGCAGGGCTTAAGTCCAGTACAGAGCCGAAGGCAAAAGAGGTTGAGTAAGGTGGAGCACCAATGACTATTAAGAGGATGGACCAGGCCTATCTGGATGACTCAACAGAGGTCTATCTTGATCAAAACCCATTGGTGTATTAGTATGGGAAGAGGCGCCAATGGCCAGCGCTCAGCAGGCTGGCAATAAACTATCTGGCTTGTCCGGTATTCAGTGTCACAGCTGAGATTGTTTTCAGTGCTGCTGGTGCCGTAGTCCCAGTGAGAAGGACCAGTCTCTTGCCCCGAAACATGGAGACATTAACCATGATCAAATAAAATCAGCACTTTATACCACCAGATTACTCCATATCTGAAGTACAACAGGAGGAAGATGAGGGAGACTTAGGTCATGGAAGTACTGTGCTAGCTTACCCACTTCTGGGTGAACCACCTGAGTATTGGGACAAACTCTGCTTCTCTGACTATTAGGCCTGGCCCTTGGCCATCAACCATAAAACTTTCTCTCTCTATCGCTGGTCTGCTTTGACGCCCACCAAAAAAAAAAGATATAGCTAGGGGAACATTATTTATTTTATTTGTTTGTGTCTGGCTGACTAATGCAGCCCCAACGTCTTAGACACATTTTATTGCTAGATTGGAGATGTACCAGTGTGCAGTGTAGAAGACCCCCCAACCCATTTCCCTCAAGGACATTGGAGATACAAATTTGTGCTTGCCTCCATCCCCTGCCTATCAATACTTTCCTAGTTTAAACTTTATTCCCCTAGCCGGACTGCCCCACATTATTTGATTTACAAAACTGGCCAATGTTTGTTTCTTGATACAATGGATTGGCAATGTACCACGGTGACCATGCCTGAATTAGAAGAACAGGTAAATTTCGTGCATTTCTCACTGAATGATTGTTGTTTGTGCATGTGTTGAGATGATTCATGTGGTGGCAGGCAGTGACACTATGTGTTTGTTTACCAGTAACTATTACGCTTGAATGTGTTTGTGATGTGTTTGTGATGATTTATAATGTTGATGGCCTAACAACAGCTGATCATATTTTTTCCTGAAGGTGATTTTTTCCTTCCCCTTTGTTCACCGGGCCCACTCCACACTGCTTTGTTTTCTGCTTCACACTCCTCAAAGTGACCCGACCAGTCCCTTTAGGTAACACAAACACAAATCTAGTCTACACAAAAAAATGACTTAATTTTTCTCCTGTTGTGCATCAACAGCATTGTACTACAGGTCGATCTATTGCATTTGAGTCAGGCCTCAGTCAGTACGGAGTTGGAATCCATACTCAGAGCCAGGAGGATGATGAAAGGACTCAGGGTGTGACTACTTTGAGTACTGCAACCAGAAGAAGAAAGTTTTCAACTTCACTGAAACCAATCAATTTGATGATGACTTTAAAGTGGCCTACCCAACTCTGTGGAGTGGTGATGAGAGCGGTGCGTTGATTTTACTTGATTTGTGAAAATGCAATGTTCAGTGCTGTCTGGCTCAAATTTGAAGCTAGGTGGTGGTTGGGTGGGGGGCCTGTTGATGTAGGTAACTGGAGACAGACATGTGGTCATGAATGATCATCACATTATGCACATGCTGTTAGCCTACATATTATTCTTATGATTGATGATGATGATGAATTGATGATCATGACAGCTGCAAGCTTGAGCAGCACGATACCAAATGCACATGCAACTCCCAATTTGGCAATACAGTATAATTTTTTCTTTTAATAATCATTAGAACTGTGTGTGTTGTTTGCTTGACTCCTACATAATTTGTAATATATTTGCTATCTTTCAAAGCTAGGTAACAGAACATTTAGAAATAACATAACGTTGGTCTCTCTGGGGCAGATGGACTGTTTGAATTGCATTGCATTTAAGTTACCTGTACTCATTCCTTCGTTTCCTTTTCCTCCCTTAACAGATTTATAATGGTAGGCTGCTCATTGCCCAGATGAATGTTCTCCTTGTATAGTGTTTGTCTTTTCCAAACCTTTTCCTAAATCCCCCTTCCCATCCATTCATCAAACCCTACCTCTCTTCCCCCAGGCTGTGTGATTTATTGAGGTGTGGCTTAATTTGCATCCTCAATGGATCACACACTTGGTGGGGCGGATGTGGTGAAAGCAACACCAACTCAGTGCAGGATCTTCAGTTTTACTCCTATTTATAAAGCAGTAGTCCACACTGGCCCCATTTACCCACCCATGCATAAAAGGGATCAATATTTTAGCTATAGAAGGACATAATTAGTTAGTATCATCATTCAGGCATTGTGTGTTGCATTAAACACTTAACCAATAACCATGTCGACTCCAGACTTTAGGTCCTCTTAACGTTTCACAAAATGAGACTAAGAGTCACTTTTGTTTCCTCTAAATACTAGCTCACCAACCATTGCTCCGACTAATTTAGTATTGTTTCTTGTTTGTTATTCTGCATCAGGTATTCTTTGTTGTGTGCTAGTCTGGTCTCAAGTGTTTGTAAAGCTAATAATATATAACCCACTAACTCAGTTTTCTAAATTTCCATTTAGTTGCCTGTGATGAATAATCCTTCTGATTAAAATCCCACAGTTGGCATTCACATAGGTGGGGGTGGGACCTGACTTCTGATTCCTGCACTGTTGTTAGTTCGCTAGCCTGCTACTATGCTACCATGGTGCCTTAGGAAACCCTGCAGCCTCGCTTCTTCTATTCGGTAAGAGAACTATGGTTCATTGTTCTACTAAGTTGTTGTAGGCAAGGCAATGGCAACCCCCCCCTTTAGCGGTCAATATAGTTGTAAACTGCAGAGACTAGGAGAGTAGTAGGCCAAGAGTACCACTTAGGCATAGCACATACCTAATTGTTTTTACACACTATCAGCAAATATTAAAATATGTTATGCTAAAAGGCAGCTTTGAAGAGTAAAACACCCCCAAAGACCTTGATTAAAGAGGCATAAATAAAGAAACTTAAATATGTATTATTCTAGTCAAACATAAAACCCACCCAATCCACCCACCTCCACCTGGCCCACCCCTCTCCCCAAACAAATGAAATTTCCCTGTTCCCAACCATTGTCAATGAATAAGTCCAGAAACCCCATTTCCAACTCCCACATCCCCACCCTCCCCACCCACAACAGCAAATAAGGCCCACCCACCAAAATAAAAGTTAAAAAAGGGGCAGAGGGAACTAGACAGGGCGCTGGCTCTCCTCAAGGTGCCGGCCCATTCTTCTCTGCCAGGCTTCAATGTGCACCAGTCTTGGCAGGACACGGCGCAGTAGGATGCAGTCTGAGACTGAGGGGGGGCAGAAGTGTGTGTTCTTGGATGGCAGGCAGCTGCCTGCGGACTGCTGCACCAATATTGTGGTTGGGAAGAAGGAGGTGCTGGGGCCATGGGCCGCTGCCTCCTCCTCCTCCTTCTTCTCCTCTTCCTCCTGGGCCACCAGTCGCTGGTATTCAGCCCGTATTGTCTCCAGCTTCTGCTGCCGCATCCGGGCTGCTACATCCTGGCAAGGTGGTAGGGCCTGATGACCAGGAACAGCTAGAAAACAAAAAAAGAAGAATTATAAACAATGCTCTGTCACTCTGTGCCAAAAACGTCTTTAAAATGATGTAGTGGATGGCACAGTAGCAGCATGTTGATGGTCCCCTAGGGCCATTTGATTTGATGTGATTAGAGTCAAAGCCCCCATTACCTGCTCTCATAAAACTTAAGGCAAATGCCACAAGCTCTAACTGTCTGAAAGGAATTAAGGCAGAATATACACAGCAACACACCAGTTTAAAAAAAACTACTGTGTTTTTTTCTTTTGAAGGATTCCCTAATAAAGTGCTTAGATTGTTTGGGGCTTCACGAATTAGGCACATTTACTAATGAACGGTCTAGTTTTGGCTACAATAATGATTCTGGTATGATCAGACAACTTGAATGTTCTTTTAGCATCTCTAGTCTGACCTTTTCATTTGCATATTTTTCACAGGAGATCAGTCCACTACAAACTGTCCAAAGTGATGGGACCTTTATCTCTGCAAGGTTAAAGAGGCCTGTTCGATCTTGGGTCAAAGTATTTATATTTTATCTTAATAGCTGGTCATACAAGCTGTCAACAGGGATTGCCAAACAAGAATCCTTGTGTTGCTATGTGCATGTTAATTTATTATCACCTCAGACCTATTTAACCTTTAACTCCCTCAGCTATACAATCTACATCCTTTTTGAGCAAGTAGACGGTGGGAAAAGCGATGTACTGCAGTTTAGTCAGTGAAAAGAAGGATGAAGGACAGGGATATAGCTTTGGCGCGATCGTCACAGACTTTCCCATCCACAGAAGTTAATCAAATAACATTATCCATTCAGCATTGCAATGTTCTTCTAGTATGCTCAATCTTCACCCTTGGCTTTGATATGATCCATTTAAGCTTTACATTTTCTCATTCCCTCTTTCGCCATAGAAAACCAAACATCATTATCTATTCAATCCATCCATCCAAACATAACTCCAAACAAATCTTTCACCAACATCCATTTACCCACCCATGCATCCTTGCTTTCACCCATTCCATTCACCAATCCTGCTTTGCCTTAACCCACCCAAGCATTCCTTTTAACCATCCTTCACCCAGCCATGCAGATTGATTCCTACCATCATCACCCACCTATATGCATCCTTTCATACACGTATCCTTCCACTCATATATTACATACATGTCACCCATCCTTTCTTCTTCCATCTTGTTTTGTCTATCCCATCAACCTCTCATTCTTAAAGTCTATTTATGAACCTTTGTCTGCTGAGTTGCAGATAGAAGAGGACATAACTACTCAGCTCCCACTGTATCTGCTAAAGCGGGTGTTGTTAACGAGTCATTCATTGCCCTCGCAGTGAGTCTATTTCTATTTGTCAATAAGTAAACAATGTTACTTACCACTGTCCGCCCCTGCAGCCACTGGTTCTCCCCTGTCACTGGTGACCGCTTCAGCTGTGTCCCCTCAGCTGGCGCCACTGGTGGTCTCTGTGGCTTGAAAAAACATTACACATTTATAATTTTAAATGCCAGTTACGCCTTCCCCTGCTTTATTTTAAGCAAAATACAACCGCAAATCAAAACATCACTACAGTTTGGTTACAGTATCTCAATCTTCTATCAAAAAATCAAAACATCATGGCGAGCATGTTGTTGGTTGACAATCATTGAAAGCCAAATAAAAACTTTTTGTAATTATGGAGGGGCAGAGCTATAATGAATCTGAGTTATTGAAGCGCAATGAAGTGGTGCAATAATTGGTCAATGAAGGACATATGGTCTTAGTTGGCAAATACAATGGGGCCGTCGTCCTCATTCTTCCAGCCATGCTGCACAGTCATTAACTGCTAGTATACTATGATAATAATACATACACAACACTGGGAGGTCCACCATGACCATGGCCACTCTCTCGTTTTACAGCACTGTTTGAGCATGAGCAAGAAAAAGAAAGCCTTCTCAACAAACATGCGTAGAATACCTTAACTGCATGCAATCTTCTCAGTAGAGTGCCTGACCTAATGGGTATTCTTAGTCTTACTGCGCCACACCAGTCTATAAGGGGAAAAGGAAAGCTTACTGACAAAGCAGAAGAAAAAGAAAGCTACAGACTAGTACAGATAGTTTTGAAGTCAAGTACAGAAACTTGAAATGTAGAGAAAGTAAGTAATAAATAGGATAATGTAGGGATAAGAAGGATTTAGGAAACAGATCAAAGTGGAATTGGAAAAAAATTAGGAGACAGCAGGCACAGGAAAAAGAAAAAAATAATTATTTTAAATGTGGAGAGGTAAATGGAGAATCTAGGGAAATAAATAATATTAACAGGAGGACTTAATGGGCCCAGCAGAGGCATCTGCACTCGTTGAAGCACCTCCAGCCCCCTCACCCGCCTACGCTGCTGTTGTGGTACTCGCCATATTCCTCCTTCCCCTGGATGCGGATGTAAGAAATAAACAAAATAAAATAAGAAAATATTAGTAGTGCAGTTGATCACTCGAACAAAAAATTGGCTGGGAGCGGCAAACACAGTAACATTTGATTTAACTTTTATTTTTTTATAAATTGTTTTATTCCATTTTTCAGAAATAGCAGAGTACAACAAAAAAAGAAAAAGACGGTCTCATGTTAACAGCCAGTTATACATGTGTCCTAGTAAGTTCCAATTACCACTCCATGTTAGTACATTACTGTACAATATTACCATTTTCGTAGTGCATCACCAAAATGTACCAAATGCAAACATATGGCTTCGCAGCACAGAGTGTATTATGTATATATCAAGATCTCTAGTGCGCACATGTACCAGATGCTCGCTCATTAACGCAGACTTATTACATATGTTGTGGGGATGCCCTGTCTTGCTAACATACTGGAGGGAAGTAGTAGACACACTGACTCAATGTACAGATCGTGTCCTCCCATTCGAATGGCACATATACATACTACACCTGTACTGCAGAAACCGCAGAAACACAGTGACCTCCAGGTTCCTTGACCTGGGGATATTAGTAGCAAAAAGGCTGATCACCAAGAGGTGGAAGGCCCCTGATTCCCCTCACATAATAGCATGGAGACGCTCGTTGCTAGTATGGGCAAAAGCAGAAAGCGTCGCCCTTCACCGCGAAGACACCCTAGGCGTCAGCAAGACCCCCCTCACTACCAGCTGGGACGAGATACTGGCTGAACTACAAAACAAACACAACACTTACACGCCTCCCCTAAGCCCCACCAATGATTCACCCTAACAAAGACAAACATGAGGAGGCATGAGGCGCAGAGAAAGAAACGGGGATAAGGCAACGAGATACAAAGGAGCCCATAGACTACCTCACAAGATGTCATGAACACATACACCAAGCAGTTTGCCAAATGAGCCAAACATACTAGAGGCAGCGGCTGAGAGCACCAGGAACATGTTCCATTGTTATGACATGCTACCTATTAGGTTTTCTTTTTTCCACGTTTATTTATAACCTGCATCTGCAGTTCACAATATAGTAAGCACTAGATGAGCACATGGACAACATGTGGCATGCATTTAACCATCAACTGGCTTGAGCAGGCGCTAATTATAAATGTTGTAATCTGTTACCTACAAAAACTGACATATTGACTGCACCATTGTTGAAAATGTGTTAAACAGCTAATAGCAAATTTGGCAATTGTTTGAACATTGGAAATGTATCTAGCATACGCACTTTGTGAGGTGCAACCAGACTAATTGGAAATACAAACATGTCTGTACAATTCATGAAAATGTGAAAACGCAATAAATAAAATAAAAAAATAAAAAAAGATGTCTAGTGCGCAAGGCAGGAGTGCGCACTGTCGAGCAGTGCGATTCCTTTGTGGTGTAAATTATATGCGGGAGGGAGGGGGAATAGATTCGGCCCCATATTCGCTCGGCAGACTCCCGTTTCACGTGCTAATCTCCGTGCATTGCGGGCATTAGTCTGAGGGATGGCCTCCGTCTCCCAGTGGGAATATTTGTAAATATGATCTCAGTGGCTGCTAAATGTTTTTAGGCCTGGATGCTTGTGGCTGAAGAGAGGCATAAATGTCGCTTGTGCATCACAATTTACTAAATCTTGCATCCAGTGCTTGACTGTAGGAGAAGTTGCGGCTCTCCAGTGCATAGATACCTGACGCTTAGCCAATAGTAGCGCAATGGCAGTGTAGCGCCCGATGCCCTTCGGTAGTGGTTGGACGTAGCCCAGAAGAGCCATCAGCGGAGTGGGATCCATCTCAGTTTCCACCATCCGCGACAGACCTGGAACACCTCCTCCCAGTATGCCAGCACTGGTGTACAGTTCTAGGCTAAATGTATGAAATCTGCCTGATCTGATGCACATCTTGGACAGGTGTGGGGTTTGGTGGGGGCGAATTTTGACACTAAATATGGGGTGGAGTATGAGCGATGTAGGTACTTAAAATGCAATAGTTTGTGTTGATGATTATTCGAGACCAACTTGATCTGCTAGCAACTCTTGTTTGGCAATTGTGTTCCCAAATCTCTCTCCCAGGCCACCCTCGACCCCCTGTCAACAATGAGTTTCATATTAGATGCTGAGCGGTAGAGTCTGGATATTAAGGGGCCGATTCCGATATGGGTCGGAAAGCACTCCGACCGATCCGGATTGTTTTCCGACCGAGCCGGACCCCTGCAGTCCGACCGAACGAGTACAATGCGGCTGTATGCTGCCGGACTCGGTTCGGTCGGACTCCCATTGAAGTCAATGGGAGCCGGTCGTACGACGTGTACATGGGCTCCCATTGACTCAATGGGCACGTTGCGCACAAGGGGGCCCCCTGTAGTGGGTACGCGTTGGTGCCATCCGCACCGTACACGCATGTATAGGGGGGACCCATGGGTCCCCCCTGTGTCCGACTCGTACGGCTATGGGTGAAGGGGGGTCCGGCACGGACCCCCGAAGTCCGCGTCCGAGAGCTTTTTCGTGTCGGAGGCTCCGACTCCATCCGGCTGTCCGGATCGTGCATCGTACTGGCTCGGTCGTAAAACGTCTCCATTGCGCGCCACGAATCGAGTGCGAACGAGTCGGACGGAGCGGTTCGGACCAGGAAACGAGTCGGTCGGCGATTTCGCGTTCAATCGCATCGTACTTGCTCGCTCGGACGAATGTACGAATCGGTCGGAAACAAAGCCTCCGACTCGGATCCGGTAAAGCCGAATCCGATTCGGAGCCCTACCGACCGAGATCGGAATCGACCCCTAAGTGTGTTGCTTCAGGAGTTGTAATAACCATTGATAGCAAGGGGTGTTCAGGAGGTTCGAGGGGAGCGGTGGCAAACTTGGTGCGCAGTGTGCTGTGTAGTCTTTGTAAAATGAACCTATCCATTTGTGTGACATTGTGCCCCTCCATTAGGGATGTAACTGTGTGCAATCCTGGCTCGTCAAACACATCCATAATTTGTATATACGGCAGGTAGATAGCTTTCTCATGTGAGCAACTCTGTTGTGACTGGTAGCCATGGGTTGTCCGGTATTGGAATGTGTGGGGAGTACAGGTGTTCATAACCAAGGTATCGTTGAAGCTTGGCCCATGCCCAGCATGTGGTTACGATAGTTTGGATGTCTGTGATACTTCTGGGTAGCCTGCGCGGTAAGAGCATATCAAGCGGATAAGGGTGGATTTGTGAACTTTCAGGTATGAGGAATTGTAGCCATGCGTTATAATGATACCAATGGTAGGAAAAATGTACTTGTGCTACTAGATAATAGAGATAAAGATCCTGTTCTCCAATTCCACCGCGCTCATAGGGTGGGTAAGGATAGAGTAGCCCATCCGATCCTAGGGTGCCCACCCGCCCATATTAATCGGGTGAGTAGACAGCAAAGGTTATCAAAAAAGCGTTGGTTAGCGTGATTAGGATGTTTAAAAACAAGTATAAAAAACGGGGGAGTACTCCCATTTTTATTATCGCAATCCTACCGGCCATGGACAGAGGGAGTTTTATCCATTTATCAATTAATGTGGTTAATTTTTCCACCGCGGGCCATAGTTCAGTCTTGTTACCTCGGAACTTGAACAATGTAAGTAAACCTCCAAATATTGGGGGGGGGGGTCCATGCAACATTTGAGAGGGAAGTCAAGAGTAACCTGGATAGTGGCGTCTGTTAATGGGAAGATTTCGGACCTGGACCAGTTTATTGACAACCCAGACAGTGCCCCATAACGGATCACCTCTCTCAGCACCGGGGCCAGATTGGAATCCGGGTTACTGGGAAATAGCATAACATCGTCTGCATATAACAACGCCAACAATGGGCCACGCTGGAATTAAAGCCCTTTCGCCAACTGGCGTTCTTGTAACTGTCGACCAAGTGGGTCCATGGCAATAATAAATAATAGCGGGGATAGCGGGCATCCCGCGCGTACCCCGGGTCAGCAGGAACTGGTCCGTTATAGTACCATTTACTTTTAAGCACGCTTTGGGATTTTTATACAGCAGTT
Source organism: Calotriton arnoldi (assembly GCA_963921515.1). Lineage (NCBI taxonomy): Eukaryota > Metazoa > Chordata > Amphibia > Caudata > Salamandridae > Calotriton > Calotriton arnoldi. The sequence continues at coordinate 449,281 of CAWUFW010002610.1, forward strand.
GAACTTGGTCACAGAATCCCTTAGGGCAGCCAAGTTTGCACAAAGTGGCGAGAAGAAAAGGTGACTCTAGAGAATCAAACGCTTTTTCAGCATCTAATAGAACTTCAACTGCCAGTAGCTCAGGATTGATCTGATTGATAACTGTGAATATAGTGCACAAGTTTACTGACGTGGAGCAATTGGGTATAAAGCCTGATTGCAGTGGAGATATAATTGTATTCATTAGTAGGGACAGGCGTGTAGCCAGAACTTTGGCTAAAATGTTGTAGTCTTGGTTTAATAGAGACAACGGGCGATAGGATGCGCAGGATTCTGGCAGTTTGCCAGGTTTTAACAGGAGGTTTGTGAACACTTCCCGCATTGTTGGGAGGAGGATGCCGTCAGTCAAGGCTTCTGTGTATACCTCGAGGAGGTGCGGGGTCAATTCAGTTTTATATGCTTTGTAAAAAGCTCAGGTGAAACCATCCAGCCCAGGGGCACGGGTTCCGTCGAGATCTACTATTGCTTCAACAGTCTCATCGCATTTGATAGGTGCAGCTAAGAATTGTTGCTATCCCGCTTCTAGCCAGACCATGAGGATCTCCACTAGGTTGTTCGCAGTCGAGTAAGTTGTGCAGATATGCACGAGTATATTTCGTGGAGAGTCCGTGTTTGGCACATAAATGTTTACTAACAGTGGAGGAGTAGTGGTTAGTGTGTCTGCTACTATTAGGTATCAATCCCCAGGGTCAGCAATCACTTTCTACGTTGTGAAATATTTAGACCTGTGTACTAGGATACACACCCCCCTGGCATACGTACTATAGCTTGCACAGAAATGGTTTGTACCCCAAGCAGAAGCATAGTGGGGCTTAGTGTCTGGGGTGCAGTGGGTCTCCTGGAGGAAAGCGACCTGCGCCCCGTGCCTGGTTAAATAGGATAGTACTTGTCAGCCCTTCCTAGGGTTAGAGAGCCCTCGTATATTCCATGTAATGCATTTCAGTGAGCGTTGTTCTATGGTTTTAGTGGGAGAACACATGGATGACTGGAGCTAGTGTACCGGGAGGTCAAGTATGCACAGATCAAATTTATGAAGTAGGAGACAAGGCGGGTAACTGCTAGCCTGGCTGGATAGACGCGAGCGAGCAGATAGATGGATAGCCTGGCTCCAATCAGAAACAGGGGACCCGCTTAGAGACCCACAACTCATTGCAGAAGCATTTGCAAAATACTAGGCAAAGATCTACACCCCAGTGACCGCCACCACAGCTGCAGACTCTGCCGAATTCCTCAAAGATATCCACCTCACAACCCTCACCTCAGAAGAAGCATTACAACTTGAGGGCCACCTCATAGAGGAAGAAATAACCTTGGCCATTGACAATGTACAGTCCGGGAAGGCTATGGGCCCCAATGGCATCCCAATTGAGCTGTATAAAATGACAGCATCACAATTGACACCATACCTCCTCGACATGTACCAGGCTAGTGTGGAGGTAGGGGAGCTCCCAAGGGACAAACGATTGACGACCATAGTCACCATCCGCTAACCAGGCAAGCCAGCAGAAGACTGCGCCTCATACCACCCCATCTCCCTGCTTAACACAGATCTAAAATACTAGCTAAAATACTTGCAAACAGACTGACGCCATACCTTAGCAAATTGGTACACCCAGATCAATCTAGCTTCATGCCGGATAGAAACACTGCTCTCAACCTATGACGCTGACATGGAATACAAGGGAGGAAGAGCACCACCCGAGAAGAGGCCGTTGTCCTCTCCTTGGATGCTCACATGGCCTTCGATACCATCGAATGTACTTTCCTATTCGCAGTCCTGGAACGCATGGGGTTCAGCCCCAAGTTCAGGACTTGGATCCCCCTCCTTTATTAAAAGCCTTTGGCGCAGGTAACAGTTACTGCTAGACTCTCAGTGACCTTTCCTCTTGGGTGAGGGATGCAACGGGGATGCCCCCTGTCGCCAATACTATTCACACTTGTGCTGGAACCACTCGTTAACCTTGGGTGAAGTACTATGCTACGCTCGCGTAGTTTGCGAAGTTAGCGCTACTTCGCACTACGTGAATTGCACGTAGCACAGTGCAAACACGCGTAGCGTAGCGGTCATTTTTTGCTTGCTCGCGGTCCTCAACGTCAAGTTGGCGACCGCGAGCGAGCAAAATGACATCCCGGCGAGACTTTTTCCTCGTTCGCGATCAGCAACATCAAGTTGCCAATCGCGAGCGTGGAAAATAAACCTCCCGGCGAGATTCTCAACGCGGGGAGGTCAGGCTTCTCATTGTGAGTGGTCGCGTATGCTCGTGACCGCTCGCGATGAGAAACTACCAGTCCGCGTTGAGAAAGCTGCCGCTCGAGTACAAATCTACTCGAGCGGCAGAAAATGACCGCTTGCACTGTGCAAGATGCCGTTTGCAATGATTGCACAGTGCGGACAAGCATCCGGCACTGTGCAATCATCGCGAACAGCATTTCCTACCGCACTATGCAGTTCGCGTAGTGCTACGCGTAGCTCGCGTAGTGCGAAGTGCACTTCGCGTAGCTACGCGTTGAGCTACTACGCGAACTATGCCCAGGGTTACCACTCGTGGCATGGGTCAGGGGAGACCCCCTGATACGGGGACTACAATGGGCAGAGGAATGGGAGGACCGCATATCACTATATGTGGACAAAATTCTTTTGTACGCCGCATCCCCAACACGCTCCCTAGCCAGAATAATAAACATATTCACGAACTTCTAGAAATACTCGGGGTACACAATGAATTGGTCCAAATCAGTCTTATATGTTGTCCACAGCCCGCCTCCAATAGTACCAAAGGAATGGCGGGTCACAGTGGTGGAAGATGGCTTTCGTTACCGGGGCATCTTTGTCACAACGAACCCCAAGAAGTTCATTGACATGCAATCCAAGAGCCTTTAAGATGCTTACAGGGTGATGTAAAGCATTGGCGCACCCTCCCTCTGGCATTACTGGGGCGTGCAGCACTCTTTAAGATGATGGCACTGCCCAGATTTCCATATGCCCTCCAAAACACACCATAATAGATACCACAGACCTACGTTCAGGCCATTGATGCAGAAGTCCGTACTCTACTGTGGGATGGGAAACCGCTTCGCATTTCGACAAAAAAGATAGTAAAGGGATGGTATGATGGCGGCATCGCGTTGCCACATATCCAGGCATATTACTGGGCATCGCAGCTACTGGTCGTAAGCCATTGGACATACAGCCCACACAATAACACCGCATTTCAAATGGATAGATATATTCTGGGAGAGGGAGTAGTCCCACCGGCACTATATGCAAAATCGTGTAACAGGAGCCACACAGGACCCACAGCGCAAGAAACTGGGCTGGCACAACAAGATAACAAAAACCACTCCACACGGGGAGACTGAGCAATTAGGTCAACTGATCACCTGCCCGGGATTCCATCAGTGGGACCTAATAGGCATCGCGAGGGTGGGTGACCTCTGGGACAAGGGAAAAGTCATCCCTTTTGCAGATCTACAACAGCAACACAACATGGCAGTGATGGAAACTTTCCGATATGTACAGATTAGGCACGCACTCAAAGCAGTGATTCCGGCGGGAACTACCCTCCCAGAGGCCTCCCCGCTAGAGGACAGGTTGCTCTCAGAGAGAATGGACCACCGAGCAATCTCATTAACCTACCAAAAACTAATCAACAACTTGACAGACCCAATGCAACGCCTACATGAGAGATGGCAGGTAGACATCGGGGAACTTGACAACACTGACTGTTAGGAAGCCTTAGAGTCCCCGCGGGAAGTGGCAATACCCTCTAAATTGAGATTAATATAACTTAAAGTGCTCCACAGAACTTACCTACCTAGAGAAACCCTGGTTATAATGGGAAGAACTGACTCCTCACTTTGTCTGTGTCAGTGTAGGGGGGAAGGTACATTTAACCATATCATATGGGATTGCCCAAAGATTTGGACTTACTGGGAAACAATCATGCACACAATCACACAGGTATGCGGGGTCCCAGTTCAACCAGAACCCAAAAGATGCCTTCTTAACATTTGGGAGGCGACAGGCCTCAACCGTAAAAATCTGACTTGGGCGACACTGGGTATGATGATTGCTAAGCACAACATTGCCAGGCACTGGGGAGCCCAGCTTGCACCAACCCACACTGAATGGTGCAAAGACATGGATTGGGCCATGGTAGCTGAGAAAGCAGTCTATATAGGCAGTGGATGCCCTAAGAAATGGGAGCAGGTGTGGGGAGGATGGAATGCCCATAGGGGAGGGGTATGCACTCCACCTTTTCAGGGCCCTACACTAACAGCGATCTAGAACTCTCACGCGGAGGACCAATCAGCCACACTGCAGGAACTAATGAGGAACAACGTGAAGGGATGGGAATCATAACCAATGTAGACAATTGCTGAAATGTTTCATATAATCATCTCCAAATGCATCAATAACATGTTCTGCTGCACAATAAAAAGATTTGAAAAAAAAAGTATGCACAGATCGCCCTCCCAAAGTGAGGTAACCTGTGCGCATAGGACACCATCGGCATTACGTGCGGATATAGAAACCAGTTGAATAAGAGAAGAGAGCAGATATAACATAGTTCAGTAACCCCAATTTCCCCCTCCTACTTCCAGCAGCGTAACAGATACTACCAGAGGATTCCAATAAACATACCCCTATGAAAGAATAAAAACAATTTGAAGGAGTCATCCTTGGGGGGAGGCAACACTCAAGGAGAGCCCCTATTGGCGATGGTTATGCATCAATTAGTAACAGCTTGGCGATTAGTGAGTTTGAAGTGTACACACAGACTTCAATACCTTCAACAGTATACAATCAGTCACTCAGTCAGTCAAAATCACTTTATTCGGTTAATTTAAAACCTTAAAAGTATACTACATAAAATCTGAAAGAACCATTTAAAACATAAATATATTTCTTTAGGAACATGATCTTATATACCAAAGACATCAGATCAAAAAATCATTTTCCATCATTACAAAGGGTTTAGTGTATACATAATTATTTTTAAAGCAATCTTATGCGCCAGAGCTCTGAGATAAAAATCATTTACCATCAATTCTGCATAGGAACCAGATGGAAACCACGTCACAAAAACCTTTTTTTCCTTTCCCTAACCGCCACAACTAAAAAGCTGGCAATATTGAAACATTCCCATGGGTTATTCAGCATCTGTAAATATATTAATGCAGGCCTAACCTGCATAAAGCCTTTATTTTTCAGTATAGGTATAAAAAACGTTGCGAATATGATGATAATAGTCGCAGGACATTATAAAGTGCAAAGTGTCTTGAATAGAAAAATTATCACAAGAGCAAGGGCCCAAGTCTTTCATCTTGGGATTCTGCCAAAACAAAGTGCAAAAAGTTCAATCTAAATCTTGTTAAAAGGAAGCGGTGGAAAGGCCTTGTTATTTCATGTAGGAACCTTTCTATTACTGGAGATATTTTCAATAGTATATGGGCTCGTACTGTGGGTTTCAGGAGCTCTCTAGCCTCTCTCTCTGCTTGCATCACACAAAATATTTTTTCTCTCTCACTAGCTTGTTGGGGGAGTCAAATAAGGCGGGCTGCCGTAATTTTACTGTTAAGCTCTTGATACAACCTAGCCAGGGGATGCTACTTGCTTTATCTAGAGATAAACAAACCTGAGCAATCTTACGATTCAATTCCTATTCTGGGTTGGTCCAGATCATGATCTACCGCAAAAGAGGAGCCATACCAATCAGATCTGATACAAAACCAACACCCAGTTCCTGATGAATAATATAAGAAGGTGTTGGTTACAGAAACAAAAGTAGGTTTCTGAAGAACTTATTCTCCACTATTTGGAGTTCTTCAGCCTCCTTATATCCCCAGATATCTGAACCATAATTAGCAATAGCAGTACACTTGGCTCTGTATATATTTAGCATGGCTTGGATAGATTTAGCCCCCAGCCTGCGTTTAAAATCAAGGACCGCTACTCTCGCTCTCACCATAGCATTCTTTTTGCTTTTTTTTGCGGTACCCATGTGCCCCTTTCATCAAACAATACCCCTAAATAGGAGAAAGTGGTCACCCTTGTTATTTCATTTCCTTCGCAGAAATGAGTTTTTGGTCTTTTTGGTCTTGGGCCCATAATCATTTTGTGCGATTTAGAGAAATTGACACTTAAATCTAATGATCTCATGAAATCAGAAAAGGAATCTAGGATACACTGAAGCCCAATCGCTGTCCGTGCTATTAATACAGCGTCATACGCATATAGGAGCACGGGAATTGACCAACTCCCCGCACAGGGTATATCATTACAGGCCGTGCACAGGGACGAGTCTAGATTGTTAATGTATAACGTAAACAATAGGGGAGCTAAGATAAATCCCTATCTAACTCCTCTTGTTATACAAATATGCTGTGTGTGGTTGCCCCTTTGATCGTATCTCACCTTGGCCAAAAGGTCCCTATGCAGGTGGGACAGAAAGTTAACAATATTCCGGTCCATTCCCATGTTAGGTAATAATACCCATAGTTTGGATCTGTTTACTCGGTCAAAAGCCGAGGACAGATCCATAAAGGCCAGATGTAGTGTCCCCTTTTTAGCAGTCATATATTTCCTTGCTATCAGATGTAAATTTAAGCACAGGTCAGTCGTACCCCTACCTTTCCTAAACCCATACTGTAAGTTTGACAATACCTTACGTTCATCTAGCCAATCCGTTAATTTCTTAAGGATAACTCTCCCCATTACTTTTACAGCTGAATCAATCAGCGATATGGGCCGGTAACATTGTGGGTCTTCTCTCTGCCCCTTCTTAAAAACAGGTATAATGGTAGATTGTGACCAAGACCTAGGCAGGCCATGCAAACAGGCCACATTCAAAACATGTGCCAATATTTTAGACCATAGTGTCACATTTAACTTGTAAAGATCGGCCGGGACACCGTCCGGTCTGGGGGCTTTGTTACTTGTCATTTGTGTTATGGCCTTATTTTCTTCTTCTTCGTTAAAAACCAAGGCGTATTTTCCCTTGACCGAAAGCAAAGGGGGTGAGGTACCCACATCTACCTGGTCACTATAGATATATTTAAAATGGGTGAACTACTGATCCTCAGGTATGGTACAATCCAGTGGGCAGTTGCTCTCTCCCGTAAAGAATGGAATATTAACAATCTCCCAAAACCTGGCACTATTTTTGATAACATCTGTAGACTGCACATCATTCCAGGCTTTATTATTAATTCTGTTTTATGGCTTTTTAGCGTTTGTTTATACTTTTTCCTGAGTATAGCTATTTTGGGCCTTATCTTGGGGAACTTGCTTCAATGCAAGAAACAACTTCTGGTGTGCGTCTGTACAATTATGATCAAACCACCTCTCACCCCCCCTCCTTATCAGTACACAATCATAGATACACCTATCTGGTGAAGTACGCCATCCTGCCTCCGCTGGTCCAGTGAGAACACAAAGAGGTGGAACATCAATTTGCAACAACACTAGAGTAATGTGGGTCAATCCATTCCGGCTGCCGCCGGGCGTAGAACATTATTAGGCAGTTGATGAGTGAGCAGAGGCAGACTCGCCAGTCATCTTGTTCATGGCAGTGAGTTTGGTGCGATGTCGCTTGCAAAATTGGGCAGCCTCATCTGCTGTCTCAAATATAGTCACTTTGCAGTTGAATTGTATGGGTAGTTTTGCTGGGTATAGCATTGGATATTTCACATTGGCATTACTTAAGATTTTCTTGACGTCTGTGAACTTGTGCCACGCTTCATGCACAATTGGGGTGTAGTCTGGATAGATTGCCAGTGCCATGGCTTGATACTGCAGTGAGCCTGTTTCTTGGGCGAGTCGCAGTGCAGTGTCATGATCCTGATAATTGGTTAATTTGGCGATTATCATCCGGGGGGCACCAGGGACCGGCCTCAGCCCGAGGGTTCTGTGCGCTCTCTCTATTGCAAACGTGGTTGTGAAGACATCCCTACCGAATAGATCAGCAAAGAGCCGCTCCACATAGCTGCTCATGCGCCCCGTGTTGGTAGTCTCCGGAATTCCTGATATGCCGCTGTTTGTTTATGTTGTTTCTCCAGTTTGTCTAGTCATTTGGAAGAGGAGGAGCCAGCATCCTCCATATCAGAAATAAGTTGTTCAGCTGCAGTTAACCGCACTTCTTGCTGGTCAAGTCGCTGGTGCATGCCCTCCAGCTTAGCAGCTATATTATCTAGGCGGGTATCCACCACTCCGAAGCCCACCTTCAGTTCGGCAAGTATCGCCACAGTTCCCTCAGCCACTGCAGCACCTGCGCATGTTGTGCATGAGTGGGTGCCCCTACTTGGCTCCTCTCCACCCCATCTAGGGGTCTTGGATGAATCGAACGACAGTGAGCACTGGCGAGGATCTGTGCACCCCATCACAGTAGTCTCCCTCAGCTAGAATGCCAGTTGTCAGACAGCCCTTTGGGATTGTGCCAATGTGTAATGTGGCTTCCTCTATGATGGGGCTATACCCAGTCACCTGTGTCATGCAGGCCACCACAGTGTTAGCATAGGGTGTTTTGCCTCCAACAAATTCAATCTTCTCCTTGTCTACCCCTGTTCACTGGAGTGGTAAGCGCTGCACGTGATCGTGCAGTCATGGTCTTTTACTGCTGCAGCCGAAACCAGGGCCTAGGGTATTGTCCCCGGGGCTCAGGGGGATAACCCACGCTCGAAGTGCATCTGGAGTGGCTCACCACGGGCCCCGCAACTAGTATTTCCCACGTCATTGGTTGAACGCGTTTGTGTTTTAGAGCTAAGGCACGCACTGCAGCTCTCCAGCTTGATCATCCCGCAGACACGGCCGCACTCAACGCGGGAACGAGGCATCCGCAAAATGCGATCGAAGCCTGACCCACCAGCACTTCAGTACCCCCTTCCTCAGTATGGTAATAGCCGGGCGCCGTCCGCCATGCCTCCTCCTACGGCGATCAGCACATCTCGTGTCACTGGCCAGCCGGTCTCAATTTCTGCACAGCTGTCAGCCACGATCACGGCCCCGCCCTCAGGCTCGCCAGTGGTCCCTGTCGCCGTGGGGCCTCTGAGGGCTGCGTCAGGCCGCAATCACCTCCAGCCGCATCTCCAGTTCTCTTGGCTCCGCGCGGTCCTCGCCGGCTTCAGTTACTTGCCGGGGTGTTCTGCATGACTCACCAGTATGATGGAAGGCATTTGGAAATAGTGTGGCAATTTTAGGCCTTCTAATGTTGGTACAACCTTCGGAGCTTCAGGCTCAAGCGGCCATCTTAATTTAACATTTTTAAATGAGATTTCCTCTCCTATTACTATCATGGACCTATTCCTTAATTTCCTAACCCTATCCCAAATTTCCTGAACTACATTAGAATTACTAATAAATTACAATGATTGATCTTTGCTTCTCATCTTATTTTCGATCTCTCAACCTTTGACTGGTCACCTCAGTCTGCATTTTTTTTCAATGCTTATATGCTGATGCATGCATAGTTACTAGTTACTTACTACACATCACTGGGAAATCGCTTGGGAGTTGGGACTGTACAAGGTACAAAAAATAAATGCACAGAGAAGTGAGAGAAAAATGCGCTAGCTTACTAATACCAATAACTACCACTATCTCAGTGACAGGACAGAGGAGTCTCTGCATGACTTCTTTAATAAACAGTCCAAGCAAGGGTCAACGACACAAGTAGGATTAGGTAGCGCTGCCGAGAACCTGTCTACTCTAGGATGACCATCACATAATATTTATAACATAAACTTAAATTACCTGAGTGTGAGGAGCATGCTTGCTAATTAGGAAAAAAATATTAGCATAGATAGAACACAATAAATAAATAATTATTACTCACCAAGCCCCGCAACCTCCACGTCCAGCAGGTCTAACAGATCCTGGTCCCGGTCCAAGATGTCCGCCCACCGATGCGTCAGCTGTTGTTGGGTGCGCCGGATCCCAGAACAGAGGCGAACAGACCGGCGCACCCTCTCTCAACGTTGCTTCTGCTCCCTGAGGGCATAGCTGCTACCAGGCCTGCCGCCTGCTGCCAGGGTGGAGAGGAGGTGGTGCTGCACATAAAAAACTAGTGCAGCCACCTCCAACTCCGTGAATAGTGCGCAGGGCTGCACCCCTTTGCGGTGCGGCCTACAGCAAGGTAGGCGACTGCAGATGGTGGTTCTGGGGGGCCTGGTGCTGCCACTCCCCTGCTGTGCCATGGCACTGGGTGGGGGCAGGTGAAGAAGAGAAAGTAGAAGAAGGAAAAAGAAGAAAGGAAGGAAAAAGAAAGCAAAGCAAAAAATAAAGTACAAAAGTCATGCAAAAAAGCAAAAAAACAAAAAAGAATTAGAAATAAAAAGTGAAAAACTAAAACACAAAGACACAGGGTAAGTATATAATAAATAATGAGGGGTAGATAGGTTTTAGAGGGGTAGGATTAATAAAATTAAGGAGAGATTAAAAAATAGGCCCAGCACCATAAAACAGAGCAAAACTAAGATGGCGCGCCCATGCGAACCACATGGTGCCGTTCGCTTGCGATTTCCGGCATGAGAACCCACTCCGCGTTACGTATGCCGGACACCGTCATGTGAACAGGCGGGGCAAGCGACTCCGCCCACTCGTGGCCCTCCGTGTAGCTAAGCGTAGTGTTTTTTATCACTTTGCAGAGTTCCGAGTAGCGCGGCTACGCGAACTCCACCTGGGCCTAATTAGAACCCTAGAGCCAGCTCTTTCATCTTTCTCATTGTTAGTTTGTCTAGTTGTCATTATTTCTTTCCAGCAAAGGCATTGTTTCCTGAATGAAGTTAAAAACCTAAACAAGCATAGGCTAATGCACTGGTGGCCATCCAGACATTCTATAACTTCTATGGAATGGACAATTAAGTAGAAGGGTGGTATCACATCACATGTAATGATCACAGTTTTTGATATGCGGCTTTTCCAGTGCACCCCTACTGCATGGATGACCTGGTGAAGGCTACTGCTCAGGGGCTGTGTGACAAATACTAGCTATAAACCCATCATTTCCCTAGAATTTGACATTGTAGAAATAATACACAATAAAGTAGTGTACTATCTGTACAGTTCTCATTAAATGTGGCCTGGCAATGTGTGGTATGCAGACTCCACTCACTGTTTCCGTGACATTTTGGGGGGTTAAACCACAACACAAACAACTTATTATCAGGGAAGCCAAACATGCATGGTCACAGAAGCACAATATATTATTCCTCTTCTGCAGGGCTCCAGAAACAACCTTCCCAGCACCATATTATAAAACAAGTCCCCATTAATATCTATGGCTTGTTTAAATAAAAAACAAGAACATCACATACCTTGCCTTCCCTTAAGATCATTATAGCCTCTGGCAGATGTTGCTAGGCATCTGTAATTATTTAAAACAAGGAACAACTGTTCTATATGAAATGGATACAAATTTGATTAGCTTATGTATTTGCTATATTTTCACCTAGTGATGTGGAAAAAAGTAGGTTATCTTTTAGTTATCTGCACGATTTATTTCCCCATTTTATGTTGACCTAAATTTGATTTTCATTGTAAAATGCTGGGTACATGTGCGGCGTTTTATTAACTTTTTACTGCGGCGCATGCCCTGGAGCCACCAGCTGTAGGGGTTTCACAGAAGTACAGAACAGACTTTCTCCCGTTCAAGAAATAAAGTTAAAATATACAGGCTAAGTGACTTTTGTTTTATGACATGCGCGTGTTTTCAGGAACAACGACAATTTAGCTACAATGTACTTTTAAAGATTAAATAACGCAATGCCTTGCAGCCAAAAGTTTACTTCAGACCAACATTTCCTTTTATTATTTAAATTTGTTTCCAACAGCAATACAGTGTTCAGGAAGCTATAGAAGGTGGAGGAGGGTGATGGTGGAGGGGAGTGAGGGGGGTAACGTAGAAGCAATACGATGGTCGGTGTGTGGATTAACATGAAAGCAACATGGAGGAGGGTAGGCGTAGGCAGTGGAGCGAAGCACAAGGATGAGCACAACAGGAAGGGGGCCAGGCCCCAGACGTACTTCCACTGCTGAGGGAAGGGAGGCGAGGGAGGAAAGTGGAGGTGAGGGTTGTGTCTTAGACACAGCCGCTCCAAGGATCTGTAAATTAAATTTGAAAGCGCTTGCAAAACGGAAAGCCATATGTAACCGGAGATTAGTGGTGAGAGAAGCAGTATGGCAATAGTGCCAATAGAAGCACAGGGATTATCAGCTTTTTTTTAGCTCCAATTGTATATAAATGTAAGCAGGCCGTAGGATATGGACAGACTACAAGGCAATGGATTGCCGAACATCCTAGGGCTAATATGGTGAAGAGCTATGGTTTTCACGCCAATTTGCAGCAAAAAGTCACCCCACAGAGCCCCACACCCTCACCATCTCTCACAACCAAGAACACCAAAGAGCCCTGTTTTCCATTCTAGACACAAGGTGAGCAAAACTTTCCTCACCTGGTCCACTTTTGACTGTTCCGGGGTTTACCTTCTGCTCTGTCTTGTGGGTGGGACAAGCCTCGGAGGGGAGGAGAAAGGGAATCATCAGCACTATGCAGGCTGCAGGGGAGAAAAGAGCCCCAGAAGCAGGAGGAGGCAGCTGCAGCCCTAGAGGGAGCGAAGAGCAGCAGTTGAACCCTAAAAGTCAAACCCACGTCTAAGCAACACGCTGTACCTGTGCTCATCCGCAGCAAAAAGTCACCCCAGAGAGCACCAAACGCTCGCCACCTGTCACAACCAAAGAGCTCTGTTTTCCATTCCCGACGCCATGTGAGCAACACTTTGTGGAACAAAATGGCCCACAGGTGGGACAAATGTATGCTATTGACCTATGAAAACAAAGGAATTTGTAAAGGCAGGCAAAGGAACCAATGGGGCGTGCTGAGCCTGTTTAAAGTCCATAGACTGAACACCACATGTCTCGAAGAGACAGCGCATGCACTGCCTAGGCGAGACCTAAAAATGGAGTACCAAGAGCTGGAAAAAGACTTTTGCTGGCAGCTAAAGTAAGTAGAGAAATATTTTCAAATATATGTGTTGTTCATGTTTGCGGATGAGAGTATTTGTATGTGTGAGCGTGTGTGTCTGTATGTCTGAGCATCTGTGTGTGTGTTTGAGAAAAGGTGAGTGGTTGAGAGTCTGTGACAGTTAGTGGGTGACAATGAGTGAGACTGAGCCTCAGTAAATGAGTATGAGTAAGTCATGAGTGAGAATGAGTGAGAGTAAGAGTGACTGCAAGTGACTGAGAGTGGATGAATGAGAATGAATGAATTAAAATTAGTGTAGGGGAGTGTTAGTGAGCAACAATGAGTAAGTGAAATTGTCAGTGAGAATGGGTAAGAGTAACAGTGAGTGCAAGTGAATGTGAGTAAGCGACAATATGAGTGAGTGAGACTAAAAGTGCATGTGAAAGAATTTAAATGAATGAAGAATGACTGAGACAGAGTGATGTTAAGTGAGAGTCAGTGAGTTTAAAGGAGTGAGATAGTGCAAGTGTGTGTGAGTGAGAAAGTATGAAGGTGTCAGAGTAAGAATGAGTGCACAATTCTTAAATTAAAAAGAATAAATGAGAGTAAGAGTGATGACAGGAAAATGAGTGAGATTGAATGAGTGCTAGTGAGTGCAAATTAATGAGATTAATGAGGAGTGTGAGTGAGTGAATGTAAGTGAGCATTAGTAAGAATGTGGTGTTATGCCAGAAAGTCTGCCATTAGCCATAGCATACTGAAAGTCATTCTTGGCTTATAGACCTATAAACTCTGGAACTCGCTTCCACTCCAGCTCCGCCTAGTCCAAAACCACGGGTCCTTCCGTAAACAACTCAAGACCCTCTTGTTCCCTCAGCCCGCATAGTTCCTCTGTCTCCGGCAGTAGTCAGTCCCAGCGCTGGGATGCTCCCGGGTAGCCATGCGCTTTATAAATGTGTCTTTCATTTCATTTCATAGAGGCATCCATGGCAAAATATTGGCACAGGCATCCTGCAGGCAATTCTTAGCATAACTGGCACCTGTCAAACAATACTGCCACTGGCATATTGGGGGGTTTTCGTGGCATAAAGAGCACCAAGGGAAAATACTAATACTGACATTCTAGAAATAAGTCTTGGTACATGGGGCACCAGCGGAAAAATGCTGGTCCTGGCACATTGTAAGTAACTCATGTATTTAGGGAGGACAACTGTGGCTTATGAGAGGGGGACAACCATGGCAAATTGCTGGCCCTCACATACTAGAGGGGATTGTTGACATAGGGGTCCCCCATGGCCTATACAAGCATCAATGGTAGAATCCTGGCATTGGGATAGTGCATTTATTTTTTTAAATAAGGGGCATGAATAGCATATGAGGAGAACACATGATAAAATGCTGGCCCTGGTACAATGGGGTTCATTTTTTACACATGGGGCACCAAGAGTACATTTTGAAAAAATTGATTCAACTCCTGAGGATCGTCAGGTTTAATTTGCTCAGCACAACATGAAAGGACCTAAATATTTAATAAAATCCATTTCAGAGCTCGTGACTTTTTAGCAAACGTATGTGAAAATTGCACTTTAAATGCACCTTATGACCCCGTTGTTTACTAAATATTCTTGTGGAAGAACCCCCTTGAGCTCTGCCAGGAGAAGTCTGGCTCACTTGCTTCACTAGTTTGCTACAAATCAGGGTCATTATTATTCTCCTCCTTTTTTGAAGATAATGCCAGCACCCTAATATAGGTGGTATCCAAATCACACATTTGTGTGTTATATTTTATTGATGACCAATTTTATTGGCATTTTTTAACAACAAAGTAAACATAGCACCACTTTGATATAACAGGTATTTCAGTACGGTTACAAGTGATTTCCCCTTTCTGTTCGTTTGAGGTGCGGGCCCACCGGCGCAGCGGATACTCAGTCCAACGGTCCCATCCATTTGCCCCATACACGCTCATGTTTAGTTGGGCACCCTCTTGCTTCGTAGACAGCTTTTTCTTGAATGGCGCACCAATCTACACCCTTGTGCCATTTAGCTATAGAGGGAGATGTCGAGTCCTTCCCGGCTGCTGCAATGTCCCTTTTGGCTATCAGAATGGCTCTTCCTAGAAATAATTTGTCAGCCCAGGAACCATCTAGTCCCTCCATCACTCCCAGGAGAAGGGCAAGGGGATTGAGGGAGACTTCCCACCCCAGTATGCCACTTAATTCAGACACAATGGATGCCCAGTATTTAGAAAGGATGGCACAGGACTAAACCATGTGGTAGAAGTCGGCTGGTTCTGCTTTACAGCGCGTACATTGTGGGGTTGGGAGGAAACCTGCTTTGTGGAGCAGCACCGGGGTAAGATCTGTGCAGTGAAGGTAGTAGATCGGAATGAGGCGAAGCCTGGCTGATATAGTAACTGTCCTAGGGGCCATCAGGGCATCCCTCCAGTCTTCCTTCTCTAGAGGACCAAGCATGCGATCCCAGGGGGCTCTAAGAGGTTCAAGTGTAGATGGGGTATTGTTAACCAGGGATCGATAAATTTGGAGTATTCCCCACTTTCCTAAGTTCCCCATAAGGAGCTTGGCCTTTAATGGGCTAAATTCGGGGATGGCTGTGTGGTCAGGGATGTGGAGGGCCAGGGCGTGTCGCAGCTAAAGATATCGAAAGAATTAGGTGGAGTGCTGAGAGTATTCCTGTTGGAGGTCCCGAAAGGAGGACAGGTGCTCCCCCTTCCATATGTCTCCCAGGCAAGTTATGCCAATCAAATCCCATTTCTGGAACCCTGGTAGTGTCGCGACCTCCCGCAACCAAGTGCCGTGCCACAGCGGTGTTTGCAGTAAGAGTTTAGTGTCCCAGTGGATGTGCCACAGCGCGGAGCACCATGCCAGAAGAACTGTGCGGGTAACTACTGGTAGAGTGTGTGGAATTGGGGTCCCATAGAGCATGGCCTGGACTTGAGAGAACCCGAGGCTCTCCAGCTCCAGCTGGTAAGTTGGATCTGACCATCCGCCGTTAAACCAATCGTGGATCACTAAAAGACGGGTGGCTAAGTAGTATAGAAAGGGGTTCGTCATCCCCATACCCCCTTCATACATGGCCCGCTGACAAGTTGTGAGGGCCAGAAGCGATGTCGAGTCACCCCAGAGGAAGGTCGTGATTACCCCATCCAGGTCGCGGAACCAGCTGCAAGGGAGGTGGAGCGGAAGGTTTTGAAAGGTGTACAAGAGACGGGGGAGAACCATCATCTTGAAGAGTGCAATTCTACCAAGGGGGTTAAGTGGAAGAGTTTGCCAACGACAGAGGTCGTCTTTTGTGCGTTTGAGGAGTGGGGTGAGATTAAGGGAGCAGGTCAGCTCGGGGAGGAGCGCCACCCAGATCCTGAGATATTTGAATGAGAGCCTTCGCAAGGGGATGGTTGCTTGCCAATCCACGCACTCCCTAGATGCATGGAGGGGCACCACAGTGGACTTGGCCGGGTTGAGACGTAAGCCTGACTCCTTTTCGAACGATTGGAGGATCTGAAGAGATCTTGATCCGGAGCGGGCCGGGTCAGCCAAGTAGAGGATGACGTTGTCCTCATATAAAGCAATTCGCTCCTCGTGGGAAACCTGCCAGACCCACCCCTGTATCTGGTCATCCACCCGGATGCGACACGCTAAAGGTTCGATTGCGAGGGCAAAGAGGAGAGGGGAAAGTGGACATCCCTGTCGGGTTCCCCTCTCGATCGGGAAGGTGTCTACAATGCTCCGTATATGAGGACCCTGGCTGACGGAGTAGAGTAAAGGACCTTCACCATTCTTTGATAGGAGGGCCCGAAGCCTGCCCTTTCCAACACGTCCCCAAGGTATTGCCAATTAACCATATCAAAGGCCTTTTCAAAATCGAGCAGCGCTAGGGCTAGGTATGGCGAAAGGTGACTACGGTGGGCGAGGGCTACCTGTAGGCGTCTAATACAATGTCTTGTGCTGCGGCATGAAGCCACATTGGTCAGGGTGGATGAGGGTGTGGAGCACCTGTTTCATGCGGGTAGGGAGGATGGTTGCGTAGATTTTAACTTCCATGTTAATGAGTGAGATTGGATGGTATTGAGCACATGAGGGCGGGGGAGGGTGAACTTTGGGTATGACCACGATGGTGGCTGTGTCCGTGACAGAGGAGAAGGCGCCTTTTTTCTATAGTTTCCTCAAAGAGGGCATGGAGTCTTGGGATCAGGGTTTCACGGAATGTTGCATAATATTCCGCGGGAAACCCATCTGGACCGGGAGTCTTGTGGGTGGCGAGTGAGGAAATTGCCTCCTCGATTTCTTTGGGCGTGATAGGCTCATCCAGGATTGTAAGTTCTGCTTGTGAGAGCCGCGGAAGGGGGATGTTTTGTAGAAAGGAGGAGCTGTTTTGCGGCCTATGCGAAGGATCTGCTGAGTACAGCCCCTTATAGTAGGTCTCGAAGTCCTGTGCTATTGCTGCAGGGGTGCGAGAGATTTACCCCTGTGCATCGAAGATTTCGGGGACAATCCGGTTGGCCATGGGGGGGGTAGTGAGTCAGTGGAGCAACTTACCATTCTTGTTTCCCCACCCATAGACCCTGGCCACCGAGGACCTCCAGACCAATTTGGCAGATTCGAGGGAGATATTTTTGATCTCTTTGCGTACTAGTTGCAGCTGTCGGCGTTCCGCTTCTCCTTCTGTTGCAGCCATCGTTCGCTCCAGAAGCAGGGCTTTGGCTTCAAGTTGGGAGAGCTGGCGGTCTTGGACCTGCCGTTTGTGTTTGAGGAACCCTTTGGTGTATCCCTGAATCGTGGCTTTGCCCACCTCCCACAGTGTGTCCTGCTGTTGCACTGTGCCCTCGTTCCTACGAAAGTAGTTGTTTAGTTCTTCCCCAATTCCCTTCTTGTACTCTGGGTCTTGGAGGAACCAGGCGTTTAGTCGCCACAGGGGTTGCAGTGCTCTCGTGGGGCCCCCCACCCGCCGAAGGAGCGGGGAGGGGTCAGACACTCCGCGCGCCAGGATTTGAATTTCAGAAACGGCTCAACAGTCTCGGGCGGGCATAAAGATAAGATCTATGCGAGAGTAGGTGTGGTGTGCAGCAGAGGTGTGTGTGTATTGCAGCGTCTTAGAATGCCAGGTGCGCCAGACGTCACAGAGGCACAGTGCGGAGGCCCAATCTCCAAGGCACTTGGCCACCAGGTTCCTGTGGGAGGATGGGGCACCCGTGGCATCAGTGGTGGGTTCAGGGACAGCGTTGAAAATTTCCCCAATTATGGTCAGGCCCTGAGGGAGGGTGGATAGTGTCTCCATAGCAGCCCGGAGGGTGGGTTCTAGATTCGCCGGGGGGGCATACAGTGACATGTGGTTAACAGTTGAGTCCCCAAGAATACCTGTAAGGGCAGTAAATAAGCCTTGTGGGTCAGTACGCACTTGGGTAAGTGAGCAGGGAAAGGAGCGTCGCAGGAGGACTGCCGTCCCACATGCACCCCTGGAGAACCTAGAGTGCCATACTCTGTCGAATCCCTGATGTGCTAAAAAGGGACATTGATTTCCCATCAGGTGCATTTCTTGTAATAGTAGGACGTCTGGGTTAACCCTTCGGGCACATTTTAAAACCTCAGTCCGTTTAATTTTATCTAGAAGGCCGTTGACGTTCCATGAAAGGACTCTCAAGGGTTCACCCCCAGTATAGGGATTGAGCATTGTGACAGTGCGGTGGTGCAGGGATCCAGCAGGTGGAATCGCTAAGGTGGACTAAGTCCATGGGCCTTGATGAAGTCTGGGCGCATTCGGGGTCATCACAAGGACCGCCCTGGGGAAATTCTTGGGTGTAGTGTATGGTGCTGTCATAACACAAAGTAACACAACTAAAGGCTGGGAGAACAGTCACAGTCAAGAACCCCAACCAACCCCCCACCCCATACTTCCCCAAATGAAGCATCTGCCATCCAGTGAACAAAGCTTGAAGTGTAAACAGGTAACTAGTTAGTTAGTGGTGGGGCGTAGTGTAGGGCTACATGTTGGGCCCCTCAATGTTCAAGGATGCCGGTTCCTCCAGATTGAAGTCCTCATAGTGGTGGTACTTAGGTTCAGATTTGGGGGCTGCGTGACAGATCGTGTCCTCAGAGCTGGGCCCCGGGGTTTGTGTATTATATTAATCATGCAGTTAACTTTAGCAATGTCAATTATCATGGTATCATCAGGGTTTAGATCATGTGACATCATGTTCTGGGAAGAGTCAGGATTATAGGTCATATGATGTCACTTTCTGAGATGTCATTAGGTTCAAAGAGTGTGTGATGTTGTTTCCACTACTCCTGCAATTTCTGTAAATCGACATCCATGCGTTTTCACTTCTTCAAAAAGATGAAATATATGTGTGGTCATTAGTTTCTCCTGCCCCCTTGCTCTTTATTCGTAATCAGCCAAATTTATAGGTGATTAGAAGCCATATGAGGCCACGTTGGGAGGAGGCAAAGCAGTAAAGAGAAAGTATTTAGAACTCTGACATGCCCAGTAGACTTGGTGCTTCTAGCCTCTCTCACCAGTCATTCACAGCAGGATGCTCTTACGGGGTGTCTGCAGCTCTTTCTGGCAAGTTTTGAATCTTTTTGGTGCACAGATAATGTACATAAATGGGGGATAAAAAAAGGAACTCAGCGGCCACTTACAAACGGAGCATTTTTAGGTTTCGCCTTCACAGCTTTTATGCTGTGCTTGGGAAATCTACTGTATTTAATATAAATCTTAAAAGAAGCTTACATCCCGCCCCTACTTTTCATTGGTTTGTGTGCTTGCCACTTACATTTCCTCCATTTCTATTGGCTGCAGCATACTATTTCCTGTTGTTCCTCATGTGTTTCGCTTATCAGTTTCCCATGGCCCAAGTACTGTTTTTATCTGCTTTTGAGGAATGTTTTATGTTTTGCCTTGACAGCTCATGTTAACTACTTGGAGTCCTTTTCCCACATCATGGGTTATTTCCGAGAGCCTCACTCTCCCCTTCTTCCACCTTTGATTTTTACTTTGTCTACTCGTAAATTAAACTGTATGTGAGGCCAGGTTGCCTCTTTCCTCAAACACTGAGCATGGACTCTGTAACTATAACCGTACACCCTGTGTTGTACGTGCACATTCGCGTGTTAACATTGTTAACTTTGAACAGTTTACTCAAACTCAGTCACACAACCCAGTCGTGCACACCGACACGCTGAGTTAGCTTTTATTTTGATTATTATTATTGTTTTTAACTTCTAACTTCGGTATACTTTCCATGCAGAATACACTGTCTTGCAATCCTCTGCCAGACTCCTCCCCTTAGTAACTGTTGCTACCAACGGACTTATCCCTGAGCCTTTTGGTTCCCACAAGCATGTTATGTGCACGTCTGACCGTTTAAACACAGAAGCGCAGGATCGCGCTCTGACCGTCCATTCCCAGCGATTGCTTCTGATGCTGATGTGAGTACAAAGCCTCGGTTTTTGCCGAGGCATACAACATAACCTCTCAAGGTCAGGCCTTCTGCGGTGTCCAAGGGACATTTTTAGAAAATAGATAAAAATGCGGAGGGGTAGTGAAGACACTGCAGCTGCACACAAAGAGAGTGAAGCAGACAGACAGCACTGCCACTGCCGGTGAAACTGGATCCACATCATATTTGTGTCATTTGTATCACTTTACCTCCTCACAGAGCTGCTGGCCTGTGGTTGCAGGTTTATTGCAGCTAATGTAAAACAAATGCATGTTTATGAGGACGCTTGTCGCGTTCATATTAAAAAAACACCACATATGTCATGTGCTCCTCAAGCTCCTTGGGTAAAAACATATCCATTAAATTGCCTGGACTGTTTTTTACAGCCTAAATTTCGCCAATGTGAAGCTTCTTTCAGGCCTATCCATATAGAGCAGCATGGTGCCATCCATGCTTGCTGTCAGACACCTCGCAGGATTCCTGTAGCCATTTTAGTCCTATTGTAAAATTACTCAAAATACCAGCTTCCTGCAACAGTGGCTGCAACCCTCTCCCTGGTGTACTCTATAAAGGCCTCACTCACCCGTCAGGAAGCAGTGGCATAACAAGGATGCAAAGGGCCTTGTGCAAGGTTGGAAAATTCCTCAGTGACTGCTGGTTGTAGATTAAAATACAGCAATAATCAGGGTTCAATGGGCCTCTCAGGCCGCTGGACCTCAGTGCCACTGCACCTGCTGCACCATTGATGGATGCACCCTTGCAAGGAAGCCTGTTACCGTGCCTATGCCCATCCATATGTCCGTACCATCACCCTACTGTCCATGAATGCACTACTCCAGAAGTGTGTAGAAGCTGAACATTACAACTCCAGGACAGACCTTTAAAAACATGTCATCTAAAGTGGGAGTATACCTGCTGCCATTCCAGTTGCATCCATTTTAAAGTGGCGCTGAGGCCTGTGTGAGACCGTCAAAGGGTCACTCTCACAAAGCTCACAGCTGTACCCACATCTCTGCCATAACAATAGTACTCATAGAAAACCTGAACGTGGATGTAGAAAGCCAAGCACTGTTTCACTTTAGCTCCGCTGTTCAGGAAGTGATACACTGTATAGCATTCCTTGCATGGGAATGAAGAACAAGATTCTTGGGCAGGAGCAGGTCTCACAAGATGCACTGCTCTTCCTGTAGCCGCAGATCACCAGAGGCGCCTCCTGTGTTCTTAACACAGAGATGACGCATGTCCTTTTGTTTTAGTTGGACGGTGTCCACAGTTTCTCATTTTCAGGCATGTTTAATTTTACCACTTTAATTTTGAACTTACAGATAGTTATCCGAACACCTCGATGACTCCTGAATTGTAAAAGAATAGCATGTAGAAGTTTTATATAGCACCTACACCACCCGAATGTACAGGAGTACTTTATAGTACCACAAGTTACTGCAAAATATATTGCCTTTCTCAAAAAACAAGTCATAACACTTTTACGGAGTTTCTTTAACCCATATTGCACAATTGCTCATCAAGCTAAAACTTACAAAAAAATATTATTAATCATTTAGGTGAAACTTATTGCATTTGCATATGCTTGTTAAAGAATTTGTGATAATTATAGAAAAATTAAAAACTTTAAAACTTATAGAAAGACATATTTCACCATGCAGACATATTTACCATCTTATCATTTATTCATGTAAATGTTTAAAAAAGCATCAATGCAAAACTTTCTGACTCTTGCAGACAGAATTTCTATAAAATATGTACCAATGACTACACACTCCACCTATTGTGCACCATTCAGCTGCTACTTTTATTGGAGTAAAACCAGACTGCCATGACTGAGAGTCAATTTCTGAAGAGGAGGTTTTTGTAATTCACTGAGGCTGCAGTAATACCTGGTTCCCAAGGTTATATGGACAAGAGGCAATGCGTTTCAATAGGATCACACTTTTGCCATTGAGTCTAATAGATCCCCAGAGACCTGGTGTGATGCTTTCCTTGTGAAAAATGACACTGGGGAAACTGTGGGCCTTATTTACAAGCCCATTGTGCTGCCAGTGCATCCCTTTTATTGACGCACCGGCAGCGCAATGGCTTGCCCATATTTACAAGGCTACGTAAAATCACCCTCTGTGACTTTTCATGGCCTTGTAAAAATGGGCCCCTTGCACGCATTACTCAGCGTGAAAGGGGCATTCCATGGGTGTTGCTGTGGGTGTTCCCACGAAACATCCATGGAACCTGACACATTCCCAGATTTATAATGTTTTGTAAAGCTGGGAATGCGTCAGAGTCCTACGCCTCCCGTGGGGAGGCGTAGGAGTGGCACAACGAGAAGAAATACTTTTATTTCTCCTCGTTTTTCCGTCTTTCTATATGTGATGCATTCCGTAGCACGCATAGAAAGAGAAAAATGCCATCAGTGATTGTTTTTGTGCAGTAATTTGTCCCTTCGTGCACAAAAAACAATCATCCTTGCAACGCAGGCACCCTTGCAACATGGCGAGAGCGTCTGCTGTTGGCACACAACTGCTGTTTGTGCGCCGGCACAGGGGAGAAGGACAAGAATGCACCATATTTTGTAGATTCAGCACATTCCTGCCCTTTTTTTTTTTACGCAGGGAAGCGCAGCAGGAAGGCTTGCTGCGCTCGCATTTGTCAAAGTATAGTAAATGACGCCCTGTCTCTTTCTTGAAGGGCTACTTATAACCATATGTGTTTTGTGGATAATTTAAGGATTATGGGCACAAGGCCACATCGCCTGTTCCTTACTTGGTGTGTATCCTAGTAGGTCCACATAGAGTCCCACAGGAGACTATATTCATACAAATTCAGGAGAAAAAATAACAGTAATGCTGCTCATTGTCCTTATAGTTGCGGTCTTCCTGGGGATCTTTTCTCTCGCAGTTACAAATCATGTTCCTATTCAGACTGATTTCCTGTCCTTTAAAGTGTTTTTTTTCATTCACTTTGTTATTCCACAAATCAACACAGTGTATTGTTATACTTTTTTCATTAGTGAATGCTCAAAAGCTCTATAATATTTATTACACTGTTTGCATGTTTGTGATTTGTTGAACGATGTAATTACCCTGCAAATCAGTCCAGCTCCCAATCACAGGTAACTAGATTTAAAATACTGAGTTGAGTGTGTTTTTACCAAGGTCAGGATAATTTAAGGTTCTAAAATACTTTAATATTTATATTGCACATGTGCAAACCCTCCTGCTATTCTACAGCCTTCTCATTTCCTGAGTATCTGACCTGACAGTGATGTGAATGGCAGCAGGTTTTCAAAGGATCTTACATGTGAAATATGGACAGTAGTCTCTCATTCAAACAAGTATTATCTTGAAATACACCACATCATGCAAAGGCAACTTCAGCCTCTGTCCCCATACTAACATATTCCCTTTTGCTTTTTGGAATTTCCCAGATGTGCACAGATACAGGCACTGTTTGCAGATTAAGACTCATTTTGTAGCATGCACTTTGTTGATCAGCACAGTTTTCCTGAAAAGTTATCTATCTTCTCTTCTTTCCTCTTTGAGGTCAGTAACTTCGTTTGCACAGTGTCCATATTTTTACTTTCACACACTACAAAGTTAAGTTTTTCTTCATTCAAAGCATCTCTTCATCACATTCACTCTCATGTCAGAGCAGCAGAGGTCTGGATGCAGCCTTACATCCACAAACAGCAAAGCACTCTTCTGCCATCCTTCACCCTCAGTCTAGGTCCACACTCTCCCCGCAGCTCCGCTGTGCCGTCTCTTGCCTCCAGACCCCGACCTCCTCCTTGTGAGGTTCGAGGCTGCTGCACGCTCCTGCTGCCCGCTCCTGCGCCTGCTGCCTGCTCCAACTGGGACCAGACTGCCTGCAACCACCGTAACTTTTCTCAGCCATTTTTTTTTTCTTCTTAATTTTTCCCTGTTGTGCCACTGTTATTGTGCCCATCTGTGTCTTGCTCTAATTCCACCACTGTTTTTATTTTCTCGTGCCTGCCTGTTCCTTTCGCCGCTGCTGCCCCTGCGGCCCCTCCCCCGGAATTCCCCCTGGAATTCCCCCACTCCCGCATCCCAGCCTCTACTCCCTCCCACCTCCCCTACTTAATGGCGAGCCGCTGCGCGGTCGCATCGCCGGCACGCCAAAGGCAAGCCCATCTGCGCCCGTCCGCGACCTGACTGCGGCCAGCGCCAGGAACCCTGGACGTCCCACTACCCATCGCTACGACACCACCACCCTCCTCGCACTCAACCCTGGAAGACTTAGAGAGTGCCAACAGGCCTCACCGAACATGACCCACGGCCAGTTCTCCTGCCTCCACTGCCGCCAGACCCTCAACGCCACCTCGGCCTCCAACACCGCCGACGCCAGCACCGGCGACACCCTAAAATGCATCCTCCTCAACGTACGCTCCGTACACAAACACGCCATGGAAATCTGGAACCTACTCGACTCTCTCTCGCCCGACATCGCCTTCTTCACAGAGACCTGGACCAACGCATCCTCCGCCCCCCCCGACATCAGCACTGCCATCACAGAAGGATACAAGATCCAGAGGAAAGACCGCCCCAACCACCCAGGAGGGGGCCTCACCATCGCCCACAAGAGCACCCTCCGCCTCACCACCTCCAGCGAAACCTTCCCCTCCGCCGAACACCAGCACTTCCAGATCCAGACCACCCCCAAAGCCACACTCCGAGGAACCCTCATCCACAGACCCCCCGCCCCCGAACACCCTTCGCCACCACGATCACCGACTTCATCGCACCCCACGCCATCACCTCAACAAACTACATACTCATTGGAGACCTGAACTTCCACCTCGACAACCCCAGCGACCCCAACTCCACTATCCTTCGTGACAACCTCGCCAGCATCGGACTTAAACAACTCGTCAACACACCGACCCACAGAGCAGGACACACTCTTGACCCCATCTTCGCGGCAGGAAACAGCGTCCAATTCAGCCACACAACGCAGCCGCCATGGACCGACCACCACTGCGTACACTTTGCCATCAACAAACCCAAGGCACCCAAACCAGCCCCACGTCCACCTCGAAGGAACTGGAGCAAGGTTACCGACGAGCAACTTAACTCCACCCTCACCCGAGACAACCACACCTGGGCACCCGACGCAAACGACACAGCCAGAGAACTCCACACCTGGATCTCCAACTGCGCAGACGAGCTCGCCCGCTACGCAACCCCGACAGACAACGCCCCAGGAAAGCCGCCTGGTTCACCACCGCTCTCCAAGAAGCCAGACGCACCTGCAGACGCCTGGAGAAGAACTGGGGAAACACCAAGACAACCGAAAACCACACCACCTACAAGGACGCCATGACGGACTACCACAACCAGATCAGAGCCACCAAGAGGAACTTCATCCACAACAAAATCCTGGCCAACTCCACCAACTCCAAGGAACTTTTCAGTGTCATTCAAGAATTCACCAACCCACGCAGCGAAGCCACAGACATCACCCCATCCCAAGACCTCTGCGACAAGCTTGGAACCTATTTCCACCTCAAGATCAAAAACCTCTACGACAACTTCCTCGACCATCCACCAGGCACCACAGACGGCCCCCCAGAAATACCAGCCAGCCCACCATCTCCAACTGGACACCGATCACGGCCGAAGACACCGCCTTGACCATGAAAAGCATCCACTCGGGGGCCCCCACCGACCCCTGCCCCCTCACATCTACCACAGAGCCACGGCCGCCATCGCACCCAAACTACAACGCACCATCAACACCACCTTCAAAACAGGCACCTTCCCAGACGACTGGAAGCGCGCAGAAGTCAGACCCCTGCTCAAGAAGCCCACAGCTGACCCCACCGACCTCAAGAACTATCGGCCCATCTCGCTCCTCCCCTTCACAGCCAAAGTTGCAGAGAAAACAGTCAACAGGAAACTGACACGATTCATTGAAGAGAACGCCGTCCTCGACCCGTCCCAATCCAGATTCCGAAGCAACCACACCACAGAGACCGCCCTACTCGCCGCCACAGACGACATCCGCACCCTCCTGGACCAAGGCCACTCCGCAGCCCTCATCCTACTTAACCTATCAGCGGCCTTCGACACCGTCTTCCACCGCACACTAGTTGCCAGACTACACAACGCAGGCATACAAGGAACAGCCCTGGACTGGATCCGATCATTCCTCACTGGAAGAAGCCAAAGGATCAGACTCCCACCCTTCCTCTCTCCGACCCCACGAAAATCACCTGCGGAGTCCCACAGGGTTCATCACTGAGCCCCACCCTCTTCAACATCTACATGGCCCCCCTCGCAGCCATCGTCCGACAACACAGCCTCAACATCGTATCCTTCGCCGACGACACCCAGCTCATCCTCTCCCTCACCAAAGACCCCACCACTGCCAAACTCAACTTCCAGAAAGGAATGCAAGACGTCGCAGTCTGGATGACCAACAGCTGCCTGAAGCTTAACGCCGAGAAGACAGAAGTCCTCGTCCTCGGTACCATCCCTTCTGCATGGGACAGCACCTGGTGGCCGACTGCCCTCGGAAGCCCACCTACCCCCTCAGACCACACCAAGAACCTCGGCATCGTACTCGACTCATCAGTCACCATGAACCGACAGGTCAACGCCATCACCTCCAGCTGCTTTAACACCCTCTGCATCCTCTGCAAGACCTTCAAGTGGATGCCCCCTGAGTCAAGGAAGACAGTCACCCACGCACTCATCACCAGCAGACTGGACTATGGAAACGCACACTACGCCGGCATCAACAAGTCCCTACTCCGCAAACTCCAGACAATACAGAACACCGCTGCCAGACTCGTCCTCGGCATCCCCGGACACAAACACATCAGCCAACACCTACGAAGTCTCCACTGGCTCCCCGTGGAGAAAAGAGTCACTTTCAAAATCCTCACTCATGCCTACAAATGCCTACACAACAACGGACCCAAATACCTCAACAACAGAATAAACTTCCACGTACCCAAAAGAAACCTCCGATCTTCCAACCTCGCACTGGCCGAAACCCCGCGCATCCACAGAGCCAGAGCAGGCGGAAGATCCTTCTCTCACATTGCAGCCAAGACCTGGAATGAGTTACCGGCAGACATCAGACGCGCCCCCCTCCCTGAACACCTTCAGGTAGACCCTCAAGACCTGGCTCTTCGGCTAAACAGATCTGTGGACCCCCCCCCGCGCCTTGAGACCCTCACGGGTGAGTAGCGCGCTTACAATTCCCTGATTGATTGATTGATTGACCCTCTGCGCCTTCTCCAGATGCTTACTAACCTGCTCTCGTTGTTTCTGACATCCCTCTTGTTTCTTCCAACCAGCAAACCTGGGTTCAATCAATCAGGATTCTTATAAAGCACGACTACTCACCCATTAGGGTCTCAAGGCACTGAGTGGGGGGGGGGATCTGCGGTTCAGTCGAAGAGCCAGGTCTTGAGGTCTTGCTGCAGTGATGGTGATTGCCTGAGGTGCAGAGGCAGGGAGTTCCAGGTCTTAGCAGCGAGGTAAGAGAAGGATCTTCCTTCAGCCGTGGTCTTGATGATCTGTGGGATGGTGGCCAGGGCCAGTTGGGCAGAGCGGAGATGTCTGTGGGAGTCTAGAAAGAGAGGCGGTGGTGGTATGCATGTCCGGTGTTGTGGAGGGCTTTGTATGTGTGTGTGAGGAGCTTGAAGGTAATTTATTTGTTGATGGGTAGCCAGTGAAAGTCTCTCAGGTGGCCAGTGATGTGGCTGCAGTGTGGGATGTTCAGGATGAGTTCTGGATGTTCTGCAGTTTCTTTTGGAGTTTCTGAGTGGTGCCGGCATAGAGTTTGTTGCCGTAGTCGAGTCTGCTGCTGAGGAGCGCATGGGTGATTGTTTTCCTGGACTCGGTGGGGATCCACTTGAAGATCTTACAAAGCAGGCAGAGTGTGTGGAAGCAGGAGGATGAAAAAGCGTTGATTTGGCGGTTCATTGAGAGCGAGGAGTCCAGGATGAAGCAGAGGTTTCGTGCGTGGTCCGTGAGTGCGGAGGGCTTCTGAGCGCTGCAGGCCACCAGGAGTTGTACCAGGCGGAGGGGGTGGAGTCCAGGATGAAGACTTTGGTCTTGTCTGAGTTAAGCTTGAGGGAGCTGTCCTTCACCCAGGTGGCGACGGCCTTCATCCCTTTGTGGAAGTTGCTCTTGGCGGCTGCGGGCTCATCTGTGAGGGAGAAAATCAGCTGGGTGTTGGTTGCGTAGGAGACGATGTGGAGTTTGTGGCTACTGACAATGGCTGCAAGTGGGGCCATGTAAATGTTGAAGAGGGTGGGGCTCAGGCAGGATCCCTGAGGCACTCCTCAGCTGATCTTTTTGGGTTCTGAGTTGAACGGTGGAAGTCTGACTCTCTGTGTTCGGCCGGAGGGGAAGGAATGGATCCATTATAGGGCTTTGTAGTGGATGCCGGCATCGTGGAGTCTTGCGCAGAGGGTGTGGTGGGAGACGATGAGGGCCGCAGTTTTGCCTCGGTCGAGGAGGGTGCGGGTGCCGTCTGTAGCGGCAAGAGAGTGGTCTTTGTGCTGTGGTTGCTTCTGAAGCCCGATTGTGAGAAGTCCAGAATGTGGTTTGTCTCGATGAAATCGGAGAGTTGGGTGTTGATAGCTTTCTCGATTACTTTGGCTGGGAAAGGGAGCAGAGATATGGGTCTGTAGTCCTTGAGGTCCATCGGGTCGGCAGAGGCTTTCTTCAGCAGGGGGTTGATCTCTACCTGCTTCCAGTCTTCTGAAAAGGTGGCGGACTTGATGGAGCAGTTGATGGTGCGGAAGAGTTTGGGTGCGATGGAGGTGCTGGCTCTGTTGAAGATGTGGTGAGGGCAGGGATCCACGGGGGCTCCGGAGTGGATGTTCTTCATGATTCTGAGGGTGTCGTCAGGGGTGAGGGTGTTCCAGTTGGGGAAGGTCGTTCAGGGTCTGGAGCCATTGGGTGCGGTGGTTGCAGGTGTGTTGGGCGGGTCTTGTATTGTGAAACTGTCATAGATCTCCTTGATCTTGCGGTGGAAGAAGGTGGCGAGGTCGTTGCATCGGTCTTGAGAGGGGGGAATGTCTGCTGTCTCTGTTTTGGGTTTGGCAAATTCTTTGACCAGGGTGCAGACGTCTTTGCTGTTGTGTGTGTTAGCGTTGATGTGTTCCTGGATGGCTGCTTTCATTGTTGTTCTGATGAGGTGGTGGTGTGCGGTGATGGTGGTTTTGAAAGCTGCGTGGTCTGCCATGATCTTGCTGCTCCTCCATCTTTTCTCGAGCTGTCTGCAGGTACTCCTAGACTCTTGGAGGGTGGGGTAGAACCAGCTGGGTTTCTTGGAGGGCTGCTTGCCCGAGGATTTCCTGGGGAGGAGCCAGTGTGTTGGCGCAGATCCAGCTGTTGGAGGTTGCGTGCTGAGGTGTTGGCATCCGTGGACGTCAGTGGCGGGGTTTTGCTGAGGGATGGGATGAGCTGGTCTTTGGTGACCTTGTTCCAGCTTCTGCCAGGATCACGGTGGACATGGTGTCGTACAGTGCGTTTGGTGAAGGAGAAGTGGACGCAGTGGTAGTCAGTCCAGTGTGGCTCAGAGGTGTGGCTGACGGAGATGTTGTTGCTTGCGGACAAGATGGGGTCGAGTGTGTGTCCTTCTGAGTGAGTTGGCGTTGTGACTAGTTGTTGGAGTCCGATGGTGGTGAGATTCTCCAGTAAGGATGAGGTGTTATGGTCGTTGAGGTTGTCCAGGTGGAAATTGAGGTCGCAGAGGAGGATGTAGTCTGTTGAGGTGAGAGCGCGGTGAGCGATGAAGTCGGCTATGGCTGCGCTGAAGGGGGCTGGGGTCCGGGAGGTCTGCACAAGGGTGCCGCAGAGGGTGTCATTCGGGTTGGTCTGGATCCTGAAGTGGAGGTGCTCTATGTGGGATGAGTGATTGTTGGAGCTGGTTGTGAGACAGAGGGTATTTTTGTGTATGATGGCAATGACTCCGCCCTATCGGTTGACACGGTCCTTGTGGATGATTTTGTAGCCGCCATGGATGGGTTCATCCAGGTTTCCGTAAGGAAGGCGTGGCGGGTCGAAGGAGATGGAGTTAAGCAGGTCCCAGATCTCCACGGCGTGTCTATTGAGGGAGCAGGTGTTGAGTAGGATGCATCTGAGGTGGTCGGGTCCGGATCTTGAGGGTCGTGCGGTTGGGGGGTCTGGTGTGCGGAGGCTGGCTAAGGTGCGGTTGCAGTCGCGGCAGATGAATGGGGCCCTGGGTGTTCTTCGGCAACGCCAGGTAGCATGGGGAGGAACGTTCGATGTTGAGGGCATGGAGGGTGCTGGAGTCATAGCGGTGGATGGTCAGAGGACCAGAGTCTGTGGTACTGGGCGTGGTCCAGGCACAGACGGGCTTGCCATTGGCACGCTTTTGGCATGCCAGAGGTGTGGCCGCATAGCGGCCGCCATTAAGTAGTGTTAGGGAGGGATGGACAGCTGAGAGGCGGGAAGTGGGAAAAGCGGTGCTTGAGGGGGCATGGCCACAGGGGATGAGCAACAGCAAGGGCAGGGAAAGGGAAAAAGGCACAAAAAAGAGGAAAAATAAGAGAAGTGAAAGAGCAATAATAGAAAGAAAAAGCAATAGAAAGAAAAAAAGGAAGGTGAAAAAAGAGCAGAAGAGAAAAAGGCAGAAAGAAGAAAAATAGAGGCAGAGAGCAGCAGTAGATCAGAGATGCTCCCTACTGGACCACCAGGGATCAGGGCCTCGATACAGGACCTGGAAGGGTCAGGGAGCAACAGCTTCCAAGCGAAGCTGTGCAGCGAGGGAAGCAATTTACTGACAAGGTCTGTAAGATCGCTCTCCAATTTTCAAATCTCAAATTTCCATTCTCCGCAATACCTTCCTGGGGTCTCCATCGGGATCTGTCCATTGATAATCATGAGCACTAAACTTCCCAACCACACACAGGATAATGAGTGCTTATGATTTTCCATGGTGATTTCCCTGAAGGAGAACAAGGATTACAGGTAAGCAAGCTTCTGTAACATTAGTCACATAAGGTTACTTACCTTGCAGTAAGGGATTTTCCCTGAGAGCGATTTTACAGTTGTAGGATGATGGCTCTCTCTTTAGTGCACTAAACCGAAGTACACTGTGGAGAGAGTCCAGTGAGACCCAGATTGGAATACAGAGGCAAAAGTAGATAATGCCAGCACTCTATTTGTGGTAGTGTGGGTGAGAAGTTAGGCCTATCAGAGGATAGTGCTAAGCATTTTTGTACTCACAGAGGAAATAAATGAGACACACACTCAAAAATCAATCCGAGACCAACGTATAAAATTAACCCCGATTTTTATGTAAGTTTTCAGACCAAGAACTTCGTTCTACAAGTAAGTACTTTTTAAGATGGCAAGTTCGTAAAATGAATTACTTTTGTGCACAATTATGCACCATTGAAGTCAATGGGAGAAAAGAGAAAAATGCATATAAAATCACACAGTTGTATTTCAAGGATTACCTTCAGGATTTAGGTAGGTAGCAAGGCCAGGCCCAATGTTCCACCAGCGGTTTCTATGGAGCCCCCCGTATTTGGCCGAGAGAAGGTGCTGAGGTCGTTGCTAGCTGGTGTTCTACGAAGAAGGGGGCCAATTGAAACACACTGCACAAAGGGACTAAAGGTAAGTTCGAGGGGTCCCACTCAAAGGAGCGGGTTGCAAGGGCCTCAGTACCATGGGAGCACAGCTGGATCATCATTACCAAGGCCAGTTGGGTCAGGTGCAGAGCAGATAAGTCAGCCGGGTGGTGCGCGTCAAGATGTCCTCACGATCAGGAGCATGCAGCTTGGAGAAGCGATTCCGGGACAGCTGGGCCACTCACAAAGTGGGTCTCAAGGGTCTCGATGTCCCTCGATGGGTGCTTTCTCTCTAGGCAGGTGGAGTCTGGAGTGGACTCTTCGACCCACTGTATACTGTAGGTGGCTCGGTACCCTGGGTATTGGTGTGGCACTGCTCCAGTAGAGCCTGGTGTCTCCAAACTTGGTGGGGAGACAGATCTTATCAACTGTAGCTGCTGTACCACTTTTGGTTTGGGTGCTGCATCGGAGTCGCCGGGAGCAGCAAGTTGACAAACCGGACTTCGCAGGTTCGGTGCCTGCGGACTGCAGGGGAGTAGTACCTCCTAGGAGTTCTTGGGTGATTTGAAGAAGGCTGGAGGAGTGCCAAGGTTCATTGAAGTCTCACAGTTGGAGGACGAGACAGCACACCACAATTGTTGAGTCCTTAAGGCAGCAGACATCTCTTCTTTGTCTTTTTTTACTCTGTGTCCGTTGAATCTGAGTTCAGGGACCAGGGATGCCACCCAAATACTAAATTTAGGGGCTTTAAAGGGGGGGAACAAGTAGTAGCCAATGGGCTACCTACCTTTAGGGTGTCTACGCCCTCTAAGTGACAACTTCCTGTGGGATGGCGCGCTACCCTGACTCTAATTGTCTGGTACAGCAATAAACACCCAGTTTCCCACAGCAGTGTTACTGCGGGACTTGGAATGACCTCAAATACATTTTAAATTAAATAAGATTAGATGGTATCTGCTATTTACTATGGGCCTCATTTATGAGGTTTTGACGTGGGGCAGCGACGCAAGGAATCTTGCTGCGCTGCCCTATGTCAAAACAAAAGGGCAGGAATGAGCCGTATCTATGTGACACTGTGCATTCCTGTCCTTTTCCCCAGCGCTGGCGCACAATGGGCTGACGTGTGCCAACGTAGGCACCCTGCGTTGAGGGGCTTATTGATTATGTGGCAAGAAGGGACATCTTCCTGCAGAAAATCAATTAATTCAGTTGATATCCTTTCTCTATGTGTGCTGCAGAATGCAGCACACATAGAACAAGCATTTGCAATGCAAATTGGTCTCGCATTTGTTTGAGTTTGAGCTACTAGCGTTGTAAATGACAGTGTCTTTTACTGAGTTTGTGGCATGCTGGCTTGGGTCGGATTTTGTGTGAGGCATGTGTCGTGTCATTGCTGTTCTGGAAGACGCCCTCTGACAACTTGGAAATAACTTGTATAGAAAGCACCAGATATAAATAATGTGTAAAAGAAATACTGCATTATATTCCGGTGGCAGGTGTGTTCTTGGGTAGGGGGAGGTTGAAATGAAAGACAAGGAGGGGTTGCGTAATGGACCTGGGTACATTAGCGGAGGAGTTCTGGGATGTGGGAGCAGGTGAGTAAATTGTAAGGATCAGTGGGCAGGGGGAACCAGTGGGTCAGGAGTATATCTGAAAGGGGAGGGGAAGATGTGCAGTAAGTGGATATAGGTGAAAAGGGACTAGTAGGTAGTACAAGGAAGGTGTATCAGTTATGGAATGCGAAGGGGTGTTAGGATATGGAGGAAGGGTGTGAAAAGGAATATACCAAGGTGGATAAACAAATACAATACAAATACAAAACAAGTGTCACAGGAGTTTAGAAAGCCATTTCAAGTTTAATAAATTACATGTGAGACTAATGTGGGCCAGCTCCGGCCACGCTATTGTCTAGAAGCGCTGTTATGGTAGCCTAGCTCAACTCTTATATTTTAAACATAGATCAAATTCCTGCTAAGCTTAGGGAAATTAAAGCATGCAAGGGAACAAAGTATGTGAATTTGATCTGAATTGACCTTAAAGTTGTGGAATAGCCAAGAGCACTGCTAAAGCCAGCTCCTGTATGAATACTTTTAACAATAATAAGCAATCAAAGTAAATAGGAATACCTGTGCGTGGAAGTTGTAAAAATAATCTGGTATACAGCAGCAAGGGGTTTATATTGGAAATGCTGCTTCCCCACACTTCCTTCCAACAAGCATTTACAATGCAATAGGTCTCGCAATGACATTGTTTTGAGCTATTGGCATTGAAAATGTTATTGTTTTTTTTTTCTTTCCTTCGTGAAGCATTAATCAAGTAATGGCATTGTAAATGACAATGTCTTTTACCCCCTGTTGACCCCTGCAAAGCTCATCAGCATGTGCCCGTCATAAAAAGGAATATCTGACAATCACATCTTAAACATTTTACAACAATCTATAGTTTCAGCTCTGAGCCAATATTTGCGCTCTTTTGGACGCGGCCTGTAGTAAACATCGCCTCACCTCGGAGTAATCCCCTCCCTGCGCCGCTGCTAGGCAGGGCACACTAATAACCAGCCTGCTGACAGCGACATAAAAGAGCTGCTCACGGACCCGATTAAATTACTTTATTACTATCATTAATTTGTGTCTGGGCACCTCTGTACCGAACTGTCCTAGAAAAAAAAAAGAAACCAGCAGTGCGTGAGCAGGAAAGCGTGTGGAGATTTAGACAGCAGGTAGGTGGAGTAGCTCAGTGAGCTAAGTGCATGCGGAGGATAAGATTAAATCCGAATTGGGAGAAGTCTTTTGCTATGTAAAATGCGGTAAAGGACACGTACTAGCTAAAAATAGCAAATCCAATTATTTGAAACTCTTTCAGGTGCAAGAAGCTCTACGTAATTACTGCATACTTTCTGTGCTGGGAAAAAAGTTACGTTTCTGCTTTGCGTGTGTTTTTGTTTTGTCTGCTCGCAGGGCGCATTCCGAACAGCAGATGGCAGGATGTACCAGGAAGTTTTGCAGTGTCACGCTCCACATACATATTGGGGGCTTCGCATTCTACGAAGTCCTCCGTTTAGCTATGACAGCTTTGGCGGGAAAGATCACAAGGCCAGAACCAGTATTTTTTTTGTTTTTTAAGAAAAACCTTTGTAAAGACGAATGCGAGTGCTTTAATGAGAGCATTTGCAAAACAAAATCACGCAATGTCTGCTAGACATACAGTAAAAATAGACTGAGTTGAGTGGTTGGTGATGAAGGTTAAATAAGCTATGGGGTTAGGGCTGTAGACACCATTCTAAGATTGGTTCAAAGCTGATCTTAAAAGGCAGGGTGTGGCACACCTCAAATGAAAGTAGTGGGTCCGGGGAAGGGTTGCAGAGACCTTTGTGCAACATACGAGTCACATATTCTAAATCAGGCCCCACAAGCCTCTCATCCTTCGCATGACGATGGAGTGAGAACTACCGCTTAATAGGCAAACACGCAATCTACAAAACCTTGCTTTTGGTATTTTGAAAAGCGTGTGGAGTTTTTGGGCGTAATGGCTCTGAATCCAGGAGGATATCCGACCAGACTATCCCCAACCATTTAAATCTTCAAAATAAGTATCAAAAAAGCTGCTGCTTCATACACACTTCGAGAGCTACAGCATATCCCATACCGAAAAGGACCTTAGACCAGCCCCTTTCAAAACCGAATGCCTTAGGACATAATATTTAATTCAGCTTAGTTGCACAATAAGAAAAGGAACTAGAGGAACTGTGCACTTCTGACATGTGTATATATGTATTTTTAGCGGTAAGAGGAAATATTCATAACTACGAAATATCCATTTCAAACGGAAGAACAGAGACCGTGCCATTGCAAGACGAGTAAATTAGAGCGTACATACGAACGGGTGTCCCAGCATACTAAATACCATTTGAAACTTCTATGGATCTACAGAACTTGTATGTACTGCATGTCCCGTGTTTGTAAATATTTATTCAATGCAATAAATCTGTTTCCCCTGAAATACCCCATGTTCTCATACAATTATGTATCACGCTCTCCTGTCTTAATGAGTCTGTGCTTTACAAAAACACAATTCTGCCAAGTGTGTTCTGGGATAGACAGACATGAGAGACTGCCATACACTGCCCTGCTGACACATTTGATGCACACTACTGTCTCATGTTACGCAGGAAAAAGCAAATATTTGCTGCTGAATAAAAAGAAGAACACATAGGAGAGATCCCCTTACATAACAGAACAGGCAGTGTAATATGCATATATTACCACAAAGTCAACATGGATTTGGAAGCCGGGGGAGGGGGCGCAGTTAAAATGAAGTGAAGCCGCTGGATGGAAGTATGGTATGCTTTATGCAGCCCAATGAATTTAACTGGGAGCACTTCGGAGTTGAATCGTTCGGCAATCGTCTTTGCAAAGCACTGCTGTGACCCCGTCACATGGAGGCCGGCAGGAGCCTGAAGCGATCAAAAACCGAAAGCTTAGGCACAGTCCAAGCCACAATGCCCATATGGTGGATTGGGAACTGGATTGACATTCGGAGCTAAATATTACACAAGCTGCGAAGTTTTACTCAACCACCTGAGAACAGGTGAGGGTCCAAGGTCTCGTCCAACCGAGCTCATACCGACATAAGCAAATTAACATAGTGTTACACAAGTAGACACTGCTGAGAGCAGGACTATGTGTCAAGCGTTCAAGGTTTTTAGCCTGTAAAGTTCACGTGGGTACACAGGAGGCAGTAAGCTAGAACTGAAGCTCAGCACGGCAGAGTAAATAACACACAAAACGAATGTCCAAGACACAACATTTAAACTGCTAAGTAAATGATAAATAGGGAATGTGTCCAGTGATAACGCAGAAAAAGACTCCGGCCTCAAAATACACGGGAAGGCAGACGCTTGTTTATATTTGCATCGCGCTTTCACTTTCACTTTAAGTGAAAGCGCGATGCAAAAATAAACACGCGGCTGAGTGAAAACAGATGGCCCCCTAAAGATAAGAAAATGCTTCGCGACAGCCGCAAAGCAGACGATCCTGTCCGGATGGGCCGGAGGAAAAGGGGAAAGGGCGGCAACAAAAAAACATAATTTCCAACGGCAGGCCACCGTTTAGCATAAACGGTGACGCCAGCCAATGAAAAAGAGGGGCGGGGCTTCAAGTCCCCTTCGGAAATCTCCTCTCTCACTATAAGTCTCGCCGAGCGAGCTGCGCATGCGCTGCAACGCTAGGCGAGACCTAAAAACCATTAGCAAAATAACAAAAAAATGCACAGAGAGAGCAGAGAATCGGGCTAAGGGTAAGAGCTCATGAAAAGCAATAATAAATTCTCCTCCCATCTCTTCCTGTAAGAGAGCGTCCACATTGGAGTAATAAATTCAGTTGTTGCCATCTTTCCCGGACAAATAAATAAAGAATATGCAAAAAATAACACTTTTCGATCGGGTTATCACTGCACTTTGGTGACATACACAAAAACAGATGGGGAGTACGCAGTGTATTTTTTTGGGGGGGGGGGGTAACGCAGAATACTTCCTGTGGGAAGGAGTATACTGTTTGTGAGTGGCACAGAAGTCCAAAGGGCGAAGATAATTTTTAGAGACCTTCATATATAGCAAGGCGGAGTTATGTTGTTTTCATGTCCCTTACCTGCATAACCCGAATGTTCTCGCTCTCCAGCCCCTCCACCATTGCATCCACTGCCTTTTGCAGCCATAGCTGCTGCTCTTCCACACTGGCCATGCTATCTCAGTGTCCCACGCTCAAGGTACAGCAACAAATTCTCCTTCCAAGGACAGCGGCAGGCTATAATAGACAGCAATGTTATAGCTGTAGACACCATATTGTAACGGAGCTTTTCCCGCAAGGACCACATCAGTATAAATGCAAATTTAGACTTTGAAGCAAATAAAAAAATTAGAAAGTGAAGCTTTGCTAAAAATTACAAATCAAGAGAAATTCGTTTTAATGTCTATACCAGGAATTATGAAATAAGCCATTCAACTAATTCAAATGTGTTTTTGCTGAAAAAAGCTTTCTTTGGCTACACGTGGCAATTCTTGCATCTACATCTCAAGTGTGTGTGACGATCTGAAGGAAGTACGAGTGAACGCAAAGCGCAAAGAGATGAACAGGAAGGTTTTCTCTTCCACCCTTCCTTTCCGCTAGTTTCTGGTGCTACAGATAAGGAACAACCATAAGAAAATCAACCCAGGCAAGCTCTATCACCATTGGTACATGAGAGTCAACAAATTATGGAATAGAATGCAGCCCCTGCTCCTGCCAGTGATGAAAGCATTTCCGCGCATCGCGTTTTTGCTGTCTGTGAACATTTGGAGCGTGCTCAGCTGTCGAGCTATATTACAATGCGGCAAGCAATCAGTTAACACCCACGTTCTAATCAATGTGATTGGCTAGAGAGATTTCAATTGTCTACAACTTGTGAAACAAGCATTTGCAATGCAATAGGACTCGCATTTAAGCGAGACCTATTGCATTGCAAACAGGAGGGCGGGCGGGGGACTGGGGGGCAAGAAGGCACGAACAACGGGAGTGCGGGCGGGGGGGCAAGAACCTTATTAAAGAAAATAGTGCTCACAATCTAAATAACACATACCGTGCAGCACTCGAAGTAAAGGGGCCATTAGCCATGGAAGGATACAAAGGACGACATGGCCATAATAAGGAGGGACTAACAAGCCTCATAATCAATCAGAAGGCAGCATTTACGAAAGACAATGACACGAGCCAATTAAAAACATGGGCGGGGGAATGAGCAGAAATTCCACTGCATACTCCATTACTGCATGCCTCGCAGAGCGAGCAGCCCATGTGCGCTGCCGCTATAGACTCGACCTAAAAAGGAAAGCACGAGGAGAAATTAAAACATTTCTCCTCATTGCGCCTCCCTAACGCCACCCCTGGGTTGGCGTTAGGTTCAGACGCATTCCCAGGTTTGCTATTTCTCATAATTCTGGGAATGTATCCAGTTCCATGGCTGTTGCGTGGCAACACCCACAGCAACACCCATGGAACGCCTCTTTCACGCAGTTTTCTGCGTGAAAGGGGCACATATTTATAAGGCCATGAAAATCCACATAAAGTGGCTTAACGTGGCCTTAGAAATATGCCGTGGCACATTGCGCCACCAGAACATCCAAAAAGTGACGTTCTGGCGGAGCAAAATTACCGGTAGGGCCTCATAAATGAGGACCTATGTTTTTAGTGTTTGCATATTCGTTCTTCAGGTTTACTGTTATTTCAGCCTAATTTTTTGTTCTTTATGAAACTTATCTCTGTTTGTGTACACTGTTTATTGTTCTATTATATATATATATATATATATATATATATATATATATTCACTGAAAAAAACCATAGGTTTTAGGGACGTTATAGTTAGTTGGACATTTCACTCATATAAAACCAGAGAAATTCCACCGTTATAGTTAGTTCAGCTAACTATAACTCGCGCACCCGCAATGCACTGCTCATGACGTCACATATTACATCATTCATGACATGGTCAGTGACATCACTGATGACATCACTGATGACATCTCAAATGACATCACTGATGACATCACTGATGACATAACCCACGTGAAAAACTGATGCATCTCCTCACACTCTAATATAACCTTTAATACACCCACTGTAAAATACAGACAACCATTTTCAAAATAGTTAACACACCAATACCAGTTACTACACTGATTGCTAGGTCTACACACACATCTACTCATTCATCCATACAATCACTGATACATGCAGTCACTCATAATTACAACACTACCATATGCACTCATACACCTATACAGACAATTACACCGCCACTCATCCATGCAGTTACTCACACACCTACTTAGTCATGCAAAGGATCTATCACAGTCCCATTTACTCACCTATACAATTATACACACACCACCTCACTTATTCATACAGATACTAACACATACACTGCCTTTTACATATGTAGTTACTTGGACATGTACCACTGACACATCCATTCACTTACCAACACACCGATACACACACTCACGCACCCATACACGTGTTTCCACATGCACTGTTGAACCCATACATCCGGTGAATCAACCACTCACACATCTATGCACAGAGTCACACACCTCAGACCCACCCACACACACACTCAATCTCCCCCCAAAAAATACTCAAACAACCAATTAATAACCCATATAGACACTCATATAGCTACTGACCAACCCATGCAGCAGCTTGCACAACAACAGACAGACTGATACAGACATTCACACAGTTTAGTCACTAACCCATCCATTCAGTAAGACACATTTAATCACTCACTTATACAGCAAGTCACCCTCCTACTAAATCCTCCATCCAGACACTTATACACCCACTCATTCTTCAATACACCTAGGAATATATATAAAACATATTTAAAAATTACAGAAACACACAGTCACGGGATGATGTCATCAGTGATGTAATTTGAGATGTCATCAGTGATGTCATCAGTGATGTCACTGACCATGTCATGAATGATGTAATATGTGACGTCATGAGCAGTGCATTGCGGGTGCGCGAGTTATAGTTAGCTGAACTAACTATAACGGTGGAATTTCTCTGGTTTTATATGAGTAAAATGTCCAACTAACTATAACGTCCCTAAAACTTATGGTTTTTTTCAGTGAATTTCTAAAGTTTTTTAAATACTAATTTCTAACTATAACGTCTGTAAAACCTATGTTTTTTTTCCGTGAATTTCAAAGGTTTTATAAATGCTAATTTCTAACTACAATGTCCCTGAAACCTATATTGTTTTTAAGTAAATTTTAAAAAGACGTGCATACTTTTTGTAGTGAAAAACTAACTGTAACAGTAGTCTGTTATAAGTTATAATTTAACAATGTTTAAAACTTAATTAGCACTAATTAACATTTAAATGTGGAAAATGTGTCGCGCAGCAGCTATGATACCTGACTTCGAACAACAGCGTTCACAGTTTGATTCTCTGCTCCAGCGGCACGTTAGCCCACTACTATGTCACTGTGGGCAACACCTTGCTTAATCTTCCCAACGCCCCCGAGCGCCGGCACACTTTTCCGGGGGAAGCTGTACGCTTTACAAATGCTGGCATTTTTTTAATTTAAAACGATAGTGATGAGAAATATTAGCACGTATTTTTTTTGTTCAATTCTGAACGATATTTTTTTTTATGTCTTCTATTTAGAATTACGGCAATTAATAGATGTTTGTAGTCATGAGAATGGAAATGACACGGTTTGCCGGGTAACAGTTTTTAAGCTCTCCAACGTATGTACATATTAAGGACCTTATACGTGTTAGGATCGAAATCGAAACCTTTACCGCTTCACATTTTGTAACTTTTCCTAACACGTGCACAAGTTAAACAGTGAAAACGTGAGCACGCGTCAACTGTAAAACGTGACATCTAAATGGGTGGAGCCGCATCTTCCTTCCATAGACTACTCAATAACCAAAAAGTATATAAACCACACCCGTTGTTTGATTAGTTTCGTTTATGCGAGTTATTTACGCGTGTCCATTCTGTGATGCACGTTCCGTTTTCTAGCATCGGACTCTTGTTTGGCGACAACAAAACATATTCCAGAGTTGTAAGTTGTTTGATTATAGCATAGTAGATATTTATAATACGTAGCTATTTGTCAATATTTAAAGATTTGTATTTAGAAAAAAGTGTTATTGGTTGTTTTTGCCATTTATATGTAACGTCAGCAGCTTGTTTTCAGAAACAGACAGAATACAGCAAACATTGTTCCTTTTCTGGCTCCTTTGAGATCATATAGTGTGACTTTGTATATTATAATATTGACACTGTACTTAACCTCAGAGCTGTTGGTGACCCGTCGTGCGCGAAGACTAAAGATTTATATGTAGCGTCAGCAGCTTCTAGTTTGAAGTCTATTTCCCCTTAAGATCATATAGTGTGAGTATGTATATTATAATAACCACACATTATGATCTCAGAGGAGTTTGTGACCCGTCGGCGCGAAGACTAAAGATTTATATGTAACGTCAGCAGCTTCTGGTTTTTAGTCTATTTCTCCCTTGAGATCATATAGTGTGAGTATGTATATTGTAATATATACATTTATACAGACCTCAGTGGAGTTTTTTGATATTTCTATTTTTGTCTGTTGTGGTTCCTATTCACCTTCTCCCTATAGAATATATACTACCAGTAGTGTATATTATTATACTACTATCCTATATATTCTCAAAGGAGTATGTGATTTGTTAGCGGAGCAGTGAGCGAACTCTAAGCACTACGACCGAACTTTCCCGAATTCTACAGAATAGAAATTATAAA
The DNA here is from genome assembly GCA_963921515.1 of Calotriton arnoldi. Lineage (NCBI taxonomy): Eukaryota > Metazoa > Chordata > Amphibia > Caudata > Salamandridae > Calotriton > Calotriton arnoldi. The sequence continues at coordinate 491,657 of CAWUFW010002610.1, forward strand.
AAATGATCAAGCGTACATTTCTATGTAATATAAAGTGATTTGTTTTTAACTGTTTTTTACTTGTTATTGTTCTTGTGACCTGAGATGATGTAGTGCGGGAGTGTTTCTTGTAGCACTTCTTTTCTACTTTATCTAAAAGTAACTCATGCCCTCTTATATTATCAAGAATATGGGGCAACAGTTTTACAAACTATAGCAGAAAAAAGGGAGGGTGTGGCCACGCTTAAGGCTTATTTTATGAATTGCGTTTTTATGTGTCACCTCTTTGATATATACAGCTTCAGTTTTCGAAGAAAGTTTATTTGTAATTGCTTAATAAAAACTGTTTCAAACCTAGACTGAAATTTTGCTGCGCAACCACACCTCCCGTCAGAAAAGTAAACACCACATTCTAAGTAAATAGTGCTACTGGGAAGTATCCCACCCGCAAACTTAATAAAAAGAAGACCGCAACACACTGTGTTATTTTCCCGCCGTGATTTGTACACCCCACGCCAATTATATAAATGGCCCTTAAAATATATAAAAAACAATTTTTACCTTCACAATCCCTGTTCACCACCTTGTGACCACTTTACTTATTTAATTTATTTTTATTTATTTATTTTATTTATTTATAAAGTTTTATATAGCGCGAACTAGATCCCGAAGGATATCAGAGCGCTTTACAAGAGAGGCCAAGAGTGTAATGACAACAACAAATTAGTAAAAGACGGGGATCATACAGTAAAACAGAAGTAAGCGGCCATGAGGGGGGGAAAAATAAGCATAGTAAAAAACGGGAATCATATAATAAACAGAAGTAAGCGGGCCATGAGGGGGGGCAGTAATATGGATAGTAGAAGATCAGTATCAAATTAAGGTACCATGGTAATAAGAACAAAGTCACCCGATCCCGTGAGCCTAACCCACTAGGGTAAGAATTTGCTCATTAGGAATCTTTTGGTTTCCAGTTTGAACGCCGTCGTCGAGGTGAGTTTGCGTACTTCCGGTGGTAGAGAGTTTCAAATCTTTGGGGCAGCACCTGAGAAAGCTCGGTGACAAGTTCTCTTTTTGCTAAGGATGCAAGGTTTCAAGAGGAAAGTAGAGGCGCTTCTTGATGTTCTCTCCCCACAGGATAGTTCAAGTTTTTGTGCCAGGTACCTGGGAGTATTGAAGTGAAGGGCTTTGTGTGCTAGAACTGCAATCTTGAGCTGAATTCGTGCTTCATAGGGTACCCAGTTGAGAGATTTAAGGACTGGTGAAATGTGCTCGTTTCGTTTGGCGCCAGTAACTAGTCTTGCCGCGGAGTTCAGTGAGGCCCTTAGTGGCGTCAAGGCGTATTTGGGAAGGCCACAGAGAGTAGCACTGCCATAGTCTAGCCTCGGCAGGACAAGCGCTTGTACCACCTGCTTGAAATCATTTTGTGACAGGAAAGGTTTGATATTTCTAAGAGTCCTTATCAAGTGGTTTGTCCCTTTACAAACATTGCTGATGTGATTGTTCATATTCAGGTGCTTGTCCATGGTGATTCCGAGCGATTTGGCTGAGTCTATGATAATCGGTGTGCAGTTGAAAGCAGTGAAGTGAGTCAGCCAGAGATCTAGCTTGGGGATGTGTTTCAGAGGGGAGATGAGCAGGAACTCCGTTTTGGCGGTGTTGAGCAGGAGATGGTTCTTGGTTAACCAATTTTGAGTAGACGTTATGATAGTATTGAGTGAGATGATATTTTCCGGGGATGAAATTTTCAGGTAGAGTTGTGTGTCGTCAGCATACATGTGGAAGAAAATGTTAGTGGCGTTTAGTGCGTTAGCTAGAGGTTCCAAGAAGAGGTTGAAGAGGATGGGAGAAAGGGCAGACCCTTGGGGGACCCCCATGATTACTGGAGAAGGCTGGGAGATGGAGTGGTTTGCCTTGAATCTTTGTGATCTGTGCTGGAGGAAGGATGAGAACCATTGAAGCACCAAATCTGAGAAACCCATTCTATATTGCAAGATGGATAGGAGGTTGTCATGATTAACCATGTCGAAAGCTGAGGAAAGGTCCAGGAGGATCAGTAGGCAGGATTCATTATGATCAAGCATTTTCAAAATGTCATCCATAACGTGTGTGAGGGCCGATTCGGTGCTGTGCCCCCTCCGAAAACCGGATTGATGCTGGTCTATTAGTTGGTACTTCTCTATGTGAGCACAGAGTTGGAATTGAACACATTTTTCAAGGAGTTTCGCTAGAGTAGGGATGTTGGAGATGGGACGGAAGTTATTGACATCAGATTTGTCAGCGTTGTTTTTTTTTAGAATAGGTGAGACCTGAGCTGCTTTTAGGCAGTCAGGGACCATGCCTTGCGCTAAGGAAGCATTTACAATCTTTGTCCAGGTGGGGATGAGAGCGAGCTTGATCTCTTTGAATATGGTCGTGGGCAACGGGTCACCGAAGTGGTTGGACGGGTTGATAGTCTGAAGAATTTTGTCAATGTCTTTTTCAGTAAACGGGGAAAAGGTGCCCCATGACGCATTGTTCTTAGCGATCAGGAGGGGCGAGTTATACTTTTCAAAGAGGTCAGGGGGTGAGGCGGCAATAGAGGAGGGTAATAGGGCCTTCTTAGAGGCGAGGTCAATAGAGATGAGCCGTGATTTCTCCGTGAAGAAGGCATCAAAATCTTCACAGGAGGGAGGGTTGCCAACTGGATCTGAGAGGATTGGAATAGAAACCGATTGCTGTTTGACCAATTAGAAAAGTTTCTTGGGGCGGTTTGCCACTTGGTCCAGAGTTAATAGTGTTCCTACCCTCCCTGCTACTACTTTGTTTTCCCGTACTCCATTGAAGTGCGTCACAAAACGCTTCACAACAGTGAAACGTTCCCAGTCAATAAAGAGCAAACTTGTACTTGGAACACTTTAGCCAATAAAATGTCCATGGTGTTCCGCACAGGGGGAGGGAATCGCTGCCAACACTTCTACTTTTAATGCTTCACAGCCAATGAACATTAAGTTTGGGAAGGTCCTGCTTGGAACACATTACCCAATCAGATGTCCCTGATGCTCCGCGGAGGGGGAGGGAATGGCTGGCAACACTTCTACTTTCAATGGTTTACAGCCAATGAACATTAAGCTTTGGAACGTCCTGCTTGGAACACGTCAACCAATCAGATGTCCCTGGTACTCCGCGGACGGGGAGGAAATGGCTGGCAACACTTCTACTTTCAATGGTTCGCAGCCAATGAACATTAACCTCTGGAAGGTCCTGCTTGGAACATGTGAGCCAATCAGATGTCCTTGCTACTCCGCGCAGGGGGAGGAAATGGCTAGCAACACTTTTACTTTTAATGGTTCGCAGCCAATGAAGATTGAGCTCGTTGTTGGAACACCTCAGCCAATTAAACGTTAATTTTCTTCACTGTCCATGATAAAAGTGAACACCGCATTATAAGTAAACATTACTGCGCATTATATTAAAGGAAGGTAAAGGAAGGCTGCAATACGGCGCATTGTTATTTTCCCCGATATCATTTCCACAGCCTACTGAACATTGCCGCAATACCGCGCATCGTTGTTTTGTGGACGTGATTTCCACAGCTTAAGCAACATTCACACTACCTGTGTGTGCACCCTACACACTGCTTGCCGCAATACGGCGCATTGTGTTCCCGACGGGATTTCCAGAGCCTACGCAACCTTGCCGCAATACCACACACCATTGTTCTGCAGACGTGATTTCCACAGCCTACGCAACATTCAAACTCCCTGCTTCTCCACCGTACAGACTACTTAAACTAAGACCACAGTGTTCCTACTATACCCTCTTATACAATTATTCTCTTATTTTTCCCCCTACGCCTTTCAACTCAGTCACAAAATGGCTGCCAACACTTCCTAGTTTCAACAGTTCGCAGTCAATGAGCCGCACGCTCGTGCTCGCAACGCCTCAGCCAATGAGATGTCAGAATTCTCAAATATCAATATCTGTAAATTTTGATATTTCTCTAAAACTACTGAACGGACTTACCCCATTTAAACAAAAGCGTGTTGTCTGGACCAAGACCTTTCTCCCTGCCAATTTGACGTAATTCCGTTCAGCAGTTTGACCTGTAGCCTTGTCTAAAGTTTCCTATGGAAATTGCATGGAGTAAACATGTTTTGGGACCCCCCTTTTTTCTCAGCCCCCTCTTGACGAATCACCCCCAAACTTTCAACATAGGAGCTGATCTGAAAAGAGAAGTTTTTGGGAAAATTTCGTAAACATTCGTCAAACGACGCCAAAGTTATAAGCAAATCAAAAACGCTTTTCCTATAGAAACGTGGTCCTAACTATAACTACCTACTGGTGACTGCCAGTAGGTAATATATATATATATATATATCAAAAGAAAATCCCAGGTTCTGCCACACAGGAAAAACACATGGGCACAGACTCCAATTGATGTGTAATTTTAATCCATCAAAACAAGGTCCAAATGATGCGTTTCGGCCGCTGACCTGCAGCCTTGATCACACGACGCGCTACCTGCAAGTAACGACTTAAGTAGTCAGGTAAGTGTTTCTACACTTTTTAAATTTTTTATATTTGTTCACCACAGCGTGTATTTCAACCAGGTCCCAGAAGGTCACATGTTGATGACTAGTGAAGACACAGAGCACCTGTCAAAGGACATTGTAAACAGACTCACTTCCATGTTATCGATGCAATTCAAGGAAACCGAAAATAGCAAACAAAATATAAATATAAATAAACTGCTAGAAATACTTTTAGCATGTTAAATTACTTAGTTGCTACATGCGTAAACCATCTTGAAAAAGTAAGTAAGTATAAATGCACCGTCTCCCATGTAACCAAATAGAAAGGAAACTCAGAAAAGACAGCAGCTGATGGTGCACCAGACGAGTCAAAGGTGTGCACAAATTTGAATTGCATGCCACTCCAAATAAACGGACTAGCAATTAATGAAGAAGTGAATATAAGTCAGAGACTGTGTTCGACTTGGCCCTATTTGCAGGGTCATCCCTGAACTTTTTGCCTTCCTCCTAGCCTTTTTTCTGACATGGTGTTGGTGGTTCTAGGACTCTGGGCACTTTAGCACTGCTGTCCAGTGTAAAGTGCGTGTGCTCTCTGTGGTAAACATGGTAAGATTGGTCTACACCTGTTTGGCATATTTAATTTACCTGTCAGTCCCTTGTAAAGTGGTATCTCAGATACCCGGGGCCGGTAAATTAAATGCTACTGGTGGGCTTGCAACGCTGATTGCGCCACCCACCAAAGTAGCCTTTCAAACCTGTCTCAGGCCTCTGCCATTGCAGGGCCTGTGCGCGCAGTGTTACTGCCGTTGTGACGTGACACTTAAAGTGTGTGCCACGTCTGTGACCCCCCTTTTACTGCATGTCAGTCACCCCTAAGGTAGGCCCTAGCTAGCCCTATGGGCAGGGTGCATTGTAGGTAAAAGGTAGGACATGTACCTTAAGTGCGTGACATGTCCTGGTAGTGACAAACAGCCATTTTGGTTTCTCACTGCTGTGAGGCTGCCCTCTCATAGGAATGCATTGGGGATTCCCTGATAAGTGTTTCAGTGGTAATTCCTGATGTGAGAGGAGCAGCGTGGTCAAGTTTGGTATGTTTGGAATAGTAATAATAAATGCTGCAATGGTGTGCGCAGATTTATTATCACTATTTTAGAAATGCCACTTTTAGAAGTTGGCATTTCTGTGTGCTATGTGTCTGCCTGCCTGATGTGTATTGCATGTCTGGCTCTGGAGTGACAGGGGATGGTGAGGTGTGTGTGGCTCCAGGGAGGACAGGGTGAGTCAGCGCTAGGCTGAAAAGGGGATCTGCATTTGGAGTAGTGGGAGGAGTAGTCCCCTGACCCTGAATAGGTCTGTGCCTGCCTAGGTGAATGCTGGCTCCGCCCCCTGTGGTGTGTCTGATGACCGAGCCCCCACCTGACAAAGGGGAAGAGGAGCCCTGTAAACAGAGTGCTCCAATACCCCCCAGAACCAGTTGGGACTGGTTCCCCCAGCCCTGTGCCAGGGCAGAACAAAAGGGAAATGTGGTATAAATATTGGGGCTCTGACCCCATGTTTTTGTGCTTGCTGGTACCTGTTCTGGGGCGAAGGACTGCTGGGCGACAGGAGGAACCACCGTGGTACCCAGCTGCTGCTTCCTGGGGGTCCCTACGTGCTGGCCTGCATGTGCCCAGCTCTGCCCCTGATAAGCTGTGGACTACATATCCTGGAGAGCGCTTAGCCCTGGACCTGGGCTGGCGAAGCGCTGCAGACCTCCTGTATGCTGGAGCCCCTGGTGTGGGCTCGTGGCATGGTGAGCGCTGTTCGTAGCGCCACAGAGGAGATCCCGACGTGGGGATCTCCCCCCTCCCCGAGCTTACAGGAGGAGCGGGAGCCCACCCCGCAATTTTGTGTGCTCGATCAGAGCGGGAGCCTACCCCGCTGTTTTATGCCTCCTTTTTAATGGGAGCCCACCCCGCATTTATGCTGATTTAAAAGCGGGAGCCTAACCTGCATTGTGGTGTCTCCTGAAGAGCGAGGCGCCGCCGCCGAGACGAGCAGCGACCCGGAAGCCAGGCGGCCTTTGCCTGACTGTGGGCGGGGCTCCCCGTAAGGAGGTGGAGAGCCCCGCGTGTCTGACCTGCATTGCTGGAGGCAGAGAGGAAGTCCCGCCGCACAGAGGGAGCTGCCGGAGGTGACAGGAGAGCCTCCTAAGCCCCAAGAGGAACGGAGAAGGGAGCTTCCCTTACCGAGGCCATAGGAGGCTCCGGACTTGCTGCGCAGCATCAGGGAAGACCGGAAGAGTCCTGCGAAGCCCCGGTGAGTGGGGCTGGGACCGCAACCGGCAGGTGCCCGCTGTGCGCTTAGTTCCTTTTCCCAAAGAGAAGTCCCAGAAAGGGGGCTGAAGAGGCCCTGTGGGCCAGTGCCAAAGCTGATGGGCATTGATTAGGTGCCGATCGAGGGCACCAGGAGGAGCCCGGGAAGGAGGGGCCCCCAAGGCACTGTGAGTGCCAGTGCTGTTTTGCCCAGCTGCACCGCGAGAGCGCGGGCAGCTGCAACGCGGGGGCGATTCTGTTTTGAGAGTCCCAGTGGGGGCTCAGGAGGCACGACAGTGCCAAGGCGATTCTACACCTGTACCGCCCTGACTACGGGCAGCTGCAACAGAGGAGGCACTTTCTTTTTCTGCTGAGAGAAGGGGTGAGATGCCCCCACACCCCCAGCGCATTGCGCACAGTGTTTCGCTGCTTTTTGGCAGCCAGAGGGCTAATTGGAAAGCCCTAGAGTACGCCCTGACATTTTGGACAAAAGGCTTTTGAGCCCCAGAGAAGGCCAGTTGGCCTGGGGTCAGTTTGGTGATATTGGTAGAGCGCCAGGCTCTACAAAATTGCATAATGTGTTTATGCCTAATATGATGGTTGCCAAATGTGATTTGTGCCCATGGTCTTTTTGCATAATGTGTTTATGCTAATGTGATGCCTACAGAGGGTGCTTAGGAGGCTTGGGCCTAATGTGTTTTATGCCTACTGTGATGCAGACATAATGCATTTATGTTGCTAGATATAATGCGGAGGTCATTATTGTACCAGTAGTAACTGGTTGTGTTTTATTCCTACTACTTGTGCTTGTGATGGTTCTGACAGTGGCCCGATTGGCCCTCTCATGTATATAATCCCCTGTAAATTATGACCTGGTGCCAGTTGGCACAGTGTATATGTGTGATTATGATTCTAATGTGTTTTGGATAATACAAAGGCTATTTTTTATATAACCTTGTGTGGAGTTTCTTTTGTGGTGTGCCTAGTGTGTTGCTGCTGTATGTGTGTGTTGCGCAAACGCTTTACACATTGCCTCTGGGATAAGCCTGACTGCCGGAGGCAAGATGGCGGCCGCTTAGGAGGCCGGTAGCAGCACTAGTGACGGCGGGCTGAATCACAAAAGAGGAAACTGGGGCACCAAGGAGAATGCCGCACGGTGTGCCAATGAGGAGAGCCCATAAATGTAGCTGTAATGCCTGAATAGAGTGGATTAATCTCAGATTATTGATTTTGAAAAAAGCCGCACTCGGGCTAACCCCCTGCACAGATTGTGTGGAGCTGACGCGTTGCCGAGAGATGGGGCCGAAAGCAGCGGCTAACACTGGTGCCAAGGCTGGAGCCAACCGACAGACACGAGGAGGAAATATTGCGGAACTTGACTCACCGAATCAGACGGAGCAGGCATCTGGACGCGGACGGCGATTGCAGACACAGATCTCCGGCAACGAAACCCTAACGGAGAAGAAAGGAAGAGGCGGGGGAACGGGGAAACTACGTCCTGCCGGCCCCTCGGTGGCTGAGCTGTTTCAACGTACGAGGGAAGCCCAGCCAGGAGAATCATGCAAGAAGGGGCTGGAGCAGAGCCAGAGTGAGAGACTGGAGGCTCCCTCGTTGCAGCCGGCAGGGGTGGATGTACCCGAGGTGATCAACGAAGGTAGGCACCTGCAAGCAGTAACTACAAACATTTTGTTGCTAGAGGGGTGTCGAGCTAAGGAAAAGAAATCAGGGGATCCGCTGGAGGAGAGTGACGAGCGGGTAAAAGAATGTAAATCACCAGCGTTATCGGAATTAACAGACCCACAAGAACGTGCAGGTGGTGTCCACAATGGTGGAAGTGCAGTGCTGGAAGCCCGGCATAACCTTGTGGCGCCTGGCTTGGCAGAGAGAGACAAAACTAATAAGGGGGAGCCGGAAAGAGAGCCAAGTGATTGTGTTTTCTCCGTTTCAGAGGGAGCTGAATGGTCAGTGGATGGCTTTAGTACCTCTTCTGAGGCTAGCAATTTAGAAACAGATCCTGATGATGATGATGGTGACAAAGCGCAATTCCTTACGGCTAAAAAAATGGGTCATCGGCCTTCAGTGCAACGCACGGATAGAAAAGACCTTAAATGGGATTACACAGATGCGTCCCAGTTGGCTGGATCTGCAATCGATATAAGTCCGACTCCCCCTACATTAGATGTTATATATCAGGCAACATTGTTGCACAGGGAGGAGACACGTCAGGATAGTCGCAAAGCCCAGTCAGTAATGCGGAAAATGCAGGGGGTAGTGAGGAAACTATCGAAATCATGTGCAAATATAGGTGAAAGAATGACGGATCTTGAGTCAAGAATCGTATCGACAGAGGCAGAGGCGGCAAGTGCAATAAAATTGTCTGAAGAGCATGGATCCCAAATCAAGGACATACAGTGGAAGCTAGAGGACGCCGAGAATCGGCAGAGGAGGAATAACTTGAGGATCCTAGGGATTCCGGATGGGGTGGAAGGGTCCGATGCCCGGGCATACGTAATTGAGTTGATGAAATCCGCGTTTCCAGAGATAACAGATTGGAACTGGGCAACAGAAATACAGAGAGCTCATCGGACTCCCTTTAAACTTAGACCCCAGGCGAAAGAAGGGGCTAAGCCCCTTGCGATTCTAATTTATTTCGGTAATTTTTCGTTGCGCCAAACAATTTCAGAGAAGGCAAGACCGGAATCTAAAAGATCAAGTGGCGAGGACTCGTTCTTTGTACATCCGGATTTCTGCGACGCCACTGTGGAAAGACGCTGGAGATTGAGGCAGTTGATAAAACCCTTCCAGGACAAAAACATACAAATCTATCTGATCAATCCAGCTCAGCTGAAGGTGTTACATGAGGGGCAGACGCGATATTTTTCGTCCGAAATTAAAGCAAGGGAATTTCTGGATGGTGTAGGCAAATAATGCTAAATAAGGCTGATTTAATGTGGTAGCTGTGAGGACGCAGAAGGTAAAGGGTGGTAAAAAATAATGTATAAAAAAAAAAAAAAGAGTTGCATTCACAAGAAGACAGCTTGGCACGGGTTTTAAGTAGAGCTTTAGGATATTCAGGTTATTGAGATACTAAGCCCTGAAAGTTAATAGGGCCCCACGGGGACCTCGCATTGAAAGATATTAATTGATGGTAATTTATCAGCCCGATCACGCATGCTGCGCTCATCCTATGCTCAGACTAAGGTCCGAGCGTCTCACAGGGGTGGTGGTGGGGCAGGGCAGAGGGGTGGGGGTGAGGAAGTGGGGGGGAGATGGGGTGGGAGTGAGGGAAGGGGGAGGGAAGGGGGGGGAGGTGGGAAGGGGGGCTGGGATAAAGGGGAGAAAAGTAATACCCAGAACCATATAGATAACCAGGAGAAGCATACGCAAAAAGGGCTGTTTATTTCTGCTAGTGGAATAAAATGTTACATAGAATCAAAAAAGGATGGGGAAACTTAATTTTTGTACATTAAATGTAGGAGGTTTAAATGATTGATGTAAGAGGAAACGGTTGGATGAATTCGTTAGGATGTATAGCTTTGATGTGATTTGTGTACAGGAGACGCATATTCCCTGGGGGAAAAGAGGCCTGTTGTATTTAAGGGGGTATAATCTATTGGCCTGCACGTCACAAACCTCGAACATCCGGGGGGTTGCGATTTTTGTAAAGACTTTCCTTGGCGGGGCTAAACGTAAAATAACGGATGCACTGGGGCGGTGGTGGAACTCGAAATTGGATATACAGTATCTACAATTTATGGTTCAAATCAAGATGACCCCGAGATTTTTGAGCATCTTGAAGTTGAGCTTGCAGCATGGCCATGCCCTTTAATTATATGTGGCGATTTTAATATAGAAGCCGATTTGTGTAATCAGAATAGCTACCCTGGGCGAAAGCCCAAAGTATACAGAGCGTTGAACTCGCTTATGGTGAGTCATGGGTTGGTAGATATCTGGGGGTCCAAGGAACCAAACAAAGTAGGGTACACGTATTACTCCTGCCCACATAAAAAATATACAAAATTGGATTATTTTTTGGCGTCCTCAAGTGTGATTAATGAAGTGGGGATTGAAAAACTACCTAAAGTGATCTCTGATCACAATCCATTATTATTGAGTATTGATACGGAGACCCCTAAAAAGTCTAATTCTAACTGGACATTCGACAGGAGGTTATTGGCTAATACGGTGTATATAGAGCACTTGAAGAAATGGGCGCAGGATTTTTATGACAACAATCGGTATAGTGCTTGTCGTAATTCAGTTTGGGATGCATTCAAGGCGGCCCTTAGAGGGGGGACGATTAGTTTGGTGGCAAGGCAAAGAAAAGAGGCCAGGGTCAAGAACGATAGGCTTTTAGGGGAGCTATCAAGGGCAGAAGAACTACATACAACAGCCATTTCCCAGGGGGAGCAGGCAGCAGATTTACAACTTGGGATAGTGGCTATAAAAGCTGAGCTAAATAAATGCTTATCACAGAAAATAGCGGATGAACAGCAAATCCAATTGGGTAAATCATATGAGACCGGTGAACAAGCAGGGAGACTCTTAGCGCTCCGAATAAGGCAAAAAAATTCTAGAAACCTAATCTCAGCGATACAAAAGGATGATCGAATCTATACAGAGTTGAAGGATATACTCAGAGTATTCAAGGAGTATTATCAAGTACTCTATAACAAAGAACAGTATGTAGCGCCGCCTAGGCTACAGGAGGCGGTACTAGGCCCCAAGTTAGATAGCCAGGCAAGACAGGAATTGGATAAGGATTTCTCATTAGAGGAAGTGAGGCAAGTTCTACAGGAACTCCCAGCAGGAAAAGCAGCCGGCCCTGATAGTATACCATCGGATGTGTATAGGTACATACAAACAGTAATTGCCCCCATATTAATAGATCTATTTGCAGGAATACAATATAATGGCATAGTTCCTGAATCATGGAAAGAAACGAACATTATAGTATTTCATAAAAAAGGTAAACCAAGAGATAACCCCGCTTCCTATAGACTGATCTCTCTTATAAACGCTGATACGAAAATATACTCAAAATTATTAGCGAAGAGGTTGGGGAGGGTCATAGGTAGTCTGGTCTCACCGTGGCAGCACGGGTTTATCCCGGGACGCGGGACAACAGATCATATAAGGCGGACCATCACGCTGTTTGACATACAGGCTGCTATGGGGGGCCAGATGGCCATGATCCTCCTCGACGCGGAAAAAGCTTTTGATCGAGTTGCCTGGGGCTATTTATGGGGGTTATTAGAGCAAAAAGGGTTTGGGCCTAGGATGATTAGAGCAATAAAGGCAATGTACTCAGGGCCAAAGGCACGGATACAATTAATGGGGGACAGCTCAGACAATATTTATATATCAAGAGGGACGAGACAAGGGTGTTCCTGCTCACCAATATTGTTCGCTCTATATATAAACCCCCTGGTTGAAGAATTGCTGGGATCTCAAGATATCAAGCCTATTAGTACAAATGGCTCTGAGACCAAACAGCTAGCTTACGCAGATGATTTGGCTATTCTAACTACAGACCCGCTTAGCGCGATTAGAGCTGTTACGAGGATTACTAGGGAATTTGGAAGGGATTCAGGATATCTGTTGAACGAAAACAAAACTCTTATAGTGTGCACTGAAAACATTAAGATGAGAGATTCAAGGCGCACAGAAAGCGCTATCTATCTTGGGGTGCGAATTAGTTCAGCAGTAAATACAATTGCCAAAATCAATTTTGATCCCGTATTGAAGACAATCTCCTCAGACCTCAAAAGGATTGATGGTTTGCAATTATCTATTATCGGGAGGGGAAATGTGTTAAAAATGACTATGCTCCCAAACATTATGTACCTCTTTCGATCTATTCCACTCTGGATTGATGAATATATTATGAAAGCACTTGAGGCTACTTTTGTGAATTTTACATGGCAATACGGGAAAGTTAGGCGCTCTCTGAAGTATCTGTCACTCCCACAAGCAAGGGGAGGGTTGGCATTGCCGAATATTAGATTGTATTACTGGGCCTGCTTATTGTGTCAGATGGCAAATACTGCTTGCACTGGTTCTTAGAGGAGCTGTGGAGGAAGTATGTCATGATACCCTTCCCTCGATTTTTTAACTTATGATGGGCAGAGAGGCTCAAGGGTTGCTGTTGCGTAAAACAGATGGGAGTTATTATAGGAAGGTGCGTTTTAAGGTTATGCAGTGTGCTTGGGAGGTATGGAAGAAAGTCCTAAAAACCATGTCAATTCCGAAAATAAATTATTATACCCCATTATGGCGATCACATGCACTGCCACAGGCATTTTATGATAGGATGGGTAGGTATTGGGAACAATTAGGATTAATAACGATAGGAGATATATATGAAGGTGATCAGTTACTCTCCTTTGATATGTTGCAACTGAAGTATGGGATTCCAGCTGGACAATACTTCAAATATGCACAAATTCGGAAGAGCTTAGCTGGTCGCAAGCCTTTGGTTTCTCCTGGAGGTAAGATCCCTCTAATAGAGCAATTAGGAGGGAGTGGCAGAAGGATTAAGTGTATATATGGTACCTTGCTACAAAGTGTACAGGATGATTTGGAGAAATATGAGGCAAGGTGGGCACTAAAATTAAATGATCCTGATGCTGATCTATATAAGGCCTTGCATCTAGCGGAGAAAACATTTTGCCCTACTAGCCTAAAGGCACAGCACTACAAAACTTTATTTGATGTGTATTTTACCCCCGCTAAACTTTTTAAATGGGGTAAAAGAGAGGACGATAAATGCCCACGCTGCGGGGAAGGACCAGCAACCTTGATTCACATGTTTTCCGATTGTGATAGGCTACTTTTAATTAAAAATGAGTTGGTAAGATTTTGGGAGGGGCTGCTAGGGCAAAAGATCAACCTATCCCCTACCCTGCTGATATTGGGTCACGATAATAGATCAGAATTAACAAGGGAGAAAAAATATTTTCTATTTATGTGTGTAGCGGTTTTAAGGTTACTCTTAGCTTCGAGATGGAAGGATGTGGAACCACCCTCCTTTCAAATGTGGTTAGCACGTCTCTTAGGGGTTCATAACCAGGAATCGGCATTATATTCATCTCGAGGCAGGGAGACGAGAGAGCTGGGGTTGGCAATATGGGCACCCCTTGCTAGATGGAGAGAGAGAACCCAAAGCCAAGGTTATACTAGAAGAGTGGGAGTGGGGTAGACTATAAGAGGTGATGGATATTTTATCTCTCGCAGAATATATATATTTGTTTTATCTACCGTTAACAATCATGAGTTTTAAATTCCATGTTTAATGAATTTCACTACTAATGGTTACATGATTTGAACGGTGTCCTAGATGCGTATGTTTTTATTTAATTATTTAATTATTGTGTATTATCTATTGTGCTTGGTTTTACCTGGTTTTACACTGTATGATATAATTAATAATGAATTGTTAATATTATTGTATACTGGTTCATAGGGTATTAATAAAAAAAATTAAAAAAATTTAAAAAAGGGATAAGCCTGACTGCTCGTGCCAAGCTACCAAGGGGGTGAGCAGGGGTTATCTTCAGTGTGTAACTCCCTTGCCCTGTCTAGAGTGGTGGTTTCTGCCTGGCTTTGGCGCATGCCCTAGCCAACCAGAAATCCCATTTCCAACAGACTGGATATGGTCAAACAAGCAAAGATGCCAGAGTATCAAACGCTCAAATGCATGGCATCCATATCAGAACAGGCTGCGGACAAATTGGGTGCAAAAAGGTAATGAGAAGACATGAGTGGCAAGTAAGTGAAGAAGTGCTCAAATGTGAAGGAATAATAGAAATGAAAAAAATGACTCGTAGTGGAGTGCAGTCGAGTGTGAAGTATTAGAACTCAAAGTGAATATTAGAAAATATATTGCCTCAGCGGATGTCACAAAGTTCCAGCCGGAACAAATGTACAAAATTACAGAATATGGGTTTCATTTAGAGTATAACAACGTAATGGGGGCTGCAAGGAAAACACATGGTATTTAAACAGAAACAAATACTAATGCGCTATGGCTGCTTGAATGCAGCAATAAAGAAATACAACAAGAGCTGAAAGAAAGGCACGTGACGACAAAATAGATATATGTACGTTGTGTCAGCATTAATGCAGTAATGCAAATAACAAGGATAAAAGTAACAGTATGAAACTTCAATCATGTATGTAAGAGCTAACACAAGAGTGAAAATCTCAATCAAGAGTAACTGACATGCGACAGAATTTATAGGTAATTATGCAAGTCCTCACTGATATTGAGACCAGATGGTGAATTCGTATTAAGCTCCAATATGTAGCGTGTTTCCAATTGCCTAAGCTTTTTTTCACGGTTACCTCCGCGTCTAAGTGGGGGTACATAATCAATTACAAAATACTTCAGATGTTCGAGATTGTTGTTGTGTACCTCCTTGAAGTCCCTGGCCACTGGATATGTGGGGTCATTGTTGACGATGGCCCTCAAATGCTGTAGAATTCGCAAGTGGACTTGGAGTTTGCTGCTGCCCACATATCTGAGACCACAACTACACTGTAAAACATAAACTGCAAATTCAGTTCTGCAGGTGTATCTACTCTTGATGGTAATGGGTTCAGTGCAAAAGGTAGCGCTGACGTGTGTGGTGTTGATACCAAACCTACAGGCTCTGCAGGTGCTACATTTAAAGAACCGCTTAATGTCAGTAAGCCAATTGGATTTAACAATGACTTCTGGGCTACTCTTGACCAACGCATCATGCATAGAGAAAGCACGCCGATACGTGATCGTGGGGCGCTTGGCTACTAAAGTACCTAGGACCGGATCGGTCAGAATGATACGCCGTTGCTTGTTAATAATAGATTTTATTGCACGTTCTTCCTTACTATAGGTGATGATTAAACGAGTGTCTACCAACCCATCCTTATTGGATTCAAGAGAGGCATCAGTGTTACTCAAATCAATGCCTGGTCTGCCTGCCAAGAATTCTTCCCTAGGTATAGTAGTGGCTCTGGTTCTTGCTGTGGATATAGTGTGTTCAGCATACCCATGTGCTCTAAACCTGAGATGAGCATCATTTTGTCACTGTGCGAGGTCACTGTCAGAACTACAGATCATCCGGAGCCGGTGCATTTCACCATAGGGAATGCTGGCAATCAGGTGTCTAGGGTGGAAACTTGAGGCAAGCAATGTAGAATTGCCAGCAGTGGATTTACGATGTAGGTTGGATAGGAGTGTACTATTAGCAATGTAGATGCTGACATCGAGAAATTCAATGGATGTAGGACTGATATTGGCATTGATTTCAAGGTTATAGTCATGGGAACAAAGAGTAGAAACAAACAAAAGTGTACTTTCTATGGTACCATTCCAAATAACAAAAATATCATCAATATACCGTAGCCAGGACACGATGTGTCTGTTCCAGGCATCAAGATGTGTAACCTTGAGAACCTGCTCCTCCCACCAGCCCACATGAAGACATGCGTAGCTAGGGGAGAAGCAGGCTCCCATAGCGACACCTCTTAACTGTTGGTAGACTTGTTTATCAAACATGAAAAAATTGTTGTTAAGGCACCACTCAATCATAAATAAAATCAGATCAGTGTGCTTGTAACAGTGTATAGGTCTATTCTTGAGGAACTGCTGACAAGCATACAGACCATCACTGTGCCTGATACAAGTGTACAAGGAGGTAATGTCCATGGACATCAGAATGTAATCATCGGACCATGGGATATCATTGATCTTGAGCAGGAAGTCACTGGTATCTCTTAGATATGATGGGAGTTGAGTGACAAACTCCTGCAAATAGTAATCCACATATTTAGACATGTTCTCACAAAGGCTCTTGCGAGCTGAAATGATCGGGCGTCCAGGGACCAGCGATGTACCCTTGTGTACCTTCGGTAGAAAGTATAACACCGGAAGCACTGGAGTTTCATTATAAAGGAAGTGAAATTCATCCTTAGTGAGGAGGCCTTCTGATTTGTAAAAGTTCAGTTTCTTTTTTAATTCTTTGCTTTTGGTACTTACTTCCTTGAGACTGGAAATCCTGTAACAGGTATCATCGCTAAGATGTTTTTGTGCCTCTTCAAGATATAGAGATCTTGGCCAAAGCACAATGTTACCCCCTTTGTCCGATTTATTTATCACCACCTCATTGTTCTTTTGTAATTTATTGATTAAATCAGCATATTGCTTGTTACAATTATGGTACCTGAATCGCTTCTGAGTGCTTTTGTGGTGTAATAACTTTAACTCCTCGATGATGACATCATTAAAGGTATCAATAGCGTCTCTAGGCATCATAGGGGTGAATGTGGACTGGGGTTTAAAGGGACTGGCAATGGCTTTGGAAATATCAATGCCCTCTTCCTGTAGAATGTGCTGAGTGGACGAGGGCTGTTACATTGATTCAAGTTCATGTAGAGTTCGATTGGTAGGTATATCAGATACCATAAGATTACCTCCTACTTGTGCTGGTGAAGAAGAAGGTACAGAGGCAGCTGTGCTAGTGTGTTTCAATTTGAAGAACTTAATCAGCTTTTGCTTCCTAATGAATTTGAAAATATCAATACGAGTCCTGCTATAGTTGAAGCTACTTTCCGGGCAGAAAGTTAAACCTAGGTAGAGGAGTTGAATCTCAGCTTTGTTTAGGGTTAGATCTGTAAGATTGATTATGGTATTGGAGTCTATGTTTGTTTGCGTCTCCAATTGCTCTTTTTTCTGTTGTTTAGCTTTGTATTGCCTGCATTTTCTCCTTTCGCGTCTCTTTTGGTTTCGTTGGTGCCTTGTTTCTTCGGCAGCCGAGGACACAGGGTTTGTCGTCAATCCAACCGTAAACAATCTAATTCCTCAGCGAGAGTGAAGTTGCACATTGCTCACTCACTCTGTCCAATACAACCTCTGCCATCTTCTGAATCAGTACCACTTTATACTGCTGAACTCAGGTCAGATGTCGAAGCTGAATTCGCCTCCTGAATAGTTGCTCCGTTCCCCTGTGTGACCATATTGGGTTTGGTGATTCTGTTCTTTCTTTACTGAGTCGTATCTTCTTGCGAAATAGAAGATCTGACCCGATTCATAATCAACCTTGTCCGGGGCAAATTTAAATGCTTTTCTGGTCTTAATTGTTTCTTCAAGTTTTCTCAGTCTTATCGAAATATCATGCCCTCCTTTAGAAATCAGCTCCTTTTGTTCCATTTTGTCAAGCTCACTATTGATGCATTCAATTTCCTTCATGGTAGCGATGCGATCGATTTCAGCATACTTGATTAAGATCACAATTAATCTCATTGAGGCATCAAGTTTGCTCTCTGCCCATTCTTTGAGCATTTGGGGGTTAGGGTTTTCGAAGCTGGGAGCCAGCATAATTCTCAGACCGCGTGGAACACGTCCCACATCGCGGTATTTTTGCAGAGATTTGCCTTCCCACCACTTTGTAAGTTCCGTTTTCATGTGTTTTTCTAGCAATTTAAGTAAAGATTTAAAGTCATTGTTGCAAGAGCCCTGGTTCTGACCAGTAGCCCTCGTTTGATTGTGAACATCCGGCAAGTTTTCAAATAGTGCTTCTGCAGCTGCCTCACGCTCACGTAGCGCTTCGATGGGCATGTTAAATAAGTATCAGTAATATGGTGTTGTAGAACTGACAGCCGTAGCGAGTGCTTACTGTCGGTGCAACACCACCCGGCGAAAAGATGACAAACGTGTCTTCCGACTCGTACCGCACCTCCGCCGCGGTAGCTGTCATCGAAATCCTCTTTTCTGGCAGGGGGCAATGACTAGTCCTTTCTCCTACCGGAGACTCCACTTGTGCACGGCTGAAAGTAGTCACGATTGCCCACATATAGTTTGAAGAGGGGGTCTGTGGCACGGAGACAGCCGTCCTCCGCCGAAATATCAAAAGAAAATCCCAGGTTCTGCCACACAGGAAAAACACACGGGCACAGACTCCAATTGATGTGTAAGTTTAATCCATCAAAACAAGGTCCAAATGACGCGTTTCGGCCGCCGACCTGCGGCCTTGATCACATGACGCGCTACGTGCAAGTAACGACTTAAGTAGTCAGGTAAGTGTTTCTACACTTTTTACATTTTTAGGTCTCGACCTAGCGACGCAGCGCGAAGCGCTGTCTCTAGCGAGACTTATTGTCATCGACTTGCTTCGGAAGGGAGACAGGAGATGTGCACACGCAGGCCGGACTGGAAATGTGCACACGCACGTCCAGGCACGCGATGTGCACATCTCCTGTCCCCCTTCCGTCCTCTCCAGCCGCATTGCACGCACTCCCCAGCTGTCCTTGCACCCTCCAGTGTCAGTCAGCCATGCGCCTGCCACCCCCACCCACCCCCACCTTACCGTCGTTCCGCCATGCTTCACGCGATGCCCTGCAGCGTGTCCCCAGAGCTCACAGGGTGATCGGTGTACCTCGCAGCCAATGCGGTCGCCGTCACGCTGGTCTTTGCTGCAAATGTGCACGCTTACGGCGCGTTCTGATGTGCACTTGCCCGGACAGCTGATGTGCACGCTCACGGCGTGTCTGTGTCAATATGCTGCTTTTTCTCGCTCCCGCTCCTCCGTTTCGATTCTGTGCTTGTTACTTTTGCGCGCGCTTGTTTACAAAAGGGGTAGAGACAAGGAAGATTTGGATGGGGAACATGGCGGCCGTTAGTTAGCTCCGGTCGCAAGCTCTCCCAGGCAGGCGGTAACAGCGAAACACTTTAACTCACCGGTGCCTTTCTGAGCGCGATGGTTGTGGGGTGAGGACTGCGTGGGGGCTGGGGGCCGTGATTTTTGGCCTGAAGTTGGTCCGAAGTTGTTGTGAATATTTCGGCGGTTTTGCTTTGATCCGGTGTGGTGGACGACATCCAGGAACGTTGGGAGGAGTGTGGGCGGAGGCTGCAGCGCGGCTCAGCTGGAGCCGCTGCGCTGCTTCGAGGATCGGCTTCCCGGTGGGCGGGAGCAGTCTGTGCCTGTGTTCAGGAGATACTGGCTTGGGGAAGTTTAAAATTAATACTTCCTCGCAAATCAGCATCAGCAGAATCAGCAGAAGCCAGGAGATGTTATCAGAGAACCCCGATGACCCCGGTAAGGAGGAGGAGCGGGCTTCTCCGGAAGGCAGTCTTGACAACAGCACTAGTACTGAAGTCTCTAGGCAGAAATTAGTCGCCCCAGTAAACAAGCATTTGCAATGCAATAGGTCTCGCATTTACGCAAGTTTAAGCTATTGCCATTGTAAATGACAATGTCTTTTATTTATGTTTTAAAAACCAATACTAAAATAAAAGGCATAGCCATTTACAATGCCAATAGCTCAAACTTGCGTAACTGCGAGACCTATTGCATTGCAAATGCTTGTTTACATTTGTTGACCACACAGCGTGTATTTCGACCAGGTCCCAGAAGGTCACATGTTGATGACTAGTGGATGACACATAGCACTAGTCAAAGGACATTGTAAACAGACTCACTTCCATGTTATCGATGCAATTTAAGGAAAACGAAAATAGTAAACAAAATATAAATATAAATAAACTGCTAGAAATACTTTTAGCATGTTAAATTACTTAGTTGCTATATGCGTAAACCATCTTGAAAAAGTAAGTATAAACGCACCGTCTCCCATGTAACCAAATAGAAAGGAAACTCAGAAAAGACAGCAGCTGATGGTGCACCAGACGAGTCAAAGGTGTGCACACATTTGAATTGCATGCTACTCCAAATAAACGGACTGGCAATTAATGAAGAAGTGAATATAAGTCAGAGACTGGATATGGTCAAACAAGCAAAGATGCCAGAGTATCATACGATCAAATGCGTGGCATCCATATCAGAACGGGCTGCGGACAAATTGGGTGCAAAAAGGTAATGAGAAGACATGAGTGACAAGTAAGTGAAGAAGTGCTCAAATGTGAAGGAATAATAGAAATGAAAAAAATGACTCGTAGCGGAGTGGAGTCGAGTGTGAAGTACTGCGTTTAAGTTATGTTAATTATGGTTTATTAATGTATTTGTTACCTTAGCAGGTATTGAATCTGAGTATAAAATGGCCTCAGTAGTCGTCCAGTGGTTTTGCAGAATCAATTTCTGGAAAACAGCTGTTATTTCTAATTCATTTATAGCGACTAAACACGTGCCACATACTGTGAAACTGTCAATTCAAATGTATATTCATTTTGCTCTTGATTACTATTACTTTCACCTTGATCTTTCAGCTTGTTTACTACTTTCTAACATATTCATACCTGCTACATGTGTATTCGTTTGACTTTCTTGACCTCTATTGAGTCAATAATAGTTTGCATTTGAAGTCTATATATTGTGCATTATATTGAAGTTATTGCAGGTTCTCGCTCATTTTTATTTTTATTTGTTTAGGTTGTATTAAAGCAAGGAATCATATAAATCCAGCTTTGAAGAACCATCGCAGAGATTCATACCAAAATGAGCCAGAATTTGCTACGCTACAGTTAATTTTTTTAACGTTAGTCCTGAGCGAAACATAGAAAACTAAAAATGCAGACAGCGAAAACTGTCCCTACTGGGATTAAAACGAACTAAATAAAGACCTAACCATAGACATCAGAAGATCTGCTGCCTACGTACATATCTGCAGGCACAAAGAACAGGATGTGGAGAGTTTTGTCCATAAATATTTCACCTTGAACACACAAGTTGCTGGAGAAAAAAAGCTTAACGAGAACCACTGACAAAAAACATGAACTCAGCTCCGTGCTTAAAGTTCTAAAAATCTGCCAATCCTCGGAATTCCTATAACACGAATAATTTATTGCCAGAAACAATAACAGCTGTGGGCTACATTTTACCCACAATCTCACACTTCTCTTTTACCTTGACATGTCGTTTTTGGGCCCAGGATTTTATTTGTTTAGTAATCTTCATTGCACAGATATTTTCCTTTTTATTTGCTGAAATGTTTGTACAGCCTCAACTTCTTTCTAAATTTGCTACTAGCTGGGCATCATCGTTCACCTCCTTAAACCCCTCAAAACTACACACCACCTGTTGTATTTTGTCAGCTCTAGTACAACCATCCTTATCCTCTTTGTGATCTTTAGTGGCTAACTATTTCTTCATATGTACCCTCGAGACTGCTCATAGCTTTGGGCCGCAATCTTGCTTCCTTCACCATCCTTCACAGCCCTTATAATCAAGTGCCTTTGCCTTCTATCGTCCCTCTCACTGTTATTGCATACTGTCAAAGAAGTCCTGGCTTCTTCACTGAAACCCTCTTCTCACTGGTACCCAACCACGGGGCAGATTTCCAAGCCCCTTGCGACACATTTGCGCCGCCATTGTGTCACTTCTGTGACGCAGCGGCGGCGTAAACCATGCGCCACGTTGCGACTTATTTACAACGTGATGCATCTAGGGAGATGCGTCACGTTGTAAAGCCCTGCACCACATTAAACCTGCATCAGGTTTAATGTATGCAGGGTGGGCGTTCCCCCGGAAAAAGCCGCGTAAAAGTGACGCAGTGAAATCTACAAGATTTCACTGAGTCACTTTTCAGAGGCCGCTGCGACAAATCCTTACGCCTGCTTGAAGCAGGCGTAAGGAGTGGCGCAGCACGTTAGGTATGGGCGGCCCCTGAGCATTGCTGGAGTTGCGCCGCCCTTACGCCATCAGATGCGACACGCATCTGCCTATCCCTGCGCCACGGTGCGCCGCATTGTAAATGCGACGCATCCGTGGTGGCGCAAGGGGGTAATTGCGTGTCGCATCTATTCTGGCTCATCCCTGCTGATTTGCAGGGATGCGCCAGTCCTTGTAAGTCTGCCCCATGTTCATATGTGTTCATATTCTGGCTGGTGTTCAAAGAGTGACCCTACCAAAGTCACTATATCACTATATGTTAGCTTTACGTTGTATTTTTTCTGCTCTATGTATAAAGATGTTGGGTCAGAGTACTATAAAAATATGAATAAATAAAATGTTTGGTTAATATTTCCCCAAAGAATGCAACCATTGGAACTTCGTTCTGAATTGCCTGTTAATGCCAGGCTCCGGCACAGTGTCTGCGCCCAAATACCCATTTGATTCCATTGAAATTTTCGCACTCAAGGTTTTCCCCACACAAATGTTTCCAGAGGCTGGATCAGGTTTGGCTGAACGCATGATGTTTGTATGCGAGGTGTCTAAAGTTTCAAATATGTAAACTGGGAGTTTCTCCGAGTTAATGCCCCAACTTCACACAGAACAAGTCGAAAACAGTGAGCAGGGATTGCCTCTCTCTGTTTCTGACGTGTTCTAAACTTTAGACACCTCATTGCAGAAAAAAGGGGCTTTACTCACCATGTTACATCCCCAGGTTTGACCTGTAGGAATTTGCGCAGGGAAAACGGATCAGTAATGGGGAAAGTGTGCAGATTGTCGTGCAGCAAAACCGCATCTGTGCATTGCTTTCCCTCCTGACCATAAAACCTCAGAATGGGGTGTAAAATCAAACCGTAAATTGTGGTAATGGCTTTTCCTCGAGATGGATTTTAAGTGCCCTACGGGACTTGGAATGACCAAGAATACGCTTCAAACGTTTAGATGGTGTCTACTATTTACTATGTTCTTAGTTTTTGTATAGTCGTTCTCAAGGTTTACTGTTCTTTCAGCACAATGTTTTGCTCTTTATTAAACAAACATCGGTTTGTGTACACAATTTACTGTTCTATTAAATATATATACATAGATATTCAAGTTATGTTAATTATGGTTTGTTACTGTGCTGTGTGCCTCAGCAGGCATTTCATCTGAGCGTGTAAGACTGCCTGAGAAGTCGTCTCGTGGCTGTGCAGAATTAATTACCGGAAAACAACTATGTTATTTCTAGTTCATTTACAGCCAATAAACACTTATCTTGCAAAAGTTCAAGGTATGTAGAAATGTTTTTAAAAACGAAGTTAAAGTTGGATTTTTTTAAAGTAAGACATGAATGAAACAAAGTTTGTGATGTCTTCTGTATTGCGTTTTACAGGAATGATTGCAGAGCAAGGAAAATTTAAGGAAGAGGTACAGATAAACATTCTTGGTCACAGCTAAGGCTCTGCTTCTTTTGATTATTCCCAAAAAATCCAACAAGTATTGGCAAAGTCACTAGGACTTGGCTTTGCTACAGGGCGCTAACCTATAGGCTTTGTCAGTCCCCCTCCATCCAAAGATGCAGGAGCTAGTACTTACTTACTTATGCCTACTACCCTTTCTGGGGTATAGGCCATCAACCAGGACTCTCCAGCCATCTCTGTCCTGGGCTTTTCTTTCAATTTGACTTCAGGTGTAGACCATCTCCTTGCAGTCAGACTCGAGGCCTCGGCGGCAGGTGTTTCTTGGACTTCCTCTTTTCCTTTTCCTTTGAGGGTTGCAGGTCAGGGCTTGCCTGGTCATGTTTGATGCGGGCTTTTGGAGGGTGTGACCTTTCCAGCCCAGGGTATTTTCTGGATGTCTTCAGGGACTTGGAACATTTGCTGCCATCAGTGGTTGTTGCTGATGGTGTTTGGCCAGTGGAGTCCCACTTTTATACATCAAAATGAGACACAAGATGTGTATTCATTGTCTGTATCTTCAGAACCAGTTTGGGGTGGTTCTCCTTTTAAATGTCCTTTCCAGGCTGTTTTCCAGACCCTGCCTTTGTGTAGAGTGGTGCCTCTCACACCAGTCTGGAGCAGCCAAAGTAGAGGCGCAACAATGAGAGGTTTTTGCACCACCATTCATCAGCCGAACTGAGAATATAATCAGGGAAAGAAAAAAAGCAGGACCTCACCAAAAGGGTCCCCTTTATTTGCTCAAAAGAGTCTGCAGTCCCACCCCTAACCCCCTACCATCACCAAATGACAACTGTACACTACGCAATGGACCTTCCAGTTCCAACATTGAACATCGATTCACCGTTCTTCAAGACTTCGAATAAATGTGCAGAAGAATCTGTAAAATACTTGGAGGCAGACATAACAACTGAAATTTGGACATTGTATGCAGCTAATATACCAGCACTAATTAGATAGCTTAAAGATAACTTGATTGATTTCATGTGTGTTCATTCTCCCACTATTTGGAGTTGACTTGCTCTGTAGTAATCATGTAAGTCCAGCCCGCTTTGTAGGTAGTTTCAAAACTTTAAACATTTGGCTGACTGCCTTGGTGGTTGTCCCGGCCATATGAATTCTAGTAGATGTCTCTGTATTGCTTACATTACAGCTTTTCTGAGGATATTGGGAGTGCATGAAATAGATATGGCTGACTGAAGAGGAGGTTTATTTTATACTTGGTTTTCTACCCTTTCAGGTGATGTTCATATGTCTATTTCTAGTAAGCACTGGCTGAATATCCACCGAGCAGCAGCATCTCCTAAGCCTTAGGGATTGAAGAGGAATAGACCAGCCACACTGTCTTGTAGTAAAATCATGAGCACCCTCCTAGAGGTATGGGATTCAATAGAACAGACAAAAAAGACTAACGACATACTCCTCCACTCACACACCCATACTCTTCCTGACTTTTCTCCAGCATGCAATGAAGAAGAATATAAGAAATTGAGACCACAGTGACTGTAGACTTCTAAGTGACTTGTTTGGAATCAGACAGATCAGATCTTTTAAGAATTGTAAAAAGCCTACTTGAAGACAAAAAATGTAGATACTTCCAACTCTGACACTGGGCTGTGAAGTCGATAAATAATGTTAAACAAAAAGAGAGTAAGGGTTTTATAGTTGGGAACGAACTCCCAGTCCCCTAAGGTAAATATGTCAAAACAAAAAGAGGGAGTATCCCAAGGACATAAAATGTCCATACAAAATAGAGGAGAGAGAGATACAGGAAAGGTTTTTCCAAGAAAAAGTGTAAGTGAGTGGATTAAAAATTTCTTTATTGTACGGGTGCGCCTTAGCGTATGTACACCTCCCGGTTCCAACATTTGGTCCTGACGAAAACCTGGTATTACCACATATAGGTTGAAACATGTTGACCAGTAATTTTTTCACTTCTCACTGATGCTTTTGGTCAATTAGGCCATCTTAGGTATCACACTTGGTTTTAATCTTGTCTTATTGCTCCACATTAAAACTTTGGGAGTACAATAAAGACATTTTTAATCCACTCACTTACACTTTTTCACACTCTCTTGGAACAAAACCTGCTCCGCTGTATTCAGGCGTTGAAGCACACCCGAGTGGCATTCGGCAACTCGGGTGGACCCCTATGATGAAGCATGTCACCAACTAGGTTGGTGAGTGAGGGTTTTTTTTAAAAAAGGAAACATTTTTCCTTTCCTGTATCTCTCTCTCCTTCTCTATTTCGTATGGACATTTTATGTCCTTGGGATACTCCCTCTTTTTGTTTTGACACAGTCGATAAATAAGCCTGTGGCAGCTACACAGACTATCCACTTCAATATAATAGTCCATTCCTTTACGGACACCAGGAGCCTGTTATCCACACTATTAAAATTACAATCAGACAAACATTCTAAACAAAAGTACATTACGTGTTCTAAATCCTCACATGAAGAATGACAACCACCTGAGTTATTGTGTTTAGCCAATATATCGTGTGCCGCTTTTTCCGGGTTGCCCACAATACATGGCTAGAGGAGGCATGTAAGAAATGGGAAGATTTCCAAAACGTGATATGGTGTTGAATATCTGATAGAGACTTCTTGCCACAGATTTTTTATCTTAGAACATTCCCCAGGCGTCACACTGGGTCTAGATATTTTTTAGTAATCCCCTTGCATGCTGGTAGGTGGTGTCGTTCGGCTCCATATGCTGTCTGCATCATCGTCCTCACCAGAAGTGACGTGCACCCCAGCGTGCTGACCTCAGTTTTTCTTTTGCATGCCATCAGCGTGGATCTGGATGAGCTACCGTCAGTCGTTTTTTGACTGACCTTTTTCATCCATTTTGTTGAATCCTACTAGTGTGTCATTTTTTTACTTTTTGGTACATGTCCTCAAAGAAACCGATCGGGTTCAAACCTTGTGGAGCATGTCACAAGCAAATGTCGGTACAGACCACCACTTGGTGTGTCTGTGGTGTCTTGAATGGGACCATGGCTCCACAGCCTTCCTGGATTTCAGGATCATGAACCTGAAGGCCATTTGCAAGTGGACCATAAACTTTTGGCCACTCGCCACATGAGTCTGCGCTGCTCCAGATCCTGTTCATTAGAAATGTCTCCTGACAGCTTCCGAAGCCACTCAGACAAGTCATCATCGCAATCCCAGACTCCTTCAGGTAAGTCCCTAAAGAAGAAGTCTTCGACTTTTCCGCATCGGTCCCATTTATTCTAAAGGCGAGGGAATGACACCACAACACCAGCTGCCGCTCCAAGGTTGTACCTGTGGTGCTGACGCTTGACACTGGGTCCCCTCCAAACTTCCCCATGTTTCCCTGAGCTGGAGCAACCCCCACCCAACTGCATGAGTTTTATGAGGCCATGAGCCTCATTTTTGGGTGGTTGAACCCCTCTGGAGCACCTTGGGGCCCCAAGAGTTCAGAAGGGACTCCAACTGGGGCTCCACCGGTGGGTTCACCCTCCACTAATCGGGCCTCAGAATCCTTTGACGGATACGGATCTGCCCGGTCACAACTTTGCAAGCTCGTCTGGGGACTGTGGCAATGGTGCTGTTCCCGGCACCGCTGATGCCCATCAGCAGCACCAAACCCATCGTGATTTCCGACTCCAATATGGAGCCAGGCCGTCATCCCCCGACACAGGCTCCCGTGCCGACTAGGCTGACACGGCCTGAATTAGAGACTGAGCCCTATTTTCCTGATGGTCCATCTCAGGAACACAAATGGAGAGGATTTGAGGATCCCTATGGCTGCTCCGACCCCCTTGTAGAGTCCCATGGCTGATGACAACTTGTATGAGGACTTGGCTGGTGCCAGTTGTCTAGAAGGGCTTCCTTCATGATGGTGGTCTAAGAGGCAGCTGAGGTTCCACGCCCTGGGTTCCGGCCTTCCTCACCCCTCCCCTGAGAGCCTGGTAGTCCGGATGATTTCCGGCGTGTTTCCTATCACATGACTGGATAGGGAATCCAAGAGGCTGGGTCCCTTTGGAAAGAGGATCTTCTCTTCCACCAGCCTGGCACTGAGATCTGTTAACACCACATGCTTATTTGGCCATTATTCCTATATTGTATGGGATACAGTAGCACAAGCACTGCTTATGGTCTCGTTTAAGGCCTGAGCCATACTCTCACAAGCTATTGCAGACTAGAGAGATGCAGCAAAGTTCACCATCAGATGCAGGTTGGATACCACCGACTCGCTGGGCAGAGCCATTGCTTCTACGGTGGTGCTCCAATGTCACACCTGGATGAAGACCACTGCTTTTCAGGGGATTTCCAGGCATCCCTTTTAGACATGCCCTTTAATGGGCCTTTCTTCCTTCCATCAAGGGAAAGATGGTTTACGGGTTCATGGATAACACCACCACCATGTGGTATTGCAACAAGCAGGGTGGGGTAGGGTTCTTGACTCTGTGTCATCAAGACATGGCTGGAATACCAAGGCATTTTCCTGGTGGTTCAACATCTGGCGGGCTCTCTGAAATGCCAGAGCAGATTAAGTCAGCCGCTGATGCCTTGCAGATCAGAATGGCATCTCGACCCGGAGGTGGTACAAGGTCTCTTCAGAGATTGAGGACGTCCTTGGTTAGATCTGTTTGCTACCGCCGAGGACGTGCAATGTCAATACTTCTCCACTCTGGAGTTTACAAAGCTGCTCATTTCATCTTGACTGGAGTTCAGGACTCCTGTATGCCTTTCGCCGATACTACTCCTGTCCAGAGTTCTCAAAAAGATCAAGAACAACCAGGCCCAAGTTATCTTAGTGGCCCCGGATTTGACAGGAAGAGTCTGGCATCCCGAACTCCTGAGCATGAGCATCTGTCCTCCTACTAGGCTACCTTCGGGAGGATCTGCTGTCACAGCAACAGGACAGGGTCCTGCACCCAAACCTGCACACTCTTCATATACATGCATGGAGATTGAGCAGTGACAGTTGAGGGTGTTTGATCCCCCTCCCGAAGTATGCAATGTAATTCTGGCAGCCAGGTGTCCTCACAGTAAAACGATTATGCCTGCTGACAGGACAAATTTATGACTGAGCGTACTGCTAAGTCTGTTGATTCTCTGTATGTACCCTTGTCTGAAGTCCTTTTGTTTGCATTACCTTTGCCCGGCAAGGTCTTGCCTTGAGCACACTTAAAAGGTACCTTTCCTCCGTTTCAGCCTTCCTGCGGTTGCTGAATCAACTCCCCCAGTTCAAGTCACCTATTATGACTTGTTTTCTGAAGGGTTTAAAACACAATTACTCCTTCATCTTTCATCATGCCCCAATGGGACCTGAATTTAATCCTCACCTTCATAATGTGCTCATGCTTTATACCTTTGCACAGCTACCCTCTGAGGCTGCCAACAATCAAACGGTCTTCCTTGTGGCTATAACATCTGCCAGGAGGGATAGCAAATTGCAGGCGCTTTCTGTTCATCCCCGTACACAACCTTTTTCCCAGACAAACTGGTCCTTAGGACCTGTGCCTTCTTTTTACTAAAGGTGGTTACATCTTTTCACATCAGGAAGAATATAACACAGCTTACTTTCTTCGCCTCCCCTAGTCCTACCAAGTGAGAGGATAGACTGCACCATATGGACCCAAAAAGAGAGCTGACATTTTTCGATCGTACCGAAGACTTGGGTGGACAATCAACTTTCTGTGGCTTTTACGGGTGAAAGAACTATCTCCAGATGGATTGTCCCTGTAGTAACATCTGCTACGCAATGGCTTAAAAGCATCCCCTTGAGGGCTTAAGAGCTCATTCCATCAGAGCTAAAACTGCGACCAGTGCACTAGCTAGAGGAGTCCAAGTTCTGTATATTTGTCAGGCAGCTAGGTGGGCCTCGCTGTACACGTTTGCCAAACAATATTGTCTCGACAGTCAGGTCAGCATGATGGGCATTTTGCCCTTTCGGTCCTACAGCACTGCTTTGTTTACTATAGTCTGTAGACCCACCTCCTGGGAGAGACTGCTCATCTATCTTTTCCAAGGTAAGTGGTCGATCTGTCAGCCTTAGGTTGGTCTTCCCCTTAACATTTTGCCTGCCTACCTCCACTTTTTCCTAATTCTTTTTATTAGCCTTTGGATCTAAGCACTTTACCACTGCTGACCAGTTCTAAAGGGCATGTGCTTCTCTCCTTAACATGGTAACATTGGTGTATACACAATTGGCATTTTTAGCTTACTTGTAAGTCCCTTGTAAAGTGGGATACCATATACCCAGGACCTGTAAATTAAATGCTACTAGCGGGCCTGCAGCACTGATTGTTCCACCCACACAAGCAGCCCTTTAAACATGTCCCAGGCCTGCCACTGTAGATCCTGTGTGTGCAGTTTTACTGCCACTTCAACTTGGCATTTAACGCCCTTTGCTAAGCCTGAAACACCTCTTTTATTTCACTTAAGTCACCCCTAAGGTTGGCCCTAGGTAGCCCATAGGGCAGCAGGGTATTGTGTAAGCAAAAAGTAGGACATGCACTTTTAAGTTTTGCATGTACTGGTAATGAAAAACACCTGCATTTATTTTTCACTATTCTGCTGGCATCTCCTCTCATAGGTTAACATTGTGAATTCCTTAATACCCTTATAAGCTGTAATTCTGATTAGAAAGGAGTAGTGGTACCATGTTTTATATCTTAGAAATGGTAATGATAAATCCTCTTTACTGGCAAAGCTGGATTTAACATTACTATTTTACAAATGCCCCTTTCAGAAAGCGGACATTTCTCTGCTCTTATAGCTTTGTGTGCCTGTGGCCTGTCTCCAATAAATTTCTGGGGTGGCGACAGCTACACATTGTGCATTTCCTCTAGACAGCTACAAACACAGGAAGGTTAGGTGTATCTGAGTACTCATCTGCATTCTGATGGCTCTCCCTGAGCAGGAAGGGAGGGAAGGGCTGGCACTCACACCTGAATAGATAGTACCCTGTCCCCACAGAAAGGGATGATTATCCGATATTGATAGTCTGGAGCCAGGGCTGAGAAGAAAAGACCTATATGCACTTCAAAGATCCTTCTTCGAAGTCACCCCCACTTCAAAGGCATAACTGGGTATAAATTATGGGTCTCTGACCCCACCAAATCAGATACTTCTAGACCTGTAACTGGACTTTGTCCAAGGAAATGCTGTACTGCTACAAGGACTGTCACTCTGCTGGACTGCTGTCCTGGAAAGATTGCTTTTCTGCTGTGCTGCCCTGCCGCCTGCTACTCTCTGACCCTCCTGTGGAAGAGCTGGACTCTGCCTTGAACCCAAAGTGTTCTCCAAGGGCTTGTTGACTTGCCTCCTGTTGCTTGAGACTCAGGGATATCAAAGTCTCCAAACCTGCTCTGTCATAGGGTTTCTGCACATACAGAGCTATGCACAGGATAATAGGACCTCGGAATATAGTGGTGAGCCAACCATAAACCTTAGCACCCAAAACCCCAACCCAACTAGCCTTAGCGTCCCATTAGCACCAATGTACCAATGCTTAGACAACCCAGAACACGGTATCTCTCTCTCAGGACTCGCAGGAGGCAAGAACACTCTTTCGTCACATTCGTACCTGTCCACAACATGCGTATGAAGAGTCACTGTATAGGTTAAAATGTTTATTTCAACTTACGTGCTCTAAGATACAGTACACGTGTCAGTACTAGTAGCATAATACATAAGAACAATATAATCAGCATAGTTACTACTCCATAGAATACAAACGGGGAAAGCATCTCATAAAGCAGTGGAGATATGTCTAACTAACATTACCACCCTCCCCGTGCTGGAAGCCAGTTTATTATAATAATAGAAGACCTTTGGGCTTTGACTAGCGAACCCCCATACCTCAGTCTCTTGATGCAAAACTACATCAGCAAACAATCACAGCTCTTCTCTCTGGAAAGGTCGTCTCCAAGTGCTATCTTAGAGCAAGCAAACGCATTATTAAAAGCACACTAATTTCTCGATGGCAGCTGTACAAGTGTTATGTCTAGGTGCGAGGGACGGGCCAAATCAGTATAAACCAGGGGGTTGTTATTCGACCTTGTAACTGTTGTTCAGACTGAGCCCAAAAGGGAACAGGAGAAAAGGTGAGCAACAGAATATGCAGACTGTTGCAGAATCACTTGGCAATAACAAAGGGCGAAAGAACAACATCCAATAATAACGTGCGCAATAGTCATCATGGCATCCAGGCCTGCGGAACATGGTCAGACCATCCAGGAGGCCATGATCCACAAGACACCCTCCCTGGACAGTCCATCGGCCGAAACAAAAACGAAGACAGAGTTCCAAACACCTGAGCAGAATTTGAGGCTGTCTACTGAGAACTAACGGCAAGTCAATCAATCCAAAAATGTGAATGAGCAGAAAAACGCTATACCATCCAACAGGACATCATTGGAATCGTCAAAAATGTAGACGCCATCCAGTCCAACAGGTCAAAGCTGCAGGAATGTTCTTCAGAGTATGGAGCATCCAAAAGCAATGCGGGACAGCTTGCGTGATATTCAATGTAACTTTGTTGTAGGAGGTCCTGAGCAGCCGCCCAGATATCCCATTGTGCCAAAATCCCCAGTGCAGCCGCACGCATCATAAAACCAGCAGCGGAACAGTCCCGTCCATGGGCCTCTAAGGGACCCACCAACCGAACAAAATCCGGTACCGACAATGACGAATTGGAGAGGCAATAATCCATGGTCCATGTAAACGGACATCGGATGCAAGACATCACAGGTTGCACGCAAGTGAAATACGCAAAGCGAAAGGAAAGGGTGTAGGACACACTGATAGTTGCCAAGGGCAGAACATCGAAGCCAACCAGGAGTCACTCACGGAGCAGCTGGAGGCGTTCGGGATCGAGAAGGGCCCAGTGGAGTGCAGCCATTGCGCAGAAAACAGACCAACAGCAAGACACCGGCCGCCAAAGCGAGGATTAATGGAAATCCACCAAAGACGCTAGAAAAAATTGAATGAATGAATGCCGGTATCACACCGAAAATAGTTCGAAAGGTGGACACGAGGCCAGACCCCACAACCTTAAAAAAGTGCACCAGACCCTCAGTGTTTGATGCGTTAAAAATACGATTAATTAACTCCCCAAAATGCTGGGGGAGGTCAGTGTTCAAAAGGGCCTGTATTTCACTGTGGGTGCTCGCCACCTGGAGAATGAATGTCTCCCGGGCGGATGTGAGCATAACCTCCTCATTCAATAATAGGGCCTTTATTCTGCTCAACTTATTGAAATCTGCCTCCATGGTAGGAATGGAAGGCCAAATAGAGCTATCAACGATGTCGTGAGGGGGAGGAAAAAGCACATTCTTGCAGCAGACAACTCTGTGCGAGACTGTAACAATATACGGAATGCCGGCCTGCAGGCCACAACAATTTTCGTTATATAAAAGCAAATAGCTACCGTTGGTAAGCAAAGTAAAAGTAGGAGAAATAGCAGGAGCAGGAATACCCTTCAGGACACATGCAAGATTTGGAACTGAAACGCTACAAGCCCCGTGCAATTTAATATGTTTACAAATAAGCGAATGACCCACAGTTGAATCACAAGACTCCCCGTGAGAAATACTTCCTTGCCATCTCTAAGGCATTTATACATGAAAGGCAAGGACCAAAGTTCATGCAGGAAAGCACCACCCAAAGGCTGGAAACGGCCCACAGGATAATGCTTCATGCACGAACTGAACTCAAATAGGGAAAAAGGTAAAGCTATAACCCCATGAACTAGCCACACCGCAGAATCTAGTTCTGCTACTGAGAACGGTAAAGGATCCACTTTTTCAATATGTAACAAAGTGTAGGATGCATCTTTCATGGACATGAACTGCTGTTTGTCTGTCAAATTAAAAGGCAGAAAGAGGGCAGTGGTGTTTAACAAATTCCAAGGAACTTTACCCAACTTAAGAGTTTGCAAAGTCCATGCAAACTGCATCACTGAGCGCAACTGATTCTGACCATGATACAACATAGAGACATCATCTTGTACAATATCAACAACAGAGGATACAATATTGTCTAATGTGTAAATGCGGGAAGACAGGGTATTTATACTATTGTCAACAACAGCAAGCACCTTTTCCAAATTTGCTTGGTCTATTTCTCTAAGACGGGAAGCAGCTTCCATTTGTGACAGCTTCCAGAGCTCATTATACGCTTCATAAATGAATCTCTTCGGTCGGGGACCACGAGGTCCCAAGATAAAGTCAGATAAGTCAATAGTGCCTGATAGGAGGGATAAATGGTTCTTAACAGAGTCTAAGGACGAATGTTGTAACCATTGTTTACATAATTTACCAACTGAATACGTGGTCACAGTACGAGTTTCAGTAAATCTTGGATCAGGCTTGTCCTGTATGTAGCCAGGAACTGTGCCATGAAAACGCAGTTGGCATGCATTAGATGATATGGGCCATGCCAACCAGGGTGACTGTATCAGTGCAGAAACGTTAAAGGAATTATTCTGAAACTGAGCCTGTAACGCCATAAGGGACATATTAAAATGCAAACTATCATTTGGCAGACTCGACAAGGATGGGATGGTTGGCGCATTTAGTTGTTTAACGGTAGCCAACCCCCAACACGTGGTCTGATAAATGGAAGCATTTAGAAATAGAATTTGGGCTGGGATAGAGCAAGCACGGTGCAAGGCCTCCGTGCCTTGCACCTGCCATGGCTTCGAACCCCAAATTGATTTTAAATCCACTGTGTCTTTCCAATATTCATAACCACCCACCGCCAAGGCGCTCAAAAAGGAACCCGAATATAACAATTTAGTGTGGGTCAACATTATTTTCTGAGTCAATGGAGTTTTTAATTTAAAATAATATGACCCAGGATTCGATCGATTAAAATCAGTAAAATAGGTGAATTTATTTCGAAGAGTTTGGGAACTACCTGGCACGGGGTTTGGGCAGTGTTCCCATTGGGTGTAAGTAACAGGGCTGCGTAGTGCACTTGGCTTGTGGAGAAAATGATTTCCCCAATGTTGGTACAATACAAATCGGCATAATTCGCAGAATTCATATACAAGTCTTCAGCATTAAAAGAGGCATAATATTTTAAATCAGCAAACAATGCTTCAACTGCATGCACATCCCAATCATCAGAATGAATATTACTTTTTACTACATCACCCATCGAGACTCGAAGGACATTTGGTACATTAATAATTTCTGTCGGGCCATGTATTTGAAAGTTTACCGCATCCCATACTATGCCATCCGCAACTGGAAACGCTGAAATGTTCACAAATGTGTGGTCACGCTTCATGATGTGTGAAGAGGAATGTGGAGCCAAAGTTCCAGCAACACTGTTCACAGCAGAGCGTTCAGGTAAATAGTGACCATTGATGAGTAGAAAGAACACTGTGACAAAGCCAATGGACATGAACAAAAATACCAAGAAAAGTACCATCCAAATGTATGTCCAAGGTGGAATCAAAAAATTGTCTCTAAACCACGATACAAAAAGACTAAACTTGGACGGGACTTGTGATGAATTGGATTCTGAGTCAAAAGAATAACGTGTCGGGCTCAGTGGCGTTGTTGGTTGGTGTGCCACCGACTCTGTGGCGGGATAAGTATATTCGTCCTCGTCTATGCAGGGTGATGCAGGGGGTTCAAATACATTTTCAGGCAAATCAACCATCTCTATGGTAACATCAGTGACTGTTCGTGCAGGCGTACCTCGAACGCTTGTCCGATAAATGGCAGGACAAGAGACCGCTGGTGTG
The DNA here is from genome assembly GCA_963921515.1 of Calotriton arnoldi. Taxonomy (NCBI): domain Eukaryota; kingdom Metazoa; phylum Chordata; class Amphibia; order Caudata; family Salamandridae; genus Calotriton; species Calotriton arnoldi. The sequence continues at coordinate 527,224 of CAWUFW010002610.1, forward strand.
ACACTATTTAGGATCGGCCAGATGTTGTAGCTTGACATTTTCCACTGAGATGTATCTATTTTCCTTGCGACCAGGAAGCGGCGGTAAGATGACTGTACGTGTTCCCTTCAAGCCCAGAACTGGAACCGGTGCACGATAAGAGGGGCCGAATTCTTTTTTGTTCTCCACCTTCTCTCGAACCAGGTCACCAATATTCGGAAGCCAGCCGGCTACCGGAATCTGCAGAGCAAAGTCTGTGGTTGAAGGTAAATGTGCAATTGCAAGTTTGTCTCGGGCTTCTTGTAAGTCCTGTAACATAGTAGAATGATTATCTACATCAAACTTGGCGGATTGCGCCGCCATGTCTAGACCATCAAGGTCAGGCACAAACATTCGTATGCCAAAGAGCATTTCGTAAGGGGTCCGCCCACCCAGAGGCCTTCTAGGGAGATTATTAAGTGCACGTTGAACAGTATACAAGTGGGCCAGCCAGTTCCTGCCAGTACCTATAACTCTAGCTGTCAAGGATTGCTTTAAGTCACGGTTCATTCGTTCAACGATAGAGTTGCCCTCAGGCCTATACGGAGACGAAAATTTCACCCGCACCCCTAAGGAGCCCATTGCGTCCTTGTAAGCCTTAGAGGCAAACGCCGGACCTTGGTCAGAATGGAAGGTGCCGCATGCAAAAATTCCCACAAAGACTCGCAAATCCCTAATGACATTTCGTGCGTCAGCACTCCGTTGTGGCCAGACCCAGATGAACCGTGTGCACGAGTCCACTGCCACTAAGATATATTTATAGGCAGTGTCTGAAGAAAATGGACCGCAGTGATCCAAGTAAACACACCCAAAGGGTCTGTTCGAAATTGCAAGCGAGGTCTGCGGTGGTCTTGTGACTGTCGAAGGCTTGATCTGTTGACAAACGTCACAGGAAAGCACATAAGTACGTGTATCTTTGTATAAACCACGCCACCAGTAACGCTGCTGCAAAATGGAAATTGTCGCAGACACACCAGCATGCGCCGAAGCCATGCCTTCGTGTGCCGCTGCCATCAAGGAGAGTCTGCGGTCCGCGTTGGGGATCAGCCGAACCCCAACGTTAGGTATTGTTACATAAGGAGCCTGATCGGGACCTATCTGGTAAGAATATTTAGAAGGAAACCTCTAGGGTAATTAATTCCTTCTTTTGTTGCAGCAATAGCTGCCAAGATATCAGTGTCTATTTTAGACATGGATCTAGTAACTGCTGCTACTGAACACGTGAGTACTGCTGATCTGGCAGCTTCATCTGCTAGACTGTTACCAACAGCGTGTGCGCCCACTCGCTGATGGCCTAGGGTGTGAACCACCTGTGTGAGTGGCAGACGTCTTTGTAATTCTGCCACCCTAACCCAAAGCATTTTATGCTTGATTGTGTTGCCTTTAGCGTCTCTATAGTCATTTTGCGACCAAAAAGAACAGATTGTCATTGTATGATTGAACACAGTAGTAAGAATCGCACACAATTAAAGTGGTCACATCAGGATTTACGAACTCAAGCGCAAGCACCAATGCGCGTAGCTCGGCCAATTGTGCAGTACTATGCCCGAGTGTCTGAGTGTGCACCACAGTGGATCTGAACTTTCCGTTCACAAACGTACCTGCAACAATAGCACATGCGGCTGAATAAGCATGCTTGGACCCCGTGGCCGGTTGTGCCGAACCATCGGTGTAGATCACACAGTCGTAATCCTCAAGCGGCAATAAGGACAAAGGAGGAGGATGAATGAATTCATACTGTAAAAACTCCTGAGTCTGAAGAGAAGAGTCGAAAATGAAAGTGACATCCGGAGACGTCAAAGATGTTGCCCATTGAATCCAACGGGGTGCAAAGCTTTAGAGTTCGGAACACTTGCTTTAGTCACTGCCTCTAGGGCAGGATAGGGTGTCACCACCAGAATGCGTTTTCCCTGTGCCAGTGCGCGCTCCTTCCAGGATCGCCATTTGCACTGCTGTTAGCACTTTCTCCACAGATGAGAACCGCATTTCTGCAGAGGTGTATAGATGTGACTTGTATGCGATAGGTACTGTGTCACCTTCATTAAAGGTTAAATACGTGAAACCCACTGCCCCTGGAATGATTCTAATCACCAAGTTTGTGTGGTTATCACGCGTCAAAAGGTATTTAGACTCAAGAAGGTCTGTCTGCAGTGATTGCAGAATAGAGGTATGCTCCGGAAGCCAGCAAGACTTCGAAAAAGTAGGCTGTATCAAGGCATACAGTGGCTTGATACGCTGGGCATATTCGGGAATGTATGTACGTCCGAAATTCAGAAAACCCAGCAAAGACTGAAGCTTCTTCAGATTTGTAGGAGGGCACAGAAGTGCACATTTCTCCAGAAAATGGGGGCTAAACCCTTACCTTCATTGTTGAGCTCATAGCCCAAGAACAAAACGGTAAACTCAGCAATATGGGATTTTGCAAAGTTAATTTTGTATCCCTGAACCGCAAATTCAAGAATAATGCGGTCCACTCGGGTCAGATGCGGAAACAGTTCATCGTCAGTCAGATAAATGTCATCCACATACGAACAGGCGTCTGGATCTATGCCGTCTAATAAAGAGACAACATGAGCGGCAAACACTCCTGGACTATTTTTGTACCCCATAGGAAGACGCCTGAATTTGAACATTTTACCACCGGAAGTAAAGGCACACCATTGGCCACTCTCCGGGGCTAAGTTGTGCGTGTAGAATCCATTTGAAAGGTCAAGGGTCGTTTTGTATTTTTACGAACAAGACTGTCTACAAGCGCAGAACTATGGGTATTTTGCACCGCAAAGGTCCGACAATGAGAGTTCAAATGCCGGTAATCCAATACTAAACGGTACGATCCATCGGGTTTAGAAACCGCGAAAAGGGGATTGTTCATAGGTGAGACACAGGGTTCAATTACTCCCTGATATTCCAACTGTGTCAGAATTTCGGAAACGGGGCCTTTGGCTTCACGTTTTATGGGATACTGGGGTTGTGGCTGCGGCAACGATCGCAAAGGTATTTCATGGGGGAGATTCTTCGTCCCAACCCACGTGATTGCGGAATAACGCTGGAGCCAGGGACACAGCCCATTCTGCTGCAAGAGCCTTTGCTTTGTCCTTTGGGACATGTCTAGAAAAGCTCGGAAGGATTACCTCCTCCCCTTTACGCGCAGTAAGTACGAATGGGGGTGGCCTATCCGCCTCTGCTAATAAAATATCATATGAAGAGGTCAGATTTTCCCAAAAAATACCTTTAATTACTCGCTGTATATCACCTTCAATTTGGAGGATAATATTAAATAGTCTGTCAGGGGGTGCCACTCTGGTGTCTGCTGTTTCAACAGTAATGAATGTTTCAGTTGCTGTCGCCTCCATATGAGGACGTAGCGCCTCCCCCACTATGGTTACTTCCGCGGCGCTGTCTAGGAGGGTTACTGCCCACGTCCAATTCAGGAGTCTCGTTCTCACCGTTTGTGGCATATTTAGCTGTTACAGCGGCAACTTTCTTCTTCTGAAATTGTGGTCGAAAACGTTGAGCGTCTTCTTCTTTACCTCTGACTTGTTGTCGAGGCTGGTCTCGTCCCTGTGGGGCCTCACGGGCCCTTCCTCTATCCTGGCGGTCTCCTCCACCGGCCTGTGACGAAGTCTGTGCCTGTAAAGAACGAGGAGAACGCGTATCAGGGATCTGAAACCTATCCGGAGACTTAATTCTCGCTCTATCGCGTAAATCATAAGTACGTTCAGAAGAAACTGAAACCGGGGATGCGCCTCGCGATCCCGGCTTTGTCTGTTGCTTACCCTGTTTTTCAGCCTCCAGCTCTTTTTAGTGAAGACTGGTTTCTCATCCTTCTCAGATTGAGATTTGGTTTGTTGCTGTTGTGGTTGCGATTGTGTTTGCTGTTTAGCAAAAGGCTTGTTACCCAGGCTGTTTCTACCAATAGTTTTGTAAGCCTGGGTAATAATTTTCGGTAATTCGCGAGGCTTGTCCAATTCTGGGACCAAAGCCAAAGCGTTCGCTACTTGAAAGTTCACTGCATCGCCCTTGACATTCGCAAGGATCAGTTCAGCTACTACTTCAAACACTCCCACTAGTCTCATCCCTAATTCCACCGCCGCTTCAGGGCCGTGTTCATCCTGTACTTTTTAATTACAGAGGGGAGAACTGTCATGGAAGGCGTACCAAAACTATTTAGAATATACTGCTGCGAATACTCTACCCCAGTTGTCACATGCTGTCAACTCGGGAATTAAGTCTTTTGGCAAACTAATCGTCAAAATACGATGTTTATCCACTGGAGATGTATGTGGAAAAACTGCCTCCAACTGATCAAATTTTTCTGCAAGCCAATAAGGGAAATCATCCTTATGTTGTGGACGTTTGCCCATCACAGAGTTCACCATGACAGGACTTATGGTTACTCCGGCTGCACCAGCTGGATGGCCTGCAACTCCAGGAGGGGCTCCCTGGATGTTGCCTGTAACATATTGCACTAAGGCTCGATGCACTCGTACTAAAGCCGAATACATGTTGCGCAATTCCGCGACTGGTATCGTCATATATCGCGGATGTGGGGTGTACCCGGCCAAAACAGGCCAAGTGGCCCCATCAATAGATAAGGGGCCTAAACGAACCGTGGTAGTCGGTTGTGGAAGGGCGCCATTAAACCAAACACGGTGTTGCCAAGCCGTGAGCGGTACCTCAAGACAAGAATAAGGTATATAATTATTAGGAACTGCGGTGGCTGTATATTCATGGAACAAATCGTCAGTCCCATCCACTGCAGGAAAAGTTACCCATGAGTAGAACACCTCAAAGTGGTAAGCCGGATCGGCTTGTACCACAAAGATCAGTTCGACTCCAGCATCTGGCACTCCATACGCCCGTAAGTGTGTTCGGAGTGCTCCGCGGCTATGCGCCGCAATTTGAACAGCCATTTACGGCTAAAATACTTCGACAAACTAACAGGAGGCAGCACAAGTAGGGTTTTAATCAAGAAAAACCTTTTCTAATAACTTCAAGCTTGAAAGAACCTACAATAACTGTAATATAGGAGGTATCACCATCACACACGCTTCCGGAAGCGTACGTGAAGTTTGTGTGGACAAGCACAAGTACTACTAAAGCATCTCGCAAGTAAGCTGCCCCACGTTGGGCGCCATGTCATAGGGTTTCTGCACATACAGAGCTATGCACAGGATAATAGGACCTCGGAATATAGTGGTGAGCCAACCATAAACCTTAGCACCCAAAACCCCAACCCAACTAGCCTTAGCGTCCCATTAGCACCAATGTACCAATGCTTAGACAACCCAGAACACGGTATCTCTCTCTCAGGACTCGCAGAGGCAAGAACACTCTTTCGTCACATTCGTACCTGTCCACAACATGCGTATGAAGAGTCACTGTATAGGTTAAAATGTTTATTTCAACTTACGTGCTCTAAGATACAGTACACGTGTCAGTACTAGTAGCATAATACATAAGAACAATATAATCAGCATAGTTACTACTCCATAGAATACAAACGGGGAAAGCATCTCATAAAGCAGTGGAGATATGTCTAACTAACATTACCACCCTCCCCGTGCTGGAAGCCAGTTTATTATAATAATAGAAGACCTTTGGGCTTTGACTAGCGAACCCCCATACCTCAGTCTCTTGATGCAAAACTACATCAGCAAACAATCACAGCTCTTCTCTCTGGAAAGGTCGTCTCCAAGTGCTATCTTAGAGCAAGCAAACGCATTATTAAAAGCACACTAATTTCTCGATGGCAGCTGTACAAGTGTTATGTCTAGGTGCGAGGGACGGGCCAAATCAGTATAAACCAGGGGTTGTTATTCGACCTTGTAACTGTTGTTCAGACTGAGCCCAAAAGGGAACAGGAGAAAAGGTGAGCAACAGAATATGCAGACTGTTGCAGAATCACTTGGCAATAACAAAGGGCGAAAGAACAACATCCAATAATAACGTGCGCAATAGTCATCATGGCATCCAGGCCTGCGGAACATGGTCAGACCATCCAGGAGGCCATGATCCACAAGACAGCTCCTGTGCCTGGTTCAGTGGAAGTGGACCCAGATACCTGTATCAGAGAAAATTACGCATCTCCAGTCTGCGTGTAGCAAAAGCAGCGCATCAACCCTGTTGTGGGAGCAGAATCGGTACATCACACTCCTAACCAGAGCATCACCTCCAGAAACCGACGCATTGAACCAGTTCAAGCTACCAGATGGTGAGCGCAGGTTAACGTTTAGTGGGTATCTTACTTACCCTGACTAGGACTGTGGTTCTTGCTTGGACAGGATGCATGTCTCTTCCAACCAGAAACTCAATTTCTAACATTGGTGATCAGCCATGAGGTAGGACTTGTGTTTATGCAATGCCATATAGTAATTAAGTGTTCACTACTGCTCTACTAAAATCCAATTCAAACCCTTGTCAATTCTCCCTAGTTGGCCATTTGATTTTTTGCTAAAACCATGTCTCTCTATGGAGAAACACCACCTGCGCCTGCAGTCATATAGTTTGAGCTGGCCAAGTTAGAAAACTACACAGTGGCCCAGCTCAAGGATTTTTGCTAGGAGTTTAACTGTCCATTAAGGGTTTCACCCGGAAGGCGGACCTGCATGATACTTTGAGAGCCTGGACAGAGACCCGTGATGCAGGGGTTGAGGTCCAAGAGTAGGAGAAGCAGGATATTGAGGAACAGGATAAGGAGCTAATCCTGGAATCTGCTGTGGATCTGGGACTACATGTGGAGGGGGGCAACAACTTGCTTGAAGCAGGGGTGGTTCCCAGAGCTGGTATCAGCATTTCATCAAGGAACCTGTCCCCAGAGGAGCTGGCAGACAGGCGGGAGAAGAGAAAGCTCAAGTTGGAGCTTGCTAAGCTAGAGTAGGAGCAGAAACTTGTTTTGGCTGAGAAAAGGCAGGCCCAGAAGAGAGAAGGCTAGCCATGGAGGAGAGGAAGATGTCCCATGAGCTGAGCTTCAGAGAGCTGGACATAAGAGTCCTACAAGTGGGGTCCAGCAGTAATGGTGGCAGCATACCTGCAGTGTCTCTGGTGAGTCACGGATCCGTATATCCAAATGCTTGGTGCCCAGACATAGATACGTGGTTTGCAGCCTTTAAAGTGGCTCATAGAGTGCACAAGGCTCCAGAAGAGTCATGTGGTGGTATTTTATGGAGGTACATGCCCACAGTCAGGAGGGACACACTCCCTACAATAGAGGTGGGGGAGCAGACATTCTACACTGCAATAAAGGGCATCTTAGTCAGCAAGTTTGGACTGACCCCTGAAAAGTATAGGCAAAGGGTTCAGGACCAGCCACAACACCTCATCACAGGCATGTGAGGGTTTCTCAGATTATGCTAGCAAGGCATTGAAGGGCTGGGTGAGAGGCAGCGAGGCAGATTATTATTCAGGGTTGTACAATTTGATTTTGAAGGAGCACATGCTTGATACTTGATTTCCAGAGCTGCACCAACACATCGTTGATAACAAGCTTACTGATCCCAGGAAGCTTGCTGAGGAGGCGGACATCTGGGTCAGCACCGGGGTATACAGGAAGATATGATTTGCAGGGGACTCCCTAAAGGGTGGTCAGGGTTCCCATCAGAAGAAAGAGGGGGAGATAAGAAGGAGTTCTCTCAAGGCCCCCAAAACAACTCATAGGGGAAAGGGCCTCATTCCCAATCTGGCCACCAGAAAACGAACTACCATGACAAGTGACAGCAGTCTAAAACTCCCAAGTGCTATGAGTGTTTTGAATAGAGGCACTACAAAGGGGATCCCAAGTGCCCAAAAAGAGAACCACCTACAACTGGAGGAAAAGTTCTAGGGGTGGTGAATATAGTGCTGGGAGAGGAGTCTGCCCTTGTGAGTGGGGGGGGGGGGGTTCCGTGGGGTTACCTTAGTGTCCCTGGGTGACAGTGAGATGGTTCCTAAGATCCATGTGCCATCTAATACTACAAAGTATAGGCAATGGCTCACGTTCAATGGCAAGGTGTTGAGGCTCTGAGGAACACAGGTTTTAGCATGACTATGGTAAGGAGCCAGCTGGTGTCCCCAGATATGGTGATCTGCAATGCATTCTACCAGATTGTGGTGGCTGACAACAGAGATGGTCACTATCCAGTGGCCCTTGTTTCATTTGAGTGGGGGGTTCAGGTCTTCTGAACGTTGCAGTGATCTCTGTCATGCCTGTGGTCTGTTTGTTGGGTAATGACCTTAAGCACAGTACCTGGAAGGAAGTGGAGCTCAAGGCTCATGTGGAGATGTTGGGGTTACCTGATTGGATCTGTGCAATCACAGGGCCCAAAGCTGCCCAGGATGGGAGTCAAAAAGGGTTGGAGCTGGGAAAAATGGCCCAGCCAGCTGCTAAGAAGGGGAAAAGCAGAGGGCCTGGGAAACCAGCCCCTGAATGTCTTCCTAGTGAGGTGAATGGGGCCCCTGCGGTGGCCGCCCGAGCCCACTAAGGAGGGCATAGCTCCCCTTGGTGACCTGCCAGAGCTTGCTGGATGACATGTGGAAGGAGGACCCACCAAGGAGGATTTCTGTAGGGCACAGAGGGAGTGCCCAACCCTTGAGGGCATGAGGCAACAGGCTGAAGCCCAAGCAGCAGGTGATGCCTCTGGAAGTCATCACATTTACTAGGAGGACAACCTCCTTTACTGTGCCTGGGACAACAAGGGCCCTGGTGGTCCCCCAATGATACAGAGCCTTCCTACTGTAGCTGGATCACAAAGTTCCCCTGGCAGGACACCTGGATCAAAACAGGACCTTTGCAAGGCCTGTTCCCCACTGCTATTGGGCTAGAATCAAGGCTTTTTTGGATGCACTCTGTAGGATGTGTGGGACCTGCCAGGCCAGTGGGAAGATGGAGCAGAGGCTGAACGCCCCCCTTTATCACTTGCCTGTCGTTGGAACTCCCTTTGAGAGGGTGGGCAACGATATTGTTTGGCCTATTGTTCCCCAGACTGCTTCAGGCAACAGGTTTATCCTGGTTCTGATGGATCATGCAACTAAGTACCCCGAGGCGATCCCTCTGAAGACCATGACTGTACGTTCAGTGGCAACAGGCCTAAAGGGGATTTTCACTAGAGCGGGTTTCCCCAAGGAGGTGGTGTCTGATAGGGGTACCAACGTCATGTCTGCCTTTTTACAGTTAATGTGGAAGGAATGTGGGGTAACCTACAACTTCTCCACCCCTTACCATCCACAAATCAATGAGCTTGTTGAGAGGTTATACAAGAACCTGAAGGGCATGATTAAAGGCCTGTTTGAGCACTTGAGGCGTACGTAGGATGTCCTCTTGCCATGCCTTCTCTTTGCCTACAGGGAGGTACCACAGAAGGGAGTGGGCTTCAGCCCCTTTGAGCTTCTGTATTGGCACCCTATGAAAGGACCTCCGAGTTTGGTAACAGAAAGGTGGGAGCAAGCTCCCAGGAAGATTCCCCAGCATGTAGTGAGCTACATGCTGGCCTTCAGAATCCAGATGGTTAAGTTGTGGATGAAAGCTTCAGACAACTTAGAATCCAGACAGGAAGTGCTGAGGCAGTGGTACAACAAGAATTATACCATTGTGGAATTGCAACCTGGGCAGAAAGTGTGTGTTATGGAACCTGTGGAGCCCAGGTCCTTCCAGGACCACTGGTCTGGCCACTGTGAGGTCGCTGAAAGGAAGGGTGAGCCCAAATGCCTGGTGGACCTCAAGATCCCTAGGCACCCCCACAGTGTGCTCCATAGGAACAGCCTTAAACTCCATTTTAAGAGGTCTGAGCTCACCATGCTGTTGGTGACTGACGGAGAAGAGGAGAGTGAACCTCTCCCTGACCTCCTGGCCTCCAAAGAGAAAGATGGATCAGTGGAGGGGGTAATCCTCTCCTCCAGTATAACTCCTGAACAGCAGAGAAACTTCCACCAAGTGTTGGGGCAGTACTCCTCTCCATTTTCCCTCATCCCTGGGACTTAACACCTGTGTACCCATGGTGTGGCCACACACAACCTTCCTGTCAAGAAAACATTTTACAGAATGTCTGACAAGGTGAGGACCAGCATTAAGGAAGAGGTTTTGAAAATGCTGGAGTTGGGGGTGATAGAACCCTCCCGTAGCCCCTGGTCTAGTCCTGTGGTTCTGGTACCAAATGCTGCCCCACCGGGCATCACATCTGAACTCAGGTTCTGTGTAGATTATAGCGGGCTCAACTCAGTCACAAAGGCAGATGCTCATCCCATCCCCAGGCTGATGAGCTTATTAACAGGTTAGGGGCTGCCCAGTAGTTAAGTATCTTTGATCTTACATCAGGGTATTGCCAGATAACCCTAACAGAAGGAGCAAAGGAGAGGTCAGCCTTCTGTACTCCAGAGGGCCACTATCAGTTTAGAGTGACACCCTTTAAACTCAAATATGCCCCTGCCACCTTCCAGGTGAACCAGGTGCTTGCTGGTATGGAAGCCTTCAATGCTGCCTATCTGGACGACATAGCTGTCTGTAGTAGCAGCTGAAAGGAACACCTTTTTCACCGCCAGGAAGTTCTTCGGGCTCTGCAACAGGCAGGCCTGACTAACAAGGCAAGTAAGTGCCATATAGGGCAGGGGTCTGTGGATTACTTGGGACAGCTGGTGGGCAGGGGTAAGGTGCAGCCCCTCCAAGCCAAGATAGAAACTATAGTGGCCTGGGAGCCCCCCAAAACCCAGACTGAGGTCAGAGCATTCTTGGGCCTCATTAGGTACTATAGGGACCGCAGGGATGGCATCAGACGCAAACAGCTATTTGATATGTTAAATATGGATTAATCACTGCCTTGAGAAAGCCGTCGGCCGAATAGGCGCCACGGGCGAAACACGTGTCGGCTGTTTGTTTTCTTCCCTTGTTTATGAACCTAATCACCCACACTAAATAAAAGGACCAAAGCCAAGAAATATATTTTGGACGACATCTTTCTTAACACTACAAATATGAGTGCATCTTTCTCCCTCTAAAACCCTGGCAGATACTGTAGGAGGTTTGTCAAGGAATATGGCACCATTGTTGCCCCCTGGACAGAGCTGCCTTCTAAGACGAAGCCCAGAAATGTGATTTGGACAAAGGCGTGACAGAAAGCATTTGACTCCCTTAAGCACGACATGTGCACAGCCTCTGTGCTCAAGGCCCCTGACTTCTCCAAGGAATTATCCTTCAAACAGATGCCTCAGAGCATGGCATAGCTGTAGTACTATACCAGCTTAATAAAGAGGGCCTAGACCAACCTATAGCCTTCAGCTCCAGGAGGTTACTCCCCAGGGAGGAAGGTGGAATGCTACTGAGAGAAGCTTTTGCTGTTGTCTGGGCACTGAAGAAATTGAGACCATACATGTTTGGTACTCACTTCCTGGTTCAGACTGACCACAGGCCCCTCAGGTGGCTCATGCATATGAGGGGGGATAATTTAAAACTGTTGGGTTGCCCATTTCCCTACAGGGTATGGACTTCAGGGTGGGACACAGACCAGGGGTAGACAACACCAGTGCTGATGGTCCTATACAGGTGTTTCTGCCTTAGTAAAGAGAACTCCCTAGAGGTTGGGTCTCTCTCCCCACTTTCAGCTGGGGGTGACACGTGCTAGACCTGTCAGCCTTAGGGTTGTCTTCCCTGAAAGGTGTTGCCTACCTACCTCCTCTTTTTGCTGATTCTTTTTGTTGGCCTTAGGACTCTGAGCACTTTACCACTGCTGACCAGTGCTAAAGTGCATGTGCTTCTCCCCTAAGCATGGTAACATTGGTGTATACAGAATTGGCATATTTGAGTTACATGTAAGTCGCTTGTAAAGTGGTTCACCATATACCAAGGGCCTGTAAATTTAATGTTATTAGTGGGCCTGCAGCACTGATTCTGCCACCCACACAAGTAGCCCTTTACACATGTCTAGGGCATGCCACTACAGAGCATGTGTGTGCAGTTTTACTGCCACTTTTACTTGGCATTTAAAACCCTTTGCCAAGGCTGAAACTCCCCTTTTATTGCACATACATCACCCCTAAGGTAGGCCCCAGGTAGTCTATAGGGCAGGGTGTGTGTAAGCGATAGGTAGGACATGCAATTATACATTTTGCATGTCCTGGTAGTGAAAAACACCTAAATTCATTTTTCACTATTCTGAGGCCTACTCCTCTCATAGGTTAATATTAGGAATTCCTTAATACCTTTTTAAAGTGTAATTCCTGATTAGAAAGGAGTGGCTGTTCCATGTTTTATATCTTTGAAAAGGTAATGATAATTCCTCTTAACTGGGAAAGCTGGATTTAACATTACTATTTTAGAAATGCCCCTTTCAATAAGTGGATATTTATCTGCTCTTACAGCTCAATGTGCCTGCAGCCTGTCTCTAATACACGTCTGGGGTGGGTGACAATTACACTTTGTGCATTCCCTCTAGACAGCTACTAACACAGGAAAGTTAGGTGTGTTTGAGTATTCATCTGCATTCTGATCGCTCTTCCTGGGCAGGAAGTCAGGGAGGGGCTGACACTTACACCTGAATGAGAAGTGTCCTGTCCTCACACAAAGGGCTGATTGTCCCTACTGATAGTCTGGAGCCCAGGCTGGGAAGAAAGGAGCTCTGTGCACTTTAAAGACCCTTATTTTAAGTCACCCCCACTTCAAAAGCACAACTGGGTATAAGTACTGGGTCAATGACCCCACCAAATCAGACACTTCAGGGCCTGTAACTGAGCTCTGTCAGAAGAATTGCTGTGCTTCTACAAAGACTGTTACTCTGCTGGACTGCTGCCATGGAAGGATTTTTATTCTGCTGTCCTGCCCTGCTGCTCTCTGACCCTTCTGACGGAGAACTGGACTCTGCATTGAAGCCGAAGTGATCGCCAAGGGCTTGTTGGCTTGTCTCCTGTTGCTTGAGACTCGAGGATATCAAAGTCTCTACCCTGCTCCTGTGACTGGTTCACTGGAAGTGGACCCAGATACTTGCATCAGAGAAATCGACGCATCTCCAGCCTGTGTGTAGCAGAACCGGCGCACCAACCCTGTTGCGGGAGCAGAATCGGTGCATCACACTCGGAACTAGCGCATGGCCTCCACAAACCGACGCATTGGTACCGTGCATTGCCACCGCAGCAGTGTGGCAAGATCGACGTTTCCCCTCAAATGATTGGAGAAACCTTTCACATCACACTCGGAACCAACCCATCTCAGCTTCGTCTTCAGAACCGACGCATCGCCACCACTGCATGAGAAAATCAACACATCATCTCAACTACGGGCTTGACATTGACGCATCGCTCATCTGTACCCTGCATCTCGCTGTGCAACCAGGATAAATGTACTTTGCTCACTGGGCTTGCATGACTCTGCTCCCCGGCCTGCACTCAATCGCGGTCGGCCTTAACTGTTGACTTTTCCCCAGTCCAGTGTGACCAGATAACCCCCATAGGAGCTTATTGCTTCTGAGCAATATAACTCTTTTTATTGTGTAAAAATTCATGGGGCAGATTTACAAGCCCCTTGCGCCACTTTTGGGTCACTTTTTCCATGTTAAAAATGACGCAAAAGTGGCGCAATGGCCTAGTAAATAAGCCCCCATATCTTTAATTTTTGTCTTTTTGGTCTTGGTCTTAATTTATTTATTAAATTATTGTCTATTTTTCTAAACCAGTCTGGAGTAGTTTTGTGGTGTTTTCATTATGTTACTGTGTATTGTGTTACACAAATACTTCACACATTGTCCCTTAAGTTAAGCCTGTCTGTCCTGTGCCAAGCTGCCAGAGGGTGAGCACAAGTTAACTAGTAGTGTGTATCTTTCTTACCCTGAGAAGTATTGTGGTCCCTGCTTGGACAGGGTGCAAACCTCTGCCAAACATAAATCCAATTTCTAACAGAAAGGTATCTGCGGCTAGAATTCTCTTTTTTTTAAAAAAACTTTAATTAAAGCAAAGTCTCAAATTAACACAGCCTCTCGCCTACAACCCTTCAGGCCAGCTGCTCAATAATTCCCAGCAATGAACACAGCTATTTAGCCAACAACCCAAGGGGCAGACAGCAGTCTTCAATCACAGGTTATAATAAGTCCATCATTTAAAAATCACACATGTTGCACGAAACCCACCATTCCATGACAACAATCACAATGTACTTTCGGCCTCCCTAAGCAGGTTACTACACACATCACCCCAAGACCAATACCCCCCAGTTGCACCAGCAAGGGGGACCCCATGAAGGTCTGACCCGTCTCTCCACTTTTGCCGTCGCCACTCAACAAGGCAGATGCGGACCTATACCAGTAGGAATTTGTCCTGGGGAGTGACACTTGTTATGTTTCGTATGTATGGGTTCATTCTCCAGGGTCATGGGTGCGCATGGCAGAGATGGCAGCGGCCGCCTCCTCTGAGGCTACCTCTTTAGTGAGCAGATACGTAGTGTATAGTCCCCAGAAGTTCTTGGGCCTGTTCCTGGGAGATAATAATTCACTAAAGGTCTCAGTTTGGGTGCTGCAATAAAGCATGTCATGCGACCATTGCGCCATTGTGGGTACAGGACCCTTCAGCCAACACATTGCCACGCGCCGCTTTGCTACCAGCAGACCCATATCAACTAACCTGCGGATCGCTGTGGGCAGTCGTTTAGAGTACCCTAGAAGAGCCAGGGCCGGGTCAGGGGAAAGCTTCACACCCACCACTCTGTCCAGTTCCAGGAAGATCTGCTCCCAAAATCTATACACTTCAGGGCAATGCCAAGCTAGGTGGACAAAGTCCGCCGAAGGCGCACGACATCTGTCACAATCCGAGTCCTCCCATAACCCATAGCGACACAGTCTCTCTGGCGTATAATACGCTCTATTCAAAAACTTGAAGTGGACAAGCCTATGTCTGCCGTGTAGCGAAATGCGCCGGGTACTGGTACAGCAATAGGACCACATAGAATCATCTATTTCCTTGTGCAAGTCACGTTGCCAGGCTAGTCTGGCTTTCGTATATTTATTCGCCCTATGTGACATTGCCAATTTATAAACGTTAGAGACCGCCTTGCGCGGCGTTTTAGCTTTAATAATATAAGATAGTTCCAGCATCTCCGGTGGTTCCTGCAGATCGTCCCCCAGCACCTCCTGTAATGCTCTCCGCACCCTGTAAAATTGAAATCTCTGGAGCAAGTTGCTGTCAGCAGCGGATCCCCCCACGTCATCCCAGGTCCTCGCTATCCCGTCATTGAACAAGTCTCCCATCGTCCATACATTCAGTGCTTGTAAAGCTCAAACCACTCCCTTATCCCAGCATGGGGCAAGCCAAAGGGCCCAATCAATAGGCATAGCCGGCGAATACAATAACGCCCCTGCCTGCAAGTTCAACAGAGTGTGCCAGGCATGACAGGTCGATTTAAGCGAGTTTAGTATCCCTGTCCTTCGATCAACGGGCGCACATATGGTAGCTGGAAGAGGTAGCGGGTCGGCAAATAGCCGTTCCATACGGAGAAACGGGATATCTGGCGAGCCGTGCATCCAGTAATACGCCTGAGCACCTTGCGCCGCCCTGTAATACAGACTCAAGTCCGGGGCTCCCAGCCCCCCCATAGAATACGGGAGGGTGAGTACCAGCCAACGCACCCGTGCCTGCTTACCCGCCCAGGCTAACTTTATCATCAATGCCTGGACTCGCTGAAAAAATGATGCCGGTAGAACAATGGGAATATTTGTGAACAAGAACAGGAACCGGGGCAAAATCACCATCTTCATGATGGACACTCTACCTAATAATGATAGAGGTAGCTTAATCCAGCCCTCTATGTCAACCTCCAGCTTGCTGACCGCTGTACCGTAATTTTCCCGAAACACGACCTCCGATTCTGTATGGAGCCGTATGCCTAAGTATCGAATCGACTCAGTAGACCAGCCTAGTGGATACTCTGGTTCAAATTGCAGCGTAGCCGGGTAAGCGGAAACATTATAGATTTAGACCAGTTGACACGTAATCCCGACAGCGCTCCGAAATGCACAACTTCCCTAATAATAGAGGAAAGGTTGTTCTCCGGGTCTCGGACGTACAACAGTGTATCATCCGCGTAGGTGGAGACCACTATCTTATATGTCGGAAAACTGATACCTTCATGTCCGTGGTACTCCCGGAGCGCACACGCCAATGGTTCTGCGACCAAGGCGTATAAAACCGGTGATAACGGGCAGCCTTGTCTCGTTCCACGTGTAATAGCTATAGGATCCGTCACCAAATTGCCGATTTTTATTCGTGCCCTGGGTGAGGTGTACAGAACCCCAAGCAGCTGAAGGAAGACTGGGCCCAGTCCCATCTTGGTTAGAACGTGCTGCAGAAAAGGCCACTCGACTGAATCAAAGGCCTTTTCCATGTCAAGAAAAACTGCAACGGCTTTGGTATCATGTCTGACATGTTGGATGGTGCCGAACACCGTGCGTAGGTTATAAGTGAGGTTTCCGGGACAAACCCCGCTTGCTCTGGGGCTACCAGTGTCTGTGTCAGGGGGGAGAGACGATTAGCGAGAATCTTTGCAAAGAGTTTGTTATCCACGTTGAGCAAGGATAGTGGGCGGTAAGATCCACACTCATCTAGCGGCTTATCCGGTTTAGGTATGGCTACGATAACCGCCTCCCTCATTGATGGTGGCATTGTGCCTGTCACACACATATCGTCAAAAAGCGCCACCAGGTGCGGGAGAAGTACATCCAAATATGTCTTATAGAACCCCACAGTTAGGCCGTCCACCCCCGGAGCGCTATTCGCTCATATTCCGGACAATGCATGCACTATTTCATCCTGTTCAATAGGTCGTATAAGAAACTCGCGATGCGTGTTCGTGAGAAATGGCAATTTTATATGCTCAAGATAGTCCAAAATTTGGTCATCCGTGCCTGTAGATCGGGAAGTGTATAGAGCCCCATAATATCTCCTAAACCGGTCCGCTATGTCCGCCTCTTCCGTAAGCAGGTCCCCCTCTTCCGACTTGAGCTCCTAGATCAGCGTTCTGCTGCGTTTGGCTTTGATAATTTGCGCCAGAACCGACCCCGGTCTATCCCCCTCCCCGTATGTGCGCGCTGTCGCATATTTTCCCATATGTTTTAGTTCACTATCTGCAGCTTCCTGATACTCCCCCAGTTGGTCCTTAATGGCTTGCGTGGTCGTCTCGTCAGGGTTCTCTATCAGAGATTGTTCTAACGCCCCTAGTTCCTTCTCCAGAGTAGAGAGTCTGCCACGAATCGAACGGAGAACCCCCGAGTGCTTGGCCATAGCAACGCCACGGATATATACATTAAACGCTTCTCACACTGTTTGGAAACTATCCACTGAACCCACATTTATGGGAAAAAAGGATTCTATTGACTCCGCTAGTTCAGCTTTAAAAAGGGGGTCCAACAGTGAGTAAGGGGGGAAGCGCCAGGTGAATGGGGGAACAGTCTTCTTCGGCGTGCTAATAACCAATAACAGCGGAGAATGGTCCGATAGAGTGCGCGGAAAAATCAAGCATTCCCGGACATGTTCTACCAGGGAAGCAGAGAGTAACCAATAATCTATACGGGTGTGCAAGCTGTGATAAGCCGAATAATGTGTGTAGCCCCCCTTGTCTGGATATCTCGTGCGCCAAGCATCACAGAGGCCCAGTCTCATCATAGCGCACTCAAGTGCCCGTGCCGCCGCTGTGATTTTCCTCACCGGACCCCCGGATCTATCCAGATTTGGGTCTCTGACCAAATTGAAGTCCCCACCCCAGAGGTACCGCGCTTCTGTGTATCTGGCCACTACTGACGCCAGCGCAGCGAAAAACTCCGGACAGTCATAGTTGGGGCCGTAGACATTCACTATAATTAAATCGAGACCTTTTCCCTGACATTTGGAAATAACATAGCGACCATTCTGGTCTGATTCCAATTGGACCAATGTATAGGGGGATTGAGGGTTAACCCATGTCAGGACTCCCCTAGCATGTGTGGTGAATCCGGAGACATTAACATGATCCGCCAGCCCTCTGCTGCACAGAATAGCACTGTTCAGTGGGAGGTGGGTTTCCTGTACCAGGGCCACATCAATGTTCTGTCTCTTCAGGTAGTGGAGTACCTTACGCAGTTTACGATGGTCATTGAGCCCCCGGACATTCCACGTAAGCGCGCAGAGGGAGTCTAGCGGCCTTGGACATTGGGGCTCACCGTGTCCCGTCATCCGCCCCTACTCTTAATGCGTTGTAACCTGGATTATTCAACCTGTGGCAAGTGTACCTATCCATAAAAGGCCGGTGTGAGACATGAAACAACATGAACCTTAAAACAATCCCTTTTTCCCACATTCCCCCCTCCCACAACAGACCACCCCCAACTTGGTCGTGAGACATCCCCAATAGCATCCAAACCACCCCCCTGCCCCCCATCCCCCCCTTGCAAACAGGACCCCCATCGTGTGATTCACTCGTGGGCAGATGTTGCTCAACAGCACAAAAATAGACTGTGTAAACATAAAACAGCCCCTCTCCCCGCACATCACCCCAAACATGAGCAACAGCATCGCCATCCCACTTGCCTAGTTCCTAAACAACTCTCAATACCCTAACTTAGCAGGTACGTCTCTCTGCCAATTATCCAGTGGCTCCAGTGACCCGGCTTGCATACAATTAGAAAGTCATCCCAGACTCCCCATGGCATCACACCTGCGTCCCACACTTAACTATATACCCAGTCTCCACATGTGTAGTTGGCAGGTGGCTGCTCCGGGCAAGTACCAAGGTGAGGAGCGCACCCAGCCCAGCGAGGACCCAAGCCCAACAAAGGCAGACTCGCTGCCACCACACCCATTCAACACAGTCCCGAAAGCCCAGCACCCCCCCTCAGTTGTGTGTTCATAGCCATACTTAGCAATGCGCCGTGCTTCTCCGCTGTTAGTCCTGTTCATCCAGGTCTCCTCCAGCCGCCTCACCAAGCTGCTGCCGTTCCGGACTGCGGTGCCGCTCTTTTGTCCACCCCTTTAACGCCTTCTGGAGCGCCTTAGGCTCCGCGAAAATATGGGAGCGCCCCTGCGTGTTGACGCGCAGTTTGGCCGGATATGGCATGGCAGGGTGTGCTTCAGGTCATCTACAAGTTTATGGCGTAATCTATTCCCAGTTCGCGAAGTTGCTTCTTCATTGGGGTGAACTGTCTGCGGGCCTCCTGCACTCGGATCGTAAAGTCTGGAAAGAGCGAAATCTCCGAACCCTCATAGGACAATGAGCGCTTGTCTCTCGCAATTCGCCGGGCAGCGTCTCTGTCTCGATAATTAAGCAATTTAGCGATGATTGGACTCGGTGGCGCCCCCGGGGGCGGGCGAGGCCCCAGTGAGCGGTGCGCTCTTTCCACTACGAACATTGAGGAAAACACCCCCTCTCCCAGCAGCGCGACCAATAGCTTCACGATGAATTGCTCCATGTTACCAGTGTGAGTGGTCTCCGGCAGGCCCACAATTCTAAGGTTACATCTACGGGAACGTGCTTCTAGGTCTTCGGTCTTATCTTGCAGGACGCGCATAACTCTGCCAAGCTGCTTGTGTTCAGTGTCTAACGCAGTATTCGCTTCTTCGGCCTCCGTAAGTCTGCGCTCCGACATGTCCAGACGTTCGGCGTGTTTGTCTAATCGCTCGGCCATTCTGTCCATCCTATAGGAGAGAGCGTCCATTTTCATGCCTAGAGAGGTGATGCCGCCCTGAAGATTTTTTTCCATGTTCAGAAGCATGCTCCGAATGTCCGTGTCTGGGTCCGTGGGCGTTGGGGTCTGCATACGTGTCTCCGCCTCCGTAGAGGCATCGTGCGACTTCGACCGCCTCTGATCAAAGGATATTTTGGGTTGGCTCCTATCCACACTGCCCATCGTCGCTGCCAGCTAAGCGTCTCCCACGACACTCCTTCACCACTCAGCGCCAAAGATCAGCACGACGCTCCACTGGATCAGCTGCACGAAATGCCCGGCCACTACCAGTCTTCAGAGCGTCGTGCCCACGCTCCTGTCAATGTTCTCTCCCACAGGCGACTCCGTCCTGCTCACCAATGTCAGCACACCACGCTCAGTAGCGGTTCCAGGGCTCTCCCCAGCTGGACCCAATCCTTGGCCGAAATGCGCGCCCAGTGCTCTGTACAAGCTCCTATCTGCCCGGTCAGCAGGGAATCACTGGAGTTCTCCCCCTATGAACTCCGCTCTCGCGCGAAACGCTATCGCAATGGGGCACGTCCACCTGGCGAGTTTCTTCCCACCACCATCAACCTGTGTGTGCCAGTCCCCTCTTGTCAGAGGCCTATCGCACCTCCCCCCGGTCTCCGGCAGTAGCGGGCCTCCACGCACTCCTACCATCCTTCTGCAATTGCGGTCCCAATCCACGTGCCACAGCTATAGCTTGCCACAAAAGGTGATCCACCAAGCACTGCGCTTTCAGGCTCTCTCTCCTATGACTAGCCCAGTGGAGCGAGTCGCCATCCGTCAGGCTTCGCATGTGTCAGCACGTCCAGTGCGCGCTGCTCTAAAGGGCTGAAGTACGGGTCCGTGAGCACTCTCCTCGGTCAGGGCCCCAATGCCCCGCTCGGGGTGCCACTCTGCTGGTCTGTCCGTCACCATCCAGGGTTCCACTATGCCTCCTATGCAGGGTTTACATTGGTGCGAGCCCCCTCCTGTAGGGGCAGGGCAACTCACTGCTCGCCACCGGCTCTCTCTCGTTCCCCCCTCCTCGTCTCTACATCAAACTCACCGGGGGCTCTTCGGGTGTAGGCACCTCAGCCGCATCGCAGATCGTTCGTGGCAGCCGATCCAAGGAGCATACCTCAACTGTGCGCAGAGTTCTACCAGCGTATCTCCACTAGGTCTGCCTCGGCCTTTCCAGGACGTGTCGGGCGTCCTTCTGTGCCACGCCCGTACTTGCCACAGTGCGCCGTCCAAGTCGGGCGGAACGGGTGAAGGCCCGCGAGGCCTGCGTTCAGGGCCCCTGTGTCTCGCCGAGCGGAGCACCGTCCCTGGCTCACTCGTGCTGCTCTCTTTCCACCGCCGGACTGGGTCTCTCCTAACCGGCCGCAATCTCGGGCCCGAAGGCTCATCCCTTCCAGCCGCGGCAGGCCAACGGCCAGAACCAACAGTCTTCGATCGGCCCCAGCTCCCAATTGCCGCGATTGGGCCGCCGGCACACAGCAGCTAGCACCAGCGGAGCCCAGCAGCGGTCCAGACAGCGCCTCACTCCGCTGCGGTGCCACTCGTGTCCTGGGTCGGTGCGTGCCGCCTTGCCACTCGAGCCTGGGGATCACAGCCCCGCCGGGAGGGCAGTCTCAGCTCTCCGTACCTCCCGCTCCAGTGGGTAAGTACGGCTCGGAATGCAGTCGCCGGGCCCCCTGTGCCTTCCAGAGCACGGGCCGCTTCAATGCGCTCAATTTCGTAGCGCAATGCTGCCGGATAACTGCCGGATTGTTGGGCGATGTTGCGGAGCTCAAGGCTCAAGCGGCCATCTCGGTCGCGAGCAAGCTCCGCCCCCTGCGGCTAGAATTCTCTATCAGGTGAACAAGTTACTTACCTTTTGTAACGCCTTATCTGGTAGAGACTCTTTCAGGACCTCAATTTGGCACACTAGTCATTCCACCTCAATTTGGCTCTGTGCTTGTGATGCAGAAAAACAGTCAAGAACTGAGGTACTGAGGTCAGTGTGCTGGGATGGTGCATACACAGGCACTGCGTGCGTTACTTCTGACGTGGACAACGCCAATGACACCATGCGTAGCCGAACAACACCTTTTACCAGAGAACAAGGGAATTGCTCATAAATTTGTGGAGCCAGTCCGACACCTGGGCAATATCCTAATGTAAGGAATCTGCGGTTAGATAAAGTCTCTACTAAATAAGGGGCTACCAAAGGTAGGTAACTTGTTTGTGTAATTTTATGTTTTGCTAATTAAAATTCACAGACTTTAATATCCTTACAATTGTTGAAAGGGATATATTTGATGTTCACAAGTTACCGAAATAAAATGTAGTGACTAGGATTACAAATGAATAGTTTATATTCATTGGTGACTGATATCAGCTCTGCATTTCCTCTTAAATGTATGACGTTTTGTGTCTGTGTAGGGTTACATGGTTGGCAAGTCAGTGAATGCAGAGATTGTCACAGGTAAATGTTAGTGGGTAGTTTAATATGAATTGGAGGATGAATGCGAGTGGAAATGCTTAATGTGAATGTGAGTGGGTAAATAAACGTTGAAGACGAATGCGTGAGTGGTTGTGTTGCACACATTGTGGCACATGCATCAACACAAGGAATTGCGATTCCTTAATAGCGATTTTTTAGGAATCGCTATTTAGGAATCGCAATTCTTTATGCATGTAGGAATCTCTAAATAAATTGAGATTCCTACACATTCCCTATTAGCGAATCGCAAATTGCGATTTACTAATAGGGAATGCCTTCCCATTCATTCCTATGAGCCTAGAAGCCCATAGGAATGAATGGGAAACCATTTGCAATTTGCGATTATCAAATATGTAATCGCAAATTGCGAATGCAATTTCAAGGGTGCTAGGGGGCCAAAAGGCCATCCTGATGCACCCCCAAAATTGGCATGTGTGCACATGTGGCGCACACACATGCCCCAAGGGCATGTGTATGTGCCACATGGCACTTAGAAAAATGCAAATTTGTGCATTTTTCTGAGGAATTGCAAATTACCATCAACTTGAAGTTGATAGTAATTTGCGATTCCTTAATGCAAAGTCGCATTCTGAGAATGCTTCTTGCATTGTATTTAGGGAATCGCAAATTGCGATTCCCTAACTGCATTCACAAAATAGGTCATCGCAAATTTTGCGATGACCTATTTTGCGAATGGCTTTGGGCTTGATGCATCCCAAAAGGCTAATTAGCGGTTGCAAAGGGGCCAATTCTATGAATCGGCCCGTTTGCGACCGGTAATTAGCTTGATGCATGTGCCCCTAAGTATCTTGGATAGCCTAGCAACAATTGTAACAATTATTACTAGAACACAAGCACAGGCAAACAAAAGAAAACTAAACAAGAAAAATATTACCAACATGGTGAAACCTACCTTTATATTCTACAATAGTAAGAAATAGCACTGTACCTTTCTTATACAATATCTGTTCAGAGCACAGCCCTCATATTCTTGGTAGTCCAAAGTCTATGGGCATTTCTCAGTTGTCTTTGACAGACAGCCAAGGCACTTCCTACTCACTCTGCCTGAGTCTGTTTCTATAGTTAGCTATAGCAACACAAAAAGATGATGGATGGAGTGCTGAACATTGTTAAACATTCACCCCCAGTCACAGATCCAAATCCATCATTTTTTTGCTCGCCATGCCACCCGGTTTGTACCCAGTGATCTGCAAATCATTCTTGACCCTGCTGCACATGGGAACAGTCTAGCCTGAAGTGCCAGGCCAGGCCCTCCCTGAACCAAAAAACAAGCATCCTGGGACTGGTTTCAGGGTATTACCCCTCATCAGCCAGGCTAGCTTGAATCCAGTGGCATAGTAAGCACGGGACCCATGCCTGGGTCTCCCACTTAGGGTGACTATAGCAACACAAAAAACGCTAGCTTAAATCCATCATTTTTGCTCATCATGCCGCCACACTTTGGACCTAGCCAAATGCAAATCAGTCTTGACCCTGCTCCCCTTGGAACAGTCCAGCCCAAACTGCCAGGCCAGGTCCTGTCGAGCCCAGAAACAAGCATCCCGAGACCGGTTTCGGTGTATCACCCCTCATCAGCCAGGCTAGCTTGAATTCAGTCATTTAGCAAGCACAGGACGTCTGGGCATTCCCTTCCCACTTAGGTTGACTATAGCAACACAAAAAGATGATGGACGGAATGCTGAACATTGTCAAACATTCACACCCAGTCACAGATCTGAGTTAAATCCATTGGATTTTTTGGTTACCCCAAAACTGGACCTTGCCTGGCAGTTCGGGCTGGACTGATTTGTATATGGCTGGGTCCAAACTGGGGTGGCACGGTGAGAAAACAATTGATGGACTTAACCCAGAACTGTGACTTGGGGTCATTGTTTGACAATGTTCAGCATTCCGTCCATCATCTTTTTTTGTTTCTCTAGTTGACTACAAATGGGTTTTTATATTGGTACAAGAAGTAAAATATGTGCCATTCTGTGGAATTGTTACATCAGAAAGTTGCACCTAAAAACAAAATGGTGGTGATGTGAAATCCTTCTCCCAGCGGCCTGTGCATCATGCTACTACCTAAACATGTATAAATGAACAACTGTGTATTACAAATATGCGAACATTTCATAATAAAAAAAATATCAGTTATATTACATTGCATAATTACAGTAGAAAATGCAAATTGGCGTAGATCATTGGTCAGGGCCCCAAAATTAATGATCATTTAAGTGAATATATCACACAGTTGTAGTTGAATGTGTGAATGTAAAAAAATGGTGTGTGTGTGTGTTCCTGGTTTTGAGGTGTGGAGACATCTTTGTGTGCACGCTAACATCGTATCTGTAAAGTGAGGACTCTCTTGAGGCTTCATCATAATAAAAAACAAGCAAGAGCTTTAATAATTGGAGATTAACACCTATTAATTCATAGTAAAGAAGCAAATATTCTTTTATATGAAGTGCATTTATGCTAAAGTGCTTTTTAAAAAGATAAGGTACAAAAAAATCCTTTCCTTCCCTCTCCCCACTCCCCACTCCCCATTTCTCCCTTCTCTTTCTCTTCTCTCTTGGGAAGTATAAAAGGAAATCAAAATAAAGTGAGACAGTGCTAAAGTGCTTTTGGTTACAGCCTCTGGACTTACTCCGAGGTGCTAATCCTGATAAGCTGCATAAGACCCAAGGTGGTCACTAAACGCAATAGTGCTTATCCATTATAAAGAAAATTGAAGACCGCTTAAACCAATCTGATCCTAATACTAAAACCTTTTATCAGAGGAGTGAATTAACACAACTAATAGAAAAGATTCTAAACAAGCTTGATCTATTATAGAATGTTTGAAAACGTGCTTCTAAAATATGACTACGACAATAGGAAAAGGGTGGGGGGATGCTACTTCCTGGTAGTTTAAACCTGGTTATATAGATCTATCCCATCTGGTGACCCAGAAATCTTACCCCGAGTTTTCCGGCTTAATGCCAAAATTGCCAGATATCATTACATTTTTTCGTTCCCCCTACTCGTTTGGCATAAGCCTCTTCAAAATTCATAGTACGAGACATTTTCTTCCTCCATTCTGCTATTAAGAAAATCTTATCTGTTGTCCAATTCTGAAGAATAAGTGAACGAGCAATAGATAGGGGTATCGAAATAAAGTATTGTTGACCCTTTGCTAGAGATTGGCTGGCTTTGGAGGCACCAAATAATGTTAGTGTGGCCTCAGGCATGATTGAAAGATTGATTGCGTTACTCATAGCTGCAAAAACTTGGCACCTGGAATTTATTAAGTGCAGCCAAGTAAGAAACATAAGAAGCCAGCCACCTTCATCTGCTTGATGGCAGCAAAAACAATTATTAGACACAGTAGAATACATCTTGTGAAGATGCGCCGGTGTATAATATGCCAGTCATCTAGACAAAAATGCGATTCTTTTCAAATTGGCTACCCGAAGGGATTTATTTTTTATCTCTGCAATGAATTGCCAGTCGCTCACTGAAAGACTGTAACTAGTTTTATCCATTACTCTAGATAAAAATTCTGCTACATCGCGCTTCGCAGTGAGATTCTGCAGGAATCTATACCAATTTGCCTATTCCTAATAATTGACTTTTAACAAGCGCGTTATTTATAGATTGAGTCCCTTGATTTATAGCTTTGCATTGCGTTGGGAGAAAATATTGCGCACATTGGGGACCAACCCATTCTCGTAGTTCCTGCCATGAAATAGTTTTCCCTTGTCTAAAAACGTCACCCAACGTTTTGAATCCTAAAGAATTCCAGAATCCGATTTCCCTCTCTGCAAGGGATAATCCCATGAATTTACTCTCCTGCAGCTGCACTGGAAAAACATGAAAAGGACTTTCCCAATGCATTCATCCGCCCAAACATGTCTCGTAAACATTTGTGCCACGTGCTTTGTGAAAAAATACTGCCCTCACTCACAAAATTGTGACATGCTTCATCATCGGGCATGCTTCAATACGCCCCTGCGCAGACCAGTGTCTGGGGCGGAGCAAAGGGAGGGGATGATAATACAAACATAAAAAATGGGATCACCGAAGGTTAAAACTAGCTCAGAGGTGTCCCCTTTCGACCATTTGATCCTGGGCCCACCGGCTAGGTCTAAAAACATGAAAGATGGTGGTGATAGGAGAAGTTAAAGAGTTCCTCACCCCTCCTTTCTGCCAAAATGTCAACATGTTTCTGCCGTTTGATACGTGCCCACAGGGTTGGGTAACACCGGCATTCCTCAGGACCCTTCGGATCCCAAAATGTGTTACCCTCTGTGCCTGGACTAGGTATACTTGGAAAGCGTTACTTCCAAGCAAAAGAGTTCTGCTATGTAACTCACACTCAGTAATCTGTAGGGGAAGACATAAAAAAGGAGGGGGGGGAGAATTACTCATACAGAGACTTGTTTGGCCCTTTCAGAGCGTCCTTACTCTGACACTCGACATCCCCTATTGTATACTCCCATCTCACAAAGTAAACACGCACCACCAAGGTGCTCACTGTAACCAAATCGGTGTGGAATTTAAACACTCCGTCCATAATCGGATCAGATGTTCGAATTGGAACCATTTTCACCTAATACCATTCGCAGGAAACTGTGCTTTCCTAGACCGAAATCCAATGTACATCCTTTGCGCTCACTCATTCTGCGCAGTAAAAACACACTCACCGAGTTTCATCTACTACAATGCTAAAACTACCGAGATCATGGGAGTGAACCCCTGTAGTCAAACTGTAGGAGAGAATAAAAACACAAACATAATGGGGTTAAACAATAGCATGATATTTCGTTATGAGAGGCAGGGAGGGTAATTCATCCAATCTATGTCATGAAAAATATAACATATGAAGCCCTTTTGGTTGTCCAAGCCGCCAAATTGTGCCCGGATTCTACTGAAACCATAATGTGTGTGGCACTCTGTTAAGGCCGCAAGTAAAAGCCCAGTTGTTACAATGAGAACTGCACCGCAAAACACCTGATAGCAATAAATAAAGTGAAGGTGACCCGAGGTGCTCGTGCAGTTACTGGTAGCGGGATCATTCCCGTTACTGAAAATGGCCTGAAAACGTACCGCTACGTCACTGGGCATGTTAGAACGCGCGTTACTAACAAGTGTGTTCTAGCGTGATGTTTCTTTCCTATTTTCAACAGGAGGGGGCCAACTTTATTTATATTAACATTAGCAACTGCAGAGGTAGGTTTTATCTCTTAATAGAAGAGAACTTCCTGCACTTCAAAATAAGAAAATATTTTTTATAAAAAAGGTGTTATTTGTAGGCGCCGCGTCCCAGGGCTTGGGACACTCATCCGTGTATGTTATAATCATGTGAAAGGGGAGGCCAGAGTAGTGGAACTTTGCCTCTCCCCCCTTCTTAGTGTGTGTGATTCGTAAAAATGTGTACCTTGTTTTTTTGGGCAATTTTGCTGTTTTTATAAAAACTGGTAAGCTTGTTACTGCTTCTTGTGCCATTTTCCCTAAAAAATACTTATCTGGTGCGTTGAGACAATTTAAATAACACGAAAGTACGTCGAGTAATGCTGCCTGATAATAAATGCGAATGTTGGGACACGCCAAGCAACCTTGCGACTTGTCGAGTTGTAGGACCTCTAGCTTAACCCTCGCAGATTTTTTGTTCCATATAAAACCCCTCACAGCCGAATCCAGTTCCTGAAAAAAACTATTAGGAACTTTTATTGGTACATTGGAAAATAAAAATATTAATAACGGTAAAATCGACATTTTGATCATTGATATACAGCCTATTATAGACAGAGGAAGCAGAGACCATCTATCAAGCAGAGCCTTGATTTTGAGTAACATTTTGGTATATTTCACATGAAAGAGGCTGGTGAAATTATTTGTAAGAGATATACCAAGGTATCTTATTGGGGACCCTTGCTTTGCACAAGACTGTAAGAATAAAGGGAGGTCATCAATTGAGGCATTGAAGAGCAATAATTCTGTTTTAGTTTGGTTAATCTTGTACCCTCCTATCTTTGTAAAATCAGTAATTGTCTGAAAAGCTTGTTCTACATTATCATTATCGGGGTTGAGATATAAAATCATATCATCGACAAATAATTTAATCTTTGCCATTCCCGACATAGGGGGCATTACATTGACCTTACTATGAAGTTGTATTGCAAGTGGTTCTTTAAAGAAGATAATTAAGATTGAGGAGAGGGGCCACCCTTGACGTGCCCCCCTATTGATCCTGATTGAACCTGCTATCTTGGAGTTCACCATCAGCTTTGCTTGAGCGCCATTATACAAGTTGATTAGCATTGAAATAGCCTGGTAAGGGGAACCAAATTTCCTTAGACTATAAAATAAGGCATCTCAATTTACCAGATCAAATGCCTTCTCGGCATCGATCATCGTCACTAGGGCTTTTACATGATTTTCAGAAAAATAATCTATGGCCTGAATCAGAAACTGAGGGGCCGATTCCGATTCGGGCCGGAAAACATACCGACCGACTCGGTACGGGAATTTAGTCCGACCGACTCGGACCGGCGCTGTACGACCCTGGTAGTACGATGAAATTCATGTGAAATCCGACCGACTCGTACGGAATACAAAACAAACAACCCAGCCGGACGGAAACAAGCCATCCGGCCGGGAAATCACGTGAAACGAACCGACCAACACGCAACCGGATTGAACCCGAACGAAACGTACCCGCGAACTCCGACCCGCGTAGTACGATGCTGTGCGTGCAAAACACGACCGACTCGCCCGGAGCACAAGCCGTACGACCGACACGCATACAAAACCCAGCCAAAGCAACCCAATACTACGCGACCGACTCGTACGCCGCATATGAAACCTAGCTGACACACAGCGGGAACGAGTCGGACAAGATCGCACCAGACAACTGCAGCATCCTACTCGGACACAAGAACGACTCCTACATGCACCAAAAACACCAAGGAAAAATTAGAAAAAAAAGGGCCAAACAAGCAACCACAAAGCCAATAAATATAGGGAGGAAAAAAAATGGAACAAGGACACACCTCCAACTCCACCTACATAAAGGCCACAAATCCCTACCATGATCCTTTGCAAATTCCACTGACCTGCCAGCACAGAACACCATCACACAGCAACCACAGACACACTCACAGCTCATACATCACACAAGCCACACACCATTACCACACCTACAAATACCACCCTCACACACACCCAGCTAAACCTACACTCACACCCCCACTTGCACACACACACACATCAATCACCACCACCACCCATCACCATGCCCCCAAAGAAGAACCATAAGTTCCTCGATAGTGAATTGGAAGTCCTGGTAGACGAGATCCTGAGGGTAGAGCCACAGTTGTTTGGTACATTGGTACAACAGACCCCCATGTCGCAGAAAACCAAGATGTGGGCGAGGATTGTCGACAGGGTCAACGCACAATCACCATGTTTGCGCACAAAGGAAGACATCCAGAACAGGTGGTATGATGTGCGCAGGAGGGTCCGGGACCTACTCAAAAAGGACTACCTCCTCAGCCAGCACACCGGCAGTGGCCCTCCTGCAAAACCAGTATACTTCAGGCCCTGGGAGGAGAAGGTGCGGGCCATCCTACCACCAGTGAGCGTATACGGACTAACAGACATCCCAGAGCCTGGTGAGTACACAACTAATATACACAATATGGTGTGACAACACACACACATCACAGGCAAGGGGATAGGCAAACCATGCACCCTTAGCAAATACACAGCAACCAAAAGATATTCATCCCAAGATGTGAATGCTAGTCAGACAAACACAATACCTCCCATCTCATAGTGATATGTAACTGTGTCATGACATGTACAAACCTAACAACAAATACAGCAAGGCAGTGGCACAAATAGAACCGACAAACACTCCCAGATATTTAAACACCACTAGAACACCACCTCACAGGGAAGCTCACTGAAAGGAAGGAATTCTGTGTATGCTGGTCAAGTCAGTGTAGCCAATAGCATGATGGGAGTGGTAGTCACAGATATTGGTCACACCCACAATTGGCCCATCAACACCTCTCTGAACCATGCTCACATCACAGGGAGTGGAAAACAACTGACAAGATGGCTGACACTGGGTACTGCTGTGGGGAGCACAAGGCCCTGATGGGAACTGGGCACCAACAAACAACAGGACCACACTGTCAGCCATCTTGCCATTGCTGTCACACTCACACACAGTGAAGTCCACTCAAAAGGAAGGAAGGATGGGCATGCTGGGAAGGGGGGTGGAAGCAATAGCATGATGGGAGTGGTAGTCACAGATTTTGGTCAGCCTCATAATTGGCCCATCAACACCACCCTGAACCATGCTCACATCACAGGGAGTGGAAAAGGACTCACAAGATGGCTGACACTGGGTACTGCTGGGGGGGGCACAAGGCCCTGCTGGGAACTGTGCAACAACCAACAGCAGAACACCACTGACTGATATCCTGAAAGACAACTTGCACTCCCTGCAATGGAAGCACGTTCCATGGTGGGATATCTGGCTGGGTGGGAAGGAGGACTCACAGCACTGACCATAGTTACAAGCACCTCCACTCACACACCCCCTCAACACTAACTCCACATAACCCACCTGGGAGAATGCAATGCCTCACATCCTAACTGAAGATCCCACAAAGAACCACCACCCTGGGTTATGCTGTGTGAAGCACAGGGACACTCTTGGGACTTGTAGCCAAACAACTGCCAGGACAACACTCCCAGCCATCCTGTCAGCACAGGCACCCCACCCCACAGGGAAGCAGAGTCAAAAGGAAGGAAGGATGGGCATGCTGGGAAGGGGGTGGAGGCAACAGCATGATGGGAGTGGTAGTCACAGATGTTGGTCAGCCTCACAATTGGCCCATCAACACCACCCTGAACCATGCTCACATCACAGGGAGTGGAAAAGGACTCACAAGATGGCTGACACTGGGTACTGCTGGGGGAGCACAAGGCCCTGCTGGGAACTGTGCAACAACCAACAGCAGAACACCACTGACTGACATCCTGAAAGACAACTTGCACTCCCTGCAATGGAAGCACGTTCCATGGTGGGATATCTGGCTGGGTGGGAAGGAGGACTCACAGCACTGACCATAGTTACAAGCACCTCCACTCACACACCCCCTCAACACTAACTCCACATAACCCACCTGGGAGAATGCAATGCCTCACATCCTAACTGAAGATCCCACAAAGAACCACCACCCTGGGTTATGCTGTGTGAAGCACAGGGACACTCTTGGGACTTGTAGCCAAACAACTGCCAGGACAACACTCCCAGCCATCCTGTCAGCACAGGCACCCACCCCACAGGGAAGCAGAGTCAAAAGGAAGGAAGGATGGGCATGCTGGGAAGGGGGGTGGAGGCAACAGCATGATGGGAGTGGTAGTCACAGATCAACATCTCACACCCACATGGCCCAGCAAGTTAGCACTGAAGCATGCACACCTCACAGGGAGTCAAAAGCCACTTCAAAGATGTCTGACACTGGCCACAGCTGTGGGGAGCACAAGGCCCTGCTGGGATCTGGGCACCAACAAACAACAGGACCACACTGCCAGCCATCTTGCCATTGCTGTCACACTCACACACAGTGAAGTCCACTCAAAAGGAAGGAAGTATGGGCATGCTGGGAAGGGGGGTGTAGGCAATAGCAGGATGGGAGCGGTAGTCACAGATATTGGTCAGCCTCACAATTGGCCCATCAACACCACCCTGAACCATGCTCACATCACAGGGAGTGGAAAAGGACTCACAAGATGGATCACACTGGGTAGTGCTGGGGGGAGCACAAGGCCCTGCTGGGAACTGGGCACCAACAAACAACAGGACCACACTGTCAGCCATCTTGCCATTGCTGTCACACTCACACACAGTGAAGTCCACTCAAAAGGAAGGAAGTATGGGCATGCTGGGAAGGGGGGTGTAGGAAATAGCATGATGGGAGTTGTAGTCACAGATATTGCTCACCCTCACAATTGGCCCATCAACACCACTCTGAACCATGCTCACATCACAGGGAGTGGATAAGGACTCACAAGATGGCTCACACTGGGTACTGCTGGGGGGAGCACAAGGCCCTGCTGGGAACTGTGCAACAACCAACAGCAGAACACCACTGACTGACATCCTGAAAGACAACTTGCACTCCCTGCAATGGAAGCACGCTTCATGGTGGGATAACTGGGCTGGGGGGAGAAGGAGGCCCGGATGGCAAGCAAATACCACCAATGCTGGTCATGCACACACCTCAACATTCACATTGACATGCCACAGGTTGGCAGGACAATGTGCTACACCAATATCACTCTCTGACTGTCACAATTTAGGAGAATGCAATGTCCAGGCCCACATCCAGAGGTACAGTCACAACTGTCAGGTGTTTGAACAATTGATGCCAGTAGAAACATAACATACAATCTGTGTCTCTCCCCAAAACAGGTGATGATGGGGACACAGCAGCAGACAAGGAGGAGTCCCTGTCCCAGGCTCCGGGGAACACTGAGCTCACTGGTGTGGATCAGCCTCTGCACTCCTCGGATGGCGAAGAACCAGCTGGACCCTCCGGTGTGAGTCATCATGCAGCACCAGCAGGACCAACATCTGCACCCCCTGCACCCACCCCTCCAACAACTGCCAACACACAGGCCACCCCTGCCAACACGGACAGACCAAGGACCACAGATGACCACAGCGCAGGGACCCAGACCCAAACTGGAGCTGGTGACAACGAGCCCAGGAACAACACCCAAGTGGGCCCACGGTCACCTGTGCGTGCCACCGCAGGTCCTGCATGTGTCGCCAGGGGTGGTGGGAGGGGTGGTAGACATAGGTCGCTCTTTGCAGAGGGGTCTAGACTGCATGATGACCCACAACTGGCACGCATCGCGGATGCGTACCAGACTAGCACCGGAGAGGTCAGCCAGGTAGTGGGGATCCTCAAGGACATACAACAGCAGCAGGCTGCCCATCATGCCCGCTTGGACTCCCACATGTCCCGTGTCGAGACACACATGTCACGTGTCGAGACACACATGTCTGGCATGGAGTCCAAGTGGGACACATTGGAACAACTGACAGCGGTGCATAGGGACATACTGACATGCCTCCGCCAGATAAGCACCAACATGGCCTCACCTCCCTGTGTGCCCACAACATCTGCTGCTGAAACAACTGCAAATGCCACAGGGAGGGAGGAGGACTCTGGCAGAGAGTCCCCTGCACCGCCGCAGCCTGCACCTGAGGGTCCCCCCCAAGAAGAGGGGCCGTCCGAGGAGGCCAAACTGAGAGGCCGATGGCCATCTACATCCCCCAGGAAGCCAACACCTGTTCTGGAACTTTTCCTCTGTGTGCAAACTGCACGCCCTGTCGAAGCCAACCCAACTCTCCCACATGACATGGGGAGCTCTAGTTGGCCAAATTAATCAGATGACTGTGGACTTTACTCTGGACATTTCAGCTACCAAGACTTCCAAATCACATGGGAACTTTGGATTCCAATTTCTATGTACAGCACCCACCATCCTATGCACCATTCTCACACCTGTATGTAAATAAACTCACCAATACACCATATCTGCCTCTGTTGTGATTCCAACGTGCTCTCTGTCATGGAGATGGTGATCAGAAAAATGACACTGTGCATGCTAACTGCTACAGCAAGTCCAACACCGTCATGTCAGTCATGGCGACGTGACACATATGAGGGAGACACACCACTAGGGCCACACAATACATACACACCAGGGCCATCAGACTCATCACCTATACTGATGTTGCACTAAATACAGTGGAATGCACAGACACGCCACCTATTCACAGTCTGTCAACTAGACTACAGGTGCAGTAAGCAAATGTCAGTCAGATGTGTGACCACAGACAACGCACATCCCAAAGTGAAGCACAGGTTTATTACACATTTGCAACATGTTGTTTCCACTACAAATGCTAGCTAATCCAACCTGGCTGTGGCCACAAAGTCAAAAAGTGCAGAAGATAGAAAGTCCAGGGGTGTGTGGCAAATCACCTGTAGGGAAACGACTGCTTCCACCTTGGAAGTTGATTCATGGATTCGTGGGATCCAAGTTGATCAAACAACTCCGGCAGCACCCTGTGAAGGACAGACATGACACACAGTCAAAACCACTGAAGAAAAGCACAGAACGGCAATACTCATGTCTAATACATGTCACGAGATAACTACACAAAACCAAGTTAGCATGTCAACACTGTTGGGCAGTGCAGACCACCTGCAAGGACACATCGCTGCACGCATCCAGTCAAGTAGCACATGGCCACACTCAAACAGCAACAGAGCACCACACACACATATCATGCAAACTCAAATCATTGACATTACAACCCTCTGGAGACTCACATTCAGCTGAAGAAGTTGGTAATGAGCTGTGTGCGGACATCACCATCATCATCATCATCATCTTCACTGGCATCGTGACCTAGGCCAGGATCTTCCACAGGTGGCGGACGTTGGTCATCGTCATCCAGGATGAGAGGCAACTCCTTCCGCACTGCCAGGTTGTGTAGCATGCAGCAGACGATGACAATCTTGCACACCTTTGCTGGGGCATATGGGAGGGCCCCTCCTGTCTTGTCCAGGCAGCGGAAGCGGCTCTTCAGGAGACCAAAGGTCCGCTCAATCACCCTCCTCGTCCGACCATGTGCCTCATTGTAGCGCATCTGGGTTGGTGTCACAGGGTTCCTGAGGGGTGTCAGCAACCACAGCATGTTGGGGTATCCCGAGTCACCTACAGACAGACAATTGCACATTAGCCGATTTGAAAATGTGTGCGGAAAACAACATAGCAGAACACACACAATGGTACAAAGTCAGTACACACCAACAAGCCAGGCACGCTGGTTCGGCATCTGTGACATCATCCTCGGGATGCGACTACTCCTCATCACGTAGGCATCGTGTGCCGAACTGGGGAAACGGGCACACACATGTGTGATGGTCATATCTGCAAGACATACCACCAGAGCATTGATCGAATGGTAATGTTTACGGTTCCGGTATGCCTGCTCATGTGCCTGTGGTGGTATCAAAGCCACATGTGTCCCATCAATGGAGCCAATTACATGTGGCATCCTCCCCAGGGCATAGAAGTCACTCTTGACGTCAGTGAGTCATTGACGTGTTGGGAAATAGATGTACTGGTTCAGGTATATCAACATTGCCCCCAAAACATCGCGTAGCACACGGCTGAACATAGTCTGTGACATCCCACCGGCAGTCGCCACAGTGTGTTGAAAGGTACCGGTGGCAAAGAAGTGTAGGGCTGCCATCACCTTCACCTTGGGGGTCAGCGCTGTAGGATACGGACGCCCAGGCTGCAAATGTGGGTCCAACCGCACTGCCAAATCCTCAATCAGCTGCCTGGTGAAGCGGTACCGTCGGATGCTGTCACGTTCCACCATCGTTGCCAGGTCTGGGAATGGTCGATGGACAGCAGGAGCCCTGCAGTGCATAGGTGAAGAAAGCAAGATTGTCAGTCACCCCAACTATGTGGCGTTCACCATACTCAATTTCACATGATACATCATTAACAAACACAAGTACTTGATGTGTGTGTTGTTCTGTTTGGACATATATGGCACCTACATGGACATCATCTAACATCTCTGTTCAACAAGTGTTGACAACAGGTTCCAGGGTGTGCTATGGGAAACCATTAGGCTGTGTCACAGTACCCATTTACTGCTCTCACGTTCCACACACATACCACAGTGACATGTCTGGACAGATGCTCCACAGGCATCACAGCTCATTGACAGGTACATTCCCAGGGACCCTGTCTTGCCACATGGACACTGGCATGACATTGCGTATCATGTACACATCAGAAAAACTAACATGACACCCACAGGTAGTGGCCCCTGTAGCCTCTGCAGGACAGACATGGACGTCTGTGACACACACACACACAACATCAAAGTTCATGCACAAACCACGTGGATGTGGAGACTGTCTCCCATTGTGCACATGGAGTCAGAGACATGTGAAACACAACATGCACACAGACTGCGGAGGGACATCACTATTGTGGCAATGGGCCACCCTGTGACGTACATGCCTTCCCACATGTGAGCCTGGGGGTATGTGACATGTCATACACATACACAACCTGGAAATGTGACCATGACACATGCTCATAAATGAAAAGTTGCACACCACAGTGGTCAGGTGCACAACACACAAAGGACCCTGTCCCCATGAACACGTGCACAGCCTGGGTGTGTCTGCCCCCAAATGCCACCCCAAAAACCACATGTTCACCCCATACACAGATAAGGTTATGCTGCCACACATGCCTTAGATACAGTGTGGACTGGGTGTGGTGTTGTAGGTGTGCCCCTGAGTCCCTGGAAAGTATATGTGGCTGGCATAGGTTCACCAGTGACCAGCATGGTGACATATGCGTGTGACCTGTCCAGGGACGCGTTGAACAGCAATGGACCGATCGGTGTGCCCGGCCGGCGCATTGCATTGTATGTGTGCGGGTACGCGTTGTATCCCGGGTACGCGTTGTACAGCAATGGACCGATCGGTGTGCCCGGCCGGCCCATTGCATTGTAAGTGTGCGGGTACGCGTTGTATCCCGGGTACGCGTTGTACAGCAATGGACCGATCGGTTGCCCGGCCGGCCCATTGCATTGTATGTGTGCGGGTACGCGTTGTATCCTGGGTACGCGTTGAACAGCAATGGACCGATCGGTGTGCCCGGCCGGCCCATTGCATATGATGTGTGCGGGTACGCGTTGTATCCCGGGTACGCGTTGTACAGCAAAGGACCGATCGGTGTGCCCGGCCGGCCCATTGCATTGTGTGTGCGGGTACGCGTTGTATCCCGGGTACGCGTTGTACAGCAATGGACCGATCGGTGTGCCAGGCCGGCCCATTGCATTGTATGTGTGCGGGTACGCGTTGTATCCCGGGTACGCGTTGAACAGCAATGGACCGATCGGTGTGCCCGGCCGGCCCATTGCATATGATGTGTGCGGGTACGCGTTGTATCCCGGGTACGCGTTGTACAGCAAAGGACCGATCGGTGTGCCCGGCCGGCCCATTGCATTGTATGTGTGCGGGTACGCGTTGTACCCCGGGTACGCGTTGTACAGCAATGGACCGATCGGTGTGCCCGGCCGGCCCATTGCATTGTATGTGTGCGGGTACGCGTTGTATCCCGGGTACGCGTTGTACAGCAATGGACCGATCGGTGTGCCCGGCCGGCCCATTGCATTGTATGTGTGCGGGTACGCGTTGTATCCCGGGTACGAGTTGAACAGCAATGGACCGATCGGTGTGCCCGGCCGGCCCATTGCATATGATGTGTGCGGGTACGCGTTGTATCCCGAAATACGCATTGTACAGCAGTGGACAGAACGGTGCGCACACATTGGCTGGGGCCTGGCATGGCAACGGACGCGTTTTCGAAGCTCCAACGAGTCTGATGCAGTGAATTCAGTTGGCCAGCCACAACAATGTTGCAAAATCATGGGTGTCTTGAAGTTGAAGATTTGAAGGATGCTTTGGGCGTGTATTAGTGCTGCTATTCCATGGATTGGTCAGATTCAGAAGATGCAAACGACTTGGACCTATCACTTTGGACACATGGGACAGTATCTGCCTCTGCAGCATACATATAATGCTGGCTGTTCCCCTGAGAGCTCACTTGCCTGCACTACATGCTCCAGGACGACATCTGCCACCAACACTGCTGCTGTTTATACATCCTCTGGCTCCTGCAATGGCACGTACTGTGGAGAGAGCCCCAGCCTTCAGCCTTGAGGAGAACCAGGCCCTGCTGGACAGCCTCATTCCACAGTACAGCAAGCTGTATGGGAAACCAGGGGAGCAGGTGAGTGTGCTGTCCACTGCCTCACTAATTGTGCATGTTGTCTGACTAGCAGGGCTTTCAGTGTGCACACCACTGGCTAGCATGCCCACTGAGTAGTTGTCACACCCCAAAGTGTGTAGTTACATGCACTGAACTGGTACAGTGCAGTAACAGTGCATTCCAACTAGGTTTACTTCCCATGCAATGATACCATGTAGTGACTGCTGGCAAACTGTTCATAGCCATTGTTGGACTGCCTGTGTACATCATATGCCCCTGTGATTGAGACATGTATATCCAACTGTGTGATGCACGTATATGTTGCATGTGTAGTAATGGCCTTTTCACTTTGTCATCCTCACAGGTTGATGCCCACCAGAAGCAGGAAATTTGGCTGACCATCGCCCGGAAAGTAAGATCCGTGGGGGTCTACAGGCGCAGGATCCGCAACTGCCAGAAGAGGTGGCAGGACCTTCGTGGCTGGACCCGGAGGATCGCAAGGGTCCAGCTGAAGCTGTCGCCTCCTCGCAGGAGGGGCGGACACCGGACCCTGACCCCCCACATGCTCCGGATCCTGGCGGTGGTCTTCCCTGACCTGGATGGGCAGCTGAAGGACAGACAGCAGCAAGGAGGGGGTGAGTCCATGACTGCACTGTGCACTTTGTCTGACATGCTATGTGCCCTCCTCTGGCCTGGTTAAACTTCCACAGTACATCAGTCATGTGGTCCAGGACCCATGTCCCACATTTGTGACATGCCCAGTTCTCCTCTGATACGCATATGTGTGGCCCTTATAGTCGGGAAATTGTGTCATTTGGGGACTGTGTCATTGCATTTTGCTTTGCTCAAGGTGGGGGACAGCATTTGTTCCCGTGACTATGTTGTGCGATTAATGGGTGGCTCAATTGCTTACACAATGCCTAAGTTCTGACATGTAATCTGGGTGTAACTTTGATATGTGGTCCGCTTGCTGCTCTGACTCACCACCTGTCCCTGGGGAATTTGGCACACACCCATGCTGCTGGTGGGAACAATGTTTGGGCCTCAGGAGTATGTGTATCCAGTGTCTCACACATGCTTAGCCACCTGCCTACTGTCCAGGACTCATCCCTCTTACAGGTGGAGCTGGACAGTCATGCCTACTCCAGGGCATGCAATACACTCTGTACTCCCACTCCCGTGTATCATCTGGCATGTTGTGATCAGTGAAATGTACCCTCAGGTGTCTGACTCTGTCTCATTGTGCTGTGTCTTCGTTGTCAGGACTACTGGTATGTTTATCGGTTAGGGCTCAGCATGCCATCTGAGATGTGACCATGATAGACGATACTTCTGTGACTTATAGGTGTCTGATCACTTGACTGTGCACACAGGTGTTTGCAACTGTGACTTTCAGGCAGCTGTATTGTCATTCACAGCACCCTGTGAGGTGCTCATGTTCAGAGAGTTGTGTTTCATGTCCCCCATATGTCCAGTTGGTATGACGTGGACAAATAGTAGTACAGATGATGTGGTATTTGGGGGATGGACATGTGCACTTGCATTCCCCATGCCCTCGGATTGTGACACAGTGCAGACTGTTGTTGGCTGGCTGCCATGGCCATGTGACTTGAGACAGTAATGTATGACTTTGCACGCATTCCTGTGTCATGGCATTAAACTTCCTGAGACTGATCCTGCAGGGGAGTGACCTGTGCAACATGCACCCCATTGTGGCATTGACTATCCGGACATGGGTGCATCATGGTGGCTGGTGCTGGTATGCATCACATGCATTTCTATTTAGACTCTGGCCATCCCTTTATCCGGACACCTGCACTGACTCAGTGGCAAGAGATGTGATGTGTGCATGTTCACATACTTCACCGTGTTCCCTGCAATGTCCAACAACTGTGTAGGTGGTGCATGTGTCCGCACTGGGGTCTTACCATCAGACAGGCACCAGACAGATGGGTGCAAGGGCAGGAGGGGTGTGAGTCCCATGTTTGACCATCAGACTGACAATTGGCTTCCCCGAATCTGTGTGGGGACTTTAGGCAATGTTCAACTAAGGATGCCAGGGCTTGCTCTGTAATGTGCTGTACTTACTGTGGTGTGTGCGGTCAGTGCAGGTGACTGATGTTTGTCTGTTTCCCTAATTGTTTGCAGATACATCCACGGCCACAGGAGGGGACAGCTCCACGGACCAGGAGGAGCAGCGGAGCCAGACTGGGTCAGCATCGGACCGAGTGGTCAGAGGGACCCAGTGGCATGGAGGGCGAGGGGAGCCACACCGAGGAGTCCTCAGCACCATCCACCTCAGCTGAGGACCACAGCAGCTCGGAGGATGACTCCCTTGTGGAGGCGGGTCTCAGCAGCCACCAAAGGCCAGCTAGTCTGTCTGGCCCCGCCACCACCACCACCACCGCCCTCCCATTGGCTCCCATTCCTGAGGTCCGTGGAGGCTCCCGTACTCGGGAGCGTGTCTCCTTCGTGCCAGGCACCGCACCCCTGCCCCTGTGTCCCCTGCTGCCCTGAGTGAGGAGTCTGTGTACCTCCTTCGGCAGCTCCATGTAGGGCAGACAGCAATGCTCTCCATGCACACACCACTCTGTTGACACAGCTGGTGTCGTTCATGGAGGGCATCTCGACGGGTATGTCTGCCCTACAGAGGAGCAATAAGTCCATGGACTCCTCCCTGACGGCAGCAGTGTCCCTCCTCCAACAGTCCCTCACCCCTCCCACCTCTGCCCCATCCACACTTCCTGCCCCGCTACCTGTCCAAAGCACATGCACACCTGCACAGTCACGCACACAGACAGACACACCCAAGAGAAAGGCAAGACGTGCACACAAGCATCCTCAGGGGACTGATACCACAGACACAGGGGATGGGGAACACACACACACACAGGCAACCGCAGTCACTCCGCAATCCTCAAGATTCTCTCCCTCCAAGACCCCTTCCCTTGCCTCACCTGCAACCCCACCTGATCAGCAGCTCTTCCTCAGTGACCTCGGCCTCTTCCCCTCCAATCCCGCTGATCCAGCATACCGGGGGAAGAGGAAGTCCACCCACACAGAGGGGAGTGCCCCTCGCCCCCGGACACCCTCCCCCAGGCGCAGGCAGAGTGAGCCCCCCACCCGCAAGTCCCCCGGTCCCGGAAGAGCAAGACCCCGCCACCGCCCTGCAAGTCCATCACCCAGTCTCTCACCTCCATCCCCCAGGCCACCACTCCACAGGTTCCACCGCCACACCCTGCCCCAGGTTCCCCCACACACCGATACCGCATCCCCAAACTGCTTAGGCCCTCCCCCCCGCCACTTGCTCTTCCACCCCCAAACCAGACGCTCTGCCTGTTTGTGCCACTGGTGTGGAGACCGTGTCCCCCCTCTGTCCTGCCCAGCTCTTCTGCCCCCCTTCCACTACCTTGGAGTCATGCACTGCGGTGGAGTCCACAACCACCCCGTCTGACTCGGGCACTGCATTGGGGACCCAGTCCACTGCATCTGACCAGCCCACTGCAGTGGTTGCAGCACCAACACCATCTGACTTGAGCCCTGCGGTGGTGCCAGCCCCCCTGAGTCAGACACCTCCACTGCAGTTGCCGGTGACACTCCTGCACCCACCTCCCCTTCACTGCCTCCTTCTGGCATCCCCTGATCCTGTCCCTGCGGTGCCTGGCCTGCCCCTCGTATGCCCCTCCAAGGGGGATGTCCCCTGTCCGTACCTGTGCAGGCAAGCAATTGTTGACAAGTTGTCACACATCACGCTGTTGGGACTGTATATTTGGACTGGCCATTGGCCTTAGTTTATTTTGGACTTTTGATTTGAGTTGCACACTTGCTGAATAAAGCCTCTTTTTGTTTACTTGTGGTTAATCTTTGGAGGTACATGATGTAGATGTTTGGAATCATGCATTTGCTGTTGTAATAGTGTTCAGATCAGGTAAATGAAGTTTTGCTGTGATGGGCTCCATGTGGTCCATGGGATATGTGTCCTAATCTAGTCTGGATCTATAGCATCCTTTGCTGCAGTCTGAGGGTGTAATGTTCAGCATTTGACACAGGGATGTACGTTTAGCATTTGTAGATTACCATCTTTGTCCTACACTGATGCACATCTGGTGGGCTTACCACTGTCCAATGTTCCTAGTACCCTGACTGTGTGCCCGTCTCCAATGGACATGCAGTTTAGCACATCAAATTTGGAGGACTCATCTGTGTACACAGTGCAAGTTGCTTGACACGTGTCTTGGGTGTATGCAGATGACTGACGTGACACTCCCGTGCCCAGGCTGATATGAGCAGAGCCTTCAGTGTGTTGTAGTTGTTGACTCACTGACCGAGTGTTCTGCTGACATGTTTGAGTCGTGCACAGACAAGGTTTGGCACAGCTGACCTTCCACAGGAGTGGAGTGCCCTCATGGCAGTGCGTGATTCCGTGATATAGGCTGTGCCCGTGTTGTGTGTTGTGTAGGCATGTCTGTGCGTGTTCCCTTCTCCTTTTCCTACACAGGCTGTGTCCCTACGGATGATCCTGTTTGTGATGCTTGCTGAGTTGTTCTGTGTTCATCCAGCATCTTGGACCTGGTTTCTCCGGGATGTGGGTGCATGGCAAACTAATGTTCATGAGGTTGTCATCCCTAGTTGTCTTTGTTGTCAGGGCTGGGGATGTGGGCAAACGCAGATGGGACACAGTCAGGATTCCTCTTGGCACTTGTTGGTTACACAAGTAATGTGATTTTCTGTTTGTGTATGCTTTCAGTGATTGTGACACGTTGTGTGTGTGACTGCTGCCACTCCTCAGGGTCAGAGCTGCAATGTTGGAAGTTGTCTATGTGTGTCCTTTGTGGGTCAGCTTGGCTTCTTCATTGGTGTGTGACTATGGCCAGGATCCCATTGTTTGGGGTGGATTTCGCGTCATGCCCATGTACGGCATACTGTGCAGTGTGTCAGACATTCACAAGTCTTGTTGACTGGCCATGTGTGATGGGTTTCTGCACCTTATTTCCCCCCACCACCCCTGGGATTGGCATGGGTGCATGTGCAATGTCAGCAGTCCATGTGAGCTTCACTGCTGCACATTGGTGGAGATCAAGGTGTGTGGCGTTGAGTGTGTGCAAATGTGAGTTTTTGCACGGCTGGGGCACTACCTCCATATTGTCCTTGGCTGGCAGGCCATGCTGATTGCTTTGTGGTTGTATAGGTGTGATGGTAGTTTGTTGCTCAGGACACATGGCTGTGGTTCACAGTGTGGATGACATCTACCTTTGTCATCACAGTGTGATTGTCATGCATGCTAGTGTCACCACAATGTGGGGTCCCTGGGGGGAGTGATGTGGTGGTTCTGTCTCTTGCTGTGTTTGTTGCTGTTCCTACAAGCTTGTGTGACATGTGTAATTTGGGCTCCCTCTCATCTCACAATGCCTGTTTGCCCACATAGGGGAATCCAATCCATGAGTTACTTCTGTATGTGACTGTGTTGAGATCTGTGTATTAGTGAATCTGGCCTCCTCATGTGTTGTGTGTTTGCCTGGGGACACTGGCACAAACCCCCCTCACCTGTTGTGTTTGATATGCAGTGTGAGTCTGCCTGTTTGTGTTTGTGCATTTGCACCACTGCATTGGCATATCTTTAGTTTGCCATTGGCTGTATGTTGTTTGTTGGCTTTACCCTGCTGGCCCTGGGACTGCTAGGTCATCAGTCAGCACATTGATCATGGTTAGTGAGTCCCATTGCTGCCATGGTATGGTATTTGTTCACCTGACATCTACAGTCTCCACAGGATATCTACATTTGTGTGTCCATTGGTGCAGATATGTGGGTCTGCATTATGATGCTCACTTCTGTCATTGTGTTATTTGTGAATGTAGACAATGTGGGCCCCCATGGCTGATGTTTGTGTGCACATGGCCAGAACGATGTGTCATTGGCACTGCACTGCTTGCCTCACACAATCTATGTT
The DNA here is from genome assembly GCA_963921515.1 of Calotriton arnoldi. NCBI lineage: Eukaryota > Metazoa > Chordata > Amphibia > Caudata > Salamandridae > Calotriton > Calotriton arnoldi. The sequence continues at coordinate 571,194 of CAWUFW010002610.1, forward strand.
GCTATGGGACACAAGCACTACAATGCCATTGTAGTGTTTGGTGTTGTGTGGCCAGGAATAATCCCTGCAGTTTTGTTTTTGCAGCTTTTACCAGGACTACACTTACCTTTTGGGCACTGTGGTGATGGGGCTTTGGGCCCCATTGCCACACTGTTCAAAATGCGCTTCAGCTATGGAGCACACACTTACCTTTTGGGCACTGTGGTGATGGGGCTTTGGGCCCCATTGCCACACTGTTCAAAATGCGCTTCAGCTATGGAGCACACACTTACCTTTTGGGCACTGTGGTGATGGGGCTTTGGGCCCCATTGCCACACTGTTCAAAATGCGCTTCAGCTATGGAGCACACACTTACCTTTTGGGCACTGTGGTGATGGAGCTTTGGGCCCCATTGCCACACTGTTCAAAATGTGCTTCAGCTATGGAGCACACACTTACCTTTTGGGCACTGTGGTGATGGGGCTTTGGGCCACATTGCCACAGTGGTCATGGTCTGCTTGCATTGTGTAGGCCACACACACAATTATGTGTGACAGATGTGTTAGGGGGTCACATTGTATGTTCAATGTCATGTTCAGTGTTGTATGCATTTGACACAGACCACACACACTTGTCATGGTGTTGGGGGTGGGATGTAATTTACAGACAGTCCTTATGTGGGAGTATGCTAGTTGTGTCATGCATTACCCATCCTATGAGTAGGGGTGGTTGTAGTGGCAGGCATCCAGCCCCCCATGAGTGGGGATGGTAGTAGTGGTAGGCATCCAGCCCCCCATGAGTGGGGATGGTAGTAGTGGTAGGCATCCATCCCCCTATGGGTGGGGATGGTAGTAGTGGTAGGCATCCAGCCCCCCATGAGTGGGGATGGTAGTAGTGGTAGGCATCCATCCCCCTATGGGTGGGGATGGTAGTAGTGGTAGGCATCCAGCCCCCCATGAGTGGGGATGGTAGTAGTGGTAGGCATCCAGCCCCCATGAGTGGGGATGGTAGTAGTGGTAGGCATCCAGCCCCCCATGAGTGGGGATGGTAGTGGGGGTAGGCATCCAGCCCCCATGAGTGGGGATGGTAGTAGTGGTAGGCATCCAGCCCCCCATGAGTGGGGATGGTAGTAGTGACAGCCATCCAGCCCACCCTGAGTAGGGGTGGTGTTAGTGGTAGGCATCCATCCCCTATGGGTGGGGATGGTAGTAGTGGTAGGCATCAAGCCCCCATGAGTGGGGATGGTAGTGGTGGTAGGCATCCAGCCCCCCATGAGTGGGGATGGTAGTAGTGGTAGGCCTCCAGCCCCCCATGAGTGGGGATGGTAGTAGTGACAGCCATCCAGCCCACCCTGAGTAGGGGTGGTGTTAGTGGTAGGCATCCATCCCCCTATGGGTGGGGATGGTAGTAGTGGTAGGCATCCAGCCCCCATGAGTGGGGATGGTAGTGGTGGTAGGCATCCAGCCCCCATGAGTGGGGATGGTAGTAGTGACAGCCATCCAGCCCACCCTGAGTAGGGGTGGTGTTAGTGGTAGGCATCCATCCCCCTATGGGTGGGGATGGCAGTAGTGGCAGGCATCCAGCCCACCCTGAGTAGGGGTGGTGTTAGTGGTAGGCATCCATCCCCCTACGGGTGGGGATGGTAGTAGTGGTAGGCATCCAGCCCCCCATGAGTGGGGATGGTAGTAGTGGTGGGCATCCAGCCACCCATGAGTGGGGATGGTAGTAGTGGTAGGCATCCAGCCCACCCTGAGTAGGGGTGGTGTTAGTGGTAGGCATCCATCCCCCTATGGGTGGGGATGGTAGTAGTGGTAGGCATCAAGCCCCCCATGAGTGGGGATGGTAGTAGTGGTAGGCATCCAGCCCCCCATGAGTGGGGATGGTAGTAGTGTCAGGCATCCATCCCCCTATGGGTGTGTATGGCATTGGTGTTGGCCATCCCACCCCTATGGTTCTGCTGTTGCTTGTGTACGTCATTTGTGCATCCCTATGTGTGTGTGACATATTTCGGGTACGTGTCGTTTGTTTGTGTTGTGGGTGTTTGACTTACTGTCTGCGCCGTACGCGTCCGTACCGGTCCCGGTAATAGATGTAGAGTATTGGTAGGACCTGCGCGATGGGATTCATGGTTGGGTCGTCTCGTTCGGGTTTCTCGTGGCTTCGACTCGTACTCGTCGCTGGCTTGTTCGTCTCGTCGCCGTGGTTCGTCTTGTGGCGCGAATCGGAGCTTATGTGCAGCTCTCCCGGATGCTCATACGTGCCGGACGTAGCGACGAGTTCGGCGCGTACGGAAGACGCATCGTACTAGTCCGGCCGGAAGGTGCAGTGTATTTGGTTCCGTGCGACTCGATTCGGCGTTTACTGATTTGGCTCGGGCGGGGAACAGGAGCTAGAATGGGTAAGTACGGCTCGCTCGGAATCTGGGCTGTTATGCGCATCGTACTTGTTCGTTCGGTAGAGTGTTCGAGTCGGTCGGAAAACACGCGTTCGGCTGGTATTTTTTCCAGACGAATACTGTTAGGTGCGCTTCTGGCCGACATCGGAATCGACCACTGAGTGTTTGAGGACATTGATCGCTCAGCCACATACCCAGTCTGATCTTGATGTATTTGTTGTTGTGCTACTCGAATGATACGGCTTGCCCAGATCTTCGCAAGCAATTTATAGTCTGTATTTAGCAGATTGATCAGTCTGTAAGACTGCAGCGATTTTGGATCCTTGTCCTTTTTAAGAAATTATGCTATAATAGCTTCTTGAAAAGATGAGGGGATCTTGCCCCCGTCTTTAATCAAATTAAATAAACCAACTAAAAATGGAACAATTTCACTAGAAAATGTTTTGAAAAATTCAGTAGGTAGCCCATCATTTATCCAGGCTTTTGCATTGGGCATTCATTTTAGTGCTTGTTTGATCTCCAAATTATATTTATTTGAATTTGATTCAGACAGGAGGGGGAGAGTCAATGAAGCATAATACTGATTAATAATGCTCCTGGATACCGTATATTGGGTCTGATAAATATCAGAGTAATGTTGAAGGAAAGGTTTTTGGATTTCTTCCTGATCGGTAACCCTCTTGCCTGTAATTAGATGTTCTAAAGAAATGACCAGTTCTTTCTCTTTCTTTAGTTTAGTTGACCAGGCAAGAAACTTGCTGATGTGTTGATTCTCCTCATATTGTTTTTGTTGATAACTATTCAACTTTTTGATTTCTTCTAGAATGAAACAATCTCTGAGATTTTGCTTAGCAGTGGCTACTGAGCCCGGCTCCATCTTGGACCCATCATTTTGTTCCCTAATTCTAATTGCATTATCTAGGGCCACCTGCAGGCTGGCTATCTGTTGGATGCGTTCCTTATTTTTTCTGGATTTGAAAGCTATAACCCTCCCTCTTAAAGTTGCTTTGAAGGCCTCCCAGATGGAAAATAATGGGGCTGTATTGCAATTAAGGGAGAAAAACTCGAGAATAAACAGCTTCATCTCCTCCACCCAATGTGGATCGGAAAGCAGAGATCTATCGAATTGTCATCTGGATCTATCCGTTTCTTTTGGTCCAATTTCGATTTCTAAGGAGATTAAAGAATGTACTGATAATGCATTGGAAAGGATGTCTGTTCAGTCCCTGTTTAATGACTTAGATATTTTAAAAAAATATATATTTGTGATGTAGTTTTAAATCTGTATGAAAAACATGTTATAGCGTCTGCCTTCTGGATAGTCCTCTCTCCAGGGGTTGATTAGCAGGAAGCTCGATTTTAATGCTTCTAGAACCTTTTTTGGTTTTGGGGTTAGGCTGCTTTTTATTCTTGTTGGAGGTGTCTTTGACTATCTGTTGTATAAAATTAAAATCGCCTCCACAAATCGAGTGGACCAGAAGCTCCCAAGGCGAGATCATAAATCCTTGTAAGAGCGTCTGTTTCATCGCTTATGGGACCATAATAATTTCTAAGATTTATATTTTGTCCATTCATTATTGCTTTGACCCAGAGCCACCTACCATATGGATCACAAATCACTTCCTTAACCTCCATTCAACGCTGTTGCTCAAAAATATGGCAACTCCCCTTACTGCTGAGGTGGCCGATGAAAAGAATGCATATGAATACTTTCGTGGAATTCTCAACTTGGGTGTATTACTCATTAAGTGAGTCTCTTGTAAATAAATACCGGCAGGTGTAAAGGAAGCTAGCCAGCTCATCAAACTACCATATTTTTGCTTATTGGCTAGCCCATTAATGTTATACGAGAGGAACCAAATTCTACTTTTTAGTGGTGAAGACATGTTAAAACTTTTTTTTTTGACCTGCTCTTAGTCACCCTTCTACTGATACTTATGTTATGTACCATAGAATGTGGTAATTGTTGTCCGTCCTCATTGGATCTGCTCATTTTTCCTACTGAAAAGTGCTCCCCACCCCACCCTGGCTGCCCCCCCTTGAAAACCCCAGCGCACCCCAAAACGACTCCAAACAGGGAGGGGAGACCCCGTCTTGCTCCCTTCCCTATGATGATGAAACTAATGTGCCTTCGTATGGCACTTAGGTCGTCACTTCGGTGGTGACCCCCAAAAACTAGATCTATAAAGAAAACACAGAGTTTACTGTCTATTCATCCTCATTATAGCCAGGTCCCTCCAGTTTCTGTCTTACTTTTTTTTCTGCTGCAAGATTTCTTTTGCCTGCTGCACCAAGGGCCTGATTCAGAGAACTAACTTACGCCAAAATCCTAAACTTACAACAATTTTGGTATTCACAGAATGAACTTACACATTTGGGTATTCACATAATGAACTTACAACAATTTTGGTATTCACAGAATGAACTTACACATTTGGGTATTCACATAATGAACTTACAACAATTTTGGTATTCACAGAATGAACTTACACATTTGGGTATTCACAGAATGAACTTACACCAATTTTGGTATTCACAGAATGAACTTACACATTTGGGTATTCACAGAATGAACTTACACATTTGGGTATTCACAGAATGAACTTACTCATCCTAACCTTATGTCCGCACTCGGGCCGGAATTTCTGGCCCAGTGGCGGACATAAAGTTAGGATGAGTAAGTTCATTCTGTGAATACCAAAATTGTTGTAAGTTCATTCTGTGAATACCCAAATGTGTAAGTTCATTCTGTGAATACCAAAATTGTTGTAAGTTCATTCTGTGAATACCCAAATGTGTAAGTTCATTCTGTGAATACCAAAATTGTTGTAAGTTCATTCTGTGAATACCCAAATGTGTAAGTTCATTCTGTGAATACCCAAATGTGTAAGTTCATTCTGTGAATACCCAAATGTGTAAGTTCATTCTGTGAATACCAAACTTGTTGTAAGTTTAGGATTTTGACGTAAGTTAGTTCTGTGAATCAGGCCCCAAGTGTATAATCTGAAACTGTCCTTTGACGAGTATTTTCAGTTTTGACTGTTGGACTATGGATGCCTGAAATCCTTGATTCTTAAATTCATTCAGCATTGTTTTAAATTCCCTATGACGCCTTGCGGCTGCAGCTGACATTTCGGAAAAGATGTTGAACCGAAACTTGTCTTCTGTTTGGAAGCCCTTTAGCTTGATGGCTGCTGCTAATATTGACTACTCTATACGATAATCGCCAAAATTCACAAGAAACGTGCGTGAATATTTTGCATGTGCCTGCGGATGAAACGGGACACAATGAGCTCTCATTATCGAGTAGCAGTACCTGTTGAACTGCTTCCCTGGGATCACATACTTTTGAATGAGATCTGAAATATATTCGATTGGATCTTGCCCAGTTTCCTACCCCTCCGGGATGCCCACAAAATGTAGATTTGACCTATTTTCAAACTCTTTGAGCTTATCTGTGTTTCCTCGAGCTCTCTGTTATATTTAGATTGAAAATGATCACATTTTTTCTGGTCATCCTCAAGATCAGAGATACGCTGCTCTAAGGGCTAGTCTTTGATTTAGCTGAAGAATATTTTTATTGATCCTCTATAGCTGGCTCTTAACTTCTGTGTGAGCTTTTTCCTCGGCATTTCTTAATTGTCTTATTTCCTGCAAAGTTTCGCTCAATGTACCTTGTAATTGAGGATTTTGCAACACTTCCTCTATTAACAATTCTTTATTTATCTCAGGCTTAGACTGCAACGTTCCTTTATCTTTTGGGATTGTTTTGGAGATTACCTTTTTACTTGTAGACTGTTCTTTGGAAATATTCTGGACTCTAATCTCTGTAATGAAGGAATTATCTTCCACAGTCGATGAGCTAGCTGATGGGATGAATTCTACTGGCTGTTGAGTAACTTGGACCATCGCCGGAGGGCCCGGCACTCCCTGTACTGTTGACTTTGCACCCTTCAGCCCAAACAGGGGATACAAGGGTTTAGACCCAAAACTGTTGGCTTGTAAATTGCTGATGCTTCAGAAGGCTGTGTATTGCATTGAGTTTGAGCTACTACCTCCTCCAATGACCGTCTTTTCTGAGCTCCTTTACTTAGGAGCTCATTGTCTTGGCTTGGCGAGCAGATTGCTTCTCCCAAATCAGGAGCGACCAATAATCCATTACGAGAATCACTCAAGTTAAAACTTTCATTGCTCTTCCCAGAGTTTTTCTCATGAATCTCTGGGATCAATGGGCTCAGCGATTCGATCCGTTTTTTACCACCCTGTGTTTTTTTAATCGCTTTGTTTGTTTTTATATTCTTAGCAGGTATGCAGGTTTTTACAGTCCCATCTCGAACAGTCAACTGCTTTATGATTCCTGCTTGCGATCAGGACTGGCAAAGGCTATTTTCCCCTTTCTCCCCCCCCTTTTTTTTCCTTTTCCCCTTCTCTTACTTATAGAACGCTCGTGTTGAAGTCTAGAAGCGCTGAAGGTGGATGGCGGGGGGCAGGAATGTGAGCCAAGTGGCAACAAGCCGCTCCCGACACCTAGGAGGGCTACCTCCGCTTCCACTCTGACCCGGCACCCCGACTGGAGGCGTAAGGCACTCCCAAGCCAGCTCTTAACAGTTCCCCCCCAAAAGAAATTCGACCAAGGGAGAGCCCAAAAAAAAAAAGGCTTCCGCACACAGAGCTTTCAAGCAGGAAGCTGGTTTTACCCCTGGCTTACTACAGCTTACTCCATGACCCGGCTTCCAGCAGTCTGAGTAAGCTCCATCGGAATGTGGTCTCCACAACAACTGCTTCCTCCTCTCCTCTCCTCTCCTCGAAGTAGTAGTACTCTGTGAGACCTAAAAAGGCCGCAGAGCATCATGATCAGTTGGCACACTGGTATCGTTCATAGCCTCAACCAGTGAGAACTTGGGTTTGATTTCCGAATCAGTGATGGTATGACCGAAGTAATCTAACTCCTTGGTAGCAAACTTGCATTTGTCCTTCCTGATAGTCATACCGCTTTGTGTGAGAACGGATGAAACCTTATCCAGGATACAATTATGTTGTTCAAAGGTTGTTCAACTGTTTCACCAAAGACAAGAATATCGTCCTGATATGCTTGTACCCCTTTGAGATCGGCAAACAGGACAGCCATTAGCTTCTGAAAGATGCTGGCGGCTGATGCCATCCCAAACAGTAGCCTCAAATATTTATTGGCACCAAATGGATGATCTCAAATCACTAATGGAAATCCATCTAGCACTACCCAGGTTGGCCAGCATTTCATGTATTTTGGGTAGTGGGTGACAGTCAATCAAAATATTGCCATTCAACGTGCGCTAGTCTGCACACAACCTAATTTCGCCTGACTTATTGTGTGTACCGACAATAGGTTCTGGCAGGAGCTCCCTGTCCTGTCTGGTATGTCGGCACCCTCAGGGGTCCCTGCTTGCTCACATTTATGTCCACTAACTTGTTTGGTTTTTTCCTTTTCTTGCCACTGCCAATGTTTGTTTCTTTTTATTGTGTTTGTTGGTGCCAGTGCTTGTTTTGCCAATGCTTGTTCTTTTTGGGTGCTAGCAATAGTGTCACATTATTGGACATGTGCACCTGCCATGCTTATGGGTGTGGCTGAGGCACCTGGTATGCTTATGGGCGTGGTTAGCCATGTGTGGTTAACTGCCACTGAACTGCCTATAAAAGCCCAAGCCTCGCACCTGTCAGTGCTTGGCTTAATCTCCTGGTTCCCGCTTCAGCTGGAGACTGCTTCTATCACTGCTTCAGTATTTCCTCTTTTACCATTGGACAGAAGCACGCGCCGGTCCAGGACTGCAGCAAGCATCGGACAGCTAAGTGCAGGGCGCTTCAAGGCCGCGTGTGAAGTGAAAGGCTGTGTGACTTTGACATTTTCTGTTGGTATCGGAAGGCTCGTCTTTGCATATTTGCCATCTGAATTGGCCATCTGGTATTTGGCACAAGTGACTTTTGATTCAAGACTGGCATTTACATATTTGTATCACGCTTAGCGCTTGGAGTCATTTTATGTTTGAACTCATTTCATAGTTGTATTCAGCCAAGCAATTGGGGTCATTTTATATTAGAACTGATTTCCAACTTCTGAGAGTTTTGTTTCTACACTATTTGCATAGATCTTTGATATTAAGATGAATATTGTGAACTTGATACCGCGCCTTGCGCATGGAAGCATCCTGTTACCTGTCTGATCATCATATTGTATGGACACTGACTTATGTAGCCCTTTGGGCCTGTTCCTAGATGTGAATATTTGTTTATGGGTGTTTTGTGCAAAGGAAACGACTTTTCTAGGTGCCATTCGTTTACCCAGCTGTTGATGACACATAATCATAGCCAGTGACTCCTTTTTGGCAGCATTGTTCTTAGAGAACTATTATTTGAATTGTATTCTCCTGCAAACTACAGACAAAGGCTAAGAGAGTATCTCAGCTCCTCTTGAGACCCAGGTGATTAATATAACTCGCTTATAATGAATGTTCTGTGTTGAGTGCGCCTGGGTGGCCCAAAAGTGTCTCTGTACTCATCTGTTGCCTTTCTTATTTTATAGAGAAATGCAAGTCCTCAAAAAGGCGACCCTACTCTGCAAACATATCCCCTCGAGGGTGCCGGACTGGACCAGGCTTTGTGGAGTAGCAGTGTTCTCTCTCTTTTTCTCGTTCCATTCCCCTTCCCTTTTGGGACACCTGCCGGGACTCCTGTAGTGAGTTCAGTAGTGCCGAGAGGTGTTCTAGGAGGAGAGAGGACAGTTCATTGCTCCTGCAGACAACCTGAACTTCAGGTGAGTGGCTGTGCCATAGTCTTACATTAAGCCAAGCCACAAAATACAGGCCTGCCTGAGCGATGGATTCTAGGAGGGGGTCCTTTGGCGATTTAGCACCAGCACTACACACAGACACAGACACCCACACCTTAGCAGATATTACGAAAGCCCTAACTAGTTTACAACAGGAGGTCTCAAATCTGAGACTGGAGAATCAGGATTTGCGACAGGACTTACAGCGATATAAGCCTCGAGACAACCCCTGGGATGAAAGTGAGGTAAAACAACCCAAGACCTTTATGCAACCACCTAGGTTTGAGTTTCCGTTACACTCTCCACCTGTTCCACCAGCCCCTATTGCAAACATGGTTCCTCAACCCTTACATCTGAATGTGACAACCCCAACTCCAGTCCCATTAGCCCCACCTGAGCGCTTGTTTGGTGATAATACGAAATTCAGGGCTTTTATTACTCAGTGTCATTTACAGTTCTTGTGTCGCCCCAACGCCTTCCCAAGTGATTCGGCTAAAGTAGCTTTCATTATTTCTTATCTTGGGGGTAATGCGGCCGCATGGTCCATTCCCCTTGTTGAGCGGAATGATCCCTTACCTTATGATTTTGAAAGATTTAAAGATGCCATGCACAAACTCTTTGCAAAACACATGTTTGTGCAGGCTAGCGACAACGAACTGCAAAATTTGCGCCAGGGGAGTAAAGATTTGTTGACATACATTACTTCTTTTAATCGGCTCATTGCCGAAACAGAATGGCCCGTGGAAAAACAAACATCACTTTTCTATAGTGGTCTGCGGGATGACTTAAAGGACATCATAGCCCAGATTGAAGAACCACCAACTGAATGTTCAGCTTTCAATTGATTTAGTAGTTAGGTTAGACAACCGTCTAGGGGAAAGGAAAGGTGAAAAGTCACGGGGGATACTCGAGTGCTAGTCCTTAAAACCGAGAAGAAAGAAACAGCCAGTCCCTCCCAGGACACCACAGAACCCATGCAAATAGGTAGTGTCCGTGGACCTTTATCCAAAGAGGAGAAAGATAGAAGACGGAAACTTAATCTTTGCCTATATTGTGGGAAGGCCAGACATTTTGCCCGGGATTGTGGTAATAAACCCAGTTTCCCAAAAAAGGGAGTAGCATTAACAGTAGGAGAAGAACCTGGTATGGAGCCGCTGAAAAACGACCTTGCTCGGTAAAGATGGAGACCACTTTATCGAGCGCTCCCATGAACGTGGTCTCCCATCTCCTAGCTAATACTAAAACGCCCTCACCCCGTCATCTTACCTTAATTGTGACCTTGGTTTTGTCTCTGCAAGCACGTAAGGTCCTTCCCATACTGCTTGACTCAGGAGCAACAGGTAACTTTTTTGATTTAAATCTAGCCAAGACCCTCGGAATTACCATGATCCAGAAAAACACCCCGGAACCAGTCCGAGCTGTGGATGGCTCTGAATTATCCTCTGGATTAATCATGTATGAGACAAGTCCTTTAACCATGATTTGTGCAAACAATCATACTGAACAGATTCAGTTCGACCTAATAGACACACCAGTATTGGAGCCATTTTGGGTATCCCGTGGTTACACGTACATAACCCCAAAATAGACTGGGTTGCAAGAACAGTCCCACTTGATTCCAAACATTGTTGGCAAGCATGTAATCAGGAGAAACCCCAGCTAGTGATCCCGTTACATTGTGCTTCCACTCAACCCATGGCTGAGACACCAGTTGACTTGCCTGCACCATACCGTGACTTTTCTGATGTTTTCAGCGAACAACAGGCCACAAGCTTACCACCCCATTGAACATACGACTGCCGCATTGACTTAATTCCAGGAGTCGCATTACCGTGCAGCAGAGTTTATGCTCTATCATAACCAGAAACCTTGTATCTCTGGGAGTATATAGATGACCTTTTGGCTAAGGGTGTCATTAGACATCCTACCTTCCCTGTGCCATCATCACTCTTTTTCATCCCGAAGAAAAATGTCGAATTGCGAGCCTGTATAGATTACTGCGCAATTAATAAGGCAACCGTAAAAAAACGATATCCCTTGCCACAGATACCGGTTCTTTTGGACCAAGTCCGTAACGCCACTATCTACACGAAACTTGATCTGAGGGGATATCACCACCTAATTTGTGTTATGGAGGGAGACGAGTGGAAGACGGAGTTCCAGACCAAATTTGGGCTTTTTGAATATACTGTGATGCCCTTTGGTCTGTGCAACCCCCCTGCAGCCTTCCAATTTTTTATCAATGAAGTGCTGCAGGAATTCCTTGACGTCTGTGTCATAGTTTACATTGACGATATTTGGATCTATTCGTCATCTCCAGAAAAACACATAGAGCATGTACGGGCGGTCCTTCAAAAACTCAGAGAACACTACCTCTTCGCCAAGGCCAAGAAATGCATTCTTCATGTCACAACCATTGAATTTTTGAGGTATGTCATCTCCCCAGATGGGATTGCCATGGACACCTCCAAGGTGCAAGCCATTTTACAATGGAAGGCTCCAAAATCTGTGAAAGAGATACAGCAATTTTTAGGGTTTGCAAACTTCTACTGGCGCTTCATACCCCAGTTTTCATTGGTGCTGTCACCCATCACCCGCTTACTGAAAAAAGGGGTTCCCTTTTGCTGGGATTCGCAAGCTAATAAAGCCTTTCAGCAACTTAAAAAGGTCTCCATGGAAGCCCCTTTACTTCGACATCCAGATCCATCTCAACCTTTTTTTGTGGAGGCCGATGCGTCACAAATTGCTGTGGGTGGTGTCCTGTCGCAATGAGACCCTGAAACAGGAGGTTTTCACCCTCTTGCCTATTTTTCTAAAAAATTGTTACCAGCCGAGCAGAATTATATGGTGGCAGAAAGGGAGCTGCTTGCCATAAACTCGCCTTCCAAGAATGGCGTCATCATCTCTTGCGAGCAAGACATACCATAACCATCCATACTGATCACCGTAACATTCAATTCTTCCAAAACATTAAAGCCTTGACTCCACGACATCTCCGCTGGTTGCTCTTCTTTAACGAATTCGACTTCGTTATTACATATAGACCGGGCAATGCACAACAAAAAGCAGACACACTTTCACGTTTCAATTTCTCCTCACCCGATTCTGATCAAAACAAGACGCAACTTATCATACCAGCTGAGAGAATTATAGCAGTCTGTTCCTCTCAAGAATTTTATGAGAAACTTGCTCAGGTAAAATATATCACTCCTTATCCCTCTGGTGTGCTTGGACAACAGGGTTTCTTATTGGTTACCAACTCTTTGTTCCCACCCAAGAATTGCAGGAAACAGTGTGTTAGAACTGGGTGTCTCTAGTTGGCAGAGGTAGGTACCTTTGTCCAAATAGGGACCCTTGCTTCTAGTCAGGGTAAGGGGGATACACTACTAAAAAAATAACCCCTGCTCACCCCCTTGGTAGCTTGGCACGAGCAGGCAGGCTTATCTCAGAGGCAGTGTGTAAAGCATTTGTGAACACATACAGTAACCCAGTGACAACACTACAGATGGACACCACACAGGTTGTAGTATAAAAATAAGTATTTTTATATAGACTTAACGCAAGACCCAAATGCCAAAAATCCACAATACAATACGAAAAATATGACTGTCAAATGGTAGAAAATAGCTCAGTTCAATAAAGATGATAAATGCGACACTTTACTCTCAATGTACCTTTGGATGCGTAACACAAAACAAACAAAAGGGTCACAGGGAAGGTGATGTTTCGATTCCTTACACGCAGAAAGGACGATGCGTCAGTTTCTTACTGTGGCCCGGTTACGATGAGTCGAGATGGCGCTTCGATGCGATGACGATCCGGTGCGATGCGATAAAATGGCGTCTGCTTACGGTGCAACAACGTAGACGGGATGCGTGCATGCCCAACAGCCGTGCGACGACTCGGCGATCTTCTGAGCCGCGACAGGCCCTGCGACACGCTTCTCCGGTGATGCGCCGGCATCCTCTGTGCCGGCAGCACGCTTCTCCGCTGATGCGAGACGCTTCGGTGATGCGATGGCGACAGCGGCAGCGGCGGCACGCTTACTCCGCGATGCGACGACAACTGCTGCGGCGGCACGCTTCTCCGGTGATGCAGGGTGCTTCGGTGATGCGGCAGCGGCGGCACGCTTACTCTGCGATGTGACAACACTGCTGCGGCGGTGACACGCTTCCTCTTCGTTGAGTCGCACTTCCAGCTCCCAGCGACACGCAGTCTCTCAGAAGGCCCAACAGCAGTAGGCACTTCAATTCCCAGAAAGGGAATTCAGGAGGGGAGCTGGGGGTGAAGTCTTGTATCCCTGAGACTTCAGGCAGGAGGCAAGCTCAATGTTCAAGCCCTTGGAGATCTTCCTCAAGATGATGAAAGCACACTCAGTCCTTTTCTCCTTTCTTTGGCAATAAAGTAACCACTGCAGGCCAACCGCAACAACACGCAGCATAGGGGTAGTCTCCTCCTTCAGCTTCCTGGTCCTTCTCCTCAGCAAAGGTTCGTCTTGATTCCCAGAAGTGATCTAAAGTCTTGGGGTCTGGGCCCCAATATTTATACTAGCAAATCCTTTGTCCTCTGAAGGCAGAGGGTCCTGTACCTAGTCCAAACCAGTTCTGGGTGCATTCTGGCAGTGCAAAACTTCTTCCTTTGTCAGTGTGGGCCAGGGTCATCAGACACACCACAGGAGGTGGAGCCAGCATTGTGGAAGGCAGGCACAGCCCTATTCAGGCCCAGGTGCTACTCCTCCCACCACTCCTCATGCAGACGGTCTATTCAGCCTAGTGCTGACTCACCCTGTCTCCTGGAGTCCCCCAGCCCCTGTCACTCACAAAACCAGAAATACAATACACAAGCTAGCAGAGGCAGGCTGGATGGTTAGGCAAGAAAATACCTACTTTCTAAAAGTGGTATTTTCAAACACAGAATGTTAAAACCAACTTCACTAAAAGATGTATTTTATCATTCTGAGTTCAGGCATACTAAATTCGTTTTTCTACCATGTTCCCTGGGTCAGTTAGGATTATAAGATGTTATAATCAAACTGCCCATTCTGGCCTAGGGGGACAGGTAGCCTTGCAATAGTGAAAAACGAAATTGGCTGTAATTCACTATCAGGGCATGGCACACACAGCAGGGCATGTCCTACCTCTTACATACAATGCACCCTGCCCGCAGGCCTACTTTAGGGGTGACTAACATGCAGAAAAGGGAAGGTTTGGGGACTGGTAAGTGGGTGCACTTACCAAGTCGACATGGCAGTACCAGACTGCACACAGGCTCTGCAATGGCAGGCATGAGACACGCTTTCCAAGCTGATCCGGTGGGTGGCACAACCAGTGCTGCAAGCCCACCAGCAGCATTTGATTTACAGGCCCTGGGCACACGCGGTGCACTATTCTAGGGTCTGACAGTAAATCAAATAAGCCAATCATGGAGTCACTAATCCATACATCAATTCATCATAGGGAGCACTTGCACTTTGGCACTGATTAGCAGTGGCAAAGTGCCCAAAGCATCTAAACCAGCAAAAGTAGGTCAACAACAGAGGAGGCATAGTGAAAAAATGGAAAGGAGACCCACGCCAATGGTACCAGGTCTAACACGTGTCCCCTCCAGCTGAAATGTGGGGAGAACTACCCTACCTCTTGGGAGTTCTCATCACTAAGGCGGAAAAATCTGGACAGACCATCAGCATTGGCGTGTTCTGTACCAATGCGGTGTTCCATCGTAAAGTCCATCCCCTGTAGGGAAATGGACCACCTCAACAGCTTTGGATTCTCACCCCTCATCTGCATCAACCATCTGAGTGGCCTGTGGTCTGTCTGAACCCGGAAGTGAGTCCCAAACAGGTATGGTCTCAACTTCTTCAGCGCCCAGACCACAGCAAATGCCTCACGCTCAATAGCACTCCACCTCTGTTCCCGTGGAAGTAACCTCCTACTGATGAAGGCTACAGGTTGGTCTAGGCCCTCCTCATTTAACTGTGCCAGAACAGCCCCTACACCATGCTCTGAAGCGTCTGTTTGAACAACAAATTCTTTTGAGAAGTTGGGCGCCTGAAGCACGGGGGCCGTGCACATGGCAGTCTTCAAGGCGTCAAAAGCTCTCTGACAGGTGTCAGTCCAAATCACTCTCTTGGGCTGCTTCCTGGAAGTCAGCTCTGTCAAGGGTGCAACGATGCTGCCATACCCCTTGACAAATCTCCTGTAATACCCGGTGAGTCCTAGAAAGGCTCTCACCTCTGTCTGGGTCTTGGGGGGTTCACAAGCCAGAATGGTATCAATCTTGGGCTGTAGGGGCGCCACCTGGCCGCTCCCAACCTGGTGTCCCAAGTACACCACGGAACCCTGCCCGATCTGGCACTTACTCACCTTGATCGTGAGGCCCGCCCTCCGCAGCGCCATCAACACTTCCCAGAGGTGGCGCAGATGTTCTTCCCAACTGGCGCTGAACACTGCGATGTCATCCAGGTAGGCGGCACTGAAATCTTCCAGTCCAACCAACACCTGGTTGACCAACCTCTGAAAGGTGGCAGGGGCATTCTTCATCCCAAAGGGCATAACCCAGAACTGGTAGTGCCCATCTGGTGTGGAGAATGCTGACCTCTCTTTGGCCCCATCAGTCAAGGCGATCTGCCAGTACCCAGACGTTAAGTCAAATGTGCTGAGGTACCGGGCAGCCCCTAACCGATCAATGAGCTCATCAGCTCTGGGGATGGGGTGCGCGTCAGTCCTGGTGACTGAATTGAGTCCTCCGTAGTCCACAGAGAACCGGAGTTCGGGCGTGGCACCAGGCGCAGCAGCCTTTGGGACCAAAACCACTGGGCTGGCCCAAGGGCTGTGAGAGGACTCAATCACCCCAATGCAAACATCTTGGAGACCTCCTCCTTGATGCAAGCTCTCACACTGTCAGTCACTCTGTAAGCCTTGTGCTTGACAGGAGGACTGTCCCCAGGGTCCACATCATGGACGTACCAATCAGTGACACTAGGAGTCAGGGAAAACAGGTCAGGAAACTGTCCCAACAGTTGGCAACAGTCTTCCTGCTGCTCAGGTGTCAGGGAGTTAGAGAGGTTCACATCCTCCACTGACCCATCTTGCTCTGTTACAGACAGGAGGTCAGGAAGAGGTTCTGTCTCCTCTTCCATTCCATCATCTGTTGCTAGGAGCATGCCCACTTCGGACCTCTCAAAATGGGGCTTTAGGCGGTTGACATGTAGGACCCGCAAAGGGTTCCTAGGAGATCGCAAGTCCACCAGGTAGGTGACCTCACTCTTGCGCTCCACCACCTCAAAGGGTCCGGTCCACCTATCCTGGAGCGCGCAAGGCTCCACGGGGGCCATGACTCACACTTTCTGCCAAGGCTGAAACTCGATCAGAGTGGCATTCTGATCATACCACCGTTTCATCTCCTCCTGGCTGGCTTCCAGATTCGCCCCAGCGAGTTGCCTGAGTCACCTAGTCTGGTTTCTATAGGCCAGCATGTAGCTAAATACATCCTGGGGAGGTTTACTGGGAGCTTTCTCCCAGCCTTCTTTCACCAGACTCAGAGGTCCTCTTACCGGGTGACCATAGAGCAGTTCAAAGGGACTGAACCCTAGGGACTTCTGTGGCACCTCACGGTAAGCAAACAAAAGGCATGGCAAGAGGACATCCCACTTACGCCTCATGGGTTCTTCCAGATCCATAATAATGCCCTTCAGGGTCCATTTGAATCTCTCAACCAGCCCATTACCTTGGGGGTGGTAAGGAGTGGTGAACGTGTACATCACACCGCACTCCTGCCACAGGGACTTCATATACTTGGAAATTAAGTTTGTACCACAGTCAGACACCACCTCCTTGGGGAACCCCACGCGGGAGAAAATCCCCATCAGTGCACGTCCCACCACGGGGGTCGTCACTGTCCGAAGAGGGATGGCTTCCGGGTACCGGTGGCATGGTCCACCAAGACCAGGATGAACCTGTTGCCCATGGCTGTCTTGGGGTCCAGTGGCCCCACAATGTCAATACCTACCCGTTCAAAGGGGGTGCTGACCACAGGGAAAGGCTGGAGGGGAGCCTTGTGCTTCCTCCCACTTTTTCCACTTGCCTGGCAAGTCTGACATGTCCTGCAATGAGTGTCTGAACTCTTGCGCATCTGGGGCCAATAAAAGTGGGTGACAAGCCTTTCAAAGGTCTTGCCCTGCCCCAGATGTCCTGCTAAAGGCACATCATGAGACAAACCCAGTAGGAAGGCTCTGAAGCACTGGGGTACCACCAGCACACGGGCTGACCCAGGCTCAGCAACCTTAGGCTCGCTATACAGGAGACCATTCTCACAGTAGATCCAATGTGATCCAGACTGATCACCTGCTGCCTGGTTTGTGGCCTGTTGCCGCAAACCCACAAGAGCAGGGCACTTGTTCTGCTCCTCGCAGAACTCCTCCCTGGAGGGTCCTTGTTAGACCTGGCATCCTTGGCGTGGGTCTCCCTTCCATTTTTTCGTAATGCCTCCACTGTTGCCGATATGTTTTTGCTGGACTAGATGCTCATGGGCACTTTGCCGCTGCTAATCAGTGCCAAAGTGCAAGTGCTCCCTATCGTTAATTGATATATGTGTTAGTGACTCCATGATTGGATGATTGGTTTACTTGTCAGTCCCTAGTACAGTGCACTCAGTGTGCCCAGGGCTTGTAAATCCAATGCCGCTGGTGGGCTCGCAGCACTGGTTGTGCCACCCACAGAAGCGGCCTGTAAAATGTGTCTCAGGCCTGCCATCGCAGAGCCTGTGTGCAGCCTCGGGCTGCCATGTCGACTTGGTGAGTACACCCACTTACCAGTCCCTAAACCTTCCCTTTACTGCATGTTGGTCACCCCTAAAGTAGGCCCTAGGGCAGGGTGCATTGTAAGTATAAGGTAGGACATGCCCTGGTGTGTGTGGCATGTCCTAATAGTGAATTACAGCCATTTTCGTTTTTCACTATTGCAAGGCTACCTGCTCCCCATAGGCCAGAATGGGCAGACTGACTATTACACCTTATAGTCAGAACTGACCCAGGGGACATGGTAGAAAAACGAATTTAGTATGCCTGAACTCAGGGTGATAAAATACATCTTTTAGTGAAGTTGGTTTTAACATTCTGTGTTTGAAAATACCACTTTTAGAAAGTGGGTATTTTCTTGCCTAACTATCCAAGCCTGCCTCTGCTAGGTTGTGTATTCCTTGTCTGGAGATTGAGTGACAGGGGCTGGGGGTGGCTACCGGAGACAGGGTGAGTCAGCGCAGGGCTGAATAGAAAGATCTGCATCCAGAATGGAGGGAGGAGTTGCACCTGGGTCTGAATAGGGCTGTGCCTGCCTTCCACAATGCTGGCTCCACCTCCTGCCGGGCGGCTGAGCACTCTGCCCCACATTCTGAAAGGAAAGAAGGAGTCAGAAAAACAAAGTGCTCCAGAACTGACCAGAACTGGTTTTGGACTAGGCAGAGGCCTCTCTGCCTCCAGAGAACAAAGAGAATCAGGGTATAAGAGGGGCACCCAGACCCCAGGAAGATTAGATCACTTTTGGGAACAAGAAGAAACCTTTGCTGAGGAGCGGAACCAAGAAGAAACTGAGGAGAGACTGTCCCTAAGCCTGAAGTGCTGCTTGGGGGATTGGCCTGCAGTGGTTTGCCTGACTGCCAAAGAGAGGAGAAAGGAACTTTTGCTTTGCTGTGACTTTCATCAACTTGTGAAGGATCTCCAAGGGCTTGGAAGAGAGCTTGCCCCCTGACCGAAGTCCCAGGACCATTGGACTTCACCCCTTTGTGAATTGCTGCTGGAAACTCTGTTTCAGTGGCTACAGAGGTAGGGAGCTGTGACCGACTCTCACGACCGACTCGGTGTCCTGCAAGCACCGCATCGAAGCACCGTCTCGCCCTGCAACGCACGGCCCTGGTCTCACCGACTCCGTCAACGAGCCGCTGCCTGCACCGCATCGAGGGACAACGCGTCCTGCAACGCTTCGCTACGCCGAATCGAACTGGTCCGACCGACACGGTCACTGCTGCTGAGTTCGAGTCCTGTGACCGCACCGGAGTTGGGCACCGCTCGCACGCTTTGCGACGCACCGCCCGACTCGCACCGCTGTCCGGACTGATCGACGCCAGCTCCTGAATCCGGCTCCGTCGCCGCACCGCAACCTGCCAGCACCGCATCGAAGCACCGTCTCGCCCTGCAACGCACGGCCCTGGTCTCACCGACTCCGTCTCGACGACGTCAACGAGCCGCTGCCTGCACCGCATCGAGGGACAACGCGTCCTGCAACGCTTCCATTTTTGCATCGCGACCGCGACGAACAGCCATCCGGCTCGCACGCCCGTGCCTGCCGCTTCAAGTAAAAGGTACTGTGACCGAGTCTGTCTACGCTGTGTTGGCCCGTCTCGACGCGGTCAGCTGGATTTGTTAGACTCTGTTTGTTCTCGACATCGCCGTAGCCGGAGGAGGCTACCGACTCGCACAGAACCTTGAATTAAGCCTTTTTGATCAGAACTAAGTATTCTTAACAGTATTGGGGATTATTTTTGTCGTTTATGGTCTTGTGATAAATCTATATAAAGTATACCTATTTTTATAAATATATAACCTGTGTGGTGTCCATTTGTAGTGTTGTCACTTGATTACTGTATGTGTTCACAAATGCTTTACACACTGCCTCTGAACTAAGCCTGTCTGCTCGTGCCAAGCTACCAAGAGGGTGAGCAGGGGTTACTTCGGAGTGTACCTACTTTCCCTGACTGGACTCAAGGGTCCCTATTTGGACAAGGGTACATACCTCTGCCAACTAGAGACCCCCAAATCTAACATTGGTGGTCAGCGGTGAGGATTCTGGACTTGCATTTGTGACTCATGTACAGTGATTGGTGAACACTACTTAGTGAGTGCAGACCAAAACGCAACCACATACTTTAATAGCATTTTTTCTGGGATTTCCTATTTTTGCAAATGCCAAGTTCAGTCACTATGGAGAAACCAGCATCAGTAGCCTCTGTTGAATGTGATTGGGAAGAAGAGAGGCTAGAATGCTACACCCTTAAGCAGCTCAAGCAATTCTGCAAAAAGTTTAAAGTGTCCATGACCGGGATCTCCAGGAAGGAGGACCTCCAAAAGGCGCTGAGGGCCTGGGTCGAATCAAGGAGTGCCCCTGTGGAGGGGGCTGAGAATGCAGAAGGGCAGCTGGAGGGGCTATTGGGTCCAGGGGCTAGAAGACCACCTTCCCCAGTAGGTAGCAGTGTTTCTGCCAGAGGACTGTCTCCAGAGGAGTTGGAGGACAGGAAAGAGAGTAGGATGCACGAAATGGAGCTGACCAAACTCAAGCTGAATAAGCAGTTAGAATTCGAAATGCAAACAAGGAAATTAGCCCTAGAGGAAAAGAAAATGCAGTTTGAACATGAGAAAGTTTTGAGGGAGTTGGAATTGAAGGCCAAGAGCTTAGAGATTACTCCCTCTGGTGGCAGTGTACCGCCTGTGCCTGTTGAAGCTAGGGTGTATATTCCCAAAGATGTGGTGAAGGAGTTTTTAAAAATGACGACATAGGGCAGTGGTTCAAAGCCTATGAGGTAGCCATGTCTTCCCACCGGGTCCCTGAGAAGGATTGGGGAGCGGGGTTGTGGGGACGGTTCCTCAGTGAAGGGCGGGATACCTTGTTGGATTTGCCCTCTGAAGTCTATAATTCGTACAGCCACATGAAGGATGCCTTAATGACTAGATATGGTTTGACCCCTGAGCTTTATAGGCAAAGGTTCAGGAACTGTAGTAAGATTGAAAGCAGTACCTGGGTTGAATATGTGACCTTCTTTTGCAGAGCCTTGGATGGTTGGGTAAAGGGTAGCAAAGCGACTGATTTTCAGGCGCTCTTTGATTTGATTGCCTGGGAGCACTTGTCCGGTAATTGTTTTCCTGAGCTACGCCAGCACCTGATTGATAGTAAGCTGACTAACCCTAGGCAGCTTGCTGAGGAGGCGGACCGCTGGGTGAGTACCCGGGTCCACAAGGGTCACGTGGGAGACTCCGCCAAGGGTGGGCAGGGTCCCCAGCAGAAGAGTGGGGGGACAAGGGTAAACAGAAGGAGTTCCATAAAGGGCCCCAAAGTAGACCCCAAGGGAACCAAGGGAAAGGTTCCCAGCCTCCCCTGAGAAGAAGCCAGTGGCCCTGACAGGCCCCCTGTTCACCAGGGACCACTGGTATGTTACAAGTGTGGCGCCCCTGGCCACAAGGCAAACGATCCTCGTTGCCCTTTGCATGGAAAACCAGCACCCACCAGTGCAGTCCCCCGGCAGTTGGCTAGTGTAGCCCTGGGGGAGGAGTTGGGTGCCCAAGGTGGGGGGATCCCACAGTGTTTTCCCTTGTCTCATTAGGAGACTCTGAGATGGTCCCTAGGACCCCGCTGCCTGAGAACACTAAGAAATACAGGCAGTGGGTGACCATCAATGGCCATAGGGTGGAGGCTCTGAGAGACACAGGAGCCAGTGTGACAGCTGTCAAGTGTCACCTGGTGTCTAAAGAGCAGGTTATCCCTGATGCATTCTATCCGGTTGTTGCCGCTGACAACACAGAGAGTCACTGCAAGGTGGCTCAGGTTCCCTTTGAGTGGGGGGTCTCGGGTACTCTTCAAGTAGCTGTGAGGCCAGCCATGCCTGTTGACTGTTTGTTAGGGAACGATTTGGAGAGCTCACCTTGGGCTAAGGTGGAGCGGAGTGCGCATTTAGAAATGTTGGGCTTGCCTGATTGGGCATGTGTGACCACCCGGTCAATGGCAGCTAAAGGTGTTCAAGAGGACCTGGAGCCTGAGAGGGAGGCCCAGGTGCCTGCCGGAGAGAGAGGAGGCAGGGGGCGCGGGAAACCGGCCCCCGGGGTTCCCACGGTCCAGGAGGAGGCAGACCCTGAGGGGGATGCCCTGGAGCCTACAGGGGAACAGGTAGCTGAACTGGGGGACCTACCTGAGCTGACCCATTGGCAGCAAGAAGGAGGACCCTCCAGGGAAGAGTTCTGCAAGGAGCAGAACACATGCCCTTCTCTCGTGGGTCTGAGGCAACAGGCCACAGACCAGGCAGCAGGTGATCAGTCTGGATCACATTGGGTTTACTGGGAGAATGGTCTCCTGTATTCAGAGCCTAAGGTTGCTGAGCCTGGGTCAGCCCGTGTGCTGGTGGTACCCCAGCGCTTCAGAGCCTTCCTACTGGGGTTGGCTCATGATGTACCGTTAGCGGGACATCTGGGGCAGGACAAGACCTTTGACAGGCTTGTTACCCATTTCTATTGGCCCCAGATGCGCAGGAGTGCCGCCACTCACTGCAGGACATGCCAGACTTGCCAGGCAAGTGGAAAAGTGGGAGGAAGCACAAGGCTCCTCTCCAGCCATTCCCTGTGGTCAGCACCCCCTTTGAACGGGTGGGTATTGACATTGTGGGGCCACTGGACCCCAAGACAGCCATGGGCAACAGGTTTATCCTGGTCTTGGTGGACCATGCCACCCGGTACCCTGAAGCCATCCCTCTGAGGACAGTGACGGCCCCCGTGGTGGGACGGGCACTGATGGGAATTTTCTCACGTGTGGGATTCCCTCAAGAGGTGGTGTCTGACAGAGGTACCAACTTCGTGTCCAAGTACATGAAGTCCCTGTGGCAGGAGTGCGGTGTAACTTACAAGTTCACCACTCCTTACCACCCTCAAGGAAATGGTCTGGTTGAGAGATTCAACCGGACCCTCAAGGGCATGATTATGGGTCTGGAAGAACCCATGAGGCGTAAATGGGACGTCCTCTTACCATGCCTGTTGTTTGCATACCGGGAGGTGCCACAGAAGTCTCTAGGGTTCAGTCCCTTTGAGCTCCTCTATGGACACCCGGTGCGAGGACCTCTGAGTTTGGTCAAGGAAGGCTGGGAGCAATCTCCCAGGAAACCTCCCCAGGATGTATACAGTTACATGCTGGCCTTCAGGAACCAGACTAGGCGTTTCAGAGAGCTTGCTGAGGCAAATCTGGAAGCCAGCCAGGAGGAGATGAAGCGGTGGTACGACCAGAATGCCACTCTGGTAGAGCTTCAGCCTGGTCAGAAAGTGTGGGTCATGGCCCCTGTGGAGCCCTGTGCGCTCCAGGACAGGTGGACCGGCCCTTTACGGTGGTGGAGCGCAAGAGTCCAGTTACCTATTTGGTGGACTTGCAGTCTCCCAGGAACCCCTTGCGGGTCCTGCATGTGAACCGCCTGAAGCCCCACTTGGAGAGGTCCCAAGTGGGCATGCTCTTAGCGACAGATGATGGAATGGAGGAGGAGACCGAGCCTCTTCCTGACCTCCTGTCAGCCCGAGAGCAAGATGGATCAGTGGAGGGAGTAAACCTCTCTACCTCCCTGACACCTGAGCAGCAGGGTGACTGTCGCCACTTGTTGGGACAGTTCCCTGACCTATTCTCCCTGGTTCCCAGTGTCACTCATTGGTGCGTCCATGAGGTGGACACTGGGGACAGTCTTCCTGTGAAGCACAAGGCTTACAGGGTGACTGACAGGGTCAGAGCCTGCATCAAGGAGGAGGTCTCCAAGATGTTTGCGCTAGGGGTGATTGAGTCCTCTAACAGCCCTTGGGCCAGCCCCGTGGTCTTGGTTCCAAAAGCTGCCGCGCCTGGTGCCACACCAGAACTCCGGTTCTGTGTGGACTACAGGGGACTCAATTCCGTCACCAGGACTGACGCCCACCCCATCCCCAGAGCTGATGAGCTCACAGATCGGTTAGGGGCTGCGCGGTACCTCAGCACGTTTGACTTAACGTCTGGATACTGGCAGATCGCCTTGACTGATGGGGCAAAGAGAGGTCAGCATTCTCCACACCAGATGGGCACTACCAGTTCCGGGTGATGCCCTTTGGGATGAAGAATGCCCCTGCCACCTTTCAGAGGTTGGTCAACCAGGTGTTGGTTGGACTGGAGGATTTCAGTGCCGCCTACCTGGATGACATCGCAGTGTTCAGTGCCAGTTGGGAAGAACATCTGCGCCACCTCTGGGAAGTGTTGATGGCGCTGCGGAGGGCAGGCCTCACAATCAAGGCGAGTAAGTGCCAGATTGGGCAGGGTTCGGTGGTGTACTTGGGACACCAGGTTGGGAGCGGCCAGGTGGCGCCCTCCAACCGAAAATTGATACCATTCTGGCTTGGGAGCCCCCAAGACCCAGACAGAGGTGAGAGCCTTCCTAGGACTCACCGGGTATTACCGGAGATTCGTCAAGGGGTATGGCAGCATTGTTGCCCCCTTGACCGAGCTGACTTCCAAGAAGCAGCCCAGGAAAGTGATTTGGACTGACGCCTGTCAAAAAGCTTTTGACACCTTGAAGACTGCCATGTGCACGGCGCCTGTGCTCCAGGCACCCAACTTCTCCAATGAGTTCATTGTTCAAACCGACGCTTCAGAGCATGGTGTAGGGGCTGTTCTATCACAGATCAATGAGGAGGGCCTAGACCAACCTGTAGCCTTCATCAGTAGGAGGTTACTTCCCCGGGAACAGAGATGGAGTGCTATCGAGCGTGAGGCATTTGCTGTGGTCTGGGCACTGAAGAAGCTGAGACCATACCTGTTTGGGACTCACTTCCGGGTTCAGACAGACCACAGGCCCCTCAGATGGTTGATGCAGATGAGGGGTGAGAATCCAAAGCTGTTGAGGTGGTCCATTTCCCTACAGGGGATGGACTTTACGGTGGAACACCGCCCTGGTACAGAACACGCCAATGCTGATGGACTGTCCAGATTTTTCCGCCTTAGCGATGAGAACTCCCTAGGGGTAGGATAGTTCTCCCCACATTTCAGCTGGAGGGGACACGTGTTAGACCTGGCATCCTTGGCGTGGGTCTCCCTTCCATTTTTTCGTAATGCCTCCACTGTTGCCGATATGTTTTTGCTGGACTAGATGCTCATGGGCACTTTGCCGCTGCTAATCAGTGCCAAAGTGCAAGTGCTCCCTATCGTTAATTGATATATGTGTTAGTGACTCCATGATTGGATGATTGGTTTACTTGTCAGTCCCTAGTACAGTGCACTCAGTGTGCCCAGGGCTTGTAAATCCAATGCCGCTGGTGGGCTCGCAGCACTGGTTGTGCCACCCACAGAAGCGGCCTGTAAAATGTGTCTCAGGCCTGCCATCGCAGAGCCTGTGTGCAGCCTCGGGCTGCCATGTCGACTTGGTGAGTACACCCACTTACCAGTCCCTAAACCTTCCCTTTACTGCATGTTGGTCACCCCTAAAGTAGGCCCTAGGGCAGGGTGCATTGTAAGTATAAGGTAGGACATGCCCTGGTGTGTGTGGCATGTCCTAATAGTGAATTACAGCCATTTTCGTTTTTCACTATTGCAAGGCTACCTGCTCCCCATAGGCCAGAATGGGCAGACTGACTATTACACCTTATAGTCAGAACTGACCCAGGGGACATGGTAGAAAAACGAATTTAGTATGCCTGAACTCAGGGTGATAAAATACATCTTTTAGTGAAGTTGGTTTTAACATTCTGTGTTTGAAAATACCACTTTTAGAAAGTGGGTATTTTCTTGCCTAACTATCCAAGCCTGCCTCTGCTAGGTTGTGTATTCCTTGTCTGGAGATTGAGTGACAGGGGCTGGGGGTGGCTACCGGAGACAGGGTGAGTCAGCGCAGGGCTGAATAGAAAGATCTGCATCCAGAATGGAGGGAGGAGTTGCACCTGGGTCTGAATAGGGCTGTGCCTGCCTTCCACAATGCTGGCTCCACCTCCTGCCGGGCGGCTGAGCACTCTGCCCCACATTCTGAAAGGAAAGAAGGAGTCAGAAAAACAAAGTGCTCCAGAACTGACCAGAACTGGTTTTGGACTAGGCAGAGGCCTCTCTGCCTCCAGAGAACAAAGAGAATCAGGGTATAAGAGGGCACCCAGACCCCAGGAAGATTAGATCACTTTTGGGAACAAGAAGAAACCTTTGCTGAGGAGCGGAACCAAGAAGAAACTGAGGAGAGACTGTCCCTAAGCCTGAAGTGCTGCTTGGGGGATTGGCCTGCAGTGGTTTGCCTGACTGCCAAAGAGAGGAGAAAGGAACTTTTGCTTTGCTGTGACTTTCATCAACTTGTGAAGGATCTCCAAGGGCTTGGAAGAGAGCTTGCCCCCTGACCGAAGTCCCAGGACCATTGGACTTCACCCCCTTTGTGAATTGCTGCTGGAAACTCTGTTTCAGTGGCTACAGAGGTAGGGAGTTGTGACCGACTCTCACGACCGACTCGGTGTCCTGCAAGCACCGCATCGAAGCACCGTCTCGCCCTGCAACGCACGGCCCTGGTCTCACCGACTCCGTCAACGAGCCGCTGCCTGCACCGCATCGAGGGACAACGCGTCCTGCAACGCTTCGCTACGCCGAATCGAACTGGTCCGACCGACACGGTCACTGCTGCTGAGTTCGAGTCCTGTGACCGCACCGGAGTTGGGCACCGCTCGCACGCTTTGCGACGCACCGCCCGACTCGCACCGCTGTCCGGACTGATCGACGCCAGCTCCTGAATCCGGCTCCGTCGCCGCACCGCAACCTGCCAGCACCGCATCGAAGCACCGTCTCGCCCTGCAACGCACGGCCCTGGTCTCACCGACTCCGTCTCGACGACGCCAACGAGCCGCTGCCTGCACCGCATCGAGGGACAACGCGTCCTGCAACGCTTCCATTTTTGCATCGCGACCGCGACGAACAGCCATCCGGCTCGCACGCCCGTGCCTGCCGCTTCAAGTAAAAGGTACTGTGACCGAGTCTGTCTACGCTGTGTTGGCCCGTCTCGACGCGGTCAGCTGGATTTGTTAGACTCTGTTTGTTCTCGACATCGCCGTAGCCGGAGGAGGCTACCGACTCGCACAGAACCTTGAATTAAGCCTTTTTGATCAGAACTAAGTATTCTTAACAGTATTGGGGATTATTTTTGTCGTTTATGGTCTTGTGATAAATCTATATAAAGTATACCTATTTTTATAAATATATAACCTGTGTGGTGTCCATTTGTAGTGTTGTCACTTGATTACTGTATGTGTTCACAAATGCTTTACACACTGCCTCTGAACTAAGCCTGTCTGCTCGTGCCAAGCTACCAAGAGGGTGAGCAGGGGTTACTTCGGGAGTGTACCTACTTTCCCTGACTGGACTCAAGGGTCCCTATTTGGACAAGGGTACATACCTCTGCCAACTAGAGACCCCCAAATCTAACAGTCCTCCTTCTTGCTGCCAATGGGTCAGCTCAGGCAGGTCCCCCAGTTCGGCCACTTGCTCCCCTGTAGGTTCCAGAGCATCCCCCGAAGGTTCTGCTTCCTCCTGGACCGTGGGAACTACGGGAGCCAGTTTCCCACGCCCCCTGCCTCTTCTCTTCAAGGCAAGCACCTGGGCCACCCTCTCAGGCTCCAGGTCCTCTTGAACACCTCTACTGGCTGCCATAGACCGAGTGGTCACGCACGCCCACTCAGGCAGGCCCAACATCTCTAGATGAGACTTTCTCTCCACCTCTGCCCAAGGTGAACTTTCTAAATCGTTGCCCAACAGACAGTCTACAGGCATGGCTGGCCTCACAGCTACTTGAAAGGTACCTGAGACCCCCCACTCAAAGGGGAACCTGAGCCACTCTGCAGTGGCTCTCTGAGTTGTCCGCTGCAACTACTGGGCAGAATGCATTGGGGATCACCTGCTCTTCAGACACCAGCCGACAACTGACAGCTGTCACACTGGCTCCGGTGTCTCTCAGAGCCTCCACCCTTTGGCCATTGATGGTCACCCACTGCCTGTATTTTTTAGTGTTATCAGGCAGTTGGGTCCTGGGGACCATCTCACTGTCTCCTAAAGAGATCAAGGACATCGCTACGGGACCACACCCACCTTGGGCACCCATCTCCTTCCCCAGGGCTACACTAGCCACCTGCTGGGGTGGTGCACCAGTGGGTGCTGTCTTCCCATACAAGGGACATTTAGAATCATAGGAGCAGTGGCCCACTTGACCACACTTAAAGCAAGTCCTGGGCCCCCTGTGAACAGGCTTATCTGTCGGGGCCCCTGGCTTCTTCTCAGGGGGAGGCTGGGAACCTTTCCCTTGGTTCCCTTGGGGATTACTTTGGGGCCCTTTCTGGAACTCCTTCTGTTTACCCTTGTCCCCCCACTCCTCTGCTGGGGACCCTGCCCACCTTTGGTGGAGTCTCCCACGTGACCCTTATGGACCCGGGTGCTCACCCAGCGGTCCGCCTCCTCAGCAAGCTTCCTAGGGTTAGTCAGCCTACTATCAATAAGGTGCTGGCGTAGCTCTGGAAAACAATTTCCTGACAAGTGCTCCCATGCAATCAAATCAAAGAGCGCGTCAAAATCATTCACTTTGCTACCCTTCACCCAACCATCCAATGCTTTGCAAAAAAAGTCACATATTCCACCCAAGTAATGGACTCCAACTTTTGCAATTTCTAAACCTCTGCCTATACAGTTCAGGAGTCAACCCATACCTAGACATCAATGCTTCCTTCATATGGCTATAAGAATTGTGGACTTCAGAGGGCAAGTCTAACAAGGTATCCCGCCCCTCACTAAGGAACCGTCCCCACAACCCCGCTCCACAATCCTTCTCAGGGACCCGGTGGGAGGACATAGCTACCTCATAGGCCTTGAACCACTGACCAATATCATCATTCTTATAAAACTCTTTCACCACATCGTTAGGTATATACACCCTGGCTTCAACAGGCATGGGCGGTGTGCTGCCACCAGAGGGAGTAATCTCTAAGCTCCTAGCTTTCAACTCTAACTCCCTTAAACTTCTCTCATGCTCCATTTGCATCCTCTTTTCCTCTAGGGCCAATTTCTTAATTTCCAATTCCAACTGCCAACCCATCTTAAGCTTGGTCAGCTCTATTTCATGCATCCTACTTCTCTCCCTGTCCTCCAGCTCTCCTGGGGACAGGCCCTTGGAAGAAACACTGCTGCCTGCTGGGGAAGGTGCTTTCCTCCCCTCTGGACCCAATGGCCCATCTACCTGCCCTTCTGCATCCTCAGCCCCCTCCACCTGCTCTCCCACAGGCTCAGGGGTATTTCTTGCTTCTACCCAGGCCCTCAGCGCCTTTTGGTACTCATCCTTCTTGGTGAGACCTGTAGTAGCAACTTTAAATTTCCTGCAGAAGTACTTTAGCAGTTTCACATTGTAACTGTCCAGCTTTTCTTCTTCAAAATCTAAATCAACAGATGCGATGTATGCTGTTTTGCTCATGGTGACTAAACTTGGCAGTTCTTGGCAAAAAATAGAAATCCCAGGAAAAACAATCTACCAGAAATGTATGTGGTTGCGTTTGGTCTGCACTCACTAGTAGTGTACACCAATTACTGTATATGAATCACAAATGCAAGTCCAGAATCCTCACCGCTGACCACGAATGTTAGAACTGGGGGTCTCTAGTTGGCAGAGGTAGGTACCTTTGTCCAAATAGGGACCCTTGCTTCTAGTCAGGGTAAGTGGGATACACTACTAAAATAACCCCTGCTCACCCCCTTGCTAGCTTGGCACGAGCAGGCAGGCTTATCTCAGAGGCAGTGTGTAAAGCATTTGTGAACACATACAGTAACCCAGTGACAACACTACAGATGGACACCACACAGTTTGTAGTATAAAAATAAGTATTTTTATATAGACTTAACACAAGACCCAAATGACAAAAATCCACAATACAATACAAAAAATATGACTGTCAAATGGTAGAAAATAGCTCAGTTCAATAAAGATGATAAATGCGACACTTTACTCTCAATGTACCTTTGGATGCGTAACACAAAACAAACAAAAGGGTCACAGGGAAGGTGATGTTTCGATTCCTTACACGCAGAAAGGAGGATGCGTCGGTTTCTTACTGCGGCCTGGTTACGATGCGTCGAGATGGCCCTTCGATGCGATGACGATCCGGTGTGATGCGATAAAATGGCGTCTGCTTACGGTGCGACAACGTAGACGGGATGCGTGCATGCCCGACGGCCGTGCGGCGACTCGGCGATCTTCTGAGCCACGACAGGCCCTGTGACACGCTTCTCCGGTGATGCGAGGCGCTTCGCTGATGCGATGGCAACAGCGGCATCGGCGGCACGCTTACTCCGCGATGCGACGACAACTGCTGCAGCGGCATGCTTCTCCGGTGATGCGTGGCGCTTCGGTGATGCGACAGCGGCAGCGGTGGCACGCCTACTCTGCGATGCAACAACACTGCTGCGGCGGCGACATGCTTCCTCTTCGTTGAGTCGCGCTTCCAGCTCCCAGCGACACGCAGTCTCTCAGAAGGCCCAACAGCAGTAGGCACTTCAATTCCCAGCAAGGGAATTCAGGAGGGGAGCTGGGGGTGAAGTCTTGTATCCCTGAGACTTCAGGCAGGAGGCAAGCTCAATGTTCAAGCCCTTGGAGATCTTCCTCAAGATGATGAAAGCACACTCAGTCCTTTTCTCCTTTCTTTGGCAATAAAGTAACCACTGCAGGCCAACCCCAACAACACGCAGCATAGGGGTAGTCTCCTCCTTCAGCTTCCTGGTCCTTCTCCTCAGCAAAGGTTCGTCTTGATTCCCAGAAGTGATCTAAAGTCTTGGGGTCTGGGACCCAATATTTATACTAGCAAATCCTTTGTCCTCTGAAGGCAGAGGGTCCTGTACCTAGTCCAAACCAGTTCTGGGTGTATTCTGCCAGTGCACAATTCTTCCTTTGTCAGTGTGGGCCAGGGTCATCAGACACACCACAGGAGGTGGAGCCAGCATTGTGGAAGGCAGGCACACCCCTATTCAGGCCCAGGTGCTACTCCTCCCACCACTCCTCATGGAGATAGGTCTATTCAGCCTAGTGCTGACTCACCCTGTCTCCTGGAGTCCCCCAGCCCCTGTCACTCACAAAACCAGACATACAATACACAAGCTAGCAGAGGCAGGCTGGATGGTTAGGCAAGAAAATACCTACTTTCTAAAAGTGGTATTTTCAAACACAGAATGTTAAAACCAATTTCACTAAAAGATGTATTTTATCATTCTGAGTTCAGGCATACTAAATTCGTTTTTCTACCATGTTCCCTGGGTCAGTTAGGATTATAAGATGTTATAATCAAACTGCCCATTCTGGCCTATGGGGCAGTTAGCCTTGCAATAGTGAAAAACAAAATTGGCTGTAATTCACTAACAGGGCATGCCACACACATCAGGGTATGTCCTACCTCTTACATACAATGCACCCAGCCCGCAGCCTACTTTAGGGGTGACTAACATGCAGAAAAGGGAAGGTTTGGGGACTGGTAAGTGGATGCACTTACCAAGACGACATGGCAGTACCAGACTGCACACAGGCTCTGCAATGGCAGACCTGAGACATGCTTTCCAAGCTGCTCCGGTGGGTGGCACAACCAGTGCTGCAAGCCCACCAGCAGCATTTGATTTACAGGCCCTGGGCACACGCGGTGCACTATACTAGGGTCTGACAGTAAATCAAATAAGCCAATCATGGAGTCACTAATCCATACATCAATTCATCATAGGGAGCACTTTGGCACTGATTAGCAGTGGCAAAGTGCCCAAAGCATCTAAACCAGCAAAAATAGGTCAACAACAGAGGAGGCATAGCGAAAAAATGGAAGGGAGACCCACGCCAATGGTACCAGTCTAACACGTGTCCCCTCCAGCTGAAATGTGGGGAGAACTACCTTACCTCTTGGGAGTTCTCATCACTAAGGCGGAAAATTCTGGACAGACCATCAGCATTGGCGTGTTCTGTACCAGGGCAGTGTTCCACCGTAAAGTCCATCCCCTGTAGGGAAATGGACCACCTCAACAGCTTTGGATTCTCACCCCTCATCTGCATCAACCATCTGAGGGGCCTGTGGTCTGTCTGAACCCGGAAGTGAGTCCCAAACAGGTATGGTCTCAACTTCTTCAGCGCCCAGACCACAGCAAATGCCTCACGCTCAATAGCACTCCACCTCTGTTCCCGTGGAAGTAACCTCCTACTGATGAAGGCTACAGGTTGGTCTAGGCCCTCCTCATTTAACTGTGCCAGAACAGCCCCTACACCATGCTCTGAAGCGTCTGTTTGAACAACAAATTCTTTTGAGAAGTTGGGCGCCTGAAGCACGGGAGCCGTGCACATGGCAGTCTTCAAGGCGTCAAAAGCTCTCTGACAGGTGTCAGTCCAAATCACTCTCTTGGGCTGCTTCCTGGAAGTCAGCTCTGTCAAGGGTGCAATGATGCTGCCATACCCCTTGACAAATCTCCTGTAATACCCGGTGAGTCCTAGAAAGGCTCTCACCTCTGTCTGGGTCTTGGAGGGTTCCCAAGCCAGAATGGTATCAATCTTGGGCTGTAGGGGCGCCACCTGGCCGCTCCCAACCTGGTGTCCCAAGTACACCACGGAACCCTGCCTGATCTGGCACTTACTCGCCTTGATCGTGAGGCCCACCCTCCACAGCGCCATCAACACTTCCCAGAGGTGGCGCAGATGTTCTTCCCAACTGGCGCTGAACACTGCGATGTCATCCAGGTAGGCGGCACTGAAATCTTCCAGTCCAACCAACATCTGGTTGACCAACCTCTGAAAGGTGGAAGGGGCATTCTTCATCCCAAAGGGCATAACCCGGAACTGGTAGTGCCCATCTGGTGTGGAGAATGCTGACCTCTCTTTGGCCCCATCAGTCAAGGTGATCTGCCAGTACCCAGACGTTAAGTCAAACGTGCTGAGGTACCGGGCAGCCCATAACCGATCAATGAGCTCATCAGCTCTGGGGATGGGGTGCGCGTCAGTCCTGGTGTCTGAATTGAGTCCTCGGTAGTCCACACAGAACCGGAGTTCGGGCGTGGCACCAGGCGCGGCAGCCTTTGGGACCAAAACCACTGGCTGGCCCAAGGGCTGTGAGAGGACTCAATCACCCCAATGCAAACATATTGGAGACCTCCTCCTTGATGCAAGCTCTCACCCTGTCAGTCACTCTGTAAGCCTTGTGCTTGACAGGAGGACTGTCCCCAGTGTCCACATCATGGACGTACCAATCAGTGACACTAGGAGTCAGGGAAAACAGGTCAGGAAACTGTCCCAACAGTTGTATTCAAGCAAAAATACACCACACACCTCCAACAGGTCTTTTACAACCTCTCCCAGTTCCGTCTACACCATGGTACACCATAAGTATGTATTTCATCACGGACCTACCCTTCTTCAATGGGCACACAGTCATTTGGGTAGTGGTAGATAACCTGACAAAAATGGCACATTTTATTCCCATGAAATCACTTCCCACAGCGAGTGCGCTAGTGACTGTGTTTATCAAACACATAGTGCGTCTTCATGGGTTACCT
Organism: Calotriton arnoldi; assembly: GCA_963921515.1. Lineage (NCBI taxonomy): Eukaryota > Metazoa > Chordata > Amphibia > Caudata > Salamandridae > Calotriton > Calotriton arnoldi. The sequence goes on from CAWUFW010002610.1 coordinate 604,687, forward strand.
TCTTCCATCATGTCTGGCCGTGGACCCCAATTCATCTTCCGCTTCTGGCGGGGTTTATGTTCCTCTCTGGGGATAGATGTCCGCTTGTCCTCTGCGTATCATCCGCAGACGGATGGTCAAACGGAGCGCACAAACCAATCCTTAGAACAAATCCTTCGGTGTCTGGTCTCCACATGGTCCTCTGAGTGGGATAAGGTCTTGCCACTGGTTGAATTTGTCTATAATAACAGTAAGCACACTGCTACTGGGGTTTCCCCATTTTATTGTTTGACTGGTCATCATTCTAGAATGTTCCCTATTCTTGACCCTACCAAAGCAGGAATAGTCCAGTCGGTGCAGGAACACCACACTAAATTATATGATGTCCAACAACAGGTACAACGACATATAGCTCAGTATCAAGAGGCATGTAAAACACAAGCAGATAAACATAGAATACCTGCTCTTGACTATCATAGTGAGGATTGTGTTTGACTATCTTCCAAGATTTTACATTTGGCAGGATCGAAAAAACGACTCCCCCGCTTTCTTGGTCCCTTTACCATCCGTAAGGTAGTGAACCCTTTGGCCATGGAACTTGAGTTACCCGAGGACTACAAGGTGCACCCTTCATGTATCCCTGCTTTGTCCCTATTCCCCTACCACTCGCTCAGCTCCTCCTCCTCCCCCAATTCAAGTGAATGGACAGTTGGAATTTGAGGTGGCGAAAGTTCTGAATTCTAAACGCATCCGGGGCGTGTTGCACTATCTGCTGGCCTGGAAGGGCTACGGTCCCGATGACAACTCTTGGGAACCCACCTCTGTGGTCCATGCTCCTTGCCTTGTGCATCTCTTTCACCCTCGCCAACCCACAAAGCCCCGCCCCCTACAAGTACCTTTGGTGGGGGGAACTGTCCGGAGCTCCCCGTCCTGTCTGGTATGTCGGCACCCTCAGGGGTCCCTGCTTGCTCACATTTATGTTCACTAACTTGTTTGGTTTTTTCCTTTTCTTGCCACTGCCAATGTTTGTTTCTTTTTATTGTGTTTGTTGGTGCCAGTGCTTGTTTTGCCAATGCTTGTTGTTTTTGGGTGCAAGCAATAGTGTCACATTATTGGACATGTGCACCTGCCATGCTTATGGGTGTGGCCGAGGCACCTGGCATGCTTAAGGGTGTGGCTAGCCATGTGTGGTTAACTGCCACTGAACTGCCTATAAAAGCCTAAGCCTTGCACCTGTCAGTGCTTGGCTTAATCTCCTGGTTCCTGCTTCAGCTGGAGACTGCTTTTATCACTGCTTCAGGATTTCCTCCTTCACCATTGGACAGAAGCACGCGCCGGTCCAGGACTGCAGCAAGCATCGGACAGCTAAGTGCAGTGCGCTTTAAGGCTGCGTGTGAAGTGAAAGGCTGTGTGACTTTGACATTTTCTGTTGGTATCGGAAGGCTTGTCTTTGCATATTTGCCATGTGAATTGGCCATCTGGCATTTGGCACAAGTGACTTTTGATTCAAGACTGGCATTTACAGATTTGTTTCGCGCTTAGCGCTTGGGGTCATTTTATGTTTGAAATCATTTCATATTTGTATTCAGCCAAGCGCTTGGGGTCATTTTATGTTAGAACTCATTTCCAACTTCTGAGAGTTTTGTTTCTACACTATTTGCATAGAACTTTGATATTTTTTTTTATAATCAACTTTACTGATTTTCAGGTTAAACACAATAACAGCACAGGACAGTTGATGGATATTATAAGCAATAGCCATAATCACCAGTTGTGGATTTACACAAAACTTTGGATGGAAGCACCAACGTACCATACCTGACCCGCCCCCTCCCTTAGAGAGAAGGCTTCGCGCCTTTAGATCAGCTGGCCCAGCCACTTGCCCCAGACTTTGTTGTATTTGGCAGGGCACCCTCGGGCCTCAAACAAAGGTTTCTCCTGTGCGGCGCACCAGTCTACTCCCCGGCACCATTTCACCAAGGTTGGGGGTTTGGCCTGCGCCCAGGAGGCCGCAATGTCTCTTTTGGCCACCGCAATGGCTGTCCCAAGGAATGTTTTGTCTACCCGTGAGCCATCCAGGCCGTCCATCACCCCCAGGATAAGACGCACAGGGTCGTGGGGAACCGGCCAGCCCAGGATCTGCGTGAGTTCTGTCTCTATACCCGACCAATATGGGGCAAGGCGGGGACATGTCCAGATCATGTGGAAGAAGTCCGCAGGTGCATTGCCGCAGCACGCGCAATTGGGGGAGGGCCGCAGTCCTGCCTTGTGTAAGCGTGCTGGGGTGATATAGGCCGTGTGCAGGTAGTATAATCGTATAAGGCGGAGTCTGGCTGAAGTCGTGATGATTTTGGGGGCCATGAGGGCATTGCACCAGTCTTCCTCTTCCAGAGAGCCTGCCCACCCCTCCCAGCGGGTCCGAAGTGGGTCAAGAGTTGCTGGTCCATTATTCACAAGGGTACGGTAAATTTGAGAGACCCCACCCCTCCCCATGACTTGGGCTTCTAGCGGGCTGAACTCGGGAAGGGACTTGCCTGTTGGAATGTGTATAAGGAGGGCATGGCAAAGTTGTAGATATTTATAAAACTGTGAAGCGTGGAGAGTATAACGTCCCTGCAGGTCCTGGAATGTCCTAAAGTGGTCGCCGGCCCAGACATCGCCCAGTAGAGATATCCCTATGAGGTCCAACTGCCTGAACCCCGAGAGTACAGCCACCTCCCCCAGCCAAGTGCCCTGCCAAAGAGGCGTGTGTTGGCTCAGTCGGTTGTCCCATCCCATGTGCCTCAGAGCCGTGCGCCACGCCACCAGGACCGCCCTGGTTATCGGTGGGATCGCTTTGGGTATGGGGCGGCCATACAGATATGCTTGTATTTGGGGGAGTTCCATGTCTCTAAGCCCCGTCATGTAGGCCGGGTCGGCCCAACCCCCAGCGAACCAGTCGTGGATTACAAGAAGCCGGGTGGCCAGGTAATAAAGGTGAAGATCAGTCATACCCATACCTCCATCGAAGGGTGGGATCCTGCATCGGGCAAGAGCAATCCGGGGCCTCGCCCCCCCCACAGGAACCTTGTGATCGCCCCATCCAGCTCCTTAAACCAACTGCGTGGGAAGTGAAGGGTGGTGTTCTGAAAGAACTTTGATATTAAGATGAATATTGTGAACTTGATACCACGCCTTGCGCATGGAAGTATCCTGTTACCCGTTTGATCATCATATTGTATGGACACTGACTTATGTAGCCCTTTGGGTCTGTTCCTAGATGTGAATATTTGTTTATGGGTGTTTTGTGCAAATGAAACGACGTGTCTATGTGCCATTCGTTTACCCAGCTGTTGAAGACACATAATCAAAGCCAGTGACTCCTTTTTGGCAGCATTGTTCTTAGAGAACTATTATTTGGATTGTATTCTCCTGCAACCTACAGACAAAGGCTAAGAGAGTATCTCAGCTCCTCTTGAGAACCAGGTGATTAACATCACTTGCTTATAATGAATGTTCTGTGTTGAGTGCGCCTGGGTGGCCCAGAAGTGTCTCTGTACTCATTTGTTGCCTTTCATATTTTATAGAGAAACGCAAGTCCTCAAAAAAGCGACCCTACTCTGCAAAGAGATCCCCTCGAGAGTGCCGGGCTGGACCAGGCTTTGTGGAGTAGCAGTGTTCTCTCTCTTTTTCTCGTCCAATTCCCCTTCCCTTTTGAGACACCTGCCGGGTCTCCTGTAGTGGGTTCAGTAGTGCCGAGAGGTGTTCTAGGAGGAGAGAGTACAGTTCATCGCTCCTGCAGACAACCTGAACTTCAGGTGAGTGACTGTGCCACAGTCTTACAGGTACAACCCATTGAGATGATTCCACTTGTTCAAATATACCTTGGCCACACAAGTCTTTTAACATGAGCTCTAACTGACAAAGGAACTTGCCTCACTTTGTGTACACAGGGCTGTGCAGGAGGTTTGAGCCTGATGTGATGAGCAAAACCTTTTACAATGCCAACCTGATCACAAAATAGTTCCTTATGTCTGGCTAGAATCGTGTCAATGGATTCATCTAAACTATACATTGAACTCAGTGGAAACTCACCCACAACTGCCAGAGTGCTGGATCCGGGAGCAAGATACAAACCCATCTTGGCGAGATCTTGCCAACCAATGATGTCCTTACCTTTAATGGCAACATAAATCTTGGTATCAGTTTTTCTACCCATGCACTGAGCCTTTCCCATGAAGAAACCTAATAAATTGTTGGGCTTTTCACCAAAAGCTATGGTGCATATATCAGGGGCATGAGTAACTTATTATTACTCCACTTGTCATGAAAAGGGGTATCTCGCAAGATAGTAATTGGCAAACCGGATTCCACCATGACCTGTAATAAAACATTGTCAACAATAGCATCATAGGTAGGACATTTAACAGGTTTACTAATAGTATTGCACTCAATAGTTAACACTACATTGTTTACAGAATCTATATAAGAGTCAAGTTCCACATTCACATTACTAAGGGAACAGGGTTCCTACTGCTCCTACATACACTTTGGAAATGTCCTAGTTTCTTGCACCCAAGAAAGCACTTGCTTATAGCTGGACACCCTGGAAAATTGCTCAAATGGTTCTTTGATCCACATCTGTAGCATACTGTAGACTTTCTCTTTATTTTTACTTTTTGTGTGTTGGGGTTTTCCTTTGGCCTGCACTGAGCATAACGAGTCAATCTCATACCCAGAGGTGGATTCAGTAAAGAAGCTGACTGTGGCATCGGGGTTCAACTCTTTAGATGGGATCAAGAAGTGTTCAATGCTCTTAGCTAAATCCAAAACTTCACTAAGAGTGGGGTTGCGACAGCTTAACAACCGCTCCTGGATTTTTTTAGGCGCACAATTAAAACAAATTGAACTTGGATGTAGGTATCGAAATTTGCACCAAATTCACAAGTTGCAGTGAGAATCTTAAGTACGTCTACATATTCTTCCACCCCTTCATCAAGTTGTTGTTTAAGTTTTACAAAGTTGTGCCTTTCAAGCATTATGCTAGGCTCTTTTGCAAATTGTTTTTTTACCCTTTCAATTGCCTCCACAAAAATATTCCAGTTATTACAGGTAGAGGCTCGAGGAGCAGCAATAGGTGGTAAATTATCAAATATTTGCTGGTCAGTAAGCCCCAGACTGCCAAATAAAAGTGGCAATTTCCTTTGTGGGATGTATCCCCCAGCATCTATGGCTATAAGATGATTCTCAAAACGGCGAAATCACTGAGCCCATATGATGGTGGGTTTCCCGGGACGAGCCAGGAAAGAATCAGGCTGAGTAATCTGTTGTGGGTGGCCATAACAACACAGGTGCAAAATGAAATAGAAATGCCAAGGAAATCCACACAAAATATATGAATAGATAAATAAACAGAAGTAAGTATAGTATTTGCAGCTGTTGCAAAAACAGTCAACCTAAAAAAATCTCCTACCAACCTCCTTTTTTTTATTTGTATAATACAACTAGACAGTACCTTAAATTGCTGGAACAAGATGTCAGATCTGTATAATGGGGCTGATGGGCTTAAAGAGAGGGCTCCAGCTCAAAAGGTGTAAAACAAAAGGTAACGTTACTGCTTGTATGTAGGCATTTGTATACAAAAATGCCCAATCCAATATGGCCACTGCATGTGACATCACATGCAAAGGTGCGCAGCAGAATGAGATGATTCAGCCCCCAACAGCAGGTCATTGCCAGGCAACACAAAAGTGCAGAGAATGGCGTCAGCCCCGCTCGCACCAGGAAAAGACCCCAAAATGAAGAGCACTATTCTTATGGGCTAGGACTTGAGGAGGAATGGGAGGGGTCACTGGACCCTGAAGAATACCAGCCCCTTGACCCTAACATAGACAGGTGTGAGGATTTGGCAGAGACCAGTGGGCTGGTCACTTCTCCACACTCTGGCATGCCTTCAGCCCCCAACAGCAGGCCATTGCCAGGCAACACAAAAGTGCAGAGAATGGCGTTGGCCCTGGTCATGCCAGGAAAAGACCCCAAAATGAAAAGCACTCCAGGAAACAACACAGGGCCACTTACCACTGCACGTAGAAGAACCAGGACATACTCCAACTGCCAAAGAGAGCTTGATGTGAGAAGAGCCGGTTCTGTGGAGAATCCCCCAAAAATGCCACAAAAGAGGTGCCAGTATATGTCGGTGGGTGAGAGCTAGTCGTCGACAAATTGTGGTAAATGAAAAAGACAGAGACTGTAGGTAAGTTGAAGATTTATTGCTCAATCACTCGCCCACGACTGACAGTGATCAGCCAGCTCGGATTCCAGGATGAACTGAAACGTTCACTGGAATCCTCCCCTGCCGCTCAGCTTGTCAGCACAGGCCCATTACGATCCATAGCAATATTCAAACAACCACAAGGTTGAAGAAGAAATGCAGCTTGAGCGTTGAATATAACGAACAAGCTTCACCGACATACACAAGCACAGCAATATCCTACAATAAGATGCCCGAGCCCAAAACAATTTCTCCCATCAGATCTAATTGATACAACGAGAGGTCAAATAAATAATTTTTCTAACAAAATCCATAATAACTACGCTTCTACGCATATCAATTTATATCAAAGCTGCACTCCAGCATATCAACGGGATCTGGTAGAGACTTCTAGCCACAGATTCCTTACCAGTTGAATTTTCCCCAAGCGTCTGACTGGATCTGGAAAAGTTTCTCGCACAGTAACCCTGTGCACCAGTAGGTGGAAAAATTCAGCTCCATGTGGCAGCGTTGTCCACGCCAGAAGTGACGTGTACGGTGCCTATACAGGGATCAACCTAGCGCGCTGACGTCAGTTATTTTCTTTGCACGCCAGAGCACAGATCCAGAGGGAGCTACCCCTTAGTTCTCTTTGACGGAATCTTTTTCAACATTTTGTTGACTCTTTTTTTAGATCTTTTCCGGGAGTGGCAGTTATGTGCTCTAGGAAGGCTGACTTCAAGCCCTACAGTGCTTGTCACCAACAAATGTCAGTGACGGACCCGCATCTTGTATGCCTTTGGTGCCTCAACGAGACCAGGACCCGAAAGCCTGCTCCTACTGCTGCCCCATGCAGCCTAAGACTCTGAGAGAGCGATCCCTCAAGCTCCTGGCTGTTCGACAAGCGACGCCACACCGATCTCGTTCCTGGTCAAGGGGAGGGTCCTGGGAGCAGCTGCAGAGCCTGAAATCTTCATTGCACTCTAAGTCATCGGATCACTTGTGTAAGTCCCACAGGAAAAAGAAAAGTAAGACGTCTAAGAGATCTTCTACCTCACATTTTCCATCAAAGTCTTGACAAGACTAGGGAGCGTCATCACTCGATACCTGGCTCCATGGTTAAGCCAGTGCCTGGGTCGGCTCCGAGCTTTCTCAGATTCCCAGAAACTGAAGTGAACCCACTCAACTCAGAGTTTTATGAGGCCATGTGTATCATATTTGAGCGGCCCATTCCTGCCAGAGTGCCTTTGGGCACTGGGGGGTCAGCAGGGGCCCCTACTGGTTCCTCCCGGTGGCTCCAGCACTTTTTGGGCACATTAGCTTCACAGATGGATCCGGACCAGGACCGGTTGTGCCAGCTCGACCTTCCCCAATGCCCGTCCAAATGCTGACACTCCCAGCACTGCCAGCACCACTATCACTATTCTGATCCCTGACTCCGACATGGAGCCAGAGGGGTGTTGTCCGATGCCAACTCCTGCTCTGACTGGAGCCTTGCCCTTCATTCCAGAGCCTGAGTCCTATTCTTATGAGCTAGGACTTGAAGAGGAATGGGAGGGGTTACTGGACCCTGAAGAATACCAGCCCCTTGACCCTAACATAGACTGGTGTGAGGATTTGGCAGAGACCAGTGGGCTGGTCACTTCTCCACACTCTGGCATGCCTTCTGCCCCTACCGTGGCTACAGAGAAGGTAGCGTCTTTTGCAGTGGTGGTGAGAATGGCGGCAAAGGTCCTGGGCCTTAGCCTACCCTCAGTGGCAGTCAAGACTAACGTCTTGATGGAGGTGCTTCAGCCAGAGAGACCCCCTCTGAACCACTTCTTCCCTTTAATGAAGCACCCACAGATGCCCTCCTTTGGAACTGGTCCAAGCCCACCACAGGGGTTCCAGTGAACAGGACAATTGCCCGCCACCATTGCCCCACCCCAGGGTCCCAAATTTCCTCACCCAACACCCTACCCTGAGAGCTTGGTGGTCCAGTACTCGACTTTCCATGTTAATCCTGGTGCATTTCCTACCCCTCACCTGGAAAGGGAATCCAAGCGACTGGACACCTTAGGGAAGATTATGTTTTCTTCCACCAGCCTGGCACTGCATTCCGTGAACACCACATGCCTTTTGAGAAGTTACTCCAATGCTCTATGGGACTCGGTTGTTCAGGTGCTGCCCATAGCTCCGGAGGAAGCCCAGACCATACTCTCCCAGGCTACTGCTGCTGATGTGAAGGATACAGCTAAGTTCACAATTCGATGTGGACTGGACACCACCAACTCGCAGAGCAGAGCAGTTTCATCGACAGTGGCCTTGAGGCGCCACGCCAGGCTGAGGACAACTGGCTTTTCAGGGGATGTCCAACCATCGCTCCTGAACATGCCCTTTGATGGCTCCTGTCTCTTTGGAGACAAGGCAGATTTAGCGCTGGAGCGCTTTAAGGACAGCAGGGCTACTGCCAAACTCAGGCCTTTCCATGGCCCTTATCACCCCCCAATGCACCTTTTGCTCCTTTTGTAGCCAAGGAAAGGGTTTCCAGCTGCATCTCTACCCTCCCAGCCCCGCAGCACGCAAGCATCCCAGCCTCTGTGCAGCCGAGGACGCTGTACTCATAGACCTAGTGAGTCAGGCAGCCAGTGGTCGGGCCAGTCTGCCACCCCTGGAACTCCTCACCTCCAATTTATTATAGTTTGCCATCTTACCAGCATGGGCACCTAGTGGGGGGCAGTATCCGCCATCACTTGCCCCACTGGAGGTCTATAACATCAGACCCTTGGGTTTTGCAGATCATCTGAAGGGGCTACTCCCTTCCCTTCATGAAAACCCCTCCCTTCATGCCACCCACTTTCAACAGGCTATGGGAGGACCCCCTATCACTTCTCTGCCAGGAAGTGACAACTCTCTTGGCCAAGGAAACCTTAGCGAGGGTGCCGGCACCAGAAGTAGATTGTGGTTGCTATTCCCGCCACTTCTTGATGCCTAAAAAGGATGGAGGCCTTCATCCTATCCTAGACCTGCGCCTTCTCAATTTTTTCCTCAAGAAGGAGAATTTCAAAATACTCAAGCTCGTTCAGGTCCTGTCTGCCTTAGACCCGGAAGACAGGATGGTAGCGTTGTACTTGCAGGACACATACATTCACATCCTGTCCTGCCTTCCCACAGGCATTACTTCTGGTTCAAGGTAGGTCATGAGCACTTTAAATTCACCCTGCGCCCCTTTGGCCTTACCAGCGCTGTGATTGTGGTGTTTGTAGCTCATCTGCAGAGATAAGCGGTACTAGACTTTCCATATCTCGACGACTGGCTGTTGAAGCGGGGCTCACCCCAGGCTGTCATATCCCACCTGCAGACTACAGCAAACCTCCTGCACTTGCTGGGGTTCACTATCAAAGTGCTGAAGTCACACATGATTTTCCCGAATACGCTCCTTTTCATCCGAGCAGTACTGGACACGGTTCAGTTTAGGGCTCTTCCAGGCTCATCCAGGATATTCATGCTATGATACTGATGTTTCAGCCTCTATCCTGAATTTTAGTGAGAATGACTTTGAGGCTGCTGGGCATCATGGCCTCCAGCATCCTGCTAGTGACACATGCCCACTGGAATATGCGGGCTCTGCAGTGGGACCTGCAGTTCTTTTTTTTTTTTATTCTTTTTTTTTTTTATTGAGTGGATTCAAGCAGTACAGTTGATGCAAAAAGAGGGGAAAAAAATCATTAAACAAAGCTGTCCAGTAGAGCAATCAATACAAGGATAAAGTGCTAGTGCAATAATAATAAGATGCTAAGATTACAAACAGAGATACGGTGTAGATATCTCAGAAAAGAGGAATCAACAGTAGCCATTATAAATTACATCAATAGCAGCATCTCAAACGTAGATCACACTTGAGTCTAGTAAAAATAAAGTTCATATTGATACAGAAAATCAGTTCCCATTTAAAAGAGATAAGACATGCATTTTAGAAAAGATTAAAAGCATTAGGAGTGGAAGTGCAACAAAGAGGTCCTAGTATACATTGCTATAAAACCCTGACCAGGTCGCTGCAAATCTACGTAAGTACCCTGTACGTTTAGCGTATGCTTCTCCCCAAATATATGTCATAGCCATCTTCTCATGCCAATGATGAATCGAAGGTATCTTATCGGACATCCAATTCTGAAGAATTAACAGCCTAGCTACTGCTATAGCTATGGAGAAGAAATATTGCTGGTACTTTGGCAAATGATGGCCCTCTTTTGAAGAACCGAATAAGACCAATTTAAGAGAAGGGGTAATGTGAACCGATAGTGATAATGATTGATTAATCATTTGGAATACATCAGACCAAAATTGTTGAAAATAATGACAATTTAAAAAAATATGGTTCCAAGACCCTATCTCTAAGTCCCAGCACCTAAAATAATACTCTGAAGAAGCCGGGAACATATTGTGCAGACTTTTCGGCGTATAGTAGGTCATCCATCTTGACAAAAAAGCCATTATTTTATAGTTATCAGCTCGCAGCGCTCTATGCCCTACTTCACATTAGGTCTGCCACTCTTTTTTGCTGACACTGCACCCAGTTTCTTTTGCCAGTTCAGAGAGAAAGTTACCGATCTCTTTCTGCTCCCCCAGCTGCGATAAACAAGAATACCAACTGCTGACTCCAGTTAAGCCCTGAGCATATAGTTGGCTTAAGATTCTAGAAGCCGAATTATTGGGCATAGCATAATTTGATCTTAAAAAACTGGATATTTGATTAAAGCTAAAAGAAAGGGCTAAAAACCTAGAGCCCAGCTGCTGAGACAGTGACTCGCAAGTGATCAGATTTGATAGATTGAAAAAATCCCCCAAACGTTCAAAGCCAGCCTCCTTTCATAATTGCAGGGTCCCCTGAGAGAGCTGTAAGCCGGAAGCCTGGCAATCGCCAGTTTCTAGATATGAATGATAGCTAGGAATTTTATGTAATTTAAAAAATAATTGTATGCGATAAACTAGATCTGATATTGTCTTATATCTAGATTTTTTCGGCAATTTCGGGGAACGAAGAAAAACAGGTAATTTAGTTGCACTCTCAGCCAACATTGTGTTTAGCATGACATTTTCAAATTTAGAAGATATCATTGGGAGCTGAACCAAAACATTCAGCAATGCTGCATGATAATAAAGCTCAAAGTTTGGGAGGACGAGCCCCCTGAGTTAAGTCTAATTGTAATATTGCTAATGAAGTTCTTGGCTGTTTATTTGCCTAAATTAAATTCCAAATTAATTTATGTACATCACTAAAATAGGATTTAGGTATTTTGATAGAAAGATGAATGAACAAAAATAAAAATAATTGTAAAATGGACATTTTGACCAAGGATACGTGGCCAATTAAAGTTAAAGGAAGAAGAGACCATCTGGCCAATAACCTCTTAGTTTTTTTAAATGGGCTTCCATAGTTTAGCATAAATAATTGATCATAATGATTTGTCACGAATAACCCTAGATATCTAATAGGTTTAGTGACTGACTGTTGAGGGAAAAAAGGAAGCAATGCAGAGGGAGCATTCAACCAGAGAACCTCAGTCTTGGCTTGGTTTAATCTATACCCACCTATTCGTGTAAAAGCTATTATTTCATCAAATGCGTTAAAAATATTAGATGAATCTGCTAATAAATAAAGAATAATATCATCTGCGAATAATTTAATGTTTGGCATTGTAGCTAAATCAGGGGCCATCCGGGAATTATTATGGATTTCTATTGCCAAAGGTTCTATAAAAAACAAGAATAGAAGAGGTGACAGGGGGCACCCCTGCCTAGTTCCACGCCTCATCTTAACCACCCCCACCTATTCTTTATTTATTAAAATTGTAGCCTCTGAACCTGTATAAATCTCTCTTAACATTTTAACCAGCTGCTCCTGCTCAGAGAGACCGAATATTTGTAATATAAAAAACAGAGCCTGCCAGTCAACAAGATCGAATGCTTTTTCTGCATCAAGCATTAAGATCGCTGCCTTGACCTTACTGACTGACAGGAAATCAATTGCTTGTGTTAAGAAGTAGGTGTTAGAGGTCATAGATCTATGAGGTAAAAAACCTGTCTGATCCGGCTGGACCACCTGTTGTGCACAAGGAACCAGCCTTGATGCCCAAATTTTCATGAAGATTTTATAGTCTACGTTTAATAGACTGATGGGGCGATATGCACTTGGATCCCTAAGATCCTTATCTTTCTTGAGAAAGCAAACCACCACCGCTTCTTTAAAGTTTTTAGATATGGGCTCACCATTTTTTATAAAATTATAACATTTAGTAAGAAAGGGCAGAAACAGAGGCTCAAAGGTCTTAAAAACTTCAAAGGGGATGTCGTTGTTACCTGTGGCTTTTGCATTAGCCATAGTTTTTGGTGTATTACTAACTTCGATTTGTGAAATAAGCTTATCAAGGGAGTCGCTCATGCTCTTTGAAATAGAGGGCAATTGTAGAGATTCAAAATATTGTATGAGTGATGCTAGTCTTATATCCTGCGCTTCCTCATGGATAATTTTAAAATGTAGCAAAAAAACATTGGCAATTTTATCCTTTGAATCTTCTACTATACCCGTTTTCAGGTCCCTGATCTACATTTTGACTATTATAGATTTTAGTAGCTCAGACCAAATATCTTCCTATATGTTGGCTTTCCTCATAGAGTTTTTGTTTGTAAGCCTCACTCCCCTTGATTGCCTGTAGATTGAAACTCTGTCTTAAATTGTCTGTGACTGACACATAGGGGCCGATTCCGATTCGGGCCGGAAATCTCTCCGACCGAGCCGGACCCGGAGAGAATTCCGACCGAATCGGACTCTGGCAGTCCGACCGAACGAGTACGATGTGCACGCATGCACCCGGACTCGATTCGGTCGGACTCCCATTGAAGTCAATGGGAGCCGGTCGTACAACGCGTACGCGGGCTCCCATTGACTCAATGGGTGCGAGGCGAACAAGGGCGCCCCCTACAGTGGGTACGCGTCGACGCGCATCGTGCCGTACAAGCACAGGTAGGGGGGACCCATGGGTCCCTCCTGTGTGCGACTCGCGTGGCTACGCGTACAGGGGGGTCCGACACGGACCCCCAAAGTCCGGCTCCGACAGCTCTTTCGAGCCGGACGGCGCGAGTCGGTCGGACTGCTCGCGGTGCGCATCGTACTTACCCGGCCGGGGAACGTCTCCATTGCGCGGTGCGAGTTGTGTCCGTGCGAGTCGGTCGGAGCGTGTTGAAGCCGCGTTCGAGTCGGTCGGCGATTTCGCGGGCGCTTGCATCGTACTCGCTCGGCCGGACCCTTGTACGATTCGGTCGGGTAACAGGGCTCCGAATCAGATCCGGTAATGCTGAATCCGATTCGGAGCCCTACCGGCCGAGATCGGAATCGGCCCCTATGTCTTGGAGAGAGGCAGTTTTTTGGGATTCCGACCTGGCCTTATTTAACCTATCACTGGCTCTTTCAACCGCTGACTGTAATGAGAGCACCACTTGGGCTCGTAGTTTACTCGCTGCAGCCTTATAGGCTATTACCTGGCCTCTAAAGGCTGCTTTAAAAGCCTCCCACACATAACACAGGGGCAGAATTCTCATTAATTTCAAAGAAGTTTTTTATGAAAAGCTGCGTCTCAGAGATCCAATACGCATCTTCAAGAAGGGATTTATCGAAATACCAATGCTTGATACTTCTAGGCCGAGCTTCATTCAATTTAACTATCGTAGAAATAGCTGAATGATCGGAAAAGAAATTAGAAATGATGTCAGACTCCCCTCTAAACAGCAAGTTGTCAATTGAAAAAATATATATTCAAGAGGCAGTCTTGAACCTGAAGGAATAAGTATATTGAGACTGCCCTGGATGGCCTTGAAGCCATGGATCAAGAAGGGCAACATCCTGTTTCATCCTAATAAATAACTTGGTTGATTTGGGCTTAATTGCTTCTTAGCTGCATTTGAGATGTCTAGCTGAATATCCTGAATGTAGTTGAAGACTCCCCCCAAATTATAGATCCCTCAGAAGCAGCATAATTAATCATAGATTTGGAGCAAAGCCAAAGTGTCATCAAATATAGGGCCATAATAAATCAAGAGTTTGAGCAGTACACCTCTAAGCTTAATTTTTACAAGATCCATTGGACTTGAACATCTCAACTAACCTTTAGTACTTCACAATTACAATTATTAGAAAATATAACAGCGACCCGCGATCAGACATACTTGTAAAAGCAAAATAAGCTTGATTATACCCCTCAGGAAGAATCATTTTGGGTGAGTTTGACTTAAAATGAGTTTCCGGAATGAACAAAACCTGGGGGGAGAAAGACAGCAGCCAAGTCAAACTAGTGCTTGCTTTTTCACAATTCAATAATCCATTTGCTTTACACAAAATGATTTTGATACTATCCATTTGTTATGAAAATTATGTTCTTTCTTAGCACCAAAGAAGCAGGATATTAAGCATTGAAAACAAGTAAAATAGACACAAATAGACAGCAAGAAAAAATGATTTTTGATCCACTCATTTTCCTCTGCAACCGCAACCTAACCACACCCAGCCCACCCTACCCATCCACGTAGCGGGAATCCCCCTTGCATCCCGCCTCGCGGAACCCCTATCTGGGAGTTGCATCCTAAGCCTGTCAAGATCACCTCCCCAACCCCCCTTGAAACCCCTGTCAACACCCTTGAAAAAGCATGGCCCAAAAAAGAAAAAAAGAAAAAACGAGTTTCTTGAAAATCCTAAATGCATCTTTCGTTTTTGACTGACTTTGGTAAAGCCTGGGCTTCGGAAAGAACATTAAAGAGCTTGAATTGTCCTTTCCAAAGAACCTTTAGTTTAGAGGATTGAACTAAGGAGGCCTGGGCACCTATCGACCTAAAGTCATAGGCTAGTTCTTGAAAGGCCTTTCTCCGCCTAGCTGAAGCCGCTGAAAAAATCTTCAGGAAAGCTTTTTGAAGCACTGTAAACGTTTTCTGCTGAATAGCTCTAGAAAGAATTTGTTCCTTAATCCGGAAATCTGAAAAGTTGACCAAGATAGTTCATGGATATTTAGCCCCTGGTGACTGATGGAAAGGAACTCTATGTGCATGCATAATTGTCAAATCCTCAGGGGCGGATGGTAGAATATGATCTTTAATCAACATGTTGATAAATTGAGGAACGGACTGAATTTGGCCATGAGATTCGCTTCCTTCAGGAATTCCCGTAAACATGAGATTGGAGTGTCTCGAATGATTCTCCAGTGATTCTAGTTTCATCTCCAATTCTACAAATTTTGCAAACTCAGGTGAAGTACGAGATTGCAGAAGCGCCAGCTTATTTTCAATATCAGAAATTCTTTGCTCAGCTTCCTGTATTTGTTTTGAAAGTGCCAGTAAGGTTTCCTCCATCTTAGTAAGCCTTTGGTTTAACAACTCCGTATACAAAGCTTGCTGTACTTTTAAACTGCGAATCTCAGCCAAGATTGAATTGAGCACTATTTTAAAAGTCTCTGGTAGAAATTCCTGTGGAACGCTGGGATTTTTGAAGCAGGATACTTGCGGGGGAGCATTAGGCTGAAAAGTGGCAACCGCTTGAGAACCAGAACTCTGTGCTGAAGAGGGCCCAGAAGAGAGTTCATCTAGAATCTGGACTACAGGTGGAGCGCTAGTGTTTGGCCCCTCTACCTCTTTTTGGGAGTCCCCCCCCCACAGTTATCGATGGCAGCATTTATACAACTGATGCCGTACTACCAATGGAGTTACTTGGTGTTTGCCGTATACTGGCATCAGCGTGGCCCTCGTCATAGGCAGGCTTAAGCCCTATTTTTTTTTAATAGGGGAAATGTTTTAGCTTTTTGAGAGGGCTGCATCTCTTCACTTTTATCGTGCTCCATGCTTGTCATCAGTGGAGCTGGAGAAGGAGTTAAGCTTTCTGAGCCGCTAGAAATTGAAAAGGAATTGCGTGCTACTTCTGCTTGAGCCTCTGCGATGCAGGAATGAACCACCAACTGCATCCGTGCCCTCCTCTTCCATCGTCTGACCAGGGTTAAATGAGAAAACAGGAGCGCCTACCGGAATCGCCATCTGTTTATCACGCCATACGGTGCCTTTACTTTGTGAGGC
Organism: Calotriton arnoldi; assembly: GCA_963921515.1. Lineage (NCBI taxonomy): Eukaryota > Metazoa > Chordata > Amphibia > Caudata > Salamandridae > Calotriton > Calotriton arnoldi. Next base: position 620,984 of record CAWUFW010002610.1, read on the forward strand.
TTTCTTACGTTGTTTTGGAGGGACAGGAGCAACTGGAGAAGTAAGCTTAGTGCGAAGTTGTCGCATGACAGTAGGGCGCATATAGTGCTGACAAATACAAATCACCTAAGCTGCGGAAATACTTAGTGGTATATTCACAAGAACGTGCGATAACTACCGCAAGAGTAGCGTAACGCAACTTTCAATATCGCAGCCTATCGTGGGAAAATAACCCTGTGTCAACGTGGAATTCACAACAAGGCGGTAGCATGCGATAGTCTGCCGAAACCGCGGACAATGTCCGCGATACAACCACCACGATGGAGATAAAAACACAAACCACAACACCAAAAAACACGCGATGGGCCAAAGCGCGATGAGGAAATCAGCGACAAGCAGCGCCAGGCCTGCAACACACACCTGGCAGGAGTCAAAAATCACCATAAAAGTAGAAAAAACACCCACACACAAACTGACCAACACACAAGCACCATGGAGGCAGCCGGAGCAGGCGCAGAGGACGAGCACAACCCCACAAGCACCCCGGATGACCAGCCTGGGACCTCGGGGACAGGGAAGGGCAAGGACAAGAAGACGAGGAAGACCAAGTTCAGTCCGCAGGCGAACAGGATCATAGTCACGGAGGTGATGGAACACCATCAACAACTCTTCGTCACCTCCAACGTGTCATTGGGCACCAAAACTGGAATATGGCGTGACATCGTCGACAAGGTGAATGCCGTCGGAGAGCACAAGTGGACAATGGACGAGGTCAAGAGGCGATGGAATGACATCAAGCGGAAGACCAAGGAGAAACTCACCGCCAACCTGAAGGCAGCAATGCAGACCGGAGGTGGGGGCCCAGCGCCACAGCTGGAGCTGGATGACATGGAGGAGCTGGTGTCGACAGTCATCAGTGTGGAGACTGTGGCTGGAGTCGGGGGACCGGACACTGCTCGACAGGACACAACACAACCGCAACAGGGTGAGTGACCACCAGGTACTGGGGGACGGGGGAGATGGCCACAATGGCACACATGCACAAGCAAGCAGGGCACAGTGCACACCCACAATCACTCCGGGTCCTCGCCCAGACCCACAGACTGTCACAATGTACAATGCCATGCTGTCTGAATGTCAACCTGTACCATGCGGCTACATACATGTGGACACATTGTAATTCACCATCTCCCCTGCACATCGCAGGGGCATCATCAACACCTCCTGCAGAGCAGTCACAGCCACTCTTCACTGATGACGAGGAGGAGGACAACACCAGCATCAACACCCAAACCATCCAAGACCTAATTGACCTCATCCGCCACTCACCTCCAGGATCAGGGCAGCCCAGCTACATCCATGAGACCCCACCCACCACCCAAACCACCCAGCAGGAGGCACCCACAGCCCCGGCACCCTCCCAAGTCCCCCAGGAACAACAAATGGCCTTCCAACGCCGTGTGCTGGAGGGCCAGAGGGAGACGGCCGAGCAGGTGCGGGTGGGGTTCGAGCTCATGGCTACCAAACTGGACACCATCCTTGGGTGTCTATGTCCGCCCCATTGTCTCCAACGAGCCCTGACTGACATCGCTGAAGTCATGACTCTGAGGGAAGAATACCTGTCCGCTCAGAGTGGCCCCAGCGATGCCAGCCGTGAGCTGGCACACATGCGGAGGCTCATGGAGGACATGGTGCTGATGGAGGCGGAAAGGATGGCAGCCACCGCTGCACATCAGCGAAATGTAGCTGGGATCTACCGTGCCCTGCATGTCCTCATCATGGCATTGCTGCCACAAGGCGTGGCGATGATGAATGCTGCTGCCCCCACACCATCCACATCTCCGCCCCCTGGTGTGTCAGTGCCTCCCAGTGCGGCAGGCGTATCCACTCCGGCACCTGATGTGTCACTGCCACACAGTGCGGCCGACAATCCTCCTCCGGCCCCTGATGTGTCAGTGGCACACAGTGCCGCAGCCGGTACTGCAACACCCACAGGTGGGGCAGGGCACACACCCGGGGACGAGGACGTGGATGGGACTGTGGTCAGGAGGGCCAGGCACTAGCATCCATTTCTGCCACCTTGCCTGTTTCTGCTTGGTGCCGCACATGGCCTCAAACCTACAACTGACCCCCGATACACTCCGATACACTCCGATGCACTCACCTTGGACAGCAACATGGACTGCCACATCCTGTTTGACGACCAATGACACAGCGCACAGACTGCGGACTGTACCCTTCCTCTTCCGCAGTACAGGTCATCCCCGGATGGACACTGGCTGGCCCTCCACGGGCCCATATTGTGTTGTGTGCTCGGCATTGCCCTGTACCGCTCCAGCTGCATGACTGCACTGGATGTGCAAATAAACATCCAGTGACGCACTGCTGTGTAATGTCTTACGTCATTCATGTATGGATGTGTGGATGAATGTGGGAACAGTGCCTTCCCTTGCATCAATGATGTTCATCCTGTGGGATGCCAGTCAGAGGGTGCGACATTGCATTTTGTGTACCGGGTTCCGTGAACACTACAACAGGGACACACGCATCAGTCACTTCCTTGTCTGGACATGGACTGGACCACGCCCAGAGCCCACGAGTCATTGTTGCAAGCCCTGCGCTGGTCGGGTGTACGGCAGGCCAGACCACTCCGCTAACGCCCCGAGGGGGGGCCCTCATTGCTACCTGTCGCAGCCGTACTCGCTGGTGGTGTGCAGGTCACTGGTCTAGTTGTCAGCATGTCACAGCCACTCCCTGAGGGCAGGTTTTCACACACACCACACCCATCCGGCACAGGCATCACAGGCCATGTGACTCCGCCAACATAAGGGGCCGACGACATCACATTCCCCTCTTCCGGTGGTGACTGGATGACGGCCGCTCCACGGTTCTCACTCATGTAGGGCCCATGAGTTGTTGCGCACAGGGTTAGTGGCATCCGAGGCCTTGCGGACGGCACAGGCCTACTACCACGTGGCGCAGACTGGGGTTGCACAGGGTTAGTGGCATCCGAGGCCTCGCGGACGGCACAGGCACCCCGCCACGGGACGGTGACTTTGGGTGCACTGAGTCAGTGGCACCTTGAGCTGCTGAGCGGGTGTGCAGCCTGCGATGATGCCCCGTCCCGGCGATCCGGACAGCTCAGGTTTTGTGTGCCCTGCTGGACCGCAGTGTAGGCCAGAGCCAGCGGGCAGCGTGGGCCTACCGCCACGTGGCGTCACTTCTGGGATCCCAGAGTTGGTGGCACCCATTGGGCTGAGTGGGTGTGCAGCCTGTGATGGTGCCGGGTACACTGGTATGTCCTATGCCATGGAGTAATCAAGACCCAGCACCAAACTTGAGACCTGGTGGCCTGCGGAGCGGGGCTGCATGATGTGGAGGGTGCCATGTCTGCGGGCCCCGGGCTTGTGGCTTGCAGCGGCACGTGGTAGGACCTCCTGTCTATGCACCGGTGGCGGAGGTTGAGCATTGAGGCCTGGGTGTGCATGAGTGGGCATGCTCCGATGGGCGGCGGGAGGGGTTAGGGTGCCTCTGCCTGGATGTGCATGGGCGGGCAGGAGATGTTGTCTTGTGCAAGTGTGTGTACTGTGCCAGTCATGTATCTGGACTCTGTTTCAGCTGACGGCTCTGACTCAGATGTGTGACCTGGTGTCCTGCTATACATACCGGCACGTGGTTGGAGACACACCAGTGGCAGCAGGTGAGCAGTGTGGCCTGGGTGCGCAGGGGCGGCATGTTCTCTCTCTCTCTCCCTCTCTTCCTCTCTCTCTTTCTCCCTCTCTCTCTCTCTCTCTCCTCTTCTCTCTGTCTCTCTCCCTCTCTTCCTCTCTCTCTCTCTCTCCCTCTCTTCCTCTCTCTCTCTCTCCCTCTCTTCCTCTCTCTCTCTCTCCCTCTCTTCCTCTCTCTCTCTCCCCCTCTCTTCCTCTCTCTCTCCTCTTCTCTCTCTCTCTCTCTCTCTCCCCCTCTTCCTCTCTCTCTCCTTCGCACTCTCTCTGTCCTCTGATGTGCGCAGGACACACCTTCTCATCATGTTTTTTGTCCTACAGGCTGTGACCTATGTATTGTCCCAAGGGGAGCGGCCATGTGTCTTCATTTCATTTTGGTGTTCATTTTAATAAAGTTTCATTTGTTGCTTCAGAAGTGAATGTGCGCTGCTCATTTCTGTGACGACACATGCATGTCCCCAGTTGTGATTGTGCGACATCAAGCGGAATATTTTGTACATGTTTAGGTGTGGCTGATGTGGCATGTCTTTGGTCGGGGGGGTGCCAGGGAGGGGTGGTCCTGGGGGTGGTGGCGGTGGGTGTTGTGGCCCTCTTGGGTGTCCGGCCGCATGATGGGTGGCTCCATGGCATCTGTTGCCCTTCCGATGTAGCCCTGGGCTGTGCTCCCTTTTGGTTTGGAGGCTGCCGTCCGACTTTACACCAGGTCAGAGCAGGTGTAGATTTCCTGGTGCTAACGCGCCTTATCGCCTGTTTTGTGTTTTTATCACGGATGTGGCTGGTCGTTGTGAATGTTGAGGTGTGATGTTGTCTCAGCTTTTGTCACGGGAACGCCTACTCTGCATCTCATTAGCGATATTTGCGGGGGTCCTATGTGGCGATGTTTTTTGCGGCTGCTATTGCGGGTAAACTGGTGCTGTGGGCTGTTAACACCGGCTTGTGAATGGTGAGGTAAATTTATCACGACTTTGGCTGCGATAAAGTGCCGTTAATTCGGCGATAGCTCCTTGTGAATATGCCCCTTAATGTCAGCAAACAGTAAAGAGTCAGAATATCGAGTAGAAAATGTCGACTTGCACTAATATCAAGTGCAAAATATCGAGATACATAAATATCGACTGCAAGAATATCGTGGTCAAGAATATCGAGTTTCAGGTAAAAAATATCGTTTTCTAAAATATCGAAGTAATTAATATCGTTTGCAAAAATATAGTTGTAAAAAATATCGTTTTTTTAGTTAGTGTTATGTATTTTAGTATGTATTTTAAATGTATGTGCTCTATTTTTTTGTCTAAGTATTGCATTTGTTTTTTAATATATGTGTTAAATTTTTAGAAGTTATTAATTTTATTTTAATTAAATGTTGCGTTTTAGTTCCGTAGCGGGTTGTGGGTTTATAGGGGAATAGGGTGGGAAGTAATTTAATTATAATAAATTGAACATTAATTTTTATTTATTAGTATTTATTTATTTTTGATTTTATAGTGTTAACTGTGGGAATTAATTTATAATTAATTAATTAATAATTGGCTGTTAATTTTTATTGATTAATTAATTGGTAAATATGTTAATTGTGTAATTGTTTTAGGAGCGCGTTGTGGGTTTATAGGGAAAAGTAATTTAATTATAATTAATCTATTAATATTTTTTATTAATTAATATTTATTTATTTTATATTTTATATTGTTAATTGTGGGAATTAATTTATTATTAATTATTTATTAATTGGTTGTTAATTATTATTAATTAATTGGTAATTATGTTAATCATGTTATTTTTTTAGGAGCGGGTTGTGGGTTGATAGGGGAGTAGGGTTGGAAGTAATTTAATTTTAATACATTTATTAATATTTCTAATATATTTAATTAATTTTATTTTATAGTGTTAATTGTGTGAATTGATTAATTAATAATTATTTATATTTTGCTTGTTAATTGTTATTAATTAATTAATTGTTAATCAACTATGTTAATTGTGTCATGTTTTACGAAATTGGTGGTGGTATTTATAGGGGAATATGGTGGGAGGTAATTTATTGATAATTAATTAATTATTTGTTAATTAATGCGAATTAATTAATTAAATTTTAAATATGCTAATTGTGTAATAATTTTGAGTTGTGGGGTTTATAGTGGTAAATGGTGGGAAGTAATTTTTTAAAATTAATTAATGATTTGTTGTTAATTGATATTAATTGATTAGTTATGGAAATTGTGTAAATATTTTTAGGTGTGAGTTTTGGTGTTTTTGGGGTACAGGGTGGAAATTAATTTAGTTTAAATTAATTAATCATTACTTGATCATTAATATTCATTTATTAATTGATAAATATTTTTGGTAATGGTTTAGTTTTTATTTTGTTTGGGATTTAGGTTCAATAGCTGTAACGTTTGGTTTGTACATTAATTTTTACATTATTAAATGTGTTTTATAATTATTAATATTTGTTAAATTGATAATTAATTGTGCTAATTATAGAGGTACACTTTTTTGTTTAATTTAGATGTGTGTTGTAAATTGTGTGGTGTTATAGGGTAGGAAAATAAATATTACATTTATGTAATTTAAAAATTTTTGATTAAGATAAATTTCTATTACAAAATATTTATTTGTTTGTACATTGTTTGTTAAATTTTAAAAATTAATATTTTTATGTCAATTTTAGATTTTTGCTACATTCAAATATGTATATATGTTTTGTTTTTGGGTTTTTTATTATATTTTGTATTGTAGTTGATATTTTGTGGGAATAGTAATTTTGACCCCTCCGCTATCCAACCCTTTCCCTACAGTTGCATTCGCAGGAGTGGGAATAGTAATTTATACCGCTACGCTATCCAACACTTTCCCTACTGTTGCACTTGCTGGAGTGGGAAAAGTACATTTTACTCCTCCGCTATCCAACACTTTCCCTACTGTTGCACTTGCAGGAGTGGGAATAGTATTTTTCTCCCCTCCGCTATCCAACACTTTCCCTACTGTTGCACTCATTGGAGTGGGAATAGTAAATTAATACCCTCCGCTATCCAACAGTTTCCCTACTGTTGCACTCATTGGGGTGGTAATAGTAATTTGTACCCCTCCGCTATCCAACACTTTCCCTACTGTTGCACTCCCTGGAGTGGTAATAGTAATTTTATCCCCTTTGCTATCCAATACTTTCCCTACTGTTGTACTCATTGGAGTGGGAATAGTAAATTATTCCCCTCCACTATCCAACACTTTCCCTACTGTTGCACTCATTGGAGTGGGAATAGTAAATTATTCCCACCGGCTATCCAACACTTTCCCTACTGTTGCACTCACTGGAGTGGGAATAGTAATTTTTACCATTATGCTATCCAACACTTTCCCTAATGTTGCACTTGCTGGAGTGGGAATAGTAATTTGTATCCCTCCGCTATCCAACACTTTCCCTACTATTGCACTCATTGGAGTGGGAATATTAAATTATTCCCCTCCGCTATCCAACACTTTTCCTACTGTTGCACTCGCTGGAGTGGGAATAGTAAATTATTCCCCTCCGCTATCCAACACTTTCCCTACTGTTGCACTCGCTGGAGTGGGAATAGTAATTTTTACCCTCCGCTATCCAACACTTTCCCTACTGTTGCACTCATTAGAGTGGGAATAGTAAATTATTCCCCTCCGCTATCCAACACTTTCCCTACTGTTGCACTCGCTGGAGTGGGAATAGTAATTTTTTACCCTCCGATATCCAACACTTTCCCTACTGTTGCACTAAATGTAGTTTAAATTGTAGGTTTAAAAAATATTACATATTTTAATATTTTAATTTATAGTATAAGTGTATGTATATATATATTTATCTTTATTTTTTAATATATTTCTAACATTTTATAATTAATTAAAATTATTATTTATTAATTATTAAGTAAATATATATATTACATTTTATATATGTATGTTTAATTTATTTTTAAATTACATGTATTACTTATAATTGTTAAAATTTACAAATAAATCAAAAAAAAATTAAGTAAAATGTATTATTTAATTTATTTTACATTATTTATAATACATATAAAGAAAACGATATTTTGTACTTCGATATTTTTAACAACAATATTTTTTTTCGATGTTTTTGTACTTACCATTATGAAGATAGGAGGTCGATATTTTTGACAACGATAATTATGTCACGATATTTCTGTAGGTCGATATTAGTGTTGTCGATATTCTGTCAGTGATCCGTCAGCAAAGACCCCCCTTAGGCAGCAACCAAACAGGAGCACATACCTTAAGGGGTCACCTTGCAACCTCCTGATCCGGCAATCAGCCTCGGGCACTCCTGTTATAAAAACGTAGGCAAAAGTCCTGATGGATGGCTGAGCAGACCGGAGTGTAATTAATCTTTTAAGCAGGAAACACGCAAGAAAAAGATGAGCCCTAACTCTGGAGGCTCGTTCAGCTCTTCGGAGCCATCACCGCAGGAACTCCGTGTGTGATGATGAACACCAACATCTAATGGAGGCGAGAGGGCAGGGCCGGGGGAAGCCGATACTGCAGGCATCAGCAGCAGGACATGGGGCAGCCGCTGCCAACCTCCGAGTCGCAACTGTGGGACCTGAAGTTCCAGTGGGCAAAGCATCAGGGGAATCTCTCCAACATGGTCCAGATCTCGGAGGGAACTGCACAAGACCTGCAACGTTGGCAGGCAAACCGTGATTGGGTCGGAGGCAGACCCCTCTACCTTCCCCAACCAGATCTCACAGTAGTGACAAATGTGTCACTCCTGGGATGGGGCAGCCATCTGGGAGAGGTGGACAACAGAGGACTCTGGTCTCCGGTGGAATGCGGACTGCACATCAACATTCTAGTGCTCCAAGCAATCTGTTTTGCATTGAAAGTCTTTCAACCCTCCATCAAGGGGAGGCTAGTGCAGGTGTTCACGGACAACACCACCCCCATGTAGTATTTCAACAAACAGGGTGAGGTGGGGTCGTTGACCCTTTATCAAGAGGCCCTGCTTCTCTGGACTTGACTGGAACAGCAGGGTATATCCCTGGTGGTTCAACACCTGGCAGGTTCTAGGAATGCCAGGGTGGACTAACTCAGCCGTCGATGACTAGCAGATCATCAATGGCATCTCCATCCAGAGATGCCACAAGATCTCTTTCAGCAATGGGTAGAGCCTTGGTTAAATGGCCTTTAACATACATCCTCTAATCTGTGTTGATAGCACATGGCTACATATGTACTGCTTGGTATATCTTCTACACTAATGCTTGTTTACGTTTTTTCTCTAAAAGGTTTCTGTTTACTGTTCCAGGTTCTCGTGTTCCCCTTTGACTGTCCAGTCACTTTTGACTCTTTTTTCAGGTATCAGTCCTATATTGGTTTTTATATTCCGCATGAGACACTGACTGGGGGCTGTATGCCCACAATGACTCAGTCACAATTGATTCGCTTACCTCTCATATTTACCAATTTTATCAATATCCATTTCTGCCTTTCCTTCACATATTCTTCTCCATTTCCACTACCAAGCATGTGTTATCGCAGGTTTGGGAAATAAATGGAGTTTCATACTTTAGCACTTAAAATTATTGGGTGATCACCACACACTATGGGGCCGATTCCGATTCAGGCCGGAAATCTCTCCGACCGAGCCGGATCCGGAGAGATTTCCGACCGAATCGGACTCTGGCAGTCCGACCGAACGAGTACGATGCGCACGCATGCAATCGGACCCGAGTCGGTCGGACTCCCATTGAAGTCAATGGGAGCCGGTCGTACAACGCGTACGCGAGCTCCCATTGACCCAATGGGTGCGAGGCGAACAAGGGTGCCCCCTACAGCGGGTACGCCTCGAAGTGACTCGCGGCGTACATGCACAGGTAGGGGGGACCCATGGGTCCCCCCTGTGTGCGACTCGCATGGCTACGCGTACAGGGGGGTCCGACACGGACCCCCAAAGTGCAGCTCCGACTGCTCTTTCGAGCCGGACGGCGCGAGTCGGTCGGACTGCTCGCGGCGTGCATCGTACTTGCCCGGCCGGGGAACGTCTCCATCGCGCGGTGCGAGTCGTGTCCGTGCGAGTCGGTCGGAGCGCATCGGACCCGCGAACAAGTCGGTCGGCGATTTCGCGTGCGCTCGCATCGTACTCGCTCGGCCGGACGCACGTACGAATCGGTCGGGAAAAAGGCCTCCGAATCGGATCCGGTAAAGCCGAATCCGATTCGGAGCCCTACCGGCTGAGATCGGAATCGGCCCCTATATATACTCTCTCAGTCTGAATGTTACCTATCAGCTGTAGCAATGGTTCTTTTAGGTACTTCATTGGTCTTGGATGGTGAAATAATGCCCCCCACAGTATAACTATCTTGGCACAAAAAGAATGTGGGCAGCACATTGTGTACCTCTACTTTTGAACAATATACTGATGTATGTACTTATTGAACTTGCAGCCTTGAAAAGTCATCTAAGACAAAACACATGTTGGTTGTTTTCCAATGTAAAAAGACCTTAATAGCAAACAATGCTGGATCATTGAATCTTCACTGATAAAACCGGACCTGCTCCAATAGCAGACCATCAAAATACTTTTGGTAGTGCTCTGGGTGTCTCTTTATCAAAGAAAATCTAGAGCATGTCTTTTAGCATAAAACGTCACTGCCCCACTTAATATTTTTGTTCGGCTCATTTACATTCCAGGAGATAATACAGAATTATGGTATTGGTCTTTAGTCATATCGTAGGCAGTGGCGTGCTTTGTGTGTGCATTACTAATAGGAGCCCCCAATGCTTCCTGGCCTTGGTTGACACTAGGCGTGGTGCATCACTTGGAGCCACAACCCCTCAGGGGCTAAAGTGGTAACTCCCAGGTTGGCTATCTGTGTGGACTGGTTTGGGAAAACCCCATACAGTGAGATCAAAAGAATGTCAGACTACCCAACATGTAGCATCTAATACCTTAGGCCAAACTAAACATCCAGCACAACTGCATTGCAGTCCCGATCCCCCTTCTCTAAACTTCATTCCCAGAAGCATATGTTGTCCTGGCTTGAACATTTCACAACCCAATATACAAACCTATCATGTGCGGTATGCTACACTGCTCACCCGCTTTTACACCACCTCCACCATGCAACAAAGTTATATTGAAGCATTGTCCTCCTCACCCAAAGTGTGCGCAGCTGTATCATTAGTCTAACAAAGAAATAGAGGTAAGTCCTGCCCATGATATTGCTAGCCCCGCGTAGTGGTCTTTACCAAGCCACTCATTAACTCGCCAGAGGAGGTGAGCTCTCATGAGGCCTGGGAGGGACTGTGCCCATCAGTCATATATGGGTGTTAGGGGGCTACATAAGTTCTCAACACATGTATCCTAATCAGCTGAGTCACTTGCATCTCAGCCATTGGTATCCCTTGCAAGGCTCCTCTCATGCCCCTCCTCCATCTACAGAATCTTTTCCTTTGTGGCCTAGAGCTACTCTTCGCTCTTGTATCCACAGGGTCTGCCACTAAATCTACTGGGCTACGCTGCAGGACCCTTTAGACACTACCTAGTCCCATGCCACTTCAGGGGTATCAAAGAAAGATAATTTTCCACCACCTAAGTTTTTCCTTTACTGCAACGAAGGAGCGTCTTTGTTGTTGCACCGCACAGGTGTTATCAGGGAACACCATAAGCTTGTAGGTGACTGTACCCAGTAAGAGGACCTTCCTCAGGATGGGTCTCACTCAGAGTAGTTAAGAAGGAACAAGATAACTGGGTGTGGAGGTGCTCCAGCAGATGGTTTAGCTGCCAAAGCTCGGTGCACTCTCTCTACGACAAAGCAGTGGGATTACTCCTGAAGGAAATGTCTGTTAGGAGATGTTCAGCGCATGTGCCCTCCAACCCTTCGGGAATGCCCATTATTTTGATATTATTCCTTTGGGATCTCTCCTCCCCATTCTTGGCTCTCTCTTCCAGGTGCTTAGTCACCCGGAGGAGCATGGAGATTATGGTTTGAATTGCTTAAATGTGATCCTCTGATGTTGAGATATGTGACTCAGCCAGTGTCACTCTCCTGTGTTGCGGAGATTGTGTCCCACTAAAGACACATCCATTCTGATTTCTTCCATTTTCCTCTCTATGGAGAGTATGGTGTCACTGGTGTCACTGATACAATGCAATATGGTGTCAGCTGAGGATCATATGTTGTCTTTGTGCAAGGTTTGGTGCCCTGCACATGACTCCGCCATATCACCCTGAGGCACCCAAAGCGTACTGCTCAATTTTCACCTGCGATTGATGGTGGCTTTTATCATTGACCATGGTTGCTGTTCCACTGTGTAATGCCAACTGAAATCCAAGTCTCCCACTTCGTGGTACCCCAGCTTGAGTGAGAGGAAGGGCAAAGACTGCCAGAGTGCTATGAGCCACACATCATATTGACTGGAAGGACGTAGAGGGACGTCAACCACGTGCCCCCCACTCCTTTGCTCTCACCACCCTAGTCGCACACTGATTGCAGTGACCTTCAGTGTCAGTACACTAGATCTAAGAAAGTAGGGGTGGGAAGGGAAGCGGGGGGTAGAAGGGGGTATATGTCCACGGCTCACCTAAGCAACACTGAAGGATATTGACACTTCTCCCTACAGGCTACCAGTATCCCCATAGGGGTAGTGGGGCTGAGAGGGGAGGGCACCCAAAGCAGCTTCCCTCAGGGAGCATTAGTCTCTACATTTGTGTCTATGGTTTTCTCAAACTGCCCTTGTTGTAGTCCATGTGGCCCACACAACTGGGCTTGTAGGCCAAAGATCAGAGGTAGCTCATTTCACTCCCCCCACAGGCCCTGTTCCCAGAAGATGGTTTGTACTGCACCTGCAGCAGCATAGTGAACCCCTTAGCAAATCTACATGACCTTGAAGCAGGGCCTGGGCTTAAGTGATAGCAAGCGGAACAGGCCACTTGCCCAGCCATCTCTCCTGGGTACACACTCAAACATGCACTCAGGTGTGGGGGAGCAAGCAGTAACAGTCAGCCCCCACTCAAAAGCAGGAGAAATCTTCACCCCCTAGGTAGGTACTCTGGCCACTGACTCCTTCTTTCTGTGCGGATGGGCACAGACCCGAGGCCTACACACTCGCCCCCTTTTGCCCCAATACAATGGGGGAAAGAGGGAGAGAAGGAGAAGCATGCCCTAGCACAGGACACTGTTGTTGTCGACTCTTCCTTGCCCAGCAGCAGCTCTTGGCATGCGGTGCTGCTCAGGCACCCAGTTCAGAATTGGTCACTCCCGCTGGCCGCCATGTTGGGCCACTCATTGCCTGGCCACATTCTGTCAACTCCACCGCTCGGTGTCGAAATGGGCCCAGAGAAGGTCCCTGTCCTCCTCACACCTTAGTCTGTCTGCTGCACTTCATAATGGGCCATGGATTGCACAGGCTCATGTGGGATGGTGAGGGCTGAGGAGAGATGCCAATTCAGACATCAGTCATCTTAGCCCATTGACCACACCCCTTATAAGGGTAGTTCTTAAACAAGAATTTTAACATTGTCCATCAAGGTACAGTTTGCTTTGCAGTGGTTATTCTAGTGCTAAAGGATACATTGCATAGGTAATTTGTTTCACAGGATTCATCCTGTTCATTGGCCAGACCAATCTGCTACAGGCTGCAAGGTTTTCCTGTCTTGTTCACCTCTGACCACAGTTTGACATGGGAGAAAGGAATTACAGGACCAAGGAACAACGAAATGAAAGAAAGAAATAACGAAATAAAGAAGGAAGGAAATAAAGATGGTTGGAACAAAAGAAAGTTGGAAGAAAGGAAGATGGAAAGAAAGACAAAAAAGTAAAAAGCAGTAAAGATGGAAAGAAGGAAGGAAAGAAGGAACAGGCAAAGGAAGTTAAGAAAGAAAAAATGAAGGAAAGAAAGAAAGAAGAAATTATGGTGAAAAGGAAGAAATAAGGAAAGAGAAACAAAGGAAGAAAGAAAGTGAAAGGAAGAAAGGAAAAAAAGAGGAAAGAAGGAAGGCAAGAAAGGAAAGAAAGACAGCAAGAAAGAAAATGTAAAGAAGGAAGGAAAGAAGGCAAGAGAAAAAGAAAGCCAGAAAAAAAGAAAGAAACAATGAAAAAATGAAAAAGGAAAGAAAGAAACAAAGAAAGAAGGAAATTTTAAAAAGTGTTAGAAAGTGCTGCAAATTAATCCATTGGTGAAATTGAGTCCAGAATAAACGTGTTCTGAAGAATTGTCTGTTTCTGAATTCCCATGTATAATATTGAGGCTTTTGGTTTGTGCAATGCATTCATAAGAAAAAAATAGAATAACTTAATGCAGAACAGTTTCAAATGAACGCTATCTGTTATGTTGTGAAATAGGACACTTCAAAAGGAATTTACAAAGCATTGGCAGGAGACAGGAACTGATAAAGCTGAAATGTAGCCTGTACTCCCATCTGGTAGAAATAATTCTGCTATCACCGCAGGCTCTAAACACAAGGGGCCCGATTCACAAAGGCAAACTTAGACCCGAAGTCTAAGTTTAGAACTAAAGTCTAACTTTAGACATGAAGTCTTACTTTAGAGCTGAAGTCTAACTTTAGACCTAAAGTCTAAGTAAGACCTAAAGTCCAGGGGGGGTTATTTATGAGAGCCCTCTGTCACTTTTGCACCACGTAAAGTGGTAAATGCATGACGCAGGGCTCTCATTATGATTTATGAAGCCAAGGAAAGCCACCCTGCACAGCTTTGAGTGGCCTTATAAATCATGAGTAAGGTGACGTGGCGCAAATCACTGCATTGCCTTACTCTGCACCTGGGAGGTGTTCCATGGGCGTTGAGGTGGGTTTTCCCACGCAACACCCATTGAATTTTACGTGGCCCCAGATTTACAAAGTGATGTAAACCTGGGGAAGCATCAAATCCATACGCCTCCTGAGGTGAGGCGTAACATGGATAACTATGCTTATTTCTTACATTCATTTTCTCTTTCCATATAGAAAGAGGAGAACGCCTCTTAGGATTGTTTTGGTTCAGGACAGGGCACCTTCCTGCACAAAAACAATCCTACCTGCAACATAGGCACCCTTGCACAATGATACAAGGGTGCCTATCTTGGCACTAGGCTGCCAAAATGGCGCCAGCGCAGACAGGAAAGACAGGAATTCATCATAATGCTTAAATACAGAGCATTCCTGTCCTTTCACTTTTGCGGATGGCAGCTCAGCAAGGTGCTTTGCAGCACTGTCCTACGCTACAATGCCATGAATAAGGCCACCAGTACTTAAAAAAATGTTGCTCTTATTTCATATGTTTACACTCCTTGTGCAAAATCCAACAAACCCTAAGGGCTTATTTATGAGAGGCTTGCGCTGCCGGAAGTCACTTCTTTTTATGCTCCGGAGGCATAAGTCTCTCAATCATAACTATGAGGCGATGCAAAGCTTCTCTGTGTGGCTTTGCATGGCCTCATAGATATGGAGTAAGACAAAGCACCGCAAGTCACAGCCTTGCTCTGTGTGGACTTGCATGGCCTCATAGATATGGAGTAAGACAAAGCACCGCAAGTCGCAGCCTTGCCTTACTCTGCATCAAGGAGGCATTACATAGGCATTGCAGTTGGTTTTCCCATGCAGCACCCATGGATTTTGACGCTGCTCCAGATTTACTTAAGCACGTAAACCTGGGGCAGCGTCAAAATATTACGTCTCGGGGCGTGGCCGACCGGCAACCGAGATGGCCGCGTTCGAGTAGAGCTCCGCATCCCACCAGCCTAAACCCCTTAATATCCGCACACATATCCGTCTAAAGCCCCAACCTACAGCGTCCCTGTGCTCTCTGGGACTCTGGGCTGCATCGAACGTGAGGAGGTGTGCCTGTGACCCACCGGAGCGGAGAACTAGCGAGGGAGCAGCGCCAGAGGGAGAAGGTCTGTCGCGCCAGTGACTCGCGTAACCCGATACTGCGGCGGTCCCTTGAGGTGGAGTGGGGACTGGATTTGCTGGGAGACGGCTGAGGCATCCTCCGTGCGACCTTCCCTGCCCCACTGGAGGCCCGGGGGGCTTCGGGGGCAAGAGCAGCTAAGGTACGGAGTCTAATTGTGACGCGTGAGGGAAGCCGCATCTGCTAAGGAACGGCCGTGGGAGCCTGGAAACTCGACCTCGCCGCCATTACGCGCTGCAATTCCCGTGGGGTCGACGACCGGAGCAGCCAGGTCCGAGGTGCCACATCCTTTCTTCCCCCCCCTCCTACTCTGCCCCCTCGGGCCCGCTGGAGAAAGCGGGACAGTGCTCCTGCCAATACTGGTGGGAGCCTCCATTCCTGTCGTCCTGAGTCTGAGCTGCGTAGTGAGCAGCGGCCATTTTGGGACAGTCATTGCCGAGGGACTTGAAGAGTGTCTGGCGGCTATGAAGGATGAGATCAAGACATATGCCACCTCATAGTCGGTAAAGTGCTGGAGGGATCAGAGACCTTCCCTACTTAGTATACATTGCCTGCCTATAGACCTCCAGTCATATTGTTTGAATCCCAATATAAGCTGGTGGTGGATGATGAGGCAGCCCGACCTGAGACACGGGGGCTACTGCGACGACTGTGTCTCCCAAGTGCCAAGGTTTGATTGACTTGCCCCTCACGGCTCAATACTAATTTGGGGAGATTGCATCCTGCTAACAGTCTACTTCAATGCAGACAACATCATTGTTGAAAATCGTGACATTTCCCCTCCTTCCTTCATCTTGCGGGTCCCCTTTGATCCCCACAACTCGGGACAGATCTTAGACTGGGCTTGACAAAGTGCGCTAGACAGGCTCCCCGAGACCTGTGGAGCTCATGCTGAGAGACTTAAGGGAGGTTCGGCGTGCAAAAGTGCTACATTGAGGTGCGTGCACAATCTGGCTGTGCTATTTATAGGAGACCAACCGGGCACCATTGGTCATTTGCCGCGCCACGTTCATAAACAGGGCTGACGTCCTCCGCATGCGCGGGGTATATTTTCAAAGATTGTATTCACTGCAGCCTGGTGAGGGACGATCCGGCGAGGGGAGTGGAAGAGCCCATCGGAACGACTGCGATATGGCGACGGCGAAGGGGTCCAAGCAAACGCACCAGACCAAGCTGGACAAGTTTGCACTCTCTACAGAGGAGAACATGGAGGAAAAAAATGAAACTCAGGGAGCAAAGAAGCAGACGGATGAGAGGCCCCTACCCTCCAAGACACTATGGAAGCCATACACGGGGTCCGTAGAGCTCTGGAACAAAAAATAGACTTGGTTACGTCAGAAGTGACTTTAATGCATGCAGATTTACGTACGCTGGGGGAGAGGATGAAAACAGCTAAAAACTCTGTTGCCGAGCTTCAATCCTCCACTAAAATACTAGAGCAGGAGGTGAAGAAACTCCAAGTTGTGACAATGGATATGGAGGCCAAGCTTGAAGATTATGAGGGAAGGGCGCGCAGGAATAACATCCGAATTTTGGGAGTTCCGGAACGGGCGGATGGTCCAGCGGCGGACCTATTTGTGGAGGATCTAATTCAAAATCACCTGCAGCCCCGCTCTCTCTCTCAATATTTCTCTGTGGAATGGGCCCACAGAGTGCCAGGGGGTCCCCCAAAGCCTGGCGCACCTCCACGTCCCATTCTAGCCAGAATATTTCACTACAGGGACAGGGACATAATTCTTCAAACTGCGCGCTCCTCCCCCCCAACGAAATTTGAGAACTCCACAACTACATTTTTTGCAGACTTTACAATCAAGGTCCAGAAAATGAGGAGATCCTTTTTGGAAGTAAAAAGGGGGCTTCGTGAAAAGAACATCAAGTATGCAATGCTTTTTCCTGCGAAACTGCGAGTAACGATGGATGGGAAAGTCTGGTTCTTTTTGTCTCCAGAGGATACTTGGGACTGGTTCGAAAGATGGCAAACCCATGGTCCCCAAAAGAATGACTCACAATGACGAGCGCAGGGGCTGGACAGTCGTTGTGATGCCCTCGAACTCAGAGAAGGCCCTCGGTAAGATACGTGCCGACTTAAGTCACATGACTGTGAAGAGGGTTCTTGGATGGCGGCTGCTCCCCGAAGTTGTACCTGGGTGCTGTAAGAGACCACCTGGGACTCAGCGGAGAAGTTGTTCTTTGCCAAGTAATTTGGTTTTGGGGGAGGGGGCTATACTATTGATTGCTGGACTTGTGGGTCCTTTGCTGTTACGGTGCTATTGTTTATCTTAGTCAATCACGGGAAATAGGCCGATTATTGCAGGGGTTGTTACGGGCATAGCTACATGGGTGTTCAAGACTTGAGGTGGGGTACTATAAGATCTTGGGCTTGGGTTGGCGGGGCCACGTTCCCCTCTACAAGGTTTGACGGGGTTGGGCACACAGGCGCTCTGCACAGTTGGGGGGTGGGCAGTTTGAAGTCCATGCTGCAGGGAGGCAGGGAGGGGGGAGGGTTTGGGTGGTTCCCCAAGGGTTTGTTGTTCTGTTGTTCAATGTTTAATATGGTGTGCAATAATGCTAACTGACAGTACAAGAGAGGTACCTAACCTAACAGTAGACCAACCAACATTAGGCCATGCGAGTTACTTAACCACATTGTTGATCTTCACACACGTAATGAGGGACATGGCGACCTCGCCCATGCGTTTGGTCCGGGGCCGGAGCCTTCTAGTATATTTCATGAATGGCCAGGAACAGCTTTCACGACTGTGCCGACTTAAACTGCTTTCTTGGAATGTCAATGGACTAGGGAATAGAATAAAGAGGGGAATTGTCCTGCAGTACTTAAAGAGGCAGGCCCCTGACGTGGTGCTACTGCAGGAAACACACATACAAGCCTCCTCATACTGCGCTCTGAATAGATGGGGGTATAAGCTGGTGGCGCACGCGGGATCCACTAAAGGTTCTAGAGGTGTGGGGATTCTTCTACGTAATTCCTTCCCCTTTCAGGTCCAATCCGTGACACGCAACCAAATGGGCAGATTCGTGACGCTGACCGGCACATGGGAGGGCAGAGTACTTAATATTACTTCACTGTACATCCCACCCCGACTCCACCTCCCTACCCTGACTGACTTGGGAGCACATCTGCTCAACTTGCCTGAGGGAGAGTCGCTACTTGAGGGGGACTGTAATGCGGCCATGAATGGGGACATTGATAGAAGGCCATCAAAACCAAAGGAGCCGGCTGGGAGAGCGCTGGGAGACTTTTTAACAGCAATGGGTTTGTTGGATGTTTGGAGAGCATACAATCCGACCTCCCTCCAATACACCTTTCATTCGGGTGTGCATGGGAGTTTGTCTTGTATAGATTATATATTTGGTAGAGCGGATCAGCTCTCCCTGTTCAGAGAGGTGAGACACCTCCCTAGGGGCATCTCAGATCATTCTCCGGTAGTAGTTACATATGGAGGTAGTCTCTCGGACAATAGACGTGAAATGGTGCTTAACCCCTGGTACTTGCGACTCCCTACGATTCGGAAAGGGCTAATTGAAACAACAGAAAACTATTTTAAAGAAAACGTCAGCTCAGTGGATTCAGCCTCCACGCTGTGGGAGGTGTATAAAACAGTGGTCAGGGGGCAGGGAGTATCCATGGAGGCTGGATATAAGAAAGAAAAGCAAAAACAACTGCTTACCCTAGAAGAAGAAATAGCCCAATTGGAGGAAGAACAAGTGAATTCAGTATCCCCCGAACTCAAACATAAATTGCTCCTAAAACAGAAGGAATATAGAGATATCGCCGAAGAGGCGGCTAAGGCTCACTACCGGGCCACGCATCAGTGCCGGGTTTACGAGATAGGGGATAAAGCGAGCAAGCTCCTAGCATGGCTGGACTGGCGTGCGCTGGCCTCTAGGTGGGTTTTTGAGATTGTGACGGAGGGTGGGGTCCGACTTAAGGACAGAAACAGTATTGCGGGGGCCTTTGCAGAACACATTAAAGTAATGTACGAGCCTGCGCGTACATCTTCAGGGGAAGAGGCAAGAGAGCTATTATCTACCCTTAGATTCCCCGTATTGGATGACGCGGAGGTGGAGGAGCTTGAGCTCGACTTGACCAAAGACGAGGTTACCAAGGCAATTGGTGCCTTACAATCAGGAAAGGCGACGGGACCGTGTGGTCTTCCAATTGAGTTATTTAAAATAAATGCGTCTACCATAGCCCCATATTTAATAGATATGTATGAAGAAAGTGTTTTTAAGGGTATCCTCCCTGAAACACAAAGATTGGCAAATGTGGTAGTGATCCACAAACAGGGCAAACCTCCGGAACGGTGTGGATCATATCCGCCGATCTCGTTATTGAATCCAGAGGTGAAAAGTTTGGCAAAAATCTTGGCCACGCGATTGTCGCCCCTGCTCCATAAACTGATCCATCCCGATCAGTCCGGCTTTATGCCGGGCAGGAATATGGCGCTCAATCTGCGAAGGCTTAATGGGGTCTTGGGCAGGGCTAGGACTTTACAAGAAGATGCAGTAATAATGTCCCTAGATGCCAAAACGGCGTTTGATTTGATAGAATGGCCCTATCTATTCTCGGCGTTAGAACGGTTTGGATTTGGCCTGAAATTTCTGTCATGGGTACGGCTCCTGTACTCGGAGCCCCTAGCAAGAGTGACATTGAACGGGGGCCGATCGGCAGCCTTCGCTTTGAATAGAGGGACACGGCAGGGATGTCCACTCTCCCCGCTGATATTTGCTTTGGTCCTCGAACCATTGGCAATCTGGATCAGGGGAGACCCCCTTATCAGAGGCTTAAACTGGACAATGGACTGGGAAGATAGAATCTCCCTCTATGCTGATGATATTTTATTGTATTTGGCCAGGCCTTATTTTTCCATTCACAGAATACTTCACAAATTCACCTTGTTTCAGAAATATTCCGGTTATACAATAAATTGGGATAAGTCCCTTATGTACATTCTTTCCGGGAAGGATCTTAGGCTGCCCTCACACTGCAGAGCTAGAATTGTCACGGAGGGATTTCGCTACTTGGGGATCTATGTCACGACGGACCCAGTGGCCTTTTATGATAATAATTTGGCCCCTCCGCTGCGTTGCCTACAGACCGACGTACAACACTGGAAGTCACTGCCACTCACATTATTGGGCAGGGCAGCCTTATATAAAATGATGGCTCTGCCTCGATTTGTTTATGCCTTACAAAATACACCCTTCCCTGTCCCACACAAATATTTTCAGGCTGTAGATTCAGAGGTCAGGACCCTTCTTTGGAATAACGGAATTCCCTGTATCTCCTTGATTAAGCTCACGGAGAGCTGGTACGATGGTGGAATTGCTCTTCCGGCACTCAAGAGTTACTACTGGGCTTCCCAATTAGCTGTCACAAACCACTGGGTACATTGGCCAGTAAATGAACCCAATTATAGAATGGATAGATTCAATATGATAGGTGGTTCTTATCAACGGGCACTATATGGAGGTCGGAAAAATGCCCCGGGATATACTCCGACCGCAACCACTGTTACAATATGGCATGCGGCGACCTCCGCCTTGGGTTGGAAAAACAAGATTACCCTAGCCACCCCCCTCTTCGAGTCTGATCGATTGGGGCTCCTGGCACACAGTCCAGGATTTTGTAAGTGGGACCTCATTGGGCTTTCAACAGTAGGCAACTTATGGGCGAGAGGCATAGTGGTCCCCTTTAGTGACCTTCAACGAGACTATGATCTAAATCCGAGGGAAACTTTTTGATACCTTCAGGTTCGCAATGCTTTGTATAAAGCTGTGCCCAAGGGCACGGATCTCCCAGCAGCTTCACCATAGGAGGATAGACTCCTTGATCATTATCTGAAAGAAAAAGTAATCTCCCTGACCTATAGGAAGATTTTAAATAATACCCCAGACGCCTTGGTGAAGATCCGTTCGAAGTGGGTGGAAGATGTGGGAGACTTAGATGATGAGGAGTGGCAGGAAGCACTGGCCTCCCCTCGGGAAGTCGCAATGCGATCTAGATTTAAATTAATCCAGCTTAAGCTCCTCCATAGAGTTTACTATACTGGGGTCGCACTGGCCAAGATGGGTATTTTAAGCTCCCCACAGTGTCCCAGAGGTTGTGGCCAAGTGGGCACGTATCTACATCAGTGGTGGGAATGCCCGGCTATACAGTTATATTGGAAGAAAATAACCTAAAAAATGTGGGAATTTTGCGGGAAAAGTATGGAAGTCACCCCCGACTCTGCCTTCTCAACATATGGGATGCAGGGGTGTGGCTACGCCGCGGAGCATAATGGCCGCGAGTAAGAGCGGCTCCTGTAACACTGGCTCCCTTCCTAACATCCGGCATTGTAATCCGACTCCCCAAGTGCGGGTGGACCGTCGGAACTACCGAGGGCACTAACGATCCAAAAATCGTGGCTGACAGACCCGAAATAACGGTGCTGTGGGCGCCGGAAGTTGCGGCCTACTCCGACCTCGGAGCCGGGACCTCGAGTGAGAAAGTGAGGCCGTGTTGGAAGACTGGCCTGCGCCTGCCAACGACCGCGACCCGCGTCCTCGACTGGAATGGGGGAGGAGTTCTCGGAGCGGCGGCCCCTACAGAAGACGGTTTGACCTGTGCTAGCAGCCAACGAAGCCCACGGGTGAGCGGGACCACATCGGAGTCACGTCTTACCCCCCCCGGCCCATGCCAGGGGGAGTAGAGCATGCCTGCGGAGTTGAGGGATTCCCAGATCCTGGTTGTCACGGCCGCAACGCAACATCGGGGGTGTCGCAGGCCCACCGCTGGCCGCCTTGAAATCGTAGTGCGACACCGTCCCAGATTCCCAGGGGGTGGTGCTCCCCTGGTGGCCCACATCTACGGGCGGAGGGCCATAGACAGCGGAGGGCACCGTACTGTGCGGGATCCTCGTAGAGAGCTGCGGCTACCCTGAAGATACCGGGGTGCCCCTGGACCTGATTTCCTCCGGTTGGTGGTTTGGGGCCCACAATAGACACTCCACAGCAAGGAAAGACTCCGCTTCTCCCACTGGCGTCGCTGCGAAAGAGTGGCACCTGAACATTAATTGGGGCTGCATCACCTGAATTACCATCGACAGGGCTGTGTGACAAAGCGAAGTGGGAGAGAAAATGTGTTCTTCCCGCCATTGCAAGCCTGAAGCACAAGCATCGCACCAGGGCGTGCCGGGGGTGGGTCGCAGACTCCCCCCCCCCTCATCTCGCCGTTCAACCTGTGTCTTGGGGCCCACGCAGCATTGACCACCTGCAGGAGTGGGTGAGGGGTCTAAACACCCACAAAGCAGAGTTCACGGCCCTACCAGGAGGAAAAGGCGGACACAGTACGACCTGGGACAATGTCGGGTCCAAGGGGCCCCAAGGTGACTCAGCAGAACAAACTAGACAGGTATACCCAACCTAAGTCGGTTACGCCAGAACAACCACCGAAGGACAAAATGGCGGCCGCAACGGAGGGTGATCTACCCGAGCTCACTTTAAAGGACGTCATGGAAGCAATCTCGGGGGTTCGTTCGTCCTTGGAATAGAGGATGGACGCAATAACGTTGGAGGTGACACTCATCAGGGCAGACCTGACCAAAATTGGTGAGAAAGTCAAACAGATGGAAATCACAACCTCATGCCTTCTCGACGATGCTTCACAAATGCAACAAGACATCAAAGAGCTGCAGGCCTTCCGAAAATTTGCAGAACAGAAACTGGACGACTATGAGGGCCGCACTAGACGCAATAATGTGCGAATTATCGGTGTGCCCGAGAGGGCGGAGGGGCAGGCGACCGACCTGTTTGTTGAGGACCTCATACTTAAACACCTACAACCTAAGGCCCTGTCACAATTCTTTGTGGTCGAGAGGGCTCACAGAGTTCCTGGGGGGCGTCCTAAACCAGGCATGCTTCCGCGTCCTATCCTGGCGAAGCTTTTGAATTTTCGGGGCCGCGACGCCATACTGCAACATGCCAGAGTGGCCCCACCTCTACGGTACGACAACGCAGCAATCACATTTTTCCCGGACTTTACCCTTAATGTACAGAGGCAAAGGCGTTCATTTCTTGCAGTAAAGAAAAAATTGAGAGACAAAGGAATCAAATACGCAATGCTTTTTCCGGCCCGTCTCCGGGTGGAGGCCGATGGTAAAGCCTGGTTTTTCGACCATCCCGAAGAGGCTGCGGACTGATTGGAGGGGTGGAGAGGTGCAAAAGAACACAATGCACGTTGAAGGTCAACCCTATTCCAACCTAAGGTCGTGACTGTGTGGAGAAAGTAAGGTGCTCCTAATGTGCATTGACATTATCGGCAGGCCAAAACCTGTAAATGGTGGTATTTTTGTTTGTTCCGTATAATTGAGTGCTGCCCTGTCAAAAGCTTTGTGTATCTTACTTTTTCCCAGGGTTGAAGACTGGTCCACACCCAGGGGGACTAGTTATCAGGTTCCACTAGGGGGGAGCGGAGTGACGGAGTAGCTCATCCCACACAAGTCTACTTTTAGTTCCAGTTTGGGCGACAGGCACTCTGCATAGTTGTTCAATGGGCAGTTTCAAGCCCAGAGTGCAGGGGATCAGGGAGGGGGGTAGTTGGGTGGGAGATGGGTGGTTTCGACACTCACGAGTTCAATCGACATGGTTTACCCGCAGACGACGAGACACAGACACATACTACACTAGCTACAATGAGTACACATTGGGACAAGAGCTTTAAGCTCCTGAGATGGAACGTCAATGGACTAGGGGACAAGGTAAAACATTGCATAGTCCTACAATACATCAAGCGACACTCCCCAGGCGTGGTGCTGCTTCAGGAGTCCCACCTGGTAGGTAACACCTGTAAAGCACTGAATAGATGGGGCTACAAACTAGTGGCTCACTCTGGCTTCACCACGGGCTCTAGAGGGGTTGGTATCTTGCTTAAACACTCCTTCCCGCTCTCCATACAATGCACCTGGACTGACGAGCTGGGTCGTTACTCCGCGATCTCGGGGCAGTGGGAGGGACAGACACTCACAGTGATGGCTGTATATGTTCCGCCGGGCCTCCAGGGCCGTACCTTCAAAGACTTAGGTACTATCATGCTCTCATTCCCAGAGGGCCACATAATAGTAGGATGAGACTTCAACTCTGTAGTATCGGGTCCCCTGGATCGCTGTCCACCCCGTGACATTGGCTCCACAAGTAGATGGCTCCCGAACTTTTTAGAAGCCCTAGGCCTCACGGATGTGTGGAGGGCATATCACCCAGATAGTAAACAATACACCTTTCACTCTGGAGCACACAACAGTCTTTCCCGAATAGATTACCTACTGGTGCCCGCATCCCAAATAGCAAATATTCGCGAAATTAGACACATGGCTAGAGGGATTTCAGATCACTCCCCGGTGTGGACTCAACTGGTCCTCGGGGAAAAAAAAGTGGGAAGCATCGCACCCATTAACCCGTGGTATCTCCGAAACCCCATAGTGAAAAAAACACTCCTGCAGGCCTTAGATCATTACTTCCAGGAAAATGAGGGGTCGGTCGGGTCATCCCAAACTCTTTGGGAAGCGTTTAAAACGGTGATGAGGGGACAGGCGCTGTCGTTAATTGCTGGAGCGCGTAAGGAGAAATCAAAAGACCTGGTCCGCCTAGAAAATGAACTCCTCCGCCTGGAGGAAGAGACGGGGAAGAGGACACACAGGGGAAACTCCATACCCTACAACTCAAAAGAGACAAGTATAAAGCTATCGCTACTGATATGGCCAAAGCTCTAGGGAGGGATAAAGATGGCAGATTATACGACCAGGGAGACAAGGCCGGGAAATTGATCGCCTGGCTGGACAGGAAGGAGAGGGTGAGTAGGCTAGTGCCTGAACTGATAAGTGACGCGGGTGGGAAAATAACAGATCCACAAGCTATAGTCAATGAATTCGCAGACGCCTACAAGGTGATATACCAAAGAAGTTCAGATCTACCAGAAGAAGATTCACGAACCCTCCTGTCAGATATCAGCCTGCCCGCTCTGTCTGACGAGGAACGGCGCACGCTAGATAGTGCCCTTACTAACGACAAAATAGCACAGGCGATAAGGAACCTCCAACCTGGCAAAGCCCTGGTCCCTAATGGCCTGCCCATCAAGCTATATAAATTAAAACCAGATAGAATAGCCCCC
Source organism: Calotriton arnoldi (assembly GCA_963921515.1). NCBI lineage: Eukaryota > Metazoa > Chordata > Amphibia > Caudata > Salamandridae > Calotriton > Calotriton arnoldi. Next base: position 646,744 of record CAWUFW010002610.1, read on the forward strand.
GATTGCGGGCCATGTTTGAGGAGAGCAGGAAACTCGGTCAACTCCCACAGGACCAGAGGGTTGCAACATTGGTCACTATACATAAAGAGGGAAAGCCGAGGAGTAAATGCTCATATTACAGGCCCATCTCCTTACTAAATGCAGAACCCAAAATACTGGCAAAATTGCTGGCGAGCCACCTGGCTCAAGTTATAAGCAAGCTGGTACACCCCGACCAGTCGGGTTTCATGCCCCATCGCAACACCGCACTAAACTTGCGAAGGCTGCATGGCGTGCTGGGAAGACTAGACATGATTCAGGAAGACGCTGTGGTGGTCGCGCTGGACGCCACAATGGCGTTTGACACCATCGAATGGCCATACCTCTTCGCAGTCTTGGCCAAGATGGGCTTCGGACCCAGCCTCATCGGGTGGGTGAGACTTCTCTACTCTGCCCCTCTGGCGCAAGTAGTGGTCAATAATAAGAAATCAGAAATATTTTAGCTGGGCCGTGGGACCCGCCAGGGCTGTCCGCTTTCGCCCTTACTCTTCGCACTCTCCCTGGAGCCATTAGCGGCATGGATCCGTAGGGATCCAAGGATAAGGGGGCTCAGATGGACGGAGGAATGGGAAGACCGCATCTCATTGTATGCGGATGACATCCTTTTGTACCTTGCCTCCCCAAAAATGTCGCTTCATGTAGTGCTTAATATCTTCACAAACTTTGGCAAAAACTCAGGGTACACAATTAATTGGAGCAAGTCCCTACTATATGTTCTCCATGGGGACCCTCCCTTCCCACCCCGGGGCTCTCCTACTCAAGTAACAAAGGTGGGCTTCCAGTATCTGGGAGTCTTTGTCACCTCAGACCCCAAACTCCGATACGAGCGCAACCTACTTCCCCCATTGCAGAGATTGAAGCGTGATGTCGCAAGTTGGAAGGCGCTGCCGCTTTCATTGCTGGGAAGAGCAGCGCTTTTTAAAATGATGTCGCTACCGCGCTTCCTCTATGCCTTGCAGAACTCCCCAGATCTGGTCCCGGCGAGATATTTCAAGGAGATAGCGGGCCTGCAGAGAGAACTGCTGTGGGACGGCAGACCCCGAATAGCCTTGCACAAACTTGTTCTCAGTTGGTATGAGGGGGGATTGGGCTTCCAGACATCAAAAAGTACTACTGGGCCACCCACCTGGCTGCCATAAATCACTGCACGTATCGCGGTGGGGACGACCCTGGGTACAGAATAGACAAATGGCTCCTCCCTGGCGGAAATCACAACAGGGCGATTTACTCTAGACCCCGACGGCATCTCTTAACAGGACCAACTAAGCACTCAGTTCAGGTCTGGCACGCAGCGTACCGAAGCCTGGGGTGGGAACAGAAACTCACGCTAGCCATTCCCTTATGGGATTCGGAAATGTTGGGCACCCTGGGGACCTCAAGAGGGTTTGACAGATGGGACCTAATTGGGATCTCAAAGATCGGGTCCCTATGGGAAAAGGGCGAGGTGGTGTCATTTGCCCGCTCCAGCGTGAACACGAATTAGCTGACACTGAATATTTTAGGTACCTGCAGGTCCGGCATGCACTCAAGTCAAATCTGCCGGAGGGCACCTCCCCCCTGGAATCCTCTCCACTGGAGGATAGGCTACTTGATGGCTACCTACCAGAAAAAGCAATATCCCTGACCTACAAAAAGTTAATAAATAACACTGCTGATCCCCTTGGGCCACTACGAGAGCGCTGGGAGAGAGACGGGCTGGAGCTAGATGACGAGGAGTGGCAGGAGGCGGTGGCCTCCCCAAGGGAAGTGGCGATCTCTTCCAGATTGCGCCTCGTCCAACTCAAAATCTTACATAGAGTATACGTCTCTGGGCCCAGACTAGTGCGAATGGGGAGGGTGACTGACGGAATGTGCAGGAGACATTGTGGCCAGGTGGGCACTTTTATCCACATAATATGGGAATGTGGGTGTGTGCAGAATTATTGGAAGAAGATTCATGACTGTATGGGAGAGGTGTTAGAAACTGTGATCAGGCCCGAAGCGAAACGATGCCTGTTAAATGTGTGGGAACCCACTGACTTAACCAGCAAATACAAACTATGGGTCACTCTGGGTCTAATGGTGGCTAAAAGAAATATTGCACAGTTGTGGGGGGCAGAGGTGTCGCCACAACTCGAGGCCTGGAAGGCGGATGTGGACTGGTGTATGATCAGAGAAAAACAGTATACGTTGCACGTGGCTGCCCCAAAAAATGGACTGCTATATGAGACAAATGGAATGCCTATCGGGGAAATATTTGTGTTCCACCTGTTCTCCCCTCCTCTGACGAATCGCCAACACCGTGAATACTGTGAGTTACTATGTCTCATTGAAAGGTACTCTGTAACATGCTGTTGTCAGATCTTTGTCGTCGCACTACTCTCCTGTATGTACTTTATAATGTCGAACACATTACTGGTTAATAAAAAGAACTATAAAAAAAACATATGGGATGCGATTGACTTGACGGCTAAAGAAAGGATCTGGGTTTCCCTTGGGAATGTAGTGGCGAAACGTAATATAGCCAGAGCTTGGAAGAGAGACACAGCACCCAAACTCCGGGACTGGGAAGTCGATATGGACTGGTGTATGCAGAAGAAGAGGGTGATCTATGAAGGGAGAGGCTGCCCCGGAAAATGGACCAAGATTTGGGCGGAATGGAACAAAGCGAGGGGAATGTTATGTGTACCGTTTACTGATCCCTCTATACAGGAATGTATGACTTCATGAGATTAATGGTCACAATGTAAAATTGATGATATGTAATGTAATGGTAATGTTGGAATATATTGACAAACTGATGGTGGTTATGGTACGAATGCACTGTGTCACTTTATTATACACTGTCATATTTTTGTTTTTCTTATTCAATAAAAAGAATAAAAAAATATATATATTACGTCTCCCCAGAGCAGGTGTAACAAGAAGAAATATTTTTATTTCTCCTTCTTTTTTCCTCTTTCCATGTGTGCTGCATTCTTCAATACACATAGAAAGGGGAAAACGCCTCTCTGGATTATTTTTGGGCAGGAAGGTGCCCCTTCCTGCACAAAAACAATCCTTCCTGCAACGGAGGCACCATTGCACCATGGTGCAGGGGTGCCTACGTTGGTGCTAGGCAGCAAATTGTGTGCCAGCACAGGGAGAAAGGGCAGGAATGCACCGTATTTCATAAATGCATTGCATTCCTGCCCTTCCACATTGGAGTAAGGTGGTGCAACAAGAAGGCTTGCAGTGCTGCCCTACGCCAATTCCTATGTAATGAGGCCCTAAGCTTAGACCTAAAGTCTAACTATAGGCTTGAAGTGTAAGGGCCCGAATCACAAAGGTAAACTTAGACTTGAAGTCTAACTTTAGACCTGAAGTCTAACTTTAGACTAGGTGTGGGTGGAGGTTTTAATTCCGTCAGCAGAATTGGAGAAATTTAGTAATTTCGAGTTACTCTTTTAACGCTGAATTACTAATAAATTCCACCGCTCCACCGGCGGAATTAATCTGCACTGGTTATTATGGGTGGCATTTAGTTGACACACTAACGTTATGACAGGGATTCTGCTCTGGAGCAGTGTTGCCCACCGTACTCGTTACATTTGAATGCATGTAGCTAGTAAAGTAACACTCTGTCCAGAAACGCTCTTCCGTATGAAGCAGTAGTGAGGTTTAGGGTAGCGCCCTGTGTGCCTGCCAGTGAGCAGTGGTTTTAAATCAGTGGATGAAAGAACTGGACGCTTTCTTTAGCCTGCTGCGCACTGGAAGCTTTGGCCCTTTTTTGTGTGTGTGAGATCACAACTCTCCCTGTGATGACACTCTGATCACTTCCCTCTTCCACAGCCATCTCCACCTCCTCGCTGGCTTAGTGGACAGAGAGTCGCAGACGCTGGCATCGGTGCACAGGGCACGTGTGGCAGAGCTCCCAGGTATACTTACAACGGGCCTGATTCACAGAACTAACTTACGTCAAAAACGTAAAGTTAGTACTTTTAGTATTCACAGAATACACTTACTCATTTTGGTATTCACAGAATGAACTTACTCATTTCGCTATTCACAGAAGTTAGTAGTCCTAACTTTAGGACTCCTAAATGCCTTCTGTGAATACCGAAAGTCTTAAAGTTAGGATTTTTCTCAGTTTAGGAGTAGTAAACTTTACTACTCCTAAACTGAGAAAATCCTAACTTAAGATTTTCGGTATTCACAGAAGTCATTTAGGAGTCCTAAAGTTAGGACTACTAACTTCTGTGAATACCGAAATGAGTAAGTTCATTCTGTGAATACCAAAATGAGTAAGTGTATTCTGTGAATACCAAAAAGTACTAACTTTACGTTTTTGACGTAAGTTAGTTCTGTGAATCAGGCCCAATATATTTAGCGCTTGAGACTTTGGCACCACGCCGCGGATTCTCTTTGTGCATCTTTGTTTATTTATTTTTTTGTAGTGATTCACAGCTTGCACGTGGGACCAGGCAGGTTTAGGGGCCTGAGCTCAAAACAAGTTTGTAGATCCAGTCAGGGGTTCTGAAACTTTAACACAAGCAAGTTGCTCACAGTGTTACTTAACCAATAAAATTGTTTAGCCTGAGTCACACTTGTGGGAATTCTCAGGGGTACATCAGAGCACTGGTCGGTGCCTCGTCATGAGTAGGAGTGGGCAGAACTCCGTCGAATCTCGTGGAGTTTTTATGCTAATCTGTGAAATTCCATGGAGTATAACTTTGCGAGTTCCGCCCACCCCTAGTTTAGACCTAAAGTTTAAGTTCAAATGATTTTTATTAAGCATTTTTTAAATTTAAAAAAAAACAGGGGGTAATACATGAATGTTTGTAAAATGGTGATGTTACACATCAATAACAGAATCCAAGGGTATGATCCAATGCTAGCAATAAAGTTAGAAGAACATTTACAAACAGACAGCAAATTATAAAACAAAATCAACATAGAAAATGAAAATGAAATGAAATGAAATAATACAAATCAAGCAATTGATGGCCTGAATGTCTGTGAATCGGATAAGAAACAGGTAGTTGTACAGAGGTGAGACGAGGGAGAGTATTGTTAAGCGAGTGTGGGTTCATATCCCGAGCATGCTTGTATGAAAACATACGTGTGAACTGGCGTAAGCGGAATTGAGAGAGAAAGGACAACCTATGCTAATTAGTGGTTGGATTAACTAGATCATCCATATTAGGGGCGCAGACAATATTGCCCTCCAACAGTCTTCTTGGAAATAGTCTGTCAGACATATCTGGGACAAACTAGATAACTACTTCGCCACAAATAAACCGCCATGACACAAAATGATGTTAGAGTTGCTTAATTGGGTTTCCCTCACTCACATTATGACCCTTAGACCTAAAGTTTAAGAGCCCAATTCACAAAGGTTTAGTCACACCAAAAGTCTACCTGAGTCCAAAAGTTTAACTTTACTGCATTTCGGTATTCACAAAGGTAAGTTACTACTATAGGAAGCTGACTTTTTATGCAGTGTACCAATGTAGTGGTACACCATGCAAAAAGTTCAGACACCCCTTTTTGGTTTAGAGGGGCTTACTTTAATAATCTGAAGTGCTCTATTAGTGGTAGTGTGTTCGAGCAGCTTAGGCTTATCAGAGGGGAGTATTGAGCATTTGTTGTACATAGAGTCAATAAATGAGACAAAAAGAAATCTGCGACCAAATTTGAAAAATAACATAGACTTTTATATAATTTTAGAATCCAAGATCTTCGAGATCAGGTAAGTACTTATTTATTGTTTATACAGAGAAAACAGTAAAAATAACAGAGTTGTCAGATTTTAGGCATGAGCCTTGAATGCAGTAATGTTATCTTATGGGAGGAAGACATGTACTGCAAACATATACTTGCAAGTGGTTGTTGAGTGTGCGCTTTAGGACTTAAGGTGTTGGAGCTCATGGTCCAAAATACCACCAGCAGTCAGGTTTACCTGCCCTGGTGTGTCCAGGTACAGAGGTGCTAATTCTGATGGTAGCCTTGAGCACGGTTAAAGTCTAAAGGGACCTTTCAAAACAACAGAGTCTGCGAAGGGGGACTTGGGGACAAGCCCAGCAGAACCCAAAAGGGGGCTTGGCTCGTGAGGTTCTCTGGAGCAAAGGGAAACAGTTGGTTTCTGTGAACCCAGCCTGTGGGGCTCGGGTGCAGAGGTGTTTGGCTGGCTGGACACTTGCGTTGTAGGCTCTCCCGGTTCTTGGGTGGGCCTGGAGAGGGAAATAAAATAGGACAACAGGACCACTCTCTGTGTAGGCCTCATTAGTCCTGAAGTCCCTCAATGGCAGGTCAGCTTTGGTGACAGTGGTGTCTGGGCTGGACACTCAACAAGCCTTGGTTGTGGCAAATACTCCCGTAACCAGGGTATTGGTGCAGGGACACTCCTGGAGGGTCTAGCATCTTGAAAATCACTCGAGAGATGAGGCTGATCTCTTGGAAACACGAAGACCTCCTCATGGTGAGATGCTTCTTGTGCGGGCCTGCCAGCCAGCGAAATGAAGAACAGGGCAAGTGCAGTCGGTGCCTTCCAATGCAGGGGTATGGCTCATCCACCCCAAGGGAGATACTCTGTGGTTGGCAAAGCACTGGACAGTCCTCCTAAGACTTAGGAGGATGCATAGCTTTTGGTGAAGCCAGGTCGGTGTAATTGTCGAGGTTCCAACAGCAAGGTGGGTTTAGGCACCAAGTTCAGGGTAAGTCCTCATTTCTCGCGGTGACTGCTCTTCTTTGTCCTTCTTATGCTCCCAAGTTGATTAATCTGATTTCCTCGTGTCAGGGGGACCACTAAATTCTAAATTTAGGGGCTTTTAGGGGAGTGTAGTATAGTGGCCAATGGGCTACTTACCCCTGGGGTGACTACACCCCCTATATATCCAATTCCTGCAAAAAGTGGATATAATCCTGACCCAGAGTTCCAAGTTTCACCAAATTCAAGATGGTGAAACCCTTTCTTGGCTGTCCACTTCAGGTAGCCCACTTTAGGGGTGTGCCTAACCTGAAAGTTGGCAGGGTATGGCCAGACGTGGGTCCCTTGCTCACTTTGCCACTGGATTCAAGCTAGCCTGGCTGATGAAGGGTGTTACCCAGAAACCGGTCCCAGGATGCTTGTTTCCGGTTCAGGGAAGACCTGGCTTGGCAGTTCGGGCTGGACTGTTCCCATGAGGCACAGGGTCAAGACTGATTTGCATATAGCTGGGTCTGAACTGAGGTGGCGAAGTGAGCTAAAGAATGATGATGGATTCAACCCAGATCTGTGACTGGGGGTGAGTGTCTGAAAAGTTTCAGCGCTCCGTCCATCATCTCCTTGTGTTTGCTTTGTTTGCCCTAAGTTGGCAGGGTATACCCAGACGTGGGTCCCTTGCTCACTTTGCCACTGGATTCAAGCTAGTCTGGCTGATACCCAGAAACCGGTCCCAGGATGCTTGTTTCCGGTTCAGGGAAGACCTGGCTTGGCAGTTCAGGCTGGACTGTTCCCATGAGGCACAGGGTCAAGACTGATTTGCATATAGCTGGGTCTGAACTGAGGTGGCGAGGTGAGCTAAAGAATGATGATGGATTCAACCCAGATCTGTGACTGGGGGTGAGTGTCTGAAAAGTTTCAGCGCTCCATCCATCATCTCCTTGTGTTTGCTTTGTTTAACCTGAAAGTGCAACATGCCTACTGACTATCTAATTTCCCACCTGCCAATGGGCCGCAGGGCAAGGGATGGCATTCCCCAGGTCTAGGGGGATGCAGTTGTCACATATCAAAGGCAGCAGGGGCTTTGAAGTCTCTGCCCTTGATATGCTAAAGCACTGTCCATTCTACTGGAGGAGGTGTTACCACCTTCCTCCAGAGCAGGCATTGTTTCTGCCTCTGAGAGCATGGGCCCTCACCTACAGGGGGTCAGAAACGTGTCTGTGGTGGCAGGCTGGATGATACCAGTCAGGCAACACACTAGAAAAAATTGAGGTTTTCAGGGGGCTCCTCTAAGGTGCCCTCTGGTTGTATGTCACAATAAAACTAATACTGGCATCAAAATAGATTTATTGAGAAGAGGTGTTTGGTACCAAACTCCATTATTTTCAGTTAAGTCATTATGTAGCTGTGTAACTCGTAATGAACAGTGCTCAGTACATATACTTAAGATGGCTTTCTGATCACCTGCAATGTCTTATTATTGGAATTAGACATCACAGGGGCCTATCTTTTTGTGCATATGTGCCTTCACATGTAATATAATGCACGTTGCCTTAGGGCTCTAAGGCCTGTTGTAGGGGTGAGTTACAGATAAGACATGCAGGGTTCCAGGGCATTCCTCACATGGAGTGTGCAATGGCGTTTTTTCAGAAGGGCTCACACCCTTTCACGCATCCTGCAATGGCAGTCTGCATGCAGACTTTGTGGGGGTCCCTTTGTATGGCATTATACATGTTGCAGCCCATAGGGACCTTCTTTAGTACCCATGCTCTGGGTACCGTAGATACTATTTAGAAGGGTCTTACCAGGGTGCTAAAGTCCTTGCCAATTGGGGCACAATTAAGCATGTTGCAATTTTTAGGGAAAGAGCACTGGCACTGGGGATTTTTTTTTGTCCTAATATTACCTCAAATAAGCAAGCACCCTCCTGGATCAGCGCTGACTCAATTGCTTATATATTGGAGGTCTTTTCTCAACTGATGTTTACTGCAAGTTACCAACCAGCACCATACATCACGAGCTGACCAAGAAGTTTAATCATTGGACTTCATGATCTTTACGTTAGGGGTCCAATAGATTCAAAATAACCCATATTCGATCTTCCTTCTATTCAGATTAACCTTTTGGTCAAGATCTCTAAAGTATCTCACGGAGTTCCACCACTCCCTCCAAGTGGGGGGGTGTAGCCTGACACCACCTTTTACTGATCTCCCTTCTTGCCAGTAGGGTTAAATAGAATATTAACTCATTTTGAAGCTTCGAAAAGCCCTCAGGTCCAGATCCTGACTGTATAATACCAAACATGATTAAAGTGGGTCTTACCTTCACCTCTCTTCCACGCCCAGAATATCAGACATTGTCTTACCCACTCTTTTCCAGAATTTTTCCAGGACCAGGCAGCTAGTGAACATGTGAATATCATCCAGCTCTGGTCTCCGCACCTTTTGCGTTTGGCCTCCCCGCCACCTCTTATCTTAGTCAGCTTCAGTGTAGGATGAAGAAGTGATTTCTCCTTAATGTAGCAGACTTAATTACATAATAAAGCATGCATAAAGATACTTGCCATAATTCATCCAGCTCTTCATTTGGCAACCAACCTTCCCAAACCAGATAAGGGGATCTCATGCTTTCTTCTGCTGCTGCATCCTTCAGCTCATCTTTGAGTCCATGATGAAATATAGCTGCCTGTTTATCTTCAGGCCAGTTAGTTTCTGACACTAACCGTTGAAAGGTGTTTACATACACCAACAACTCCTTGTTGCCTTGTTTTAGATCCAACAACTCCCTATCAACTGAGAAGGATTCTCCTGTAAGGCAGCTGTCTCAGCTCTGGAAGCTGCTAACTCTGTCTGAACTAATGATAAGGCTGCCATTACATCTTCTAGCGTGGCCATCTTTTTATCGAACCAACCAGGAGGCATGTATATCGTGGGCAGATTATTCTGTCATCTGCAGTCCTGTACCTCGGCATTGGTGCGTCGCACAATTGGGTCCACCTCTTGATCGTCTCAATTCCGTATACTATAATAGTACAGAAGTTTGATAGGATCAAGTGAGGGAAGGATAGGAAGGGAACAGCAGGGAGGGGGATCTGAAATCATAAGAACATGTAATTATTATCTTGGAACTTTGCAATACAGATAACCAATGTTCTCATCCTATACACCCTATACAATATAATGTACCTATAAAAGAAAATAACATGAACCTCTCTTCGTGAAATACGATAGTCACAGAAAAAGAGTTGTGAACATCCTTTGTTCTACTTCCAGAAGAATTGCATAGTCATAGTGTATCTAAGGAACATATAGGGTATTACTCCCAGGGGGCTATCCTGAAGGCAACAAACAGTCTCAGTTGTTTTCATTACATACCATATGAATTGCCTGTACATTCATCACAGGGTGTGGACTTCACTCCTACGAAGGTCCCGGTTAATAGCTAGGCATGAAACACATAGATAATAATTGACATGTTGTCAAGGTATAGAAACTATATCATATTTAGCATTTGTCATATAGTACTTCTTTAATTAGAATTCCTTTGATAAGCTTCTCCTGGAGCAAGGGCATTCTGAGTAACACTTGAACCAATAATCAGCAAATCATGTGAAGCTTCAAAAAATGAAATGAAGTTAAGGCGCAGTTGCCTCTCTGCCAGGTGTGAAGAGTATGTGCTCACGTAATGATTCTACTTCCACAAACATGATGTCTGAGCCACTTTAGCGTAATCAGCAGAATTCCCAGGTATGAACACCAAGCACAAACGTTAACGCTTTTAAAAAAACATGGGTTCCTTTACCCAAATGAAAAGCCAGCCAAAGAAAAATCACCAAGTCAGGTTCGGCGGGTTCCTTCACCCACACGAACCGTAAACGAACTTGCCAAGATGAAACTGACAATACTGTAAAGGAAAGCAGTGCTGAGGCACCCTTACCTGACCCTTGAAGAGTCGCGTGAAATCCGGTGTCTTCACTCGAACCAACATGAATAATCTGCAACAGCCAGCCCCGCCGGCTTTCCTTATGAGTCCGCCCACACCGGAAGCACATCCTGTGTGTCCCGGAAGTACTGCAGCATGTTGGGAGTGGTAGTTTCTGTTGATGCTTTGTGCGTCTGACAGCGAGCCACTTGGGGATCGTAACACTAATCCAGGCCACAGAGGAGCTCCTCAAAATTCCCCTCAGCCAAGCTTTAAATGCATCCCATACCACATAAATGGGGGCTGAAGCTACATTCCATATAAAAAAAATTCCCCTTCTATCCTTCTCATAATATCTGATTGTAGGAGTAAACTTCTGTTTAAACTCCATCTTCTTAGTGCAGGATTTGAAGGTAATTTTAGCTTTCAAAATATTGCAGCTTGATCAGATATATGAATAGGTTGATATTCAATATCCGTGACTCTTTCTACTTCTGATTCCTCCAGGAAAAAATAATCTATCCTAGAATAGTGACCGTTCTTCTTACTTTAAAAGGAGTAGTTTCTAGATTTACATTTTACCCTGCACCGCACTTTACAAAGATTCAGGTTATGCATCATTGATAGTAGATAAGCCCTGACTCTTGGTGAACTGACTTGGGTACTGGGTGAGGATCTGTTTAGGTTGTTATTTAATAGAACATTAAAGTCACCACCAATTATAAGTGGGGCTTTGAAATCTAACAAAGTAGAACACATGTTGTTCAAAGTTGTGAGATCATCCACATTCAGACCATAGTAGCTAGCTAGAGTATATAAAAACTGCCCAACTTTGATCTCCGCTACTATTCAGCGCCCTCCTTCATCCACCTTAGATCTCCGCAGCTCTACCCCAGAATTTACCTTAATTATTATAGCTATGCCTTTAATGCAGTGTTGCTGATCTGTGACTACTACCTTATCTACCCACCTTTGCCTTGTGAACAGCACCATACTTTCTGATTGTAGTAAATGGGTCTCTTGTAACAGAAAAACTTTAGGTGGACTTTCTTTCAGATATTGGAGAACCAGGTGTTGCCTTCTTTTAACCCTTAAACCATTCACATTCCAGCTCATAATATCTAAGAATTCACCCCCATGTAATCTCTCTTCCTCTCCATTATCCCCTGTCAAACACCTCCGAAAAACCTGTGACCCAACCTAACTCATATGAGCACATTTTTCTCCCCTGTGCTCCCCACCACGAGTGCACCCCCACCCCCCCCCCGGGTACCCTTCCATTTCTTCCTCTTGGCATACTAAGCCAATTCGAGCTACTACCCATGGGAATCCAGTATTAACAATCCGGTATAAACCAACACACTCTCTGCATTTGGTCAGTGTGCCTAACCTACTTGTCTCTTGCCATATGTTGGGCTATACAGCTACCCACCTCTTCCGGCGCTAGGAAATTATGCATTTCATTAGCCCACATAACTATCAGAATTGCTGGGAACATTAACTGCACTTGTGTCCGCCTTTCCCTAAGAGGTGCCATTCGCTTGCCGAGCTCCCATCGTCTATCTTCTGTCGTGCGGGAAATATCTGACCTGATTTTGAAGGTGAGATCCTGAACCTGCAATGAATTCTCTTGAAGGGCTACTCCCAGAATTTTTTTCTTTAGCTATGGGGCATTTTTAGCATGAACCCAGTGTACATCCAGTCAGGAACATCAGTAGCAGTGGACAAAAAGTGGGGGTGACTAAACTTTCCCAAGAGAGTCTTCATTATCTAAGGGGAAAAACCTGGAAAGGCCACCTGCATTGGCATGGTCAGTCCCAGGTCTGTGTTCCACTGTGAAATCCATTCCCTGTAGGGAGATGGACCACCTCAACAGTTTAGGATTTTCCCCTTTCATTTGTGTCAGCCATTGGAAAGGCCTGTGGTCAGTTTGACAACAGTTATGGTCCCAGCTTCTTAAGTGGCCAAGCCACAGCAAAGGCTTCCCTCTCAAGGGCACGCCAATGCTGTTCTCTAGGGAGAAACTCTCTGCTAATAAAAGCAACAAGCTGGTCCTGGCCATCATCGCTGGTCTGGGATAAAACTGCCTCTATCCCATGCTCAGAGGCATCTATCTGTACAATGAACTTCTGTGTATAATCTGGAGATTTTAGAATAGGTGCTGAGCACATTGCTTCCTGCAGAGTGTCCAAAACCTTTTGACAGCTCACTATCCAGTTTACTTCCTTTGGTTGCTTTTTCGAGGTTAATTCTGTGAGAGGTGCCACAATACTACCATACCCCTTCACAAACCTCCTGTAGTACCCAGTCAAACCAAGGAATGCTATGACTTGAGTCTAGGTTATTGGAGCCTCCCAGTCTAGAATAGTCTGAATCTTGGGCTGTAAATGTGGAACTTGGCCTCCACCTACAAGGTGGCCCAAGGATACAACAGAGTCCTGCCCTATCTGGCACTTGCTTGTCTTCATAGCGAGTCCTGCCTTCTGCCAAGTTGAGCTATAGACAGCAATATCATCAAGATATGCTGCACTAAAAGACTCCAACCCAGCCAGGACTTTGTTCACCAGCCTTTGGAAGCTTGCAGGGGCATTCATTAAACCAAAGGGCAATACAGTATACTGATAATGCCCATATGGGGTTGTGAATGCTGATTTCTCTTTGATTCCTGAAGTGAGTCCAATTTGCCAGTACCCTGAAATCAAATCTAAAGTACTGAGAAACCTGGCTGCCCCAAACCTGTCATCTGCCACCCTTGGAATAGTGTGAGCATCAGTCTTTGTGATTGCATTGAGACCCCTTTAGTCCACACAAAACTTCAGCTCTGGTTTACCTCCCTTGGAATGAGGTTTGAGGACAATGACTACTGGGCTGGCCCAAGGACTCTCAGAGGGTCAATCACCCCTAGTCCAGCATCTTGCTGACTTCAACTCTGATGCTTTCCTTAACTTGATAAGACTGCCTGTAAATTTTACTGCCTTAGTACTTGCCTGCAGTCAGTTTGCTGTTGGGCAGAGGAGCTGTCTGTAGTGGTTTCATACTGTTTTATACTTGCATTATTGTGTTGAGGACGCGCGGTCTTCACCACGCGTCCTTGAATGTTTATTGTTGTATCTCCTCTGTGTTCCTAGGCGATGGTCGGGTTCCATGGCAGTTACTTCTGCTAAAGATTCCCGCCCAGACGTCTGAGAGCGTCGTGGGCTTTCTTCCATTAAAATCTACTTTGAACGGACCCTACTTATCTGCCACAGTCTGTCTTCTACATATTGGCGACGACCGGGACTGCAAGCCCACCGACCGCCTTTACTTTCACCGCCTGCTGCGGTGCATTTCCACTTTTAAAAAAGTGTCAGCCTCAATGGAGCCGAGCGGATCGTGCGGACTGAGCACCAACATCCAACCAGCTGACCGGCGCATCGCAGTGAGTCTACCTTATTTTTCTGCTCATCTCCCAACTCCCAAGCCGTGTGCTGCGCGAGCGCGCCTTCTCCTCGCTCCACGGCCATCTCACTCGAGCTGCTCCTCGTGCATCCTGATCTTCGTGCGCCCGCCATCATCGTCATCACGTCATGCTACGTGCTACACGGCGGCCATCTTAGTGCAGTTTTGCTTCATGTTCTCACCAGTACTCTTTCTACAGCGTTTTTTCACCATTTAAAGCGGAAAACAAAGGATTTTTTCGAAGTTTTTTACATTTTTCTGCCTGCTTTTCTACGCATCAATTCAACACTTCATCCACCTTATAATTATTTTTTACCTTTTTCTTTTCTACTTCTTTCTCCTTTTCCTTACTGCTCATTCATTATGGCAACTCCCCATCAAATCACTGAACCACCTCCCTTTCTAGCTAGACCTGGTAAACCTATCATCAAGTGGTCTGAATGGCTAAGACTATTTGAGAACCATCTCTTTGCTATTGATGCCGTCGATTACAGTCCTCAAAGAAAGTTCAGTTTACTTTTCGGGAGTCTTGGACGTGCTGCTCAACAAATTTTTGACAATATTTCTCCTATTCAAGCACCTACTAACGAGTCTGGTGATTCACAATGGAACATTTACGTTGAAGCTCTTGAACGTTTAAAAAAACAATTCGCAACTGAATCTAATATAATGTTGGAGTGCCACAAATTCTTCAAACGCAAACAAGCTGAAGGTGAAAGCGTAGAAGAATACATAGCAGAACTCAGAATTCTTGCAACCTCTTGTAAATTTGGTGTTACTGTTGACACTAGTATACGTGACCAGTTTGTATTCAACTGCACATCACGTAAAATTCAAGAGAGAATCCTTAGTTGTCGTAACCCCAAACTTGAGGAGGTCATCGATTTGGCTAATAGCATTGAGAGTTCTCTCATTTCAACAAAAATTTTACATGGTGATGCTTCTGTCAACACATCCACAACAGATACCAAACCTCACATTGACCCTGTTTGCACTCTTAATGCTAAGTACAAAAATACTAGACTGAGCATGAACAGAACCGGCTCTTTCTGTTTCAGGTGCGGATCTAAGACTCACATTGGCAACTTTCCTGGATGTCCTGCTTCTGGAAAACGTTGTCTTTCCTGCAAAAAAGTGGGTCATTTGCAATCACTATGCAGAAGTAGAAATACTGATAGAGTCAGTTCAGTTGATACACAAATAGAAGAGTGCACTGACTCCATCAGCAACGTGATTGTGACAATTGAATGCAATTCCATAGACGCTTCAATCAAAGGTCCCACCTGCGAAGCCAGCATCGACGGTATGAACTTGCAAATGATGGCGGACTCTGGCTCTCCCATCACCATCTTAAGAGACACTACTTTCTATGAGTTCTGGGATAAAGTTCTACTTCCTACTGATGTGCATCCTAAGGCATTCGGCGAAAAGGACATATACATGCTTGGATTCTTTGAAGGGAAACTACTTTGTTTAGGCAGAGAGACTTTAACCAAAATTTATGTTGCTGTCAAGGGAAAGAATATCATTGGTTGGCGTGATTTAGCTAAAATTGGCATAATCTTGAAACCAGGTTCTGACAATCCCATTGTTTTAGGCGATGTTCCAATGAGTCCCATATGTAACGTTTCAGATCCTGTGCAGAACTTACTTACACAATTTGAGCATGTATTTTGTGAAGAGGTAGGCAGTGTGAAAGGTTTCGAGCATGTCATAAGACTCAAACCTCATGCTCAAGCAATCGTACACAAGGTAAGACCTGTTCCCCTCAGTGTTAAAGAAGAACTTAAGGTCATGTTACAAAACTTGTGCTCCCAGGGGATCATTGAACCTTGCGACTCCTCACTTTGGGTTGCACCCATAGTCGTTGCTCGCAAAAAGTCTGGGGAAATCAGACTTTGCGCTGATTTGAGGAGTCTCAATGCTAACATTTTCATAGACTGTCATCCCCTGCCCAAGATACATGAGCTGCTAGCTAACTTAGGTAGCTCCAAGTGGTTTTCACTTATCGATTTGCGATCTGCTTATCACCAGGTTGCTTTAAGCAAAGACTCACAAGAACTTACTACATTCGTCACCCCTTTCGGTGCATAAAAGTACCTGAGATTGCCATTCGGTTTGGCATCCGCTGCAAGCATTTTTCAGAAGCTTATGGACCATCTGTTTGGTAATCTCAGGGGTGTCCAGGCTTATCAGGACGATGTCCTTGTTCATGCTGATACCCTGAAAGAGCACAATCGTTTGCTAAGTATAGTTTTAGACACTTTCTCAAAGAAATATATGACAATCCGGAAGGATAAATGTAAGTTTGCCACGAATGAGTTAAACTACCTGGGTCACACTATTTCTAGTTCAGGCATAAAACCCAAAATGTCACTCATCAGAGTCATCAAAGAGGCTAAGGCACCCGTTGACAAGGACGCTTTACGCTCTTTCCTAGGCCTCGCAGAATATTGTGCCAGGTTTGTTCCCATGTATGCTCAAACTGTGGAACCTCTCCGATCTTTACTGAAGAAGGGAGCCAAATACATATGGTCCCAAGATATGGAAGCTGCCTTTCTTCATGTCAAACTTCTTATTGAACAAGCCCCCGCTTTAAGTGCTTTTCAAGAAGGCCTAATTTCTATCATAACTGTTGACGCAAGTCAAACGGGTCTTGGTGCTATCTTAAGCCAAAAACAGGGAGGTGTGGAAAACACTATTGCATTTTCATCATGTGCCCTTAAGCAGTGCGAAAAGCAGTATAGCACTATTGAGCCAGAGGCGTTGGCTTGCGTCTGGGCTGTTCACAAGTTTAGAATGTATGTTTGGGGTCGTAAGTTCATTCTCCAAACAGACCATAAACCCCTTGTGCACATTTTCACCAATGGCAACAATAATAATTTGTCAGCACGTTTAACAAGATTGGTATCCAAGTTACAAGAATTTGTATTTGAAATCAAACATGTTCCTGGTGGTAAGAACTTCCGGGCAGACTGCCTTTCACGCATGCCTGTGGAAGACGAAGAAGGAGATGATTTTGTCGATGATGTTGTCAGTGTGGCATCTGTGGATGCCATCAACTTTGAGTTGTGTTCAAGTCTGAGTGAGTCGGAGTGGTCTTCTGCTTGCCAAGAGGATGAGACTTGGCGCAAAGTTTGCGAGTATGTTGTCCAGGGTTGGCCAGACAAAAGAGCACTACATTTTTCTTTGAAATCTTACTCACAAGTTGCTGATGATCTGTCCATAGACAATGGCTTGCTTATGAGAGGTGTTTTGTTTGTACCTCCAACAAAAGTGAGGGATTCCATCATTAGACATGCTCATCAAGGGCATCTAGGGTCCACCAAAACCGTCATGAAAATCAAGCAATATTATTGGTGGCCAGGGATTGATGCTCAGGTAAGGCTTTGGATTCGAAAAGTGTCCTGAATGTCTCTCCTCCGACAAGCATTGGAAGACGCATAATATTCCGTTGCATCCTGTAGATTTCCCCAATAGGGCTTGGGAAAAGTTGGGCTTAGACTTCTCAGGTCCGTTCATTTTGTTACCTGATCACAAGAAGTATTTATTGTTTTTATGTTTGATTGTAATAGCAAAAACAAAAATTGTATCTGATTTTGTTTCAATTTGTCACTGAACGGGATGGCCAGATATAATAATGGATGTTTACAGCTATCTGTAGCTGTCAGAATACCAAAGGATGGAACTATGGACGGTTGAGGAATATGTACCGTACTAAGAAGAAATTTATGGACAGTGACCTACTGTATAATTTTGTGGTTTACTATAAGAGGCATATGTTCCAATAACAACAGCTGTACCTTTTATTTTATTGTAATTGAAATGGCTATCCAATCCATATCTCATCCCAGCCCTTTACCTTGCCTTCTCCCTATCTCTTCCCCTATATGTAATCTGTATGTTTGACAAAATGCAAATAAAGATATTAAAATTTAAAAAAATGAAGTATTTATTGTTATTGATTGACTATCACTCTAAATGGATGTATTTTTCCTTTGTGCAATCCGCAGATTCCGATTCAGCTATTGAATTCCTAAGGCAAGTTTTTTACATTGAAGGTTCACCCAAACAAATAGTTACCGACAATGGTTCACATTTCATTTGTGAGCGCATGTCTAAGTTTTTTGTACAGCATGATATTTCACACTTACGTACTGCCTTGTACGCACCTTCGTCCAATGGCTTAGTCGAAAGAAGCAACAGATTCATCAAGGAAGGGGTTCAAACTGCACTGGCTAGTAACATGGATGTTGGCATATTTCTTAAGCAGAAAGTGTGGTGCTATAACACTTCTCCACATTGCACCACAGGCGTTACACCTTTTTCTTTGCTTAGAGGTAGAGAGGCCCTTACCAGTTTGTTTCCCTCTTGGCTAGGTGAACGCTTGAACATTTTCAATCCCCCCAATGGGACAGTTTTTAACAAAGTCTCTCAAGCTCAGACTAACATGAAAAGATACTTTGATCAAAGAAACAGTGTAACGCCTCAACCATTTTCTGAGGGTGACTGGGTACTAATCAAAAGTCCCATGAAAGTCACTAAAGGTCAATCCACCTATTCTGTTCCTGTTCATGTGGAAAGAGCTGGCAAAGCTTCAGTCCTAGTAGCAGGGAAAGGTTGGTGGAATAAACGTCAATTGGTCAAGTTGACCCCTGAGCAAGCCAATATCATCATTAACAGGTCTAAACCTTCTTTTGAGTCTGATTACGCCACCTGGGTGGAGCCATCTAATTTGGCACAACCAGCTTCATCTGAGTCTCACGCTTCAACTTCAACTGACGAGGGTGTTTCTGCGGACTCCGTCCCCACATCCAAGTTCCGTCATGTAAAACTGCCTTCTAAATTTAAAGATTTTGTGATGTATTGATTTGTTACCCTTTACAGTATTGCTTGATGTTTGTTGACATGCTTTTCACTTATTTTTTATTTTGCGCTTCTTTTTTGTGTTTTTGTAAGGGGGGATGGTGATGTAGTGGTTTCATACTGTTTTATACTTGCATTATTGTGTTGAGGACGTGCGGTCTTCACCGCGCGTCCTCGAATGTTTATTGTTGTATCTCCTCGGTGTTCCTAGGTGACGGTCCGGTTCCATGGCAGTTACTTCTGCTGCGGATTCCCGACCGGACGTCTGAGAGCGTCGTGGGCTTTCTTCCATTAAAATCTACTTTGAACGGACTCTACTTGTCTGCCACAGTCTGTCTTCTACAGTGTCTGAAAAGTCAACTCCCTCAACAGACCCATCTTTAGGGTTGTTAAAGAGGAAGTTACGGAGAGGTTCACTCTCTTCTTCCTGATCCTCATCAGTGACCATGAGCATGGTCACATCAGCCCTGTCATAAAAGGGTTGAAGGTGGTTCACATAGATGACCTTGTGAGGGCTCCCAGAGGTTCCAAGGTCCAACAAGTAGGTGACCTCCCATTTTCTCACAAGGATAGGGCACACTCCATTTGTCCTGGAGGGCCCTAGGTGCCACAGGCTCCAAAACCCATACCTTTTGCCCTAGCTGAAACTCAACCAGGGCAGCCTTTTGGTCAACATATTGTTTCTGGAGCTCTTGGCTTGCCTCAAGATTGTGGGATGCTTTCTCTGTGTACTCAGCCATCCTAGAATGAAGGCAAAGTACATAGACTACTATGTCCAGTTTGGGCTCTTTGAGAGGCTTCTCCCAGCCTTCCCTTACCAGACTCAGTGGACCTCTAACTGGATGGCCAAACAGAAGCTAAAGCCCACTTCTTTCTGTGGCACCACTGTATAAGCGAAAAACAGGCCTGCTCACAGGACATCCCATCTCTTCTGAATTGTGCAGGGAGGCCCATCATCATATCTTTCATGGTCTTGTTAAACCTCTCAACAAGGCCATTGGTTTGTGGGTGATATGGGGTGGTGAACTTGTATGTCACCCCACATTCAGCCCACATGGCTATTAGATAAGCAGACATGAAGTTACTACCTCTGTTTGAAAGCACCTCCTTAGGGAAACCCACTCTGGTAAAAATCCTTAAGAGGGCCCTGGCGACTGAAGGAGCAGTGACAGTCCTAAGGGGAATTGCCTCCGAATACCTGGTGGCCAGTGGCAGCTTGTGAGGTTTCAAAGTTGTGGAGCGCCAGGTGAACCCATGCATTTGCCTAAGGAAGTGAGCGCAGTGAGCGACTACAATCGTCCCAAAGGGGGAGGGGAGTTACATCTGCAAGGTCTACTTAAGTTAAAAGCATTCTTTCCTTAATAGGATTTCTCCTCATGTTTGCACTGCTAAGTACACTGGATCCAGTTGAGTATTGTAAACCAAACACTGCATGTAACATAGTTATCTGAAAAGAGATTGCTTGTTGAGCAAAATATTATTTTTCAAATATTTATGTCATCAGCTACCAAGGAACCCTGTGAAAACAACCTGTATGTAGGGGGAAAGGCTAAAGATACATGTAGATCCTGAAGCCTTTATGGACATGCCTGCAGGAACATGTGCTATTTATTTGACTAGCCAATCAGCAAAGGTTAATAATGGTGCACATTACAATAACAAATTTTAATAAATGGACATGTGTACATTTTACTCAGCTCTTGAAATTTAACACATTTTACGGCTTCACATTTTTAAGATTATTGTTATAAAACTGTACAATGTCAAAACAAAAAGGGACTCCAAATAAGGAGGTACGTTAACAGGTGCCCCCAACACAAAAGAGGCTGTCCACATTCCTTTAACCATCACAAGGTCTTAAGTCAGCAGTTCTGATTTAAGCTGGAGAGGGGCAAGTTTTTAGGAAAAATGTTGCACTTCCTTTACCCTAGTCTTTATATTGGACATCAGTCACAATGTCTTTAAACTGTGAGTTTAATTGCTACATGTGCTTTTTAATTGCATGTCTCATGATTGTCAGCACATCTCAAAGTGAGGAACAAGATAAAAATATGTCTTATTAGCAGCCCCCAAATTAAATTCATACTAAAAATGGAGCATCCTCAAGAAGATTGATTTACAGTTTTTATCCTTTTCCTCCCTTTGTTTCTGGCAGACACATTAAACAGGTCAACCACACATAGCCAACAACACGTAGCATTTAAGCATTTTCATGTGCCTTCAATCTTTCACAGAACAAAGAAAGGCCGCCCCTGGGCCTCCAGTTCAATCATTGACCGTGCTGTGGTGAAATGCGATTTGTTGACCTCCGCTTAAAATAAATAAATACAACTACCTGCTCTGCCCCGTACTCCTGCTCTCCAGTGTGCTCTTCTCTCTTGTCTTGACTGAAATAGTGACAGAGTGTTCGATTGCTACTGTGATGCATTTGAAGTACGTCATAGAATCATTCCACTGGAGCCTTCATGCAGCGTTTTATGAACGCTCACGGAGTTAAAATATTGCGCAGGCTTCAAAACACCATATTTGGCCTCAGTCTCTAAGTAAGGCCTGCAGCGCAGCTCCTCACAGAAGAGGGGTGGGGCCAGGGAGGCTTGCTAACCCCACAACAACATGTGTCAATGCTATGGAAGGGTAAGGTGTCATAGCGCCAGCATTTGATTGATGTTTAGACCCTGGTGCTTCAGGGCTTCTGACTGAAGCACCCAGGGCTACTAAGTTTACATTATTGTCAGTAGGGGGTGCTCCATAGCATTGCTCACAATGAATCCCGCTCCAAACATGGAGGATCCCATTGGGACTGGGAACGCTTTCAGTAACGGGTCTTTTTCTCCTTCTTCTCCTCACTTTCATCACACTCTCAGTGTGTGACTACAGGTCCTGCCCCCTCGCGGGATTTATGTAACTCGTGATGACAATTTCATCATAAGCATTCCGCCTTTTAATCTAATTTTTAATCTAATAAGACCGCCTTAACTACGGGTATATTCACAATAGCACATACAATTCAGCATTATAAATGCGGTTATGCACAAGCGCCATCCTTCCGCTTCACTCCCGCATTACTCCGCATAATAACCGGATACAGCGCACACCATGTCACAGAATTATTGTGCGAATACCAGAAGCATAATGTATTATATGTTCATGTATGTTTGTATTGTCTGTCTCCTTCTCTCCACAGGCTTTGAACTACTACAGGGGGACACACCCTCCCTCATCACCGCACCTTAGCGCGTGCGGCATCACTATTGGTCACGTAAAATACACCTGACCATCACGTTCTTTCACTTTAAACACTAACACATAGGTCCTGAAGAAAGCCAGCAAACGTAGCTGTCTGGCTGAAACATGTAGACCTGACCTTCCATTACAGGATATAAGAGACATAATTCAATCTCTACCCATATCCGTCTCTTTTCTAATACTGCCAGAGGGCCCACCATTAAAAAAAAAACACCTTTAGTTATAAGGGACCTAATGGACAGTTTTTAAACTCCACTGACACTGCACCGCTCTGCACTCAGCACACACAAAAACCAACTCCACTATAATTCAGGCGTTGAAGCACACCCGAGGTGCACTCGGCACTCTGGGTGGGACCCGATGATGAAGCATGCCACCAACTAGGTTGGTGGGTGAGGGTTTTCATAAAAAACAAATGGTTTTCCTAACACATGAATATCCAGCTTCTTAAGTGTGAGCCAGTTCTAATTGATATTCTTTGTACTATTCAGGGGAAGTGAACTAGCCCGCACATTACCCCCCCCCCTTTTTCCTCTCTCTCTCATTTGATTTACATTGACTGAAACAGTGACAGAGTGTTCGATTGCTACTGTGATGCATTTGAAGTACGTCATAGAATCATTCCACTGGAGCCTTCATGCAGCGTTTTATGAACGCTCACGGAGTTAAAATATTGCGCAGGCTTCAAAACACCATATTTGGCCTCAGACTCTAACTAACGCTTGCAGCGCAGCTACTCACAGAAGAAGGGTGGAGGCAGGGAGGCTTGCTAACCCCACAACAACATGTGACAATGCTATGGAAGGGTAAGGTGTCATAGCGCCAGCATTTGATTGATGTTTAGACCCTGGTGCTTCAGGGCTTCTGACTGAAACACCCAGGGCTACTAAGTTTACATTATTGTCAGTAGGGGTGCTCCATAGCATTGCTCACAATGACTTTGCCAGGCTGATGACCTCACAGGCCTCAGGGCTGTGAAATCATCAGCCCGGTAAATATTGATTAAGTGCAACTGGCTGCACATGCTGATTAGTGCATTGCAGCGTGTAGAAAGATATGGTCTGTCCTCAGCTAGCATCCGACTTTATTATTTTAAGTAAATCATCTTCTTTAAATTTAATAACAAAATAACTAATTGGAGGAGAAATTAAAGGGGCCTGGCCCCGACGCTCATAAAAAGGAACCTCTGCTGCTGGTGGCATGATCAACTACTACCAGAATAAATCTGTTTCATGATTCTGTTTGAGGGTCAAGGGGACCAACAATGTCAATCCCTTTCCTTTCAAAGGGAACCCTAACTACTGGAAGTGGAATTAAGGGGGGCTTTGGTTTGCTACCTGTCTTGCCACTGGCTTGACAAGTAACACAGGAGTTACAAAACTCCTTCACTTTCTGGCACTTATTGGGCCAGTAGAAGTGGGCAACCAACCTACTCCATGTTTTTGTCTGGCCAAGATGCCCAGCTAGGGAGGTGCCATGAGCCAATGTTAGTAAGAACTTTCTATATTGCTGAGGCACTGCCAGTCTCCTAGTGACACCAGGTTAGGGATCTCAGGCCTCGGTGTATAGGAGTCCCTCCTTCCAATAGGTCCTGTGGGAACCACTGACATCCCCACTTTCCTGTGCAGCAGCTTGCTGTCACAGGATCTCAAGTCAGACAGGTTTTTTGTCCCTGGCAAAGATCTCCCCTAGAGGGTCCCCCTGATCCTAGGAGCTCTGCTGTGTAAGGCCCAAGCCCTTGAGGCTCAGTTCCCTCAAAGGCTGACAGGTCTTCTCACTGAGGAGAGGGGACCTGAACTTGTGTCTCTTCAGAAGATACCCGCCCTTGGATTGAGAAGTGTCTCTGGGCCCACCCTCCTGAACAGGTTTTTGGGGGCCTTTAGGAGACTCTTTGGGGTTATCCCCCTTGCTTCCCACATCTTTCCCTTGGGGGAAGCAGTAACCCCTTTCTTGTGGTGACCTCCACCTTAGGTCTTTCTGGACACCCTTGTTATGACCCAGTGGCCAGCCTTCTTCCTCAGATCTTGGGGACAGACTAACCCTAAGTCCACTAGGTACTAATGCAGTTATTCAGATGTAAATTACTTAACAGATGCTCCTTCATTATCAAATTATAGAGCCTTTCATGATCTTGCACCAGGCTGCCTTTTAACCAGCCTTCTAGTGTTTTGACTGAGAAGTGAACAAAATCTACCCAGGTGTGACTTGAGGTTTTGTGAGTGTCCCTGAACCTAATCCTGTACTACTCAGTGGTGAATCCAAAGCCCTCAATCAGGGTAACCTTCAAGAGGGCATAGGACTCAGCATCTTCCTCATCCAGTGTCAGGAGTCTATTCCTGCACTTTCCTGAGAATAACTCCCACAATAGAGAGCCCCAGTGTCGCTGGTGTAACTTTCTCATTTTACAAGCCCTCTCAAAGGCTGTAAACCTCTTTGTGATATCATCACCCTCCACATATTTGGGGAAAATTCCTTTGGGGATTTTGAGATCAGAGGTTTCCTCTCTTTCCCTGTTTAGTTTGTTGCTGCCACCACTCATGGGTGCTTGACCCATCTCAGCCCTCTCTTTTTCCATAGACTCGATTTTAGCTTCTGTTCTGGCTAGTCTGTCAAGGAACACTTCCTCTTCCATTAGTTCTTCTTCCTGTCCTGAGTTGCCTGACCTACCACTCAAGGTACAGTTTTAGGGTAGATATGAAGGGGTACCCCATCACCTTCTCTACTTAGGTTAGGGGGACAATCTCCTGGTGTACTTGCCCCATTTTCATCGTTACCTTCAACCTCCTCAAAGGAAACATGCCCACTTGCTGCTTGTGCTGCATCCCACCCTGCAAGGGCCTCCGGGAGGCTTGTTTTTGTAGGGTTTGGGGCAGTTTTGATTTTTCTGGCTGTACAGGGGTTCCTTAACTGCTTCATAATAAAATGAAGATAAGGGGTCTGGTTGAGTTCCTGGACTATCTTATCTGTGCCAGACAATTTTTGTACAGTTGGGACCTTTTTAGAAAATGGACAAAAATTCTAAAAGACTTTTAAGGCCTAACTGACGAGAACACTTTTTAAAATTCTAATGCAATAGACTGGGGGACTTAACACAAGGCCCTGACAGTTCAAACTTTCACATTTGTAAATAATCGAAAATCAAAAAAATTGAAAAATATTTTTGACTAAAGTCAATTGTGGATTTGTTCGTGGAATCACCTATTGAGAGAGTGGTATCAGCAAATGCAAATTCTTGTATCACACTGCTGAACCACCAATGTAGGAAGCTGGCTTTTTATGTAGTATACCAATGTAGAGGAACACCATCCAAAAAGTCTGGTCGACCCTTATTGGTTTACAGGGGCTTTCTTTAATAATCCCAAGTGCTCTATTAGTGGTAGTGTGGTAGAGCAGCTTAGGCTTATCAGAGGGGAGTGTTGAGCATTTGTTGTACACACAGAGTCAATAAATGAGACACATACTCAAAAAGAAATCTGAGACCAATTTAGAAAAATAACATAGTCTTTTATATAATTTTGGACACCAAGATCTTCGGGATCAGGTAAGTACTTTAGACATTTTACAGAGAAAACAGTAAAAATAACAGATTTGAGGCACAAGCCTTGAACGTGGTAATGTTATCCTATGGGAGGAAAAGTTATGTACTACAGACATATACTTGCAAGCAGTTGTAGAGGATGCCCTTTAGGACTTAAGGTGCTTGGGGCCCAAGGTCCAAAGTACCACCAGCAGTTTGGAATTACCTGCCCTGATGTGTCCTGGTGCAGAGCTGTTGGTCATGATTGTAGCCCTGAGAGCGGTTAAAGTTTAAATGAACCTGTCAAAACAACAAAGTCTGCGAAGGGGGACTGGTGGACAAGTCAGGCAGAATGCAAAGGGGGGCTCAGCTCATGAGGGTTTCTGGAGCAAGGGAAAACTGCGTGAAAGGGGCATTCCATGAGTGTTGCTGAGGGCGTTCCCAACAACATCCATGGCTTTTTGACACTGCCCCAGATTTACGAGAAATCGTAAGTCTGAGGCACCGCCAAAAATGTACGCCTTCCCAGGGGAGGCGTAAGGAGGCACAACGAGTATAAATATCTTTATTTCTCCTCCTTTTTCCTCTTTCTATGTGAAAAAGTCTCTTGTGATTGTTTTTGTGCAGGAAGGTTTGCCTTCCTGCACAAAAATAATCATCCCCGCAATGCAGGAACCCTTGCACTATGGTGCAAAGATGCCTGTGGTGAGGCATGGTAGCCCATTGTGCGCCAGCTCAGGGGAAAAGGACAGGAATACGCCGTATCTAATAGCTACAGCACATTCCTGCCCTTTTCTTTTGCCGTAGGGTAGCACAGCAGCAAGTCCTGCTGCGCTGTCCTACGGCAAAAAACCCATAAATGAGGCCTCTAATTTCACACCTGCTCTGGTGCCTAATGGGCCCCAGGACAAGGGGTGGTGTATCCCAGCTCTGGGGGGAAGCTGTTGTTACATATCAAAGGCAGCAGAGGATTGGAAGCCTCTGCCTTGATATGCTAAATCACTAGCCATCCTACTGGAGGAGGTGTTACCATCTTCCTTCAGAGCAGGCATTGTTTCTGGCCTCTGAGATCATGGAATGTGTCTGTATTGGCAGGCTGGATAATACTAGTCAGCCAACACACTAGAGGACTAGTAGGTTTTCAGGGGGCACCTCTAAGGTGCCCTCTGGGGGTATGTCACAATAAATCTAATATTGTCATCAGCATAGATTTATTGAGACAAGGTGTTTGATACCAAAGACTATTGTTTTCAGTGAAGCCATTATGTAGCTGGGTAACTCGTAATGACCAGTGCCCTGTACATATACTTAAGATGGCTTCCTGATCACTTGCAATGTCTTAGTAATTGAACAAGACATCACAGAGGCATAATGAATGACTGGGGAAAAACATAAGGTTCCAACCCTATGCCTTGTAGTTTGCATGCAGCTCTTTGGGCATTGCGCTATATTAGGCTTGTTATATATGAGACAAAGGGGTTCCCCGAAAATGCTAGTATAGGGAGCGAGACGGGGAAAATAACCAAGTACTAGAACAAGAAAACCCACCTATAAAATCCGCTCTGAAACAGAGTTGTGTACATGTCAAGGCCACACCAACATATAAATCAACTACACATGAGTACTAATTAAAAAAAATATATATATATATATATATATTTATTTTTATGATGAACTATTCATTTTTCCATATTTTTTTGTTTTATCAGGTAGCCCATCAATATGTATATTTAATCAAACACATATTTTTCACAAAGACATACATTTTATAGTATGAAACTCCCACCCGTCACATACATGTCAAAACACTCAACCTAAAAGCGATCAAACATACCTAATCACTCATTCATTCATACCATCAAAATAAAACACACATAGCGCCTTTAAGTGGAGCATCCTACATTCAGTTATCTCAATTGCATAACACGAACACCAGCTCATTAATACTTTATCAGAATGTCTCCATAGTATATGTCACATGACACTATTTACAATATTTTTATATAGTTCACTTTTTTCTTCTTTTCACATATATATAATGAACATCAGGAACTGTTTAAATCCTTGGCAGCTGTTCACAGGCCAAGGTGCTGGTGCCAATGCAAGTTTTGGTGTTAGTTAACAAAAGACCACTCACCTTCTGCAGGTGGAGAATAAATGAATACCTACTAAAAACAGGGAGGGAGAGGGGAGCAAGGTGGTCTTGACAAGAATAATATCTAAAATGGAAACGACAATTTTTTGAAAAATTATGCACAAAAGCCTCAACTCACAACAGCATTTAATCACATTCCTACATACACTTCTTCATGTCTCCTCATTGATACCATGTGAGTGTGTCCATCCATATTGGGTGCACCCTTACCATGCATTACCTGTCCTATCCAAACATCCACACCTAGACAACTGTGCTACCTTATAACCCTTCATGCGCTGTGAGCCACTTATACCTAACAGTAGTGCACCTCCTCATGCATTTCCCTAAGGTGATCATGCCTTGTTCCTTAGTGGGTGAAAAACAGCCCCAATGTGAAAAGATCTCACTAGAGAAGTGAGAAAAGGTCACCTTATGAGGGCGGCAGCTCTAGAGCGGGTACAGAGTGAAGCAAAGCCCCGTAGTCACTCGGGAAGAATTACCAACTTCCCTACATGTCACTGGTAGATATCCAAGACGCATGGAAACATCAATACTGTAGTAGCTAATCAACAGCTACAATAAATGTTCAGCAGAAAAAACATAGAAACACATGAAACGAGGCCTATATCGCCAAATACCTTAAATTCCACGTCCTTGGTATGGAAAAGAGATAAGAATAATACGAAGAGGGAGTACAGTAGAAAACGTTCTCTACTCCTAGGGCCACAAGGTCCCACAAAGAGGAATTCACAAGATGGACAGAACCAGGCAGTTCTAAATGCAGAAGAATAGGAAAACTAAACATGTAAATAAATAAATAAATAAATCCTCCTAAGAGTCATATGAGACTCACATAAGAAAAAGCATAGTTGGAGTTTTGCGAATATCACGCCCCTGGACACTGAAAAATGACAACAAATGGGTGAGCATCTCTATAAACCACCCTACGAGTCAAATACAGACTTGTATGAGATGAACAAATAAACGGCCTCCCTTAGAACCAGCAAAACTGACCACAATCCATACTTGTAGCCAGAAGGGACTCAGCCGTACCTCAGCGAGGCGAAAGCTTTTGCACAAACAGAAACGCTAGTAAAGGAAGATCCCAGCAATTGTAGGGATTTTGCTGAGTCACAGAACTATACTTGGGATCATAGGACCTTAGTAGGCAGGGACTGAGTCACCCTACCACCTGAGTACCCATGAGCCCGGGACAACAGACTAACTATAGTGTCTTGCTTGCCCTCCTACTCACCCATAGAGGCACAAGTGATTAGACACCCCAGACAACACTCCCGACCCTCTCAGGAATCGTGGTGGCAGGACACACCCTTTTGCTTTCACATTCGTACTAGTCCACAATAAGTTCTGACAGAGATACAAGAAAAGTTTAAAATATTTATTTTAACTATCGTACTCTAGTATGCAGTATACGTGCCAAAATCAGTAAGAAATTGCCTAACACAAATACGGTCAGCATAGTTGTTAGACCTGGCACCATTGGCGTGGGTCTCCCTTCCATTTTTCGCTGTTGTCTCCTCCGTTTTGCTGCTCTGGGCGCTGTGCCACTGCCCTTCAGTGCCACAGCGCGAATGCTCCCTGTGTAAATATGACATGTGAATTGGTATATCCATGATTGGCTTATTGGGTTTACCTGTTAGTCCCTAGTAGCGTGGCCTGTGTGTGCCCAGGGCTGGTAAACCAAATGCTGCTGATGGGCCTGCAGCGCTGGTTGTGCCACCCACATAAGCAGCTTGTAAAGTGTGTCTCAGACCTGCCACTGCAGAGTCTGTGTGCAGTCCAGAACTGCCATCTTGGCTGTGAAGTGCACCCACTTCCCAGCCCCTGAACCTTCCCTTGGCATCATGTAAGTCACCCCTATGGTAGGGTGCATTGTGTGTGTAAGGTAGGACATGCCTTGGTGTGTGTAGCATGTCCTGGTAGTGAATTACACCCAATTTCGTTTTTCACTACTGTAAGGCTACCTGTTCCCCATAGGCTAGAATGGGCAGTTTGACTATTACATTCTATAGTCCTAACTGACCCCAGGAACATGGTAGAAAAACGAATTTAGTCTGCCTGAGCTCAGAATATTAAAATACATCTGTTAGTGAAGTTTATTTTTATATTCTGTGTTTGAAAATACCACTTTTAGAAAGTAGGTATTTTCTTGCCTAAGCCTTCCAGTGTGCTCTACTGTTATGTGTATTGGCTGTCTGGTTTTGGAGGGACAGGGCAGGCTGAGTCAGACCTGGGTTGAATAGAGAGATCTGCATTTAGAGTACGGGGAGGGGTAGCTCCTTGACCTGAATAGGGCTGTGCCTGGCAAGGTGAATGCTGGCTCCACCTCCTACTGTGTGTCTGATAGCAGACCCCTCTTCTGAAAGGAAGGATGCAGCCTGGTAAACAAAGTGCTCCAGGACTGAACAGAACTGGTTCTGGCTAGGCTCAGTGACTTGTAGCTTTTGAGAACAAAGACTTTTGGGGTATAAATATCTGTGCTGAAACCCCTACAAAGTGTATTGCTCCTGGACATCAAGACGAACCTCTGTCCGTGTAACTGAAGGAATCTGCAGTAGGTGACTATCCTTGTGCTTGTGTGCTGTTTCTTGGATTGGCCTGCAGTGGACTTGGAAGAAGAGGGAAAAGGACTTTGAGAGAACTTTTATTAATCTTGCTAAAGCAATCACCCAAGGGCTAGGAGAGAGCTAGCCTCCTGTTGAAGTCTCAGGCACATCAGACTTCACCACCAGCCTCCTGATTCCTCCCAGCGAGGATTTCTATCTGCAGGTGAGGCTCCTGTGAGTTCCAGGGCCTCTAGTTCTACTACAGAGAAGAGAGTGCTGAAATCGTCGCTAACGCACGTTTGCGATCCGCCACAGCCGAAAGCGCCCAGAAAATCATCGCGCTGCTGCCGCTGATGCTCACAACCAAAGATCGACTCATCGCACGTTTGCGGGCCGCCAAGTGCTCGCTAACTCCAAAGATCATCGCATCGCACGTTTGCGGGCTTCCAAGTGCTCGCTAACTCCAAGAGATCATCGCACCAAGATCATCGCTACACGACATCGCAGCGCGGACGCCGGGCGTCCGCCATTTTCATCGCATCGCATCAGGATCGTCGCTCCCTCACGGAGCGCCATTTCTTCGCATCACAACCTGATCGCACACACAACAGGATCGTCGCATCGCCTCCTCCCTCGCGGCAAGGTGTCATCGCATCAACGGCCTAGCGTGCAGAAGTTTGTCGCATCGTCTCCGCATGCACCAGCAGATCGGCGCATCATCCTCCCTCGCGGCAAGGATTTATCGCATCGCCGGCCTCGCGTGCAGAAAATCATCGCTACAGCTTCTTTGCGACAATTTGTTGGTTTTGCTACGAAATCCAGGTACTTTGTAAGTAAAAGGGTCGCAGAGACCACTGCTTTGAACTGAACTCCTCTTGGCACACTTTGAACTATTTTTGCAGCATTTCAAGAGTAATCCTATTTTTCAGTACTGTGGCTTTTTATCGTTATTGGTCTTGTGTTAAGTCTATATATAAAGATACTTATTTTTGATAACTACTTGTGTGGTGTCCCTTTGTAGTGTTCCTCACTGTGTTACTGTGTATGGTCATAAATGCTTCACACACTGCCTCTGAGATAAGCCTAGCTGCTCGTGCTACGTTACCACAGGGTGGAGCAGGGGTTATCAAAGGGTGTAGCCCTCTCACTCTGACTTAGGAAGAAGGGTCCCTATTTGGACAGTGGCCAGCCATTGCCAACTAGAGACCCCATTTCTAACATTGGTGGTCAGCGGTGAGGATCTGGACTTGCATTTATGATTGCATACAGTAATTATAGTGCACACTACTAGTGAGTGCAGACCATAACGCAACCTATTTTTGATTAATATTGCCAGTTATTACTACAATGGGCAAGCCCAGATCCAATGCCTCGGAGGATCTCTCCTGGGAAGAAGAGAAATTAGAAACCTACAATGCCAAGCAGCTCAAATATTTTTGCAAACAATTCACAGTCCCTATCACAGGTCTCACTAGAAGAGAGGAGTATTACAAGGCGCTGAAGGCCTGGCTAGAAGCCAGGGATGCCCCTAAGAATATGGGAGAGCTTTTGGAGGGGGAAGAGAATGCAGGAGAGTAGCAGGGCGAAGTAGTAGACTTAGTAGGAGATAAAGCAATTTCCAGCCCGGGCCCTAGTGTGTCCGCTAAGGGTCTGTCCCCAGAAGAGATGGAGGACAGGGAGAGAGATAGGCGGCATAATATGGAGATGGCTAAGCTTAAAATGGATGGTCACAGGGACCTAGAGAACAAGAAGTTAGAATTTGAGATTATGAAAATGAAACTTGAGCATGAGAGAATATTGAGGGAGTTGGAGATTAAAGCAAAGAGTGTAGAGATCTCCCCTCTGGTGGCAGCATACCTGTAGTGCATACTGAGCATAGAGTGTATATACCCAAGGAGGTTATTAAGGATTTCCACAAAAGTGAAGATATTGGGCAATGGTTTGCCGCTTATGAATTAGCCATGGTGTCCCACCGGGTCCCTGAGAAGGATTGGGGAGCGGGGTTGTGGGGACGCTTTGTGAGTGAGGGGAGGGATACCTTGTTGGAACTGCCCCCAGAAAGTCGAATGGTTTATGGCCACATGAAGGAAGCTTTGATGACACGCTATGGTTTGACCCCAGAGATGTATAGGCAGAGGTTTAGGACCTGCAAGAAGCTAGAGGGTACCACGTGGGTTGAATATGTGTCTTTTTTTTGCAGAGCAATGGAGCGCTGGGTAAAAGATAGCAAAGTAGAAACTTTTGAGCAGCTTTATGATTTGATTGCATGGGAGCATTTATCTAGTAACTGTTTTCCTGAGCTACGCCAGCACCTGATTGATTGCAAGCTGACTAACCCTAGGAAGCTTGCTGAGGAGGCGGACCGCTGGGTGAGCACCCGGGTGAGCAAGGGTCCAGTGGGAGACTTCGCCAAAGGTGGGCAGGGTCCCCAGCAGAGAAGTGGGGGGGACATGGGTAAACCGAGGGAGTTCCAAAGAGGGCCCCAAAGTAATTCCCAAGGGAACCAAGCAGAGGTGTCCCAGCCTCCCCAAGAGAAGAAGCCAGTGCCCCCGACAGGTAGGCCTGTTCAGAGGGGGCCCCTTACTTGTTATAAGTGTGGTCAAGTGGGCCACAGATACTATGATCCCCAGTGTCCTCAGAGGGATACTAGTGCACCACCCCGTGCACCACCCCGCCTCAGCTTGCAAGTGTAGCCCTGGGGGAGGAGATGGGTGCCCAAGAGGGGTGGGATCCCGTAGAGTTGACCCTTGTCTCATTAGGAGACTTTGAGATGGTCCCTAAGCCTGCACTGCCTGATAACACTAAAAAGTACAGGCAGTGGGTGACCATCAATGGCCATAGAGTGGAGGCTCTAAGAGACACAGGAGCCAGTGTAACTGCTGTCAGCTCCCGGTTGGTGTCCAAAGAGCAGGTTATCCCCCATGCATTCTACCCAGTAGTGTCCGCAGACAACTCAGAGAGCCAATGTGAGGTGGCTCAGGTTCCCTTTGAGTGGGGGGGTCTCAGGAACTCTTCAGGTGGCTGTGAGGCCCGCCATGCCTGTAGACTGTCTGTTGGGCAATGATTTAGAGAACTCCCCGTGGGCTACGGTGGAGAGGAAATCTCACTTAGAGATGTTGGGTCTGCCTGAGTGGGCGTGTGCCACCACTCGGTCCATGGCAGCCAAGGAGGGTGTTGAGAAGGACCTGGAGCCTGAGAATATGGCCCAGATCCCTGCCTTAGAGAGAAGGGGCAGGGGGCGCGGGGAGCCGGCCCCCTTGGTTCCACGGCCCAGGAGGGAGCAGACCCTGAGGGGATGCCCTGGAGCCTACCGGGGAGCAGATCGCCGAACTGGGGGACCTGTCTGAGCTGACCCATTGGCAGCAGGAAGGGGGACCCACCAGGGAGGAATTTTGTGAGCAGCAGAGAGTTTGCCCCTCTCTTGAGGGTATGCGGCGACAGGCTGCAGCCCAGGCAGAATGTGACATGTCTGGTTCACATCTGATTTATTGGGAGAACAGTCTCCTGTATAGCGAGCCTAAGGCTGCTGAGCCGGGGTCAGCCTGTGTGCTGGTGGTACCAGAGTGCTTCAGAGCCTTCCTACTGGGGTTGGCTCACGACATTCCATTGGCAGGACATCTGGGGCAGACCAAGACCTTTGAAAGGCTGGCCACCCACTTTTATTGGCCCCAGATGCGCAAGAGTTCAGACACTCATTGCAGGACATGTGAGACTTGCCAGGCAAGTGGGAAGAGTGGGGGAAGATCAAGGCCCCACTCCAGCCCTTTCCAGTTGTTAGTACCCCATTCGAGCGAGTGGGCATTGACATTGTGGGGCCTCTGGACCCCAAGACAGCCATGGGCAACAGGTTCATCCTGGTCTTGGTGGACCATGCCACCCGGTACCCTGAAGCCATCCCGCTCAGGACAGTGACGGCCCCCGTGGTGGGACGTGCACTGATGGGGATTTTCTCCCGTGTGGGATTCCCCAGAGAGGTGGTGTCTGACAGGGGGACCAACTTCATCTCCCAGTACATGAAGTCTCTGTGGAAGGAGTGTGGGGTAACTTATAAGTTCACCACTCCTTACCACCCCCAAGGTAATGGTCTGGTTGAAAGGTTCAACCGGACCTTGAAGGGCATGATCATGGGCCTAGAAGAGCCCCTGAGGCGTAAGTGGGACGTCCTCTTGCCATGCCTGTTGTTTGCCTACCGTGAGGTGCCACAGAAGTCCTTAGGGTTCAGTCCTTTGAACTCCTCTATGGCCATCCGGTAAGAGGGCCTCTGAGTCTGGTCAAGGAAGGCTGGGAGCAATCTCCCAGGAAACCTCCCCAAGATGTATTTAGCTACATGTTGGCCTTCAGGAACCAGACTCGACGTTTCAGAAAAATTGCTGAGGCAAATCTGGAAGCCAGCCAGGAGGGAATGAAATGTTCCCACGACCAGAATGCCACTCTGGTCGAATTTCAACCTGGTCAGAAGGTTTGGGTACTGGCCCCAGTGGAGCCTTGTGCGCTCCAAGATAAGTGGACCGGTCCATTTGAGGTGGTGAAGCGCAAAAGTCCAGTTACCTACTTGGTGGACTTTCAATCTCCCAGGAACCCCTTGCGGGTCCTGCATGTGAACCGCCTGAAGCCCCACTTTGAGAGGTCTGAAGTGGGCATGCTTCTTGCCACAGATGCTGGGATGGAGGAGGAGAGTGAGCCTCTTCCTGACCTCCTGTGTGCAGGAGAGAAGGATGAGTCAGTGGAGGGTGTGGTCCTCTCCACCACACTGACCCCTGAGCAGCAGAAAGATTGTCACCAACTGTTGGGGCAATTTTCTGATTTGTTTTCCCTGGTGCCTGGTGTCACTGATTGGTCCATGAGGTGGACACCGGGGACAGTCCTCCTGTCAAGCATAAGGCTTACAGAGTGACTGACAGGGTCAGGGCTTGTATTAAGGAGGAGGTCTCCAAAATGTTTGCCCTAGGGGTGATTGAGTCCTCTAGCAGCCCTTGGTCCAGCCCCGTGGTTTTGGTACCAAAAGCTGCAACGCCTGGTGCCACACCTGAACTTAGGTTCTGTGTGGACTACCGAGGTCTCAATTCGGTCATGAAGACCGACGCGCACCCCATCCCCAGAGCTGATGAGCTCATAGATCGGCTAGGGGCTGCCCGGTACCTCAGCACGTTTGATCTGACGTCTGGGTACTGGCAGATCGCCTTAACTGATGGGGCAAAAGAGAGGTCAGCATTCTCCACACCAGATGGGCACTACCAGTTCCGTGTGATGCCCTTTGGGATGAATAATGCCCCTGCCACCTTTCAGAGGTTGGTCAACCAGGTGTTGGTTGGGCTGGAGGATTTCAGTGCCGCCTACCTGGATGACATTGCAGTGTTCAGTTCCTCCTGGGAGGACCACTTGCGCCACCTCTGGGAAGTGTTGATGGTGCTGCGCAGAGCAGGCCTCACAATCAAGGCCAGTAAGTGCCAGATTGGGCAGGGTTCTGTGGTGTATTTGGGACACCAGGTGGGGAGTGGCCAAGTGGCGCCCTGCAGCCCAAGATTGAAACCATCCTGGCTTGGGAGCCCCCAAGGACCCAGACCCAGGTGAGGGCCTTCTTAGGACTCACGGGTTACTACAGGAGGTTTGTCAAGGGGTATGGCAACATTGTTGCACCCTTGACTGAGCTGACTTCCAAAAAGCAGCCAAAGATTGTGAACTGGACTGACACCTGTCAGAAAGCTTTTGATGCCCTCAAGACTGCCATGTGTACAGCACCCGTACTCCAGGCGCCCAATTTTGCTAAGGAATTTATTGTCCAGACAGATGCTTCAGAGCATGGGGTGGGGCCGTTCTGTCACAGATAAATGAGGAGGGACTAGACCAACCTGTAGCCTTCATCAGTAGGAGGTTACTTCCACAGGAACAGAGGTGGAGTGCAATTGAGCGTGAGGCATTTGCTGTGGTCTGGGGACTGAAGAAGCTGAGACCATACCTGTTTGGGACTCACTTCCGGGTTCAGACAGACCACAGGCCCCTCAGATGGTTGATGCAGATGAGGGGTGAGAATCCCAAGTTGTTGAGGTGGTCCATTTCCCTACAGGGTATGGACTTCACGGTGGAACACCGCCCTGGTACAGAACACGCCAATGCTGATGGTCTGTCCAGATTTTTCCGCCTTAGTGATGAGAACTCCCCAGGGGATGGGTAGTTCTCCCCACATTTCAGCTGGAGGGGACACGTGTTAGACCTGGCACCATTGGCGTGGGTTTCCCTTCCATTTTTCGCTGTTGTCTCCTCCGTTTTGCTGGTGTTAGATGCTCTGGGCGCTGTGCCACTGCCCTTCAGTGCCGCAGCGCGAATGCTCCCTGTGTAAATATGACATGTGAATTGGTATATCCATGATTGGCTTAATGGGTTTACCTGTTAGTCCCTAGTAGCGTGGCCTGTGTGTGCCCAGGGCTGGTAAACCAAATGCTGCTGGTGGGCCTGCAGCGCTGGTTTGCGCCACCCACAGAAGCAGCTTGTAAAGTGTGTCTCAGACCTGCCACTGCAGAGTCTGTGTGCAGTCCAGAACTGCCATCTTGGCTGTGAAGTTCACCCACTTCCCAGCCCCTGAACCTTTCCTTGGCATCATGTAAGTCACCCTTGTGGCAGGGTGCATTGTGTGTGTAAGGTAGGACATGCCTTGGTGTGTGTAGCACGTCCTGGTAGTGAATTACACCCAATTTCGTTTTTCACTACTGTAAGGCTACCTGTTCCCCATAGGCTAGAATGGGCAGTTTGACTATTACATTCTATAGTCCTAACTGTCCCCAGGAACATGGTAGAAAAACGAATTTAGTCTGCCTGAGCTCAGAATATTAAAATACATCTTTTAGTGAAGTTTATTTTTATATTCTGTGTTTGAAAATACCACTTTTAGAAAGTAGGTATTTTCTTGCCTAAGCCTTCCAGTGTGCTCTGCTGTTATGTGTATTGGCTGTCTGGTTTTGGAGGGACAGGGCAGGCTGAGTCAGACCTGGGTTGAATAGAGAGATCTGCATTTAGAGTACGGGAGGGGTAGCTCCTTGACCTGAATAGGGCTGTGCCTGGCAAGGTGAATGCTGGCTCCACCTCCTACTGTGTGTCTGATAGCAGACCCCCTCTTTCTGAAAGGAAGGATGCAGCCTGGTAAACAAAGTGCTCCAGGACTGAACAGAACTGGTTCTGGCTAGGCTCAGTGACTTGTAGCTTTTGAGAACAAAGACTTTTGGGGTATAAATATCTGTGCTGAAACCCCTACAAAGTGTATTGCTCCTGGACATCAAGACGAACCTCTGTCCGTGTAACTGAAGGAATCTGCAGGAGGTGACTATCCTTGTGCTTGTGTGCTGTTTCTTGGATTGGCCTGCAGTGGTTACCATTGGACCTGGAAGAAGAGGGAAAAGGACTTTGAGAGAACTTTTATTAATCTTGCTAAAGCAATCACCCAAGGGCTAGGAGAGAGCTAGCCTCCTGTTGAAGTCTCAGGCATATCAGACTTCACCACCAGCCTCCTGATTCCTCCCAGCGAGGATTTCTATCTGCAGGTGAGGCTCCTGTGAGTTCCAGGGCCTCTAGTTCTACTACAGAGAAGAGAGTGCTGAAATCGTCGCTAACGCACATTTGCGAGCCGCCGCAGCCGAAAGCGCCCGGAAAATCATCGCGCTGCTGCCGCTGAGTGCTCGCAACCAAAGATCGACTCATCGCACGTTTGCGGGCCGCCAAGTGCTCGCTAACTCCAAAGATCATCGCACGTTTGCGGGCTTCCAAGTGCTCGCTAACTCCAAGAGATCATCGCACCGAGATCATCGCTTCACGACATCGCAGCGCGGACGCCGGGCGTCCGCCATTTTCATCGCATCGCATCAGGATCGTCGCTCCCTCGCGGAGTGCCATTTCTTCGCATCGCAACCTGATCGCACACGCAACAGGATCGTCGCATCGCCTCCTCCCTCGCGGCAAGGAGTCATCGCATCAACGGCCTAGCGTGCAGAAGTTTGTCGCATCGTCTCCGCACGCACCAGCAGATCGGCGCATCATCCTCCCTCGCAGCAAGGATTTATCGCATCGCCGGCCTCGCGTGCAGAAAATCATCGCTACAGCTTCTTTGTGACAATTTGTTGGTTTTGCTACGAAATCCAGGTACTTTGTAAGTAAAAGGGTCGCAGAGACCACTGCTTTGAACTGAACTCCTCTTGGCACACTTTGAACTATTTTTGCAGCATTTCAAGAGTAATCCTATTTTTCAGTACTGTGGCTTTTTATCGTTATTGGTCTTGTGTTAAGTCTATATATAAAGATACTTATTTTTGATAACTACTTGTGTGGTGTCCCTTTGTAGTGTTCCTCACTGTGTTACTGTGTATGGTCATAAATGCTTCACACACTGCCTCTGAGATAAGCCTAGCTGCTCGTGCTACGTTACCACAGGGTGGAGCAGGGGTTATCAAAGGGTGTAGCCCTCTCACTCTGACTTAGGAAGAAGGGTCCCTATTTGGGCAGTGGCCAGCCATTGCCAACTAGAGACCCCCATTTCTAACAATAGTAAGTAGTCCATAAATCATGAACGGAGATGTCATTGTATAAGACAGGATAGCCTAACCTCCCTACCCTTCTACAGAAGCAAAATGATGATATATCAGAAGATCTATGGTTGTTTGCAGCAGACCCAGTAACTTAGCATACACAGATAAAAGTTCTACATCTCATGTGCTGTCACGATCTCTTCCCTGGAAAGATCCCTCTCGAAGGGAGAGGGATATGTGCATACCTATACGACAAAAGTACGTGTTCCCTAATAACGGCTGAATTTGTGTGCTTTGTCTAGGTGCTAGGGCCTGACCAGAACAGAATTACAAGGGGTATTTTTGTTTGACCTTGTCTACAGTGTTCAGACTAAATCCCAGGAAAGAACAGAACACAAAACAACAGCAGGTTCTGTGTGAAAGTACAGTGTGGCACAAAGCAAAATATGTTTGTATAGTAACGTGCGCAAAGCAGAGGGCGGTCTGCAACGTGCTCATGCTAACATAGGGAAAACAACAATGGGCCTGCACGGGACATATGACACACTCCCCTTGGTCGGGATGGTAGCGCCAAAATGTCGTCAGAAATCAGGTGAAAAGCAGAACCAAAGCGTTCAAAACAATTTGTAGTTACTGTCACTTAGAGGGACTACAGCAAAATTGTGAAGAATTTATTCTAAGTGAAAAATATATATATATATATATATATATATATATATATATATATATATATATATATATATATATATATATATATATATATATATATATATATATATATATCCAATTACAGCATATCGTCGTGACCCAGGATGTAGGATGCCAAATGAAAGGACAATGATTCCAGTAAGAAATCCGATCCTGCCAAATTAGAAATGTCATCCATCCAGTTGAGCCGGTCAAAGGAAAAAACGTGCTCCATGTATTCAGTAGTCAACGAGACCATGCAAGTGCAAAATGTGGTGATTTCTGAGATCCAAAAGATGCTGCACAGTTGCACAGGGATCACCTCTGGCCACCAGCCACAAGTACAGGTTGTACACAAGCTGCATACCCAAAGAACAGTCCTGGTTATGGGCCACTAAGGGACCCATCAACAGTTCAAAATCTAGAGCAGCGTAAGGTGGTGTAGCCAGGCAGATGTCCAATGCCCATTGGAAGGTGCACCGGATGCAATGAAATACAGGTTGCACACAGGTGAAATAAGCGTAGTGGAAGGTTAGACAAAAATCGGCATATAGAGTGTCAAAAGGCACCACTCCAAAAAGTTGCAGCATTCGCTCACGGTATAGTTGCAGCAATGCCTTTCCGGGCAGGACCACAAATGGAGCAGGCATTGCGGAATAGAAGGAACAACATGATGATGCTGCAAATTAAGATGAACATCAGCGGGAACGCACCAATACACTGGAAAAAACAGAATGTATGAAAGCTGGGATTACTTCAAAAATAGTCTGAAATGATGTCACAAGGCCGGAGCCCACAAGTTTAAAAAAATGTGCCAGGCCTGTAGTATAAGACGCATTAAATATTTGATGTATCAATTCTCCGAAATGTAGGGGGAGATTGGTGTTTAACAATTACTGCATTTCACTAGATGTTCTCGCCACCTGCAATTCGAAGGTCTCACGTGCCAAAGTGAGAGCCACTTCTTGTTGAAACAATAACGCTTTGAGTCAACTTAGCTGATTGAAATCTGTTTTCAGAGTTGGAATGGAAGGCCACAACGAACTATCTACACTCCAATGTGTGGGGGGACAGACGGACAGGACTTTGCTGCAACAAGTAACTAACAGGGAAACAGACACCCAATATGGGATTCCCGCCCGCAGACTGCAACAGTCCTGATTATTAAGGATGAGATAACTGCCATTCGAAAGCAGTTTGAGAGTGGGAATAATTGCTGGAACAGGAGTTCCTTTCAAATAACAAGCCAGATTGGGGACAGAAACATTACAAGCGTCGTGAATTTTCACTTGTTGACACACAGGGGAATGACTGGCAGTGGAGTTGGACCCTTCTCCTGTAAGAAAAACTCCATCTCAGCTCGCTGACAACGATATGTAAAGAGCAGGGACCATAACTCATGTATGTAGCTGCTCCCAAGCGGTTCATACATACCTACTGGAAAGTGTTTCATGCAGGCAGTGAACTTAAACATTGAGATGGGCAACGAGATAACCCTGTGTATTAACCACATCGCAGAATGAGTTTCCGCTACAGTGAAGGGAAGTTTTTCAAGTTTCTCTCTATGTAACATGGTATAATTAGCGTCTGTCATAGCCTTTGACTGTTGTTTACGTGTCAAAATAAATGGTAAGTATAATGCGCTACAATTTAGGTAATGCCAAGGAATGCGCCCTTTGTTAAGTGTTTGCAGTGTCCAGCGGAATTGCATAACTGATCGAAGTTGATTCTGACCATGCTGCAAGGTACACACTTCATTTTGTACAATATCAATTACAGATGATACGATGTTATCTAAAGTATAAATACGAGATGATAATGTATCAATACTATTGTCGACAACAGCAACGACTTTATCTAATTTGTCTTGATGAAGTTGGCCTTGGCGTAGGCGTACTGCAGCCTCTATCTGCGGCAATTTTTCAAAATTCATTATATGCAGCATAAACAAATCATTTCGAATGAGTGACTTTTGGACCCAAAAGGAAATCAGATAGGTTTATGTCATCCGATAGGAGAGAAAGATGTTGTTTCACGGCAGACAATGTGGAATGTTCTAACCATTGTTGACATAATTTATCTACTGAATAAGTAGTAATAGTGTTGGAATGCAGCATTTGTGGATAACGTGGATCAGGTCTATTTAATTTGAACCCAGAAGTAGTGTTCACGAAACGAGAATGAAAAACATTTGTGTCTGATTGCCATAGTGACCATCCTGTCGGGCTATCAGAAAAGAATTAAATGTACCATTTTGTATCATACTATTTAGTTGGTCTTCAGTATAACTTGTATACGATTGACAAGTATCAAAAAAGGCCAAGGATGGAACAATGGGAGTATTCAATTCTTTAATCTTAGCCAACCCTAGACAAGTAGTCTGTTGGACCATGTCATTAAGAAAGATAATTTGCGTAGGCATCAGACATGCATGGAATAGAGATTCTGTACCTTGGACTTGCCATGACTTAGTGCCCCGTACTGATCTCAAATCAATATTGTCTTTCCAATAATCATATCCTTTCAGGACTAAGTTGTCAATTAAAAGGATGCATATATTAACTTGGTCTCAGTAAGCATATACTTTTTCGAAAGAGTCAGAACCAATTTAAAATAGTATGATGCCGGGTCAGATAGGTTATAACTGGTAAAATAAGTATACTTCTTCTCTTGTGTGTTGGAACTACCCTGAGATGAAGTTGGGCAATGTTCTCATTGAGTATAATTATATTGTGGACGCTGTCCGTTAGCCCTATGAAAACAACGATGTCCATAATGTTGATAACAGAACAAATCGGTATAGTTAGCAGAATTTAAATATAACTCCTCAGTTTCAAAGACATTATAATATTGCAACTTGGAAAACATAGAATTTACAACATTAACATCCCAATCATCTGATTGCAACCCAGGCACTATTACATCACCCATGGAAACACGGAAAAATATGGTATTTCTAGGGTCTCCGACGGGCCGAAGACATCGAATGGCACTTCATCTGGACTGGTCTCGTTTCATTTTATGCAAGGAGGAATGTAGGGCCAACACCCCATCGACAAATTCTGCAGCAGAACATTCTGGGAGATAAAGGGCATTAAACAAAAGAAAAAAGAACAGTCACAAATCCAATCCACATGAACAGGAATACTATGGAAAACACAATTCAGGCATATATATACAAGGTGAAACCAGATAAGTGCTTTTTTTTAACCAGGACATAAAAACACAAATCTGCACTGGGGGTGGGGTTAAAACAGAGGACAACAAAGACCTGTCTGAAGAAAAATTATCTTGATCGATATAGTAACCAGAAGAACTCAGCTAGGACAATGGAGGCTGGGATTCTGGATGTAGACCTGAGTCTTTCATTCCTGAAGGGGCCTCGAGGGATGGACCCGAATAAATGATTTTCATAGTAGAGTATGAAGCAGGCAAAACAGGACCAGGTCAACTGAAGGATCAACATCCCCCTCCGGCAGCCAGGGAGAATCAGAAGCAACGACGCTCACAGGCTGTAAAGGAATATCCCGTCCTAGGCCACACCGAGGCACACTATTGAGTATTGGCCAAATGGTGTAACTTGACATGTTCAATGGAAACAAAGTGATTGTCTTTGTATCCTGGTAGTGGAGTTAAAATCACAATTCGGGTACCTTATGACCAAGCACTGGAACAGGAGCACAGTAGGAGGGACCAAATTCTCTCTTGATCGCCACCTTTCCATGACCCAGATCTGCAACTTTAGGAAGCCAGCC
Organism: Calotriton arnoldi; assembly: GCA_963921515.1. Taxonomy (NCBI): domain Eukaryota; kingdom Metazoa; phylum Chordata; class Amphibia; order Caudata; family Salamandridae; genus Calotriton; species Calotriton arnoldi. The sequence goes on from CAWUFW010002610.1 coordinate 690,088, forward strand.
AGAAACAGAATCAGAGCCTCTGCATCAGAAGGTTGAGTCAAAGGCAAATGGGTTTTAGCCAGAGCGTATCAACACTTTTGTAGCTCCTGTAAGACAGCACAGTGGTTATCTAGGTCAAAGGTTGCGGCAGCCGCCACAATGTCCAGACCATCAAGGTCTGGAAAAAACATCTTGATGCAAAGAGCATTTCTAACAGGGTCCGCCCACCACAAGATCTTCTTGGGAGGTTATTAAGAGCACGTTGAATCCCATAAAGATGAGTTAACCAGCCACGGCCCGTACCTAATAACCTTGCTGTTAAAAGTTGCTTTAAGTCACTGTTCATCTGTTCCACAACAGAATTGCCCTCTGGCCTATATGGAGATGAGAAATGCACCTGCACTCTTATTGATGTCATCAAATCGCGGTATGCCTTAGAGGCAAAAGCCAGACCCAGGTCTGAATGGAAAGTGCCTCAGGCATAAGTCCTGACAAATCTTTTATAACAGTGCGATCGTCAGCCGAGCGCTGTGGCCAGACCCAGAGGAACCTGGTGCAAGAATCCAATGCAACCAAAATGTATTTGAAAGCATTATCGGACATAGGAGGACCGCAATGATCAAGATAAATGCAGACTAAAGGCTGATTGGAAATAAAAAGATTTTTTAGCAGTGGCCGCAACACAGTAGAACTCTTAATTTGTTGACAAACATTGCAACAAAGGACATATCGGCGAGTCTGCTGGTATAAACCGTGCCACCGTTAGCGTAGCTGTAAAAGAGAAACACGTGTGCAGAAGCAATACCTTCATGGGCAGCCACTATTAAAGAGTGTCTGCGGTCAAGGTTGGGAATCAGACGATCTCCAACCCCAGGAAGGGACACTAAAGGAACTTTGTCAGTAGTTAACTGATACGTATATTTAGAAGGAAAGCCCTGCAGAAAGGGAGTACAGTACCTAGTTGTGGCGATACCCGCCAAGATGTCATCATCAATTTTAGTCATGGAACGTGTAACCGCAGCTACTTTAACTGTGGCTTCTGCAGATTTGGCTGCTTCATCAGCCATTGAACGGCGTAAGCTCCCACACATTGATGGCTCAATGTATGTACAACATGTGTAAGTGGCAGGCGTTCTTTAAGAGCCGCCACTCGAACCCAAAGCATTTTATGCTACCTTTAGAATCCCAAAAATCAATTTGTATCCAAAAGAACAAATTGTCATTGAAAGACTGTACACAATAGAAAGAATTGCACACAACCAGGGTGAGTAATTCAGGATAAGCATATTCGAGAGCTAAAAGGAGAGCTCTCAATTCGGCCAGCTGGGCCGTGCAGTCCCCATGGGACTGCGTATGAACCAAGGTAGAGTGAAAAACTCCATATTTCATCAAATCTATGACAATAGCGCAAGTTGAAGAGTAAGCCTGTTTAGAACCAACGGCCGGTTGAGCTGAACCGTCAGTGTAAATAATACATTTGTACTGGTCAACTGGGAACTACAGAAGAAGGTAGAGGGTGGACATGTTCATACGGAAGAAATTCTTGCGGTTGCAAGTAAGGATCAAATACAAAGTTGACATCAGCCAACGTCAAAGACATTGCCCATTGAATCCAACGAGGATGCAGAGCTTTAGAGTTAGGAACACTGGCTTTTGTGACAGCCTCTAAGGCGGGCATAGTAGAAATGATGAAAATATGTGTTTACCTTGAGCAAGAGGGAGTTCTTTTAGAATATTCATTTGCACAGCAGTCCAAAAAATTTACCGTTGAAGAAAAACGCAATTCTGCGGGAGTATACAGTTGTGACTTATAAGCAATTGGAACAGTGTCACCCTCATTAAACATCACATAAGTGAAGCTGATTGCACCAGGCAAAATCCGGATGACCAACTTGGTAGTATTTAACCTAGTCTGCAAGTATAACGTAGCAAGCAAATCCAGCTGCAAAGCACGCAACACAATGGTGTGTTCAGGAAGCCAGGAAGAAGCAGAAAAGGATGGGTGTATTAAGGCAAAAGAGGTTTGATACGCTGAGCATAGTCAGGAATGTAAGCCAACATTGAAAAATCCTAGCAGAGACTGCAATTTTTTAAGGGTAGATGGAGGTTGCGATTGAGCCCACTTCTCCAAGTAATGGGAGCTAACCCCGATCCCTCATTTGTTAATTCATAACCAAGGAAATAAATGGGCAGAAACGCAATGTGCAATTTCCAAAATGTTATTTGTTGCCCAGAGCAGCAAATCGCGTAATGATGCCATCCACTCTGCAAGACGGGTATTCAGTTCATCATCAGTAAATATATATGTCATCGACAAACGAGAAAGAGTCAGGGTTGATTTCATTCAAAAGAGACACTATGCGTGCCGCAAAAACCCTGGGGCTATTCTAACAGCCCATGGGCAGTTTTGCGCATCGCCTCTGGAAGCCTAGGGTGCTGAACGTGGACAAATCCCGGCTCTCAGAAGCCGAGTTATGACTGAAAGATTCATTAGAAATATCAAGTGTAGTTTTGAACTTTGTAAGCACGATATTGTTGATTAAAGCTCAGTATGCGTGTTCTGCACTGCAAAAGTACGAGAATGACTATTCAAATGTCTATAATCGAAAACTATGTGATAAGAACCATCAGGTTTCAAAATCTGTAAAAGAGGATTATTCATCACAGATACACAGGGTTCAATCACACCTTGATATTCTAATTGAGTAAGAATGTCTTTGACGGAAGCTTTAGCGTCACGTTTAATCGGATATTGAGGCTGTGGCTGAGTAGTAGAACGTATGGGAACAACATGCGAAGGAGAGTCCTTATCCCAACCAGCCTGGTTGCGGTATAAGGCTGGGGCCAAAGCAAGAGCCAACTCAGAAGCATAAGCATGCTTAGTCTCATAAGGGACGTATTGTGAAAAGGAAGTTATAATCACATCCTTGCCCCGAGGACATGCAAGGACAAACAGGGGAGGCCAATTAACCTTCGCCAGCAAAATATCATAAGAAGACGTCAAGTTGTCCCTAAAAATAGTATCAGGTAGAGCTACACGGATGTCTGCGGTTTCAACAGTTACAAAGGTATCAGTTGCTTTCGCCTCCAGAAACTGGCAGAATGTCTGGCGTACTACGGTAACTTCCGCCGCGCTGTCGTGGAGTCACCGCCCAACTCTTGTCCAGGTAGAGGGTTCGCACCATATGGACATACTTTGCTGACAAAGCGGCAACTTTCTGCTTCTGGAATGCGGCTCTATATGGAGGTGGTGCATCTCTCTTAACCTTCACGTCAAAAGAGCGTTGCGGGTCCTGCTTGGGTTGCGAGGACTCGCCCTGTCTGCGATCTTGCCGCCCTCCTCGGTCGTACTGTTGATCAGACGATTCCTGAAAGGAACGAGGAGAACAAGGATCAGGAACCTGAAACCTCTCAGGAGTTTTGATTTTAGAGTGATCACGTAAGTCATATCTACGTTCAGAAGCGTCCAGGGGTGGTGACACACCCCGAGACCTAGGCTTCTGCTGCTTAGTTTTGCAACATGTCTTTTTAGGAAAGACAGGACGACCGTTTTCAGGCGGGGCCTTACCTTGAGACTGATTAAAAGATCTAACCCCAAGTTATTGCGACCTAAGAACGTATAAACGTCAGCAATAATAATTGGCAACTCACGTTCCCGGTCAATGTCAGCCACCGTTAAAAGGCGTTGATGAACCATCAAGGACGTTGCTTCACCTTTAATATTAGAAAGAATCATTTCGGAGACTACCTGAAAAATACCCATCAACTTCATCCCCAAATCCGGGGCAGGACCTGCCCCTTGTTCGTTCTGTACTTGTTTGAGAATGCTCAGAAGAATGTTCATCAAGATAGTGCTATAACAGAGTGTATACACTGAGGCAAACGCCATTGCCCAGGTGTTGCAGTCGGCCAAAGGGGGAATCAGACAACTAGGCAAGCACATGGTAAGGATCCTATGTTTCTCAACAGGACCCGTTAGAGGGAAAACAGCATCAAGCTGATCAATTTTCTGAACCATCCAAAACGAAAAGTCCTCATGGTTCTGAGGACGTTTGCTCATCATCAAATTATTAATAACGGGGCTAATAACATGACCCCCACCGTGTGCAGCCTGCAGGAGGCACAGCCCCAGGCAGAGCCGTGAGAAAGGCATGGGCAACAAATTGGATCAGGCATCTATAGAGGAGAACTAACTGATCATACAATAAACGCACCTCCGCCAGATTGGCATTGAGATAATTAGGGTATGGAGTAAAACTGGCCAATACAGGCCAAGTGGCCCCATCAATACTTAAGGGGCCCATTTGCACGGCAGCAATAAGATGGGATAGGGCGCCATTAAACCAAATCTGGTGCTCCCAGACCGTAAAAGGAACTTCAACCACGGCATAAGGGCGATAAGCTTCTGAAAGAGCGGCACCAGTATAAGCACGAAAAGAATTATCATTCGCATCCACAGCGGGAAACATAACTCAGGAGTAAAAGACCTCGTAACGGTATGCAGGATCCGCCTCGACTACAAAAACAAGCGGAGACCCCGCATTGGGGACCCCATGCAGCAACAAATGTTGAGTAACAGCTGCGCGGCAATGAGCTGGAATCGCAACCGGTTGAGCCATAAAGCCAAACAAAGGTATTCAAACATTAGAACTAAAACGGGTCAAAAACCTTTTAAATCCTTCCATGCTCATGACGGAGCGGTTCCGTCATGAGCCACGGTGGGCTTGTGCTCATGACGGAACCACTCTGTCATGGCACCAACCCATGGGGGAAGTGCTGGTGCTCCCCCCATGGGCAGCCCAACAACTTCCCACAAAGGGGGATGGCAGTGGAAGAGTTTCTGCTGCCACCCCTGACCCCCCCATGGGAATCCCATGATGTCAGCGCGCATAGCGCATGCCGACGTCATCAGGAAGCCCTGGACGCCCTGGAAGCCATTTGCTTCCAGGCGTCCACGGAGTAAGGTAGGATTTCTTGCTCGGGGGGGGGATTTCCTGCACGCACAAAGGCAGCGGTGGAGAGGAAAGAGTTTTTCCTCTCTCCTGATGTCTCTGTGCAGGGCATTTCTGCTTTACGATCGCACACAGCGTCGCGATAGTGAAGCAGAAATGCCCCCACTAGGCACCAGAGATTGTTTTTAGAGTAATGGAGGCGACCCCTTGGGCCGCTTCCAAAGGGGCAAAATTTTCTTTATCTTTTTTCTGCCCCCCCCCTCCCCCCCGGGGCAGATCGCCCCATTTTTGGGGCGGGCAGAAAACCTCACTAGACACCAGGGATTTTATTTTATATGTAATGGAAGCAACCCCTTGGGCAAGGGTCGCTTCCGAGGACTCTAAATTTTCTGCATGATTTTTCTGCCCCCCCCCCCCCGGGCCAGATCTGCCCCTTTTTTTGGCCTTTCTGCCCCCAGGGGGGACAGAAAACCCCACTAGACACCAGGGATTTTATTTTATATGTAATGGAAGTGACCCCTTGGGCAAGGGTTGCTTTCAAGGGCTCTAAATTTTCTGCATATTTTTTCTGCCTCCCCGGGGACAACCCCACTAGGCACCATGGATTTTCTTATTTATGTAATGGAAGCGACCCCTTAGGCAAGGGTCGCTTCCAAGGGGGTGATTTTTTGTGCATGTTTATTCTTCCCCCGGGGGGCGATCGGCCCGTTTTTGTGGCCTTTCTGCCCCCAGGGAAGGCAGAGAACCCCTTTAGGCACCAGGGTTTTTTTTAATCACAGATGGAAGCAACCCCTTGGCCAAGGGTCGCTCCCAAGTGGGTTAAATTATGTTTATGTATTTTCTGCCCCCCTAGGGACAGATCGGCCCCTTTTTTCGGCCTTTCTGCCCCTAGGCGGGAGGGGGGAGGCAGAAAACCCTACTAGGCACCAGGGATCTATTTCTTTTGGAAGACAAATTTCTGTCTGCTGTTTTCTGCCCCACCTGGGGGTCAGATCGGCCTGGCAGAAAACCCCACCAGATCCCTTGGGCAAGATCACCTCCCAATTTTCTTGGCCCTATTTGATGGCCCATCTGGCAGATTGACCATTTGGGTAGTGACATAGCGTGTTATAATGTTACTTGTTTTATTTCTCCTTTTTATTCTAGTTCAAGGCTTTTGCTCTTTAGACTGTTCCAGGTTGCGGTTTCGTTACTGGTGGTTCTGCAGTTTGTGTAGTTGCATGTGTTTGGTAAGAGAATTTTTTTTGTACTATTTACTCTAAATGAGTTTTATTTCCCTGCATGGATGTGTTTTTTGCAAATGGTGTAATAATAGCAGTATGTTTGGCTTCTGTTTTTTGAGTGTCAAAATCTTTTTGCATTAGTGCTCGATGTGTATTTTTTTGTCTTGTGAGTAATTGGTTTTGTTTTTTCTTTCTAGTGGGATATCGTTGCTTTTTGCTGTGTCTCTGCAGAGTAGGTGCTGGTGAGTGTAGCTATCTTTGGCAAGTGAGTCATATTGTTTTGGGGTATATAGATCTTTGTGCTAAAGCCACACTTTGTTTATTACTTATTTTGCACAGTGTTTGTTGTTGTTGACTTGTTTGTGAAGTCTCATTTCTTTGTAAGGACTATGGCTAGCCGCAGGATTACTGCTCAGCAGGTTGTTGGTATGCTTTTTGAGTCTTCCTCTGACCATGGTTCAGAGACTGACTTTGCATCTGAGGCAGAGGAGGCAGTGGAAGATTCTGGCAGTGAGTTTTCTGTCCACGAGGAATCATCGGATGATGAAGCCACTCTTAGTGCAGATGAAGTGCCTGTCTTAGAGGAGGGCATTGATGTGCCGATAGTGCAGCAAGATGCATCTGGGTTGCATCTTGGGGCTACAAGACCTCCCATTGGAAGTGCTGACCTCTGGGTTGCCCCAGGCATGGTGCAGCCGACATTGCCAGACTTTACTGGTGTTCCAGGGTGTAGAGTGGATACTGAAAACTTTTTGCCTATACATTTTTTTCAGTTGTTTAAGGACAATGTATTTTTGGCAGAGATTGTTGAGCAGACTAATTTGTATGCTGAACAGTTTTGGAGGGACAACAGTGCCAGCCTTAGGCCCCACTCTAGAGCTACCCGGTGGACTCCCATAAATCTGGAAGAGATGAAGAAGTTCTTGGGTTTAACTTTTTTGATGGGCTTGCTAAGGAAGCCATCAATGTTCTTCATATTGGTCTACTAGTCCCTTGATGGAAACGGCTATATTTCTGGCAGTCATGAGTCGTGATAGGTATTTGCTTCTGCTTCGGATGCTGCATTTTGTCAATAATGGTTTAGCTTTGCCACAAGATCACCCTGATAGTGACAGTCTTTTTAAGTTTCGGCCTGTCATTGATCACTTTGTAGATCGATTTTCTGAGATCTGTGCTCCAGGGAAAGAAATAGCTGTGAATGAGTCTTTGGTCTTGTTCAAGGGCCGCTCGGTTTTTAGGCAATACATTCCTAGTAAGAGGGCATGCTATGGAATTAAGATGTATATGCTGTGTGACAGTAGGACTGGATATGTCTCTAATTTCAGGGTGCACAGCGGTAGGGATTCCAGGATTGACCCCCCTGGTTGTCCGTCCACTTTTGGAGTGACTGAGAAAATTGTGTGGGAACTTGGTAGAGGACTTATTAACAAAGGTCACCATTTATATGTAGATAACTTCTACACTGGTGTGCAGTTGTTCAGGGAATTGGCCAAAGTGGACACTGTTGCTTGTGGCACAATCCACTCTAACTGTAAAGGTTTCCCAAAAGATCTTGTTTGTCAAAAGCTTGTGCGGAGACAGTGCAGTGCGTTGCGTAGCGAGGAACTACTAGCTGTGAAGTTTGCAGACAGGAGAGATGTCAACATGCTGACTACCATCCATGATGAAAGCATTTCACCTGTGACTGTTTGGGGTCAGGTTGCTGAAGTGCGCAAACCTGTGTGCATTTTAGACTATAATAGGCACATGGGTGATGTTGATAGAGTAGATCAGAGGTTGGAACCTTACACTGCTCTTCGTAAGGCTTACATTTGGTATAAGAAGTTGGCTATCCATCTTTTCCACTTGGCAACCTTTAATGCTTTTGTTGTATTTAAGGATTGTTGTCCTGAGTCAAAGATTACTTTTGCTAAGTTTCAGCAGTCTGTAATAGGCAGCCTTGTTGTAGTGGAACAGGCAAGTGTTCCTAGAGTTGGAGTGGTGGATGATGTGGCTAGATTGAAAGATCGCCACTTTCCTGATCACATTCCTCCCAAACCCTCAAAAGACTTTCCCAGTAGGAGATGTAGAGTGTGTTGGCGAAGAGGTACGCAGAAGGAGACTCGTATGTACTGCCCGAGTGTCCACCTAACCTGCGCTGAGTGTGCCTGCTTGTTTTAGAATGTACCAAACCCAAAAGAATTTTTGGGAGCATCCATGAGTGGTAAAGTGAACTGCCTGGTCTGTATTATTTAAAAATTTTGGTTCAGTTTCAAAGTTGGCATTAGTGCAATGTATTTAGTTTCAGATTTTGTGTTAGTAGATTTGTATCTATTTACAATTTGTTTGTGTTCTCTTTTTTGTATAAAAAAACCCTAAATGTGATGGCGGTGTGGGTAGGCTGGAGCTTCGCTGGCAGTGTCCGTAGGCTGGCGCTTGCCTGGCGGTGTGCGTGGATTGGCTCTTGGCTGGCATTGTGCGTGGACTAGCACTTGGCTGGGTGTGTGCGTGGACTGGCGCTTAGCTGGCGGTGTGCGTGGACTGGGGCTTAGGTGGACTGGCGCTTGGCAGGCAGTGTGCGTGGACTGGTGCTGGGCTGGGGGTGTGCGTGGACTGGTGCTTGGCTGGGTGTGTGCGTGGACTGGCCCTTGGCAGGTGGTGTGCGTGGACTGGTGCTTGGCAGGTGGTGTGCGTGGACTGGTGCTTGGCTGGTGGTGTGCGTGGACTGTTGCTTGGCAGGTGGTGTGCGTGGACTGACGCTTGGCTGGCGGTGTGTGAGTAGTGACTTGCTGCTGGTCACTACACACACTGGTAGCCAAACGCCAGTCCACGCAGTCCGTCAGCTGGTGTGTTAGCTGGGTCAGGCGTGTGAAAGTGATGGGCCCTTGAATGGCGCTGTCTGCTGATGTGAGTGTTGTAATGTGATGGTCCCGCACCTGGCGGTGTGAATGGTTTTGTATGTGTCACACGAATGAAAGGTGTATGAATGGCCTGTAAAGAGGTTGGTGCCTTGTCGTGGCTTTACAGCTCACGAGCTGTGAGTCACTGGTTCAGTTTTTTGCCCTTTCAATTATTGATAGTGCATTTCATTTTTATGAAATCTCTTGTTAGTAAAATTTGATACACTGAACCATCACTCACCCTCGTGCCAAATCCAACCAGTATGTGTGTGTGCTTGAGGAATAGATGGTTGTGCAGTAATATTTGTGTTTTCTGTCTTTCTCTGCCTAGGTGTACATTCCATCTAAGATAAGCCTACCAACTCTAGATATTCTCGTAAATGAAACACATAGTGATGTCTCTCTTGTGGATCCCAACAAGTTATCGTACCCACAATGTTCTGCAAACCTCAAAATGTGACTGTCACATTTTCCGTGCATTACTGTGCCATAATTTTCACGCTTCAGAAACAAACAACACATTTCCTACCACCCTGCATTTCCCCAAGTCTCCAGATAAAAATGGTACCTCACTTGTGTGGGTGGGCCAAGTACCCACGGCAGGGAAGGGCCCAAAATGTATTGTGGAGACATCAACATTTCCTATTTTGATACAACCTTGTTTTACAAGGGTGGTCACCTGAGTTTTTGGCGCCAGGCTCGGCGGCCATCTTGGGAAACCTACCAAACCCACACATTTCTGAAAACTAGACACCCTGGGGAGTCCAGTGAGATATGGCTTGCGTGGCTCCCCCAATGTTTCCCTACCCAGAATCCCCTGCAAACCTCAAATTTTGCTGAAAAAATCAAATTTTTATCAAACTTTTGTGTGGGAAAGTTGTAGGATCACCGGGCTGACACAAATTTCCTACCACCCAGCGTTACCCCAGGTCTCCCGATAAAAATGGTACCTCACTCGTGTGGGAGGGTCAAGTACCCGCAACAGTCAAGGGCCCTCAACGTATTGTGAAGACTTCAAAATTACCTATCATAAAAAGCCTTGGTTTTGCAGGGGGGGGGGGCACCTGGGATTTTGGCGCCGGGCTCAGCAGCCATCTAAGGAAACCTATCAAACCCAAACATTTGTGATAACTAGACACCCTAGGGAGTCCATTGAGGTATGGCGTGTGTGGCTCCCCCAACATTTCCCTACCCAGAATCCCCTGCAAACCTCAAATTTTGTTGAAAAAAACCGACTTTTTCTCAACTTGTTGTGGTGTGTGGGTTTGGTATGTTTCCCTAGGCCGCTGAGCCCGGGGCCAAAAACCCAGGTGCACCCCCCTCTGCAAAACCAGGTCGTTTTATGATGGGTAATTTTGAAGTCTCCACAATACGTTTAGGGCCCTTGCCTGTTGCGGGTACTTGACCCACCCACACGAGTGAGTTACCATTTTTATCTGGAGACTTTGGAGAATGCAGGGTGGGTGGAAGTCTATGGACCCACGCAGATTCCAGAACTTTCCATCACAGAAATGTGAGGAAAATGTGCTTTTTGTTTTACAAAGTTTGAGGTTTACAAGGGATTCTGGGTAACAGAACCTGGTGAGAGTTAAACAAGTCACACCATCCTGGATTCCCCTGGGTGTCTAGTTTTCAAAAATGTATAGGTTTGCTAGGTTTCCCTAGGTGCCAGCAGAGCTAGGGTTCAAAATCTACTGCTAGGCACTTTGCAAAAAAAGGGTCAGTTTTCAATGTATAAATGTGGTGTGTCCATGTTGCGTTTTGGACTGTTTCCTGTCGAGGGCACTAGGCCTACCCACACAAGTGAGGTACCATTTTTATCAGAAGACTTTGGGTAATGCGGGGTTGGTGGAATTTTGTGGATCCACGCAGATTCCAGAACTTTCCACCACAGAAATTTTAGGAAAATGTGTTTTTTTGACAAAGTTTGAGGTTTGCAAGGGATTCTGGGTAACAGAACCTTGTGAAAACCAGACAAGTCACCCCATCCTGGATTCCCCTGGGTGTCTAGTTTTAAAAAATATATAGGTTTGCTAGGTCTCCCTAGGTGCCGGCAGAGCTAGGGTTCAAAATCTACAGCTAGGCACTTTGCAAAAAAAGGGTCAGGTTTCACTGTAAAAATGTGGTATGTCCACATTGCGTTTTGGGACATTTTCTGTTGCGGGCACTAGACCTACCCGCACAAGTGAGGTGCCATTTTTCTTGGAAGACTTTGGGGAATGCGGGGTGAGTGGAATTTTGTGGATCCACATAGATTCCAGAACTTTACATCACAGAAATGTGAGGAAAATGTGTTTTTTTGACAAAGTTTGAGGTTTGCAAGTGATTCTGGGTAACAGAACCTGGTGAGAGCTAGACAAGTCACCCCATCCTGGATTCCCCTGGGTGTCTAGTTCTCAAAAATGTATAGGTTTTCTAGGTTTCCCTAAGTGCCGGCAGAGCTAGGGTTCAAAATCTACAGCTAGGCACTTTTCAAAAAAAGAGTCAGTTTTCACTGTAAAAATGTGGTTGTCCACGTTGCGTGTTGGGCCGTTTCCTGTCACGGGCACCAGGCCTAACCACACAAGTGAGGTACCATTTGTATCGGAAGACATTGGGGAATGCGGGGTGGGTGGAAGTTTGTCGATCTATGCAGATTCCAGAACTTTCCATCACAGAAATGTGAGGAAAATTTGGGTTTTTTGACAAAGTTTGAGGTTTGCAAGGGATTCTGGGTAAGAGAACCTGGCGAGAGCCAGACAGGTCAGCCCATTCTGGATTCCTCTAGGTGTCTTGTTTTAAAAAATGTATAGGTTTGCTAGGTTTCCTTAGGTGCCGGCAGATCCAGAGTTGAAAATCTACAGCTAGGCACTTTGCAAAAAAAGGGTCAGTTTTCACTGTAAAAATGTGGTTTGTCCACGTTGCGTTTTGAGCCGTTTCGTGTCACGGGCACTGGGCCTACCCACACAAGTGAGGTACCATTTTTATTGGAAGACGTTAGGAAATGTGGGATCAGTGGAATTTTGTGGATCCACGCAAATTCCAGAACTTTCCATCACAGAAATGTGAGGAAAATGTGGGTTTTTTAACGAAGTTTAAGGTTTGCAAGGGATTCTGGGTAACAGAACCTGGTGAGAGCCAGACAAGACACCCCATCCTGGATTCCCCTGGGTGTCTAGTTTTCAAAATTGTATAGGTTTGCTAGGTTTTCCTAGGTGCCGGCAGAGCTAGGGTTCAAAATCTACAGCTAGGCACTTTGCAAAAGAAGGGTCAGTTTTCACTGTAAAAATGTGGTGTGTCCACGTTGCGTTTTGGGCCGTTTCCTGTTGTGGGAACTAGACCTACCCACACAAGTGAGGTACCATTTTTATCAGAAAACTTTGGGGAATGCGGGGTGGGTAGATTTTTGTGGATCCACGCAGATTCCAGAACTTTCCATCACAGAAATGTGAGGAAAATGTGTTTTTTTTACAAAGTTTGACGTTTTCAAGGGATTCTGGGTAACATAACTTGGTGAGAGACAGACAAGTCACCCCATCGTGGATTCCCCTGGGTGTCTAGTTTTCAAAAATGTATAGCTTTGCTAGGTTTCCCTAGGTGCCGGCAGAGCTAGGGTTCAAAATCTACAGCTAGGCACTTTGCAAAAAAAGGGTCAGTTTTCACTGTAAAAATGTGGTATGTCCACGTTGCGTTTTGGGCCGTTTCCTGTCGCAGGCACTAGACCTACCTACACAAGTGAGGTACCATTTTTATCGGGAGAGTTAGGGGAACACAGAATTGTAGAGCTACTGTTATTACCTATTGACTTTTGATGTATTTCTGCCTTCCAAATGTAAGACAATGTGTAAAAAAGAAGTCACTTTGAAAAATGTCCTATAATTCACATGCTAGTATGGGTACCCACAATTTTGGAGATGTGCAAATAGCTACTGTTTCTAAACTCTATATTTTGTTCCCATTTCAGAAATACATAGGTGTCTTTCATACCAATTTTTCACTATTTATATTTTCCCAAATGAATTGCTATATACCCGGTATACAATGAAAAAACCATTGCAGATGCTGCTCAGTTATTGGCTCTTGTTTCCTCAGGTTCTTGATGAACTTAAAATTCCTATATATCCCCACAACCAGAAGGGTCCAGCGGATGTAATGGTATATTGTTTTTAAAAATTTGTCATACTTAGAAGAAGTTACAGGTGAAAACGTTGGCACAAATGGCTGTTTTTTTCAACTCATTTTCAATTTTTCCTATTTTCAACTGTTAGTTTCTATATGAAAACTTTAAAGTATCTACACAAATGACCCCTTGCTGAATTTAGAATGTTGTCTACTTTTCAGAAATGTATAGCTTACCAGGATCCATTGTTGCTTTCATACCCATTTTTACCATTAACTGGAAGGAGGTTGAAAGCACAAAAAATAGCAAAAATAGGCTAAGTCACAGTAAAATGCCAAAACTGTGTAACAAATATTGGTTTTCTGACAAAAGTCTGTGAGTCCCTGACAGCTGGGAAGATGGTGATTTCAGCACCACAAACCCTTTGTTGATACCATTTGCAGGGGAAAAACAGACGCTTTCATCTGCAGCACTTTTTTCCCATTTTTCCCCCCCCCAAAAAAAATGTAGCTGTATTTTGGCTAATTTATGGGTCCCCTCTAGGGGAATCAACAAACCCTAGGTAGCTTTGAAATACCCATGACACAAATTTGGTGTGGATACCTTATGTGGTCAAAAAGTTACAGGGGCCTAAGGGCGAACTACCCCAAATAGCCAAAAAAAGGCTTAGCACAGGGGGAGAAAGGCCTAGCAGCGAAGGTGTTAAAATTCAAGCTTGAAAACCCACAGCAAGAGTTAGTCCCTACAAACTGAGGAGGCAAAGCCCTCCCACCACACACGTCTCCGGGAAACGTGCATGGGTATTGTGGACAATGACAAGCGCTACTCAGGGGTTCCGTGAATAAGTACCAGACCAAAAGTTGGCGGCGCCATATTGCAGGGATTCTGCGGAGTACCCATGAGACCGGGACCAACTAGCTATAGTGTCTCACTTGCCCTCCTACTCTCTCACAGAGGCACATGTGATTAGACACCCCAGAACATAACACTCCCGTCCCTCTCAGGAATCGTGGTTGCAGGACACAGCCTTTCGCTCTCACACTCGTACTAGCCCACAATAAGTTCTGACAGAGACACAAGAAAAGTTTTAAATATTTATTTTACCTATTGTGCTCTAGTAACACAAATATGGTCAGCAAAGTAAGTAGTTCATAAATCATGAAAGGATCTGTCTTTGTATAAGACAGGATAGCCTAACCTCCTTCCCCTTCTACAGAAACAAAATGATTATATATCAGAAGATCTCCGTGTGTTTGCAGGAGACCCCGTACCTTAGCATAAGCAGATGAAAGTTCTACATCTCAGGTGCTGTCAAAATCTCTTCCCTGGAAAGATCCCTCTCCAAGTGAGTGTTATTACCTATCCGTGCATACCTATATGACAAAAGTACGTGTTCCCAAACAACAGCTGCATTTGTGTGTTTTGTCTAGGTGCTAGGGCCTGACCAGAACACAATAACAAGGAGCATTGTAGTTTGACCTTGTCTACATTGTTTAGACTAAATTCCAGGAAAGAACAGAACGCGAAAACAACAGCAGGTTCTGTGTGAAAGTACAGTGTGGCACAAAGCAAAATATGTTTGCATAGTAACGTGCGTAAAGCAGAGGGTAGTCTGCAACGTGCTCATGCTAACATAGGGAAAACGACAATGGGCCTGCTCAAGACATATGGCACGGCGTTGGAGTTTAAGAAGGAAGCAACAAGAGTCCTTCAGCAAATCCACGGGAAGTGCAGTTGGCCGCTCAAACATGGGGGAACTGGCCTGGAAATCAAATAATAGGCGGCCACAATGTCGACATTCTTGGAGGAATGCCGGCCAAAGGGGAAAACGCTTGCATAGATGGGAGCTAAAACTGAGGCTAAGTAACAAAAACAGCCACGAGTCTGCAAACTTAAGATGACACAGTTAGATGGGATGATGTAGCAAATACTGGAGCTAATAGGAAAGTAGCGCTGCTAGATACGAAAACGACCACCATGGCGGCCAAAAGAAAATATGTAGACCCCTCATGCGAAAGGGACCTATCATGGGGCTCAAATTCAGAGCAGCCACTGCTCCAGCCCTCATAAAGTAACGTAATCAAAGAGAATACAGTATAAATATTGCAGTCTATACATGAGTGGCACAGCTGGTCACTCATGAAGGAGGGACTGACATCGGGCTGAAATGCAGAACAGCTACATAGTCGGCAATCTTAAAATGACAACAGAAAATGAGGAAGATTCACAAAAGCAAAAAAATAATATAACAAAATACATAAACAGACTTTAAGAGAAAGAGATATCAACATCAATGTATATAATACATGCCGCCATAATACAGATACACCTATACATGGAATGTGGGTGCCATTCAAATATGAATAGAACACAGATATAGGCAAACACACCAAGAAAGCAACCGCAAAGAGGCACTGTTGATAATAGTCATGTGCTACAAATACATAGGGGCATATTAGCAAAAACCTCGTTAAAATTATTGCCGTTTTAGCGGCAGGAAACTGCCGCTAAAACGGCGATAATGGGCTTGCTAATATGCGCTATAGAATTCCAATAGAAGCCCAGGTTAGATGTGCAGGACATCTAACCTGGGCTTCTATTGGAATTCTATAACGTATATTAGCAAGTCCATTATCGCCGTTTTAGCGGCAGTTTCCTGCCGCTAAAACAGCGATAATTTTAACGAGGTTCTTGCTAATATGCCCCATAATTCGTTTTGTGGTCCCAAAGGACAGTCCTCGCACAGAGAAACAGAATTGCATATCTATCCAATATCAGGGCAAAGAAAGGCGGACCCACGGCAGGGATGTAGTGCTATTAAGAATAGTATATTGACCATTGACTCCATCTTGTGCCATTTTCTGTGCTGACTCCATCTTGTGTAATCGACTCCATTTTCTGTGCTCGCACACAGTTGAAGGGTGGGGAGGGGTGTTTTCGCTCTTCACTTGTTTTTGCTCCTCACCGAGCAGAGTAAACTGGAACATGTTGTGTGGGATGCGTGCTTGGTACCTTTCAGGGCAGAGATTGTTGTTGCCAGAGAAATGTGTGGAATGTACAGCTCTGTCTTGGAGTCAAAATACAGGGGCCTGGCCAGCTTCTGTCTTGACTTTGACACAGACCAGTACGGCCAGCTATGTTTTTTGTAACAGAAGAAAGGGGGAGAGGTTTCTAGAACCTTCTCCTCAGGTTGAGTAAAGGTATTAAAGGCGGTAAATCTTGGCACCCAGACGTGAGCTCGCTTGTGGGGCAGACATGTCGCTGCAGGGAACTGTTCAGAGTCCCAATCGAGAAGTCTGCCTGGGCTGACAAGGGCTGCTCCAGCCGAGTTTGGCAAGAATGTCGAGCGAACGATTGGTGATGTATTTCTTTTACTTACTTTGTGTATATAATTTCTAAGTTTCTCTGCTCCCTGTATAAATACTACATTTTATTCTGGTTTTGTGCCTAAGTTACTTGATATTTGGGAGCCTGCATTAACCAATATATTTTGCCTTCCTTCTGAAAATATTGGATTAATAAATATGTGGTGTGTCACTTTAAAGGCACCTGAATCTGTTTTCTTGCCTCGCCTTAAGACAGTGCTGGGTCTTGTTTTGTTGCCTCGTCTTTTGGGAGTGCTATTTTACGTGTGTTATTTAAAGGTGCGGCAGTGCATTTGCCTCGTCTTGGGAGGGCTGGGTTTAGGTGTGTCCTATTGCTTCAAATCAGAAGCACTACGAAGGGATGGGCCAAAAAGGGGGCCTAGTATAAAGGAATGGGAAGAGCTTGTAAGGACTGAAAGGAAGGTCCCGATCCCGAGGAGACACAGACATGAACTACCGTAACTGGGATAGATAAAAAGTAGAGAGCTGGCACAGGGGGCTCCCAAAACAGTTCACAGAGCAGTCTTCCACGGTATGCGGTCATTAAGACCTTCTTTACTGTGTCCAGATAGAAAAGCCAAAAGACCTCATGTTTTTTCAGTACGCAGTACTGTCTCTGTTTTTTATCGCTTCGATCTTTTCTAAGATAGTCTATTGAGTTGGTTCTCAGTGTGGTTAAACTCCATACAGTGCTCTACCATGGCAGCTTGTACTCGGTTTCTGATGGCAAACTTGTGTTCACAAAACTGTGTCTTGAATTCCCTGCCAGATTCCACTATATAGCCCAGCTTGCAAGGACACATGATTAGGTATATTATAGTTAGATTATGTGTATTATAGTGTAGTTGGTAGTGCTTTCCAATTTGATTATTTTTGTTGTTGTAGGTGGCTGTGTTAGAAACAATAGCTGTGTTGCAGGCATGGCCTTGGCCACAACTTTGGTTGCCTTTGATAGGATCAAGTCCTGTGATGGATTTCTGTATAAAATGGGAGTTTGTCTTAGATCTTGCTTTAACCAGTCTATCTTTAAAATTTCTGTTTCATCTGAAACCAAAAAGTGGTCTTGGTAGGTTCAGGCCTTCTTCTTCTGTATTCAAGATATGTCAGTGTGTATTGATGACCTGCCTAATTTTATTATTAATGTTCGCGTGTCTGTAGGAAGCTGGCTCTCTATATAGTGCACTAAAATGAAGTACACTGTTTAGAGAGACCAGGGAGACCCGGATTGTTATACAGAGGCAAAAGTAGATAATACTAACACTCTATTTGTGGTTAATGTGGGTGAGCAGTTAGGCTTATCCGAGTGTAGTGCTAAGCATTTGTTGTACTACTCACAGAGGAAATTAATGAGACACACACTCAAGAACAACTCTGAGACCCATTTGCAAACATAAGATAATTTTTTATATAATTTTTGAAACCAAGAACTTTGTTCTACAGTAAGTACTTTTTAAGATAGCAATTTTCAAAGTTCGCAAAATGAATTACTTTTGTGCGCCAATACGCACTATTGAAATAAATCGGAAGAAATAAGAAAATGCATATAAAATCACACAGTTGGATCCCAAGGTTCACCTTCGGTAAGTAGCAAGGCCCAGCCCAATGTTCATCCAGCTAATTCTCGGGAGCATCCCAGATTCAGCCGGGAGCAGGGTGCTGAGGTCCTTGGAAGCTGGTACGCTGCGAAGAAGGGGGCCACTTGAAAATACACTACACAAAGGGACTTAAAGGTAAGTCCGTGGGGTCCCACTTGAGGGAGCATGTCACAAGGGCCTCAGGACCCCGGGAGCACAGCTGGGTCATCGTTACCAGGCCATACGGGCCAGGTGCAGAGCAGATAGGTAACCGGGGCGACATGCGTCAAGATGTCCTCGCAGTCAGGAGCTGGCAGCTTAGAGAGGCGATTCCGGGACAGCTGGGCCACTCACAGTGAGTCTCAGGGGTCTCAATGTCCCACAATGGGTGCTTGCTTCCTGGGCAGTTGGAGTCCGGATTGGACACTTCGTCTTGGTGAATGCTGCAGAGAGTCCGGTGCCCCGGGTATTGGTGCGGCACAGCTGTGGTAGATCCTGGTGTCCCCACACTTCGCGGAGAGACAGATTTGATCCTCCAGAGCTGGTGTACCACCTTTGGTTTGGGTGCTGCTTCGGAGTCGCTGGGGAGCAGCAAGTTGGTAAAACTGGATTCTGCAGTTCGGTGCCTGCAGCTGTAGGTGAGCGGTACCTCCACTTCAAAAGAGTTCTTTGGTGATTTGTAGAAGGCTGAAGGAGCTCCTGGATTCTTGGAGGCCTCACTGCTGCAGGACAAGACCGCACACCACGATTGCAGAGCCCCTAAGGCAGCAGGCAGGGTTTGACACCAATCATCTGCAGCAGGGCTTCAGTCCTTGGCTTAGCAGCTCTTCTTTATCCTTTTCTTCTCTGTGCCTGTCGAATCTAAGTTGCAAGGTCCAAGGAGGCCACCTAAATACTAAATTTAGAGCCATTAAAGAGGGTGACAGGTAATAACCAATCGGCTTCCTACCTTTACGGTGTCTACACCCTCTAAGTGACCGCTTCCTGTGGGAAAGGGCACTACCATAGCCCTGATAGGTTGGGTCCTGCCATCCCAAGATGGAGGAATTAGAAAAGTCAGGCTCGCATCACCTGCCCCACCTTAGGGGTGGTGCTGGATGAATGTGGGCTCACCTCCATATCTAACTAATTTTCCCACCTGTCCTCCTGCCAAATGTGAAGCAGGAAAGAGAGGTTGGCATCCTTAACTATCTGGAGATGCCTATGTCATATTTCAAAGGCAGCATCACCTTTGAAGCTTCCCACTTTGGAAGGCCATTCTGGCCTGGAGGAGGTGTGAAGCACCTCTGCCCAAAGCAGGCTTTGTTCCTGGCCTCTGAGAGCACTGGCTCTCACCCCATGAGGTCAGAAACATGTTTGGTGGAGGCAGGCTGGCTAAGACTATTCAGAGACTACACCAGTGCTTGGTTGGTTTTCAGGGGACACCTCTAAGGTGTCTCCTGTGTGAATTATTAATAATTCCAACACTGGAATCAGTGAGAACTTATTAAGATGAGATGTCTGGTACCAAACATACAAGGGTACAGTGAAGCCAGAACTCTCTATGGCTTCCCTGTGCACTTACAATAACCAAGAATGGACTTGATATTGTTGGGTCATATCGCTCATGCAAATATGTCCACACATGGGATATAGTGCACCCTGCCATAGGGTTATAAGGCCTGCAGTAGGGGTGACTTACCTATACCTCATGCAGTTTATGGGGGCATGGCAGACAGAGCTGTGTGCCATGTCGACTCTTCCGTTTTCTCTGCACCATGACATGCATCCTGCAATGGCAGTTTGCATGGTGTTGGTGCAGGGTCTCTGGGGTAGCATAATTTGTGCTGCAGCCCTGGAGGACCCTCTTTAGTACCAATGCCCTAAGTATCAGGGGTACAATTTACTAGGGACTTACAGGGGTTACTGAAGCTGTGCCAATTGTGGTACAGTCTTTGGGAAGAGATCTGGCACTGGGAACTTGGTTAGCAGGGATCCAATGCACTTTCAATTCGAAATCACATCATACACTAGGCAAAAAGTGGGGGATAACCATGTCAAAAGAGGTGCTTTCCTACAGTGTCTGACAACACACACTAGTTTATCAGTCTTTTCTTTCTGTCGGTTCCTGAACATCTAAGATCGATTGTAGTACTTGGCCCTCTTGTAGGCTTCTCTAATGAGCCTTCTAGGGTATCCTCTGTTCAGGAGTTTTTGTGGAAATTAGTACTCATGTACAGTTGATTTATAGGTTGGTGTGGCCTTGACGTGTACTCGATTATATTTCAGAATGGATTTTGGAGATGGGTTTTCTTGTTCTAGTGCTTGGTATTTTTCTCTGTCCCGCTCCCTATACTAGCAGTTGTGAGGAACCCCTTTGTCTCATATATAACAATCCTAATATAGCACAGTGACCAATGGTGGGTTTTCTTGTTCTACTGCTATATTAGGATTGCAACTTATGGGGTCGTGGCCAAGATAATGCTCAGTGAGGACGTTTTGCCATGAGGCTCTGCTCTGGCCTATGCCATCAATGAATATCCTGGGTCGGTGAGGCTCACCGTGATCCCAAAGCCTGGCGAGGACCCCCCCCACGCACTAGCTGGCAACCCAGAGAAGTGGACTGTCCCAACGGGGTAGGGATGACACGCTGCTGAGGGCCTTTTTTCGAAGTTATGAGGATCTGCCTGCGTGCCTCCTAGACTCGGAGCTCTGAGTGGGTGATGCCGCACTGAAAAAAGAGCAACCTCCCCGGAGTTCAAGGGAAGAGCGGCGATCAGGCTGTGATTTGCTTGCCGGCGCAAGAGCTGGACTGGGGGTGAGGTGAAGTCCCGGCTGTGGCCCAATATGGGCCTGAATTTTGGCAGGGGGCGAAGTCAGCTACGGGCCGAAGGAGGCCCTGCTGACAAGCCGCATCGGGAGCTGGTATTGTTGAGCCAAAGGCGGCTGCAACAAGGGACCTGAGACCCAGCCGTTGCTGCACCCTGATGGCAGAGGACTAGAGCTGCTTGGGGACCCGTGCAGGAAGTCTCCTACCCCCGCTGATTGATCAGGCCTGTGGTGCCTCCTAGCTGCGGGGGAGAGAGGGGACTGGGTAACCTCCCTCCTTTCCTGATCTCCCTTGGCATGTTGTGATTGGGGGCATACACTGTGGCTGAATGGGGCTATGTTAGGCCCATAGAGGATCCCCTGGACAGAGGACGCAGATGATCGTTAGGCCCCAGTAGCCCTGAGGGACAGCTGGCTAGGGGCCCTGTTGATTGGGCATGCTGCAGCGGGCCGGGACAGTCATTGGCCCAAGCAGGTGCCTCTTTGGCAGTATTATTCACGTTGGGGGTTCTGCAGTGAGAGGGAACTGCCTTGCTGGAGTGGGGGGCTGCGATAGGCGGGGGCCTTGCTGCACTAACTCCCCCTACATGATGATCAGGGTCTGCTGATTGCTGCCAGCCACTGAGGGGGTCTCCTGGCTCCCCCTTCAATAGCCCCTCTCAAGCTACGCCGCAATACAGTGAGCAGCCTCTGATGGGGCATGGTCCAGCCAAAGGCCTCCAAGCCTCCACCACTGAAATCCATCATGGCCAAGCTGGCGGCCTCTCCTGCACTGGTGGATCCAATATCCCAGTTGGAAACTACCCTGGAAAAACACACAGGATGTTTGACAAGATCCTGCAAGCCATTCAGGATTCCAAAACTGCTATGGAGGCATAACTGAGAGCGATACAAGTGGAGACTGGTCTGCTGTGGGCAGTACATACCAAGCTACTGGAAAGGATAGACAAGGCAAAATCCTGCTTGACCACAATGCGGCCCTCCATGGTGTCCATGGAGGACCAGCTGAAGACGTTGCAAACGGAGGTTAGGAGCCTCACGGGTGCAGGCAGAGGATGCAGAGGGGTGCTCCAGGCACAACAATATACACGTCCTGGGTTTCCCCAAAAGATCAGAAGTCCCCAACATGGAGCTCTTCTTAGAGGTCCGGCTCACGTCCATGATGTTGTATGCCCGAATCCCCAAACATCTCTCAGTTAAAGGGGCACATAGGATCCCCGGCCAGCCCCCGCCCCAGGGAGCCCTGCCACGCCTGGTGATAGCATGCTTGTTAAACTATAGAGGCGGATATCTACTGCTGCAAATGTTTTGGGCAAAGGCCCCAGGAACTCCATAACGGCATACCTGTACTACACAGCAGAAGTTCAGAGAGGGCGCAACAACTTTGGGGCTGTCAAGGTGCCTACTCCACACCATGGGTTAGTCTTATGCACTGCTCTTCCACACGAGGCTCAGAGTGGTGGATGCATATGTAGCTCACTTCTTCCCCTTGCCAGAAGTGGCCTGGACATGGTTACGGCCCAAGGGGGCAGGGGACCCACTGGGGGCAAAAGAGGACGACCTTCTGTGCTGGGTCAGGGGGAAGCCCTGGCATCTCCACTGCCGCCCGCCACTCCGCAATCCCGCCCTACTGAGGAGCAGGCAGGTAAGGAACGAGCACAGGTAGTGGCAGAGGTCTCCATGCATGGTACAAACAGTTATCAGGTCCTTGACCTGGACACAGATCTGGAATCGGTGCTGGGGGCTCCTGAGTCGGTGGCCTCGTAGGAGAAGACCACTATCACACCAGAGAGATCGCCTTGGAAGGGCATGTCGGAACTGTGACAATTCTATGGTGGTGAGTGATGAAGGGCGATATCAGCTGAACATGATTTGGGGGAGGGGTTCTACTGGGTCCTGGTCAATCCCGAGAGTGTGGGACATGACTCACCAAAACACAAACTCTGAACTTGAGCTCAGAGAGACCTGCTTGAGGACTTTTGCTACAAAGTGTCTCTCTTAGCCCACTCTGCCATAGACTTCAGCAAGGACATTGCTAGCATTGGGTCAAGAACTAGTTGATTGACTCATTAATTGGGGTGTTATGGCACAATGCATGTTAGCATTCAAGCCGAGGGTGTGGGAGTTATTGTTTTGTTACAGTTTCAGGTTTGTGTTCCGATGGGGTGGAGCAATACAGGGAGGGGATGGGAAAGCTAGCGGGGGAGGCTGAAGGGATGTACACGGGTGCTTGGCCCTGGGAATAGCATAATATGTTATGGCTACAACCTATAATGTACTCACCTGGAGTATCAGGGACATGGCAACTCCAGTGAGACGTCACAGGGTGTATGCATACCTTAGACACAGCAGATACATATCGCATGCATCCAAGAGTTAGATCTTACGTGTGTGGTACTTGCACCATGATCACTGCCAGGTATGCAGACTGCATCCAGAACCCTGGCTAACCCATAGCGGCGTGTGGAAACCAGAGGTCTTAGCTCCCACGGGGCTGCTGTAGCCTATGCCACAGTGGAGCGCTATATCATGTATCATGCATAAAAGATACTGGAAGAATTGTCTGAATTAGCCACAACAAGATTTCATTGCTGCTAATAAGACTTTACCAACATTCAATTTATGAACTTTTTAGACGTTATTTGTATTGTACATATCGTTTTTTGGTCATATTCGATCAAGTCAGTTGTTTTAGTGTGTATGTGCGGTTCGAATGCTGATGCAAATGCAAGAAGAATGAAAGGACATGGGTTATTTGTACAATCTACATTGTATGTATAATAAGTCACTCTGTTTTTCACATTTATAATATATGGACAAAATATTGAAATATATTGAAAAATGTATATAAGAATAAAATACAAATATCATCTTTGACTGTATTTCCCTTCAGCTTTTTAAATTTTGTCCACACAATTTGTGCCTAGCTTTATCACTTTCATCTCAATTATACTTCATTGTGTAGTTTTTATACACCATTAGCATATTCTTAAGAGTAGCCCTAGGTTTTTCTACATTAAGAATTGGGGAAGGTATCCAGGCAATGGAGTGGGCAGGTGTTTGAGATTGGTTAGTCAGCATACGCAAGAGGAGTCCTCATCTGGAGAGCCCAAGGAGTACCCTCGGTACACAGTAGAGTAGTGGTAGACACAAAACACAGATATGTACTATTAGAAGGTGTACTAGATGGCCAGCCTTTATCCCTGGTGTCCCTGTATGCACCTGAAGCGCTCCAGGGTGAGTTTTATAACACCTTGTCCCGACTCTGCTCATAGATCCCCAGGCTCCAGGGATTTGTGGTGGAGATTTTAACTGTATACACTGCACCAGAATTGGATCCCTCAGTGTCCCCCTTCCCAGGGACACAGGGAATTCATGCGACAAGACACTTTTGGTGCTGGACAGAAGCAGTACAGCTGCATTAGGTCTCGTGGTTGGGACACCCTGAGGAGGCGGAGTACTCGTACTATGCCCCGGGACTTCGGATATACACCAGCCTAAACTATATTTTCGGTTATACCTATTTCTGGCCCAGGGTGTCAGCTCGGAAGACATGGGCCGGACCTTATCAGACCACAGCTCCCTTCGGGAAACATTTCGGTAGAGGGAAGTGTGTGCTCCGATACCAACGTGGAAGCTGCGGTTGGAAGTTTTCCTCGACACAGCCTTCAGGGACACCATCAGCACACAGTTGTTTCACTACTTTGAAGAGAACAAGGGATCGGTATGGTCAAGGGGGCTGAATGGGACGCAATGAAAGTAGTCGTACGAGAACACTGCATTAAGACCACCTGGGGGCGAATTAAAAAAATAACACTTCTTTTTATATATGCTGTAAAACCAAGAACTTCATTCAAAAGTAAGTACTGCTTTTGTTAGCAATTATTACAGGTAAGTAAATCTTTCAAACCTGTGCGCCTTTACTCACAGTGCAGTCCTATGGGAGAAAAAGTCATAAATGCATAAAGGTAAATACAGTCGGTTTTAGGGGTTCATCATCTGGGTTTCAAGTTGTAGTGGGCCAAGGTCCAAAGTACTGACAACACGTTCTTCAGGAATTGCTCGGGTTTCACCTATAGCAGGGTGCTGGTGAGGTTGTAGCTTGGTGTACCACGGTGAAAGGGGGCCACCTGGAAACAGGCTGCACAGGGGGACAAGTCTGAGAGGTTCCAAACAGGGACCTGGGTCACAAGGGTCTTGGAGCAAAGGGGCACAGCCGGTCCTTTTGTACCATGGCCGGGCATCTCTGGTGCAGAGTGGTTAGGGCAGCTGGGCTGATGCAGAAAGATGCTCCTCGCGGTTAGGGACAAACAGCTGGCAGGTGCAAATTCAGACAGCTGGGCCACTCACGAAGTGGGTCTAAGTGATGCTGATGTCCGCCAATGGCTGCTCGGTTGTGGTGCAGTGAGAATTCAGACAGTACTCTTGCTGTGGGTGTTTGGTACAGGGCATTCGGTAACCAGTTGGTCCTGGTGTCTTCACACTGTGGAGAGACAGATCTGACATTCCAGAGCATTAGTGCTATCTCCTGGTTGTCTGCGGCATCGGTTGGGCCGGAGACCTGCAAGCCGGTGGACCGAACTCTGCTTGTGGGTGCCATCGGCTGCAGGGAAGTAGCTCCTCCACTCCAAGGGAGATTGGAGGTGATTTTCTAAGTGTTGGCAGGCTACCCAAGGCTTTAGTAGTTCTCCAGCTTGCAGGATGAGTCACTCTGTCATAATTGTCAAGAGAGTTGCAAGCAGGCAAGGTTTCATGCCAAACGTTCTCAGCTCTCTGCAGTTCTTGCCAGGCGGTGACTCTTCTTCGTCCTTCTTTTCTTGATCTGTCGAATCTGAGTTCTTGGGTTCAGGGGTTCCATCTAAACACTGAGGGGCAGATTTACAAGCCCCTTTCGTCATTTTTGCACCTCCGTTGCGTCACTTTTTGTGACGCAGTGGGGGCGTAAAAATGCGGCCCATTTACAATTTGATGCATCTAGGGAGATGCGTCACATTGTAAAGCCCTGCATCACCTTATACCTGCGTCAGGTAGAATGTATGCAGGGTGGGCATTCCCACACAGGTAAGCCTCGTAAAAGTGATGTAGTGGAATCTACAAGATTTCACTGCAACACTTCTAGGACGCCACTGCGTAAGAAGTGACGCAGCACAATGAGGATAGGCCTCCACATGCAGTGCTGGAGTTGCGTCGTGCTTGCGGCACGACTCCAGCAATGCGTGACTTTTGCGCTAGCAGATGCGTCAGAATTTCTGACGCATCTGTCAATCCATGCGCCATGGTGCGCCGTATTGTAAATACGGCGGGCAGATTTACAAGCCCCTTGTGTCACTTTTGCACCGCCGTTGTTTCACTTTTGTGATGCAGCAGCGGCGTAAATGTTGCGGCCCATTTACAATGTGACGCATCTAGGGAGATGCGTCACGTTGTAAAGCCCCGAGCCACATTATACCTGCGTCAGGTATAATGTATGCAGGGTGGGTGTTCCCACGCAGGAAAGACTCGTAGAAGTGACGCAGTGAAATCTACAAGATTTCACTGTGCCACTTGTAGGACGCCACTGCATCGAAACCTTACGCCTGCTTGGAGCAGGCGTAAGGAGTGACGCAGCACAGTAAGTATAGCCCTCCCCATGCATTGCTGGAGTTGCGTCGTGCTTTTGACATGACTCCAGCAATGCGTGAGTTTTGGGCCAACAGATGCGTCAGAATTTCTGACGCATCTGTCAACACATGCACCATGGTGCGCCGTATTGTAAATACGGCGCATCCATGGTGGCGCAAGGGTTTTGCAAGGAGCAGGAAACTGACGCATCTATACAGATGCGTCAGTTTCTTGTAAATCTGCCCCGGTGCATCCATGGTGGTGCAAGGGTTTCTCAGGGTGGCGCAGGGAAAGTGACGCATCTCTACAGAAGCGTCACTTTCTTGTAAATCTGCTCCTGAATTTAGGGTCATTACAGGTGAGTGACAGGTAGTAGCCAATGGGCTACCTACCTTTCGGCTGTTTAAAATGTCTATATGGCTACTTTCTGTGGCATAACCCTGACCCTAGAAGGCTAAAACCATCCAAAATAAGATGGAGGAATTTAAAAAAGGTGGTGCCCTCATCAGCGAGTCCACCTTAGGGGTGGTGCTTGCTTGGTGTGGGCACAGCTCCTAGTCTTACTAATTTTCCCGCCTGTGGGAAGTGTGCATAACCTCGACCCTAGGCGGCTAATTCTGTACAAAACAAAATGGAGGAATCTGAAAGGTGGTGTCCACATCAGCTAGTCCACCTTAGGGTTGCTGCTGGCCTGGTGAGGGCACACCTCCTAATCTTACAAATGTTCCCGCCTGTCTTGCCACCAAAATGCGGGGTCAAGACAGGGGGGTGGCATCTCCACTACCTGCAGTGGCCTGGGTCGCATAACAAAGGTGGCAGGGCCTTTGAAGCTTCCCGCTCTGGAATGCAGTTCCTGCTAGGAGGAGGTGTGAACACCTCTGACCAGAGCAGGTTTTTTTCCCGACCTCTGAGAGCGATGGCTCTAACCTCAGGAGGTCAGAAACTAGTCTAGGGTGGCTGACTGCTCGAGACCAGTCAGTGAACAGTCTAGTGTTTGCTAGGTTTTCAGGGGGCACTTTTGAGGTGCCCTCTGGGTGCGTTTCTTAATAAATCCAGCATCAGTGTGGGCTTATTAAGACAAGCTGTTTGGTACCAAACATCTGTGGGTACATTGAAGCCATCATTTAGCTGGGTAACTCATAATCACAAGTGTCCAGCACATGTACTCAGCATGGCTTCCATGTGCACCTGTGGTATCTAAGGGTGAACTTAGGTATCACAGGGACACACCCACTCAAGCAGTTATGCCCGCACATGGGTATAGTGCACCCTTCCTTAGGGTTGTAAGGCCTGCTCTAGGGGTGACTTACCTATACCACTTGCAGTGCTATGTGTGCCATGTCAACTCTTCACTTTTCTCTGCACCAAGACATGCAGGCAGCAATGTCAGGTTTGCATGAGATTGGTGAGGGGTCCCTTAGGGTGGCACAATTCATGCTGCAGTCCTTGGGGGCCCTCTTTAGACCCAATACCCTAGGTAGAAGGGGTACCATTTACTAGGGGCTTACATGGAGTCTAAAGTGGTGCCAATAGTGGAACAATGGTACAGTTTAGGGAAAGAACACTGATACTGGTGACCTGGTTAGCAGGAACCCAGTACACTTTCAATCAATGTTGCATCAGATACCAGGCAAAAAGTGGGGGTAACCATGTCAAAAAGGGGCCCTTTCTTACACCCACGCTACATAATAGTCATCATAGGACGATTCTCCTATGATTTTCCTGGGGGGCAGGTCCCAGGAACCAGTTTTGTTACATGTTCTGATATGACAGTTATGGACCTCATTTATGAAAAATCTTGCATCGCTGGGGAAAAACAGCAATGCAACACTTTTCATTGCACCATCCTTGCGGCACCATGGATGTGCAGTATTTACACTACAGTGCTCCATGTCGCAAGGATTGCACAGATCCGTCAGGAATCTTGATGTATCTGGTGGAGCAGTAATGACGCATT
The DNA here is from genome assembly GCA_963921515.1 of Calotriton arnoldi. NCBI lineage: Eukaryota > Metazoa > Chordata > Amphibia > Caudata > Salamandridae > Calotriton > Calotriton arnoldi. The sequence continues at coordinate 718,525 of CAWUFW010002610.1, forward strand.
GCTGGAGTGTGTCAGTAAACTGACACAACTCCAGCAATGTGTCATTATACATAGCGCGAGTCCCATGTAAAAGGCCCTGCGTCACTCCTAACGCCTGCTTGAAGTCAAGTCGTAGGCGTGGTGCAGTGAAATCTCATAGATTTTACTGTACCACTTCTACAAGGCTTTCTTACATGAGAAAGCCCACCTTGCATACATTATACCTGACGCAGGTATAATGTAGCGCAGGGCTTTACAAAGTGGCGCATCTGCCTAGATGCGTCACTTTGTAAATAGGGCACAGTGTGGCACATTGTTTACACTGCAGCAGTGTCACAACAAAGTGACACAACGGCAAGCTCTCATAAATAAGCGCCTATGTTTATATGTCTTTGGCGCCATCCCAACATGTTTTGGCACGACTGGATGTGCAAGTCACCACACCACCGGAGCACCAGCCCTACAAGACCACCAGCTTAATGTGTATATTGTAGGAAAGGGCCTCTTTTGACATGGCCACCCCCACGTTATAGCCTCTGGTACTGGTGTTCTTGACTTGATGTGCACTGGGTCCCTGCTAACCAGGTGCCAGTGCTCTTTCCCTAGAAACTGCAACATGTTCAATTGTAATCCAACTGACAAGGACCTTAGCACCCCTGTAGGACCCTTGTAAATTGTACCCCTGGTAACCAGGGCATGGGTACTACAGAGGGTCCCTAAGAGCTGCAGCATGTATTATGCTACCCAAAGGGACCCAATGCATTCAGACTGCCATTGCAAGATGCATAAAATGGTGCAAACCATTCCAAAAACATGACATTGCCACTCTCTGTGTGCAATGCCAAAGTACATTGCATGTACTATATGTAGGTCAACCCTACAGCAGGCCTTAGAGCCCTAAGGCAGAGCGCATTATATTACATGTGAGGTCACCTTTGCATGAGCAGATACGTCCCTGTAATGCATAGCTCCACTGCTAGACATTGCAAGTGACCAGGAAGTCATTTTAAAGACATTTACTGCGCACTGGTCATACGAGTTACCCATCTACATAATGGCTTTACTTAAAACAATGGTGTTTGGTATCAAACACCTCATCTCATTAAATCTATTCTGATGCCAGGGTCACATTTATTGTGACATGCACCAAGAAGGCATCTTAGAGGTGCTCTCTGTAACCCTACTAGTCTCCTAGGGGCAGATTTACAAGCTCCTTGCGCCACTTTTGCGTCACTTTTAACATGGGAAAAGTGACGCAAAAGTGGCACAAGGGGCTTGTAAATCTGCCCCCTAGTGTGTTGGCTGACTAGTATCATCCAGCCTGCCATAACAGATGTGTTTCTGAGCCTCTCCAGGTGAGAGCCCATGCTCTCTGAGGCCAGGAACAATGCCTGCCCGGGGGAAGGTGGTCACACCTCCTCCAGCAGGATATCTAGGGAATTTAGCATATTAAGGCCAGAGTCTTCAAAGCCTAAGCCATCTTTGATAGGTTATCCTTGATTCCCTCCAGACCTGGGGAACAACACCCCCTGCCCTGGGGCCCATTTGGCCACAGAGCAGGAGAGAAATTATGTTTTCAGGAGGTGCGTCACACCCCTAAGGTGGGCTACCAAAAGTCAACAGTCAAAGAAGGATTTCACCATCTTGTTTTTGGTAAAAATAGAGACTTCTGTGTCGGGGTTATGCTGTCAAACCACGAGAACTCCTCAGGATCCGATTGATGCTCAAAGGGGTCCACCTCTCGACATCCCCATCTCAAACACCTGTGTTACAGAGTTTTGGGGCGATCAAGTGAGGGAAAGGAATTAGGGTGGGAACAGCCGGGAAAGGGAAACCTGTAATCAAAAAACACAACAATTAATACAGGCCTAAAATCATAGCTACTCTCAAAAGGTCTCACTAGAGGGGGACTAGTACCTGTAACACAAGCTCCACCGGCCTTGGTGTTTCTTTGGACTTCACTACCTCAGGCACGATTCATCTCGCACAGGAGGAGGATACACCTACAACACAAAGCACACCGATTATTCCACATTCAACACTTCTGCAGGCCCTTATAATACCTCCCACTACTGGTACCTACCCTTGTTAGTCAATTCCCTTCTTTAAATAACAGATGAGCCAGAATAAACAGAAATGCCACCAGCATTGATATAAGAGTGAAAGGCACTGCTCCAAAGACAAGTACAAGAATCAATTCACAAGGGCTCTCAATAACCCATGCAGTCTCGGAACAAGGGATCAGGCCAATTATGTCATTCGCCAGATCTTGGGAATTCCTAATCCATGTTTACGATATAGGATCCAGTATCACACTCTCCTCCTCAAGATTGAAGGCATCCAAAGAAAGTTATAGTGCACTCTCAGCAAGAGCTGCCAAAAGTGAAATAAGAGAAAAAAAAAAAAAACGTTATGAAATGGAGCGCGTTCAGTTTCTACCGAACGCTCCACTCACCCGAGATACTCTGTTGCTCCAATGACGAATGAAGCTTCGACACAGTCTTTACTCGGAAACAGCTGAAGGCAGCCTCGGTGCCCCTCTCTTGGTAACGCCTCCCTCGGCGCTCGCAACCAGAACACTGCAGACTCCGGTTTGGAAAACAACTGCGAGTCTGACGTAGAACGAGGAATGGCTTCGCTAAGTCCAAGCGGCAGCCGTGAGGTAGAATAGGTCCGCTCCTTGCTTCAGGACGGACGGGTTCTCTCCACACCTGATGCCTCTCCTCGAATCCAGAATTACGCACGCTACGTGATGCGTGCTCCTGCTTTAAATAGCATGTGACTCCTCCCCCCATGTCATTCTGGGAGATGTAGTCCTTCGGAACCTAAAACAGAATAACAGCCCGTAGAGCAGGCGCACCAGGTCATACCCTGACATATGCCCACTCCTCGCAGGAAGTGGTCATTTAGGGGGTGTAGTCACCCCAGGGGTAGGTAGCCCATTGTCTACTACCTGATACTCCCATAAATGCCCTTAAATTTAGTATTTGGGGTCCCCCAACAACAGACCCACAGATTGGAGTACCTGGGAACAGAAAAAGAACAAAGAAGAGCCGACACCGCGAAAACTGAGGACCTGCTTCGAAACTGGCACCAAACCCTGCCTAGTTCAACTCATATGTTGCTGAACTACTACAAACGAAGAATATACATGAAATAAATAGAAAGTGACACTTATGTTAGTGTAAAGAATCTTTAATAGATGAAACTTTCTGGAAAAAACCTGCTGGGTTACACTGAAGTGCGTCCGGGTGTTGATATGTGTGTTCACTGCCAACACTTTGCGAGTTTCACTTACAGGCTAGTCACACCCCTAAGATGGGCTACCTGAAGTGAACAGCCAAAGAAGTGTTTCACCATCTTGTTTTTTGTGAAAATAGAGACTACTGGGTCAGGGTTATGCCCATTCTGCTCAGGAAGTGGTCATATAGGGGGTGTACTCACCCCAGGAGTAGGTAGCCCATTTGCTACTACCTGGTAATCCCCTACACGCACCTAAATGTAGTATTTAGGAGTCCCCACAACACGAGACCGACAGATTAAACTACCTAGGAACAGAAGAACAAAGAAGAGCCCACACCTCAAGAACTGAGGACCTGCTCTGAAATTGGTGCCAAACCCTGCCTTGCTGTTGGTACCTGGACAATTGCAAAGATCCGACTTGCCCAAAATCTGTGCATCCTGCCCAACACTTGGAGGACTGTCCAGCACTTCGCCAACCATCTAAGATCTCCCTCTCGGTGGGAGAGCCATCCCCCTGAATCTGCAGGCATAAACTACACTTGTCCACTACACCATGTTGATGGCCATCAGGCCCATCAAGGGAGGAGCACATCAGGAATAACTCTTTGTGGCTCTAAGAGGTAACCCCCATCTCTCTGCCAAGTTTCAAGATGCTAGACCCTCCAGGAGTCCCCCAGCACCGATACCCTGAGTACCAGGGCACTTGCATCAGCCAATGCTTGCTTTTTGTCCAGTCCGGACACCACTGCAGTGGAAACCTACCTGTATGACGCGGAACTTCAGGACTGATGAGACTCACTTCAAGAGTGTCCCTGCTCTCTTGTTTTTCTTCCCACTACAGAACTGGCCAACTACGGTGAGAGCCTCAAACGCAAGTGGCCAGCCAGCCATGTTCCTCTGCACCTGAGCCCCACAGCTTGAGTTCACAACTCCTGACTGTGTCCCTTTGGCCTAGGGGTCCTCACGACCTGAACCTCGTTTTAGGTCTTCTAGACTTGTCCCCAAGTCCCCTATTGCAGCCTCTTTGTTTCAGGTAGCATTGACTTTACTGGTGTAGCACTCAAGGCTATCATCCCGACCAGCAACTCTGCACCCGGATGCCCCAGGGCAGGTAAACTAAAACTGCTGGTGGTTCTTTGGACCTTGGCCCTCTAGCACTTTAAGTCCAAAAAGGCACCTCTGAACTTCGACTGCAAATACTGTTTTGCTACATGTGTTTTTCCTCCAATAGGTTCACATTGTAGAGTTCAAGGCTCATACTTCGAAAACTGTTATTCGACTATTTTTGCTATTTATTTGTAAAATCTATATCGCCAAAAGTATGAAAGCTATTCTAAAGATTTTGGTGTCTATAATTATATAAAAATTTACTTTATGTTTATAAATTGGTCTCGGCTTTCTTCTTAAGTGTGCATCATTTATTGACTCTATGTGCACGACAAATGCTTAACACTCCCCTCTATTAAGCCTAAGCTGCTCAACTACACTACCACAAATAGAGCACTTGGGATTATTAAAGTAAGCACTCTAACCAATAAGGGTCGTCTGCACTTTTTGCATTGTATGCCCTTACATTGGCATCGCTACATAAAAAGCCAGCTTCCTACATTGATGATTCAACAGTAGGATACAAGACTTTGCATTTGCTGATACCACTTAGTCAACAGGTGATTCCACTAAGAAAAACACAAAGGACAGAAGTAAAAAAAAAAATTTTTCCTAAATATATCCATTTTTAAAAATTTTCCTAAATTTTCTGATTGGAACTGTTAGGGCCTTATGTTAAGTCCCCCATTCCATATAATTAGAAATTTAAAAAGTGTATTAGTCCGTTAGGCCTTTAAAATCCTTTCGATAATTTTGTGTAATTTTCCAAAAAGGTCCCAACTGTACTAAACTTGTCTAGAGGAAGTAGTTGCAGGAACTCAACCTGACCCCTTATCTGTACCTTAATATGCAGCAGCGACGGATCCTCTGTAAAGCTAATAAAATTGCTACTAGCCCAAATCGTACCAAGGTGTGCCTTAACGAGGCTCCTGTAGAATTTGATGCAGCCCAGTATTCAAAGAGTCCTCACACTCTTGACGAGGAGGTGGACAGTGACAATGAGACTGTAATCAGTACTCAAGGGGGTTATCCGCAGTGCCCATCCTAACCAGGTAGGATGAAGACATAATCCAATACACCTACCCTAATATTAGATCTTGAGGGCCTTCCCCTTCTGGGAATAGGACAGGCAACTCTAGGCCCAGGGAGATAGTGGAACTAGATGAGCAGGGCATATTCCTTGCAAGACTAGCCAATAGAGCAGCCCTTGCAGCCAAAATCCTGGCTATAGAAAGAGAAGGGTCTGAGATGGGTCTAGCACACGTAAGTGGTAGCAGCAACAAAATAAATAGGGAGAAGGAGGAAACCTTCGATCCCAAATTCCACAAAGGGATTGTCCCCAAATATGCTGAGGGTAATAGGATTACCAAATGGTTTACAGCCTTTGAGAGGGCTTGTAAAATGAGAAAGTTACACCAAAAGTACTGGGGCTCTCTACTGTGTGAGATATTCTCAGGAAAGTGCAGGGATACACTCCTGACACTTGATGAGGAAGATGCTGATTCCTATGACCTCATGAAGGATACTCTGAATTAGGGCTTTGGACTCATCATTGAGGAATACAGGATTAAGTTCAGGGAGACTCACAAAACCTCGAATCAGTCGTGGGTAGACTTTTTTGACTTCTCAGTCAAAACACTAGGGGGCAGATGTACGACCCGCCAATTAGCTAGTCGCAAATTGCATCGCATTTGCGACTCGCAATTTGCAACTCGCTAATTGGAATGCACAACAGTGTCTCAGACACTGTTTGCTATTCCTAATGGGGTCGCAAATTGCATGCCTCATTAATATTAATGAGGCAGGCGCAATTTGCGACCCCATTAGGAATGGCTAGCACTCACAGGGATGGTGCCCTGCTGGAGTCAGCAGACCACCATGTCTGTGACTGCTTTTTAATAAAGCAGTTCTTTTTTTTTTAAATGCAGCCCGTTTTCCTTAAAGGAAAACGGGATGCATTTAAAAAGAAAAATGAAACTTTTCAGTTTCATTTTTTAAGGGCAGGCAGTGGTCTCTGGGACCACTGCCTGCTCTTAAAAAATATTTTCCCACATACTCACAAAGGGGAAGGGGTCGGGACCCCTTCCTGTTTGCAAGTGGTTTACCACCAACTTGAAGTAGGTGGTACACTGCAAGTGTTTTGCGGCCACAAATGCGTTGGCAAAACATTAGTACATAGCATGTTGACTCACTATTAGGAAGGGACGTCCCTTCCTAATAGTGAGATTCGCAAATGCTATTTTGCGAGTCAGTGACTCGCAAAATAGCATTTGTACATGCTATTGCCCTTTTTTGCGGCAGCAAACGGGAGGATCTGGCCCTAGGAGACTTGTTGAAAGGCAATAAGGTGCAAGATTATGAAGGGCCCTATAATATGCTAATGAAATAACATCTGTTTAGTAATTGTACATCTGAAAAACTGCATCACTATCTAGTGGACTTAAGGTTGGTCTCTCCTTAGGAGCTGGTGAAGAAGGCTGACCACTGGGTCAGAACAAGGGTGTCTAGAAAGACACAGGTGGGGGGTGACCAAAAGAAAGGGGTTACTGCCCCTTCCCAAGGAAAAGATGTTTGACGCAAAGGTAAAAAAAACCAAGGAGTCTTCTATTTTTTTAAACCTAATTCTTATTGGCATTTTGTTGTGAATGGATAATCATCAGTTTGCAAACATCTTTAACCAGTGTCCTGTATGCAGACAGGAAAGTTGCAGGGAGTAAGAAATAAGGATAATATCGTTTGACATGAATGGAACAGACAATGCAAATTTGTCTAGCAATTGTAAGCAATGAGAAGAGGGAAGGAGAAAAAATATAATAACATCAACAATAAACGCGGTCGGTCACTACGTGCAGGACTAAAAAAAACAAGGCGTCTTCTAAAGGCCCCAAAAAACCTGTTCAGGAGGGTGGAGCCAGATACTCTTCCCAATCCAAGCGTGGGTACCAGGGTAAGAATTCAGAACCCTAAAAGGCTTGGTGTCCTTTCTGTAAATAGAATGAACACTGAGCTGGTGACTCTACCTATCCCAAAAGAGTTACCACTAGTCCAGCACCCACAGGGGTTGATAGTCTCCAGAATGGATCGCTGGTGTACCCTGACCAAGTCAGAGAGCATAGTGAAGCTACTCTAGTCTCAGAGGGTGAGGTGGATATGGCTACCCTAGCTGTCTGGCCCAGTAACCTGGAGAAATACAGACAGAAGTCACTCATAAATGGGATTGAGGTGTAAGCACTGAGAGATACAGGTGCAAGTGTCACCATGGTAACTGGAAAACTGATATCCTCAGGACAGTGCTGAAGTAGACGTACATGTCCAATTATTAATGCTGATAACATCACCAAGGTTCATGCCATAGCTATGGTGACCTTGTAACGGGGGCAAGGGCTTTACTGGCCAATGAAGGTGGTCATGTCCTCTGCCATACCAGTTGAATGTCTGCTAGGGAATGATCTGGAGACCTCAGCATGGGCTGAGGTGGAGATGAGAACCCATGCAGCCATGCTGGGAATACATGAATGGGTTTATGTAAAAACAAGAGTACAAAGCAAAGCACAAGGTGAAAAGCGGTCTTGGAGCCTGGAATTATGGCCCAAGAACCCTCTACTAGAAAAGGCAGGAAGGCTGGGAAACCAACTTCCACAAAGACATAAGCTCAGGTCCCCTCTCCCCAGGGAGAAGACCTGTCATCCCTAGAGGGAACTGAACCTCGGGAACTTGGCCTTACAAGGCAGAGCTCCTAGGTCCAGGGAACCCTCTAGGGAAGATCTATGCAATAGACAAAAAAACTGTCCCACTCTTGAAAGCCTGAGATAGCAAGCTGCTGCACAGGAAAGTGGGGATGTCAGTGGTTCCCACAGGACCTATTGGGAGGAAGGACTCCTATAAAGTGAGGCCAGAGATAACTAGGAGAGTGGTAGTGCCTGAGCAGTACAGAGAGTTTTTACTCACTTTGGCAAACGCATTAGTCCAAGCTGGGCATATTGGCCAGACTAAAACATGGAGTAGGTTGGTTGCCCACTTCTATGGCCAAACATGTCCCAGAGAGTAAAGGAGTTCTGTAACTCTTGTGTTACCTGTTAGGTCAGTGGCAAGCCAGGTAACGAACCAAAGCCCCTTCTTAATTCCACTTCCAGTGGTTGGGATTCCCTTTCAAAGAGTAGAGATAGACCTTGTTGGTCCACTTGCCCCTCAACCAGCTTCAGGCAACAGGTTTATACTCTTGGTAGTGGATAATGCCACCAGGTATCCTGAGGCAGTTCCTGTTAGACCTGGTACCATTGGCGTGAGTCTCCCTTCCATTTTTCACTAATTGCCTCCTCTGTTTTTGATATGTGCTGCTGGTTTAGATGCTTTGGGCACTGTGCCACTGCTATTCAGTGCCACAGTGCAAGTGCTCCCTATTGTAAATTGATGTATGGATTAGTCACTCAATGATTGGATTATTTGATTTACTTGTTAGACCCTAGTATAGTGCTCCATGGGTGCCCAGGGCCTGTAAATCAAATGCTGCTGGTGGGCTTGCAGCACTGGTTGTGCCACCCACAGAAGCAGCTTGTAAAGTGTGTCTCAGGCCTGCCATTGCAGAGCCTGTGTGCAGTCTAGTACTGCCATGTCGACTTGGTAAGTGCACCCACTTACCAGTCCCTAAACCTTCCCTTTTCTACATGTTAGCCACCCCTAAGGTAGGCTCAAGGGCAGGGTGTATTGTAAGTAAAAGGTAGGACATGCCCTGGTGTGTGTGGCATGTCCTGATAGTGAATTACAGCCAATTTCGTTTTCACTATTGCAAGGCTACCTGTCCCCATAGGCCAGAATGGGCAGTTTGATTATAACATCTTATAATCCTAACTGACCCAGGGAACATGGTAGAAAAACGAATTTAGTATGCCTGAACTCAGAATGATAAAATACATCTGCTAGTGAAGTTGGTTTTAACATTCTGTGTTTGAAAATACTACTTTTAGAAAGTAGGTATTTTCTTGCTTAACCATCCAGCTGCCTCTGCTAGGTTGTGTATTGCTTGTCTGGTTTGTGAGTGATAGGAGGGTATTGGCTCCAGCAGTCTGATGGGTCAGGGCTGGGCTGAATAGGACCCACATAGAATAAAGAGTAGGGGGGAGGAGACTTCCTTTCACTGACCTGAGCTCTCATAGAATAGAGAGTAGGGGGTGGGGATTTCCTTTCACTCCCCTGAGACCTCATAGAATAGAGAGTAGGGGGAGGAGATTTCCTTTCAGCTACCTGGGCCAGGTCTGCTCTCACACAATGCTGTCTCCACCTCCTGCCAGGAAGCTGCACAGAACTGGTTTTGGTCAGGCACAGACACTCTCTGCCTTCAGAGAACAAAGACTTTTTGGGTATAAATATTGGGGCCCCGACCCCAAGACTTTAGATCACTTCTGGGAACACAAGACGAACCTTTGCCGAGGAGAAGAACCAAGGAAACTGCAGGAGTTTGGACTGCCCCTCTGCCAGTGTACCGTTTGCTGGGTTGGCCTGCAGTGGTCTCTTCATTGACAAGGAAAGGAGAAGGAACTTTCAAAGAACTTTCATCATCTTGCAGAATATTTCTCCAAGGGCTTGAACTAGAGCTTGCCTCCTGCTGAAGTCTCAGGGCTACAAGACTTCACCACCAGCTCCCTCCTGAATGCCCTTGCTGGGGATTCTGTCTGCAGAAGCCTGCGTGTCGCTGGGAGCTGGAAGCGCGACTCAACGAGAAGAAGCGTGTCGCTGTCGCAGCTGTTGCCGTCGCATCGCCGGAGAAGCGTGTCGCCGCCGCAGAGGCCGCCGCCGCATCACCACAGAAGCGTGTCTTCGTCGCAGCTGCCTGCCATGGCATCACCAGAGAAGTGTGTCTTCATCGCATCTGCCTGCCGTCGCATCACCGGAGAAGCGTGTCGCCACCGCAAGGGTCGCCGTCGCATCACCGGAGAAGCGTGTCACCGTTGCAGCTGCATGCCGTCGCATCACCGGAGAGGCGTGTTGCAGGGCCTGTCGCGGATCCGAAGTACAGAGTTCGCCGCATGGCCGTCGGGCGTGCACGCATCATCTTCACGTCGTCGCATCGCATCAAGGGCGCACTCTCATCGCATCGCACCGGATCGTCCCATCGCAGCGAGGCGCCTGCTTGCCGCATCGCAACTGAGACGCAGTACGAGCACCAACGCATCGCCCTCCCTGCGGACCCTTTGTTTGTTTTGCGTTACGCATCCAAGGTACTTTTGTGCGAAATGTGTCGCATTTATCATCAACTTGAACTAAGTTACTTCTACCATCTTTAAGTCTATTTTGAATACAGTATTGTGGATTTTTGTCGTTTGTGGTCTTGTGTTAAGTCTATATAAAGAATACTTATTTTTATAAAACCTGTGTGGTGTCCATCTGTAGTGTTTTCACTATATTACTGTATGTGTTCACAAATGCGTAACACACTGCCTCTGAGATAAGCCTGTCTGCTCGTGCCAAGCTACCAAGGGGGTGAGCAGGGGTTATCCAGTAGTGTAATCCCCTTTCCCTGACTAAAAGCAAGGGTCCCAATTTGGTCAAAGGTGTATACCATTGCCAACTAGAGACCCCCAGTTCTAACATTGGTGGTCAGCGGTGAGGATTCTGGACTTGCATTTGTGACTCATATACAGTGATTGGTGTACACTACTAGTGAGTGCAGACCAAACGCAACCACATACTTTTTTGGTAGAATTCTTTTTTCTCCTTGGACTGTTATTTATTCTGAGAACTGCCAATTCTTACTACCATGAGCCGACCAGCATCTGTTGCATCTATGGATCTAGATTTTGAGGAAGAGAGGTTGGAAACCTACAATGTGAAACAGCTAAAGCGCTTTTGCAAAAATTTTCAAGCTGCTACCCAAGGCATTGCGAAAAAGGATGAATACCAAAAGGCGCTGAGGGCCTGGGTGGAAGCAAGAAATACCCCTGAACTGGTGGTGGAGCCAGTTGGGGATGCAGAGGGGCAGCTTAATATACCATTGATTCCAGCCAGGGAAGGGGTACCGTCCCCGCCTGGGCAGTAGCGTCTCTTCCAAAGGCCCGTCCCCAGGAGAGCTGGAAGACAGGGAAAGAGACAGGGTGCACAAGCTGGAGATGGCCAGGCTCAAAATGAAGGGTCAGAGGGACCTAGAGAATAGCAGGTTGTCCTTGGAGAGATAGAGAATGAGGTTGGAACATGAGAGAATGTTGAGGGAGTTAGAGCTCAAAGCAAAAAGCTTAGAAATCAATCCCTCTGGTGGCAGCGCACCATCTGTGCCTGCAGAAAGCAGAGCCATATCCCCAAGGATGTCATAAAGGAATTCCACAGACAGGAAGATATTGGGCAGTGGTTTGCAGCCTATGAGATAGCAATGTTGGCCCACCGGGTCCCTGAGAAGGATTGGGGAGCAGGGTTGTGGGGCCACTTTGTGAGTGAGGGGAGGGATACGTTGTTAGACCTACCCAGTGAGAATAGGATGTCTTATGCCCACATGAAGAAGCCCTGATGACAAGGTATGGTTTGACCCCAGAACTCTATAGACAGAGGTTCAGGAATTGTAAGAAGCTGGAGGCAACTACCTGGGTGGAGTATCAGTCTTTCTTTTGCAGAGCTATGGATGGTTGGGTGAAGGGTAGCAAAGTGGATACTTTTGAAGCGCTCTATGATTTGTTTACATGGGAGCACTTGTCTGCTAATTGTTTTCCAGAGCTACACCAGCACCTTATTGATAGCAAGTTAACTAACCCTAGGAAGCTTGCTGAGGAGGCGGACCGCTGGGTAAGCACCCGGGTCCACAAGGGTCACGTGGGAGACTTCGCCAAAGGTGGGCAGGGTCCCCAGCAGAAGAGTGGGGGGGACAAGGGTAAACAGAGGGAGTTCCAGAAAGGGCCCCAAAGTAATTCCCAAGGGAACCAAGGGAAGGGTCCCCTGCCTCCCCAGGAGAAAAAGCAAGAGGCCCGACAGGTAAACCTGTTCACAGGGGCCCCTCTAAGTGCTTCACGTGTGGTCAAATGGACCACCGTTGGTATGATGCACAATGTCCCCTGAGGGACTCCAAGCACCACCACGTGCACCACCCCGTCAGATGGTGAGTGTAGCCCTGGGGGGGGAGGAGATGGGTGCCCAAGGTGGGTGGGGTCCCGCAGAAATGTCCCTTGTCTCGCTAGGAGACTTTGAGATGGTCCCTGAGACCCAGCTGCCTGATAACACTAAGAAGTACAGGCAGTGGGTGACCATCAATGGCCATAGGGTGGAAGCTCTCAGAGACACTGGGGCTAGTATGACAGCTGTCAATTGCCGGCTGGTGTCCAGAGAGCAGGTTATCCCCCATGCATTCTTCCCTGTTGTTGCCGCGGACAACTCACAGAGCCAGTGCGAGGTGGCTCAAGTTCCCTTTGAGTGGGGGGGGGGTGTCTCAGGTACTCTTCAAGTAGCTGGGAGGCAAGCCATGCCTGTTAATTGTCTGTTGGGCAATGATTTAAAGAACTCCCCTTGGGCTAAGGTGGAGAGAAGGTCTCATTTGGAGATGTTGGGTCTGCCTGAGTGGGCGTGCGTGACCACTCGGTCTATGGCAGCCAGTAAGGGTGTTGAAGAGGTTCTGGAGCCTGAAAATATGGCCCAGACCCCTGCCTTAAAGAGAAGAGGTAGGGGGCGCGGGAAACAAGCCCCCATAGTTCCCACGGTCCAGGAGGAAGCAGACCTTGAGGGGGATGCCCTGGAACCTACAGGGGAAAAAGTGGCCGAACTGGGGGACCTGCCTGAGCTGACCCATTGGCAGCAGGAAGGAGGCCCCTCCAGGGAGGAATTTTGTGAGGAGCAGAAAAAGTGCCCTTCTCTTGTGGGTTTGCGGCAACAGGCCACAAACCAGGCAGCAGGTGATCAGTCTGGATCACATTGGATCTACTGGGAGAACGACCTCCTGTATAGCGAGCCTAAGGCTGCTGAGCCTGGGTCAGCCCATGTGCTGGTGGTACCCCAGCGCTTCAGAGCCTTCCTACTGGGTTTGGCTCATGATGTGCCTTTAGCTGGACATCTGGGGCAGGACAAGACCTTTGAAAGGCTTGTCACCCACTTTTATTGGCCCCAGATGCGCAAGAGTTCAGATACTCATTGTAGGACTTGTCAAACTTGCCAGGCAAGTGGGAAAAGTGGAAGGAAGCACAAGGGTCCTCTCCAACCTTTCCCTGTAGTCAGTACCCCCTTTGAACGGGTAGGCATTGACATTGTGGGGCCTCTGGACTCCAAGACAGCCATGGGCAACAGGTTTATCCTGGTCTTGGTGGACCATGCTACCCGGTACCCGGAAGTCATCCCGCTCAGGACAGTGACGGCCCCTGTGGTGGGACGTGCACTGATGGGGATTTTCTCTCGTGTGGGGTTCCCCAGAGAGGTGGTGTCAGACCGTGGTACAAACTTCATATCTAACTATATGAAGTCCCTGTGGCAGGAGTGCGGTGTTACCTATAAGTTCACCACTCCTTACCACCCCCAAGGTAATGAGCTGGTTGAGAGATTCAACCAGACCCTTAAAGGCATGATCATGGGTCTTGAGGAACCTATGAGGCGTAAGTGGGTCGTCCTCTTGCCATGCCTGCTTTTTGCTTACCATGAGGTGCCACAGAAGTCCTTAGGGTTCAGTCCCTTTGAACTGCTGTATGGTCACCGGTAAGAGGACCTTTGAGTCTGGTCAAGGAAGGCTGGGAGCAATCTCCCAGGAAACCTCCCCAGGATGTATACAGTTACATGCTGGCCTTCAGGAACCAGACTAGGCGATTCAAACAACTCGCTCAGGCGAATCTGGAAGCCAGCCAGGAGGAAATGAAGTAGTGGTACGTTCAGAATGCCACTCTGATTGAGCTTCAACCTGGACAGAAAGTTTGGGTCACGGCCCCTGTAGAGCCCTGTGCGCTCCAGGACAGGTGGACCGGACTGTTTGAGGTGGTGGAGCGCAAGAGTGATGTCACCTACCTGGTGAACTTGCGGTCTCCTAGGAACCCTTTGCGGGTCCTGCATGTTAACCGCCTGAAGCCCCACTTAGAGAGGTCCGAAGTGGGCATGCTCCTAGCGACAGATGATGGAATGGAGGAGGAGACCGAGCCTCTTCCTGCCCTCCTGTCTGCAGCAGAGCAAGATGGGTCAGTGGATGGTGTCAGCCTCTCTGCCACACTGACCCCTGAACAGCAGCAAGATTGTCGCCAATTGTTGGGACAATTCTCTGATTTATTCTCCCTGGTTCCTGGTGTCACTGAGTGGTGCGTCCATGACATGGATACGGGGGACAGTCCTCCTGTGAAGCAGAAGGCTTACAGAGTGACTGACAGGGTCAGAGCTCACATCAAGGAGGAGGTCTCCAAGATATTTGCCTTAGTGGTGATTGAGTCCTCTCACAGCCCTTGGGCCAGCCCAGTGGTCTTCGTCCCAAAAGCTGCCGCGCCTGGTGCCACACCCGAACTCCGGTTCTGTGTGGACTACCGAGGACTCAATTCAGTCACCAGGACTGACGCGCACCCCATCCCCAGAGCTGATGAGCTCATTGATCGGTTGGGGGCTGCCCGGTACCTCAGCACGTTTGATTTAACGTCTGGGTACTGGCAGATCACCTTAACTGATGGGGCCAAAGAGAGGTCAGCATTTTCCACACCAGATGGGCACTACCAATTCCGGGTTATGCCCTTTGGGATGAAGAATGCCCCTGCCACCTTTCAGAGGTTGGTCAACCAGGTGTTGGCTGGACTGGAGGATTTCAGAGCCGCCTACCTGGATGACATTGCAGTGTTCAGTGCCAGTTGGGAAGAAGATCTGCGCCACCTCTGGGAAGTGTTGATGGCACTGTGAAAGGGAGGCCTCATGATCAAGGTGAGTAAGTGCCAGATCGGGCAGGGTTCTGTGGTGTACTTGGGGCACCAGGTAGGGAGCGGCCAGGTGGCGCCCCTACAACCGAAGATTGATACCATCCTGGCATGGCAACCCCCCAGGACCCAGACACAGGTGAGAGCCTTTTTAGGACTCATGGGGTACTACAGGAGGTTTGTCAAGGGGTATGGCAACATCGTTGCACCCTTAACTGAGCTGACTTCCAGGAAGCAGCCCACGAAAGTGAACTGGACTGACACCTGTCAGAAGGCTTTTGACGCCCTGAAGACTGCCATGTGCACAGCACCCATGCTTCAGGCGCCCAACTTCTCAAAGGAATTCATTGTCCAAACAGACGCTTCAGAGCATGGTGTGGGGGCTGTTCTGTCACAGATTAATGAGGAGGGCCTAGACCAACCTGTAGCCTTCATCAGTAGGAGGTTACTTCCACGGGAACAGAGGTGGAGTGCAATTGAGCGTGAGGCATTTGCTGTGGTCTGGGCACTGAAGAAGTTTAGACCATACCTGTTTGGGACTCACTTCCGGGTTCAGACAGACCACAGGCCCCTCAGATGGTTGATGCAGATGAGGGGTGAGAATCCAAAGCTGTTGAGGTGGTCCATTTCCCTACAGGGGATGGACTTCACGGTGGAACACCGCCCTCGTACAGAACACGCCAATGCTGATGGTCTGTCCAGATTTTTCCGCCTTAGTGAAGAGGACTCCCAAGGGGTTGGGTAGTTCGCCCCACATTTCAGCTGGAGGGGACACGTGTTAGACCTGGTACCATTGGCGTGAGTCTCCCTTCCATTTTTCACTGATTGCCTCCTCTGTTTTTGATATGTGTTGCTGGTTTAGATGCTTTGGGCACTGTGCCACTGCTATTCAGTGCCACGGTGCAAGTGCTCCCTATTGTAAATTGATGTATGGATTAGTGACTCCATGATTGGATTATTTGATTTACTTGTTAGACCCTAGTATAGTGCACCATGGGTGCCCAGGGCCTGTAAATCAAATGCTGCAGGTGGGCTTGGAGCACTGGTTGTGCCACCCACAGAAGCAGCTTGTAAAGTGTGTCTCAGGCCTGCCATTGCAGAGCCTGTGTGCAGTCTAGTACTGCCATGTCGACTTGGTAAGTGCACCCACTTACCAGTCCCTAAACCTTCCCTTTTCTACATGTTAGCCACCCCTAAGGTAGGCCCAAGGGCAGGGTGCATTGTAAGTAAAAGGTCGGACATGCCCTGGTGTGTGTGGCATGTCCTGATAGTGAATTACAGCCAATTTCGTTTTTCACTATTGCAAGGCTACCTGTCCCCATAGGCCAGAATGGGCAGTTTGATTTTAACATCTTATAATCCTAACTGAACCAGGGAACATGGTAGAAAAACGAATTTAGTATGCCTGAACTCAGAATAATAAAATACATTTGTTAGTGAAGTTGGTTTTAACATTCTGTGTTTAAAAATACTACTTTTAGAAAGTAGGTATTTTCTTGCCTAACCATCCAGCTGCCTCTGCTCGGTTGTGTATTGCTTGTCTGGTTTGTGAGTGACAGGAGGGTCTTGGCTCCAGCAGTCTGATGGGTCAGGGCTGGACTGAATAGGACCCACATAGAATAGAGAGTAGGGGGGAGGAGACTTCCTTTCACTGACCTGAGCCCTCATAGAATAGAGAGTAGGGGGCGGGGATTTCCTTTCACTCCCCTGAGACCTCATAGAATAGAGAGTAGGGGGAGGAGATTTCCTTTCAGCTACTTGGGCCAGGTCTGCTCTCACACAATGCTGTCTCCACCTCCTGCCAGGAAGCTGCACAGAACTGGTTTTGGTCAGGCACAGACACTCTCTGCCTTCAGAGAACAAAGACTTTTTGGGTATAAATATTGGGGCCCAGACCCCAAGACTTTAGATCACTTCTGGGAACACAAGACGAACCTTTGCCGAGGAGAAGAACCAAGGAAACTGCAGGAGTTTGGACTGCCCCTCTGCCAGTGTGCCGTTTGCTGGGTTGGCCTGCAGTGGTCTCTTCATTGACACGGAAAGGAGAAGGAACTTTCAAAGAACTTTCATCATCTTGCAGAATATTTCTCCAAGGGCTTGAACTAGAGCTTGCCTCCTGCTGAAGTCTCAGGGCTACAAGACTTCACCACCAGCTCCCTCCTGAATTCCCTTGCTGGGGATTCTGTCTGCAGAAGCCTGCGTGTCGCTGGGAGCTGGAAGTGCAACTCAACGAGAAGAAGCGTGTCGCTGTCACAGCTGTTGCCGTCGCATCGCCGGAGAAGCGCGTCGCCGCCGCAGAGGCCACCACCGCATCACCAGAGAAGCGTGTCTTCATCGCAGCTGCCTGCCGTCGCATCACCGGAGAAGCATGTCTTCGTCGCGTCTGCCTGCCGTCGCATCACCGTAGAAGCGTGTCGCCACCGCAAGGGTCGCCGTCTCATCACCGGAGAAGCGTGTCGCCGTTGCAGCTGCCTTCCGTCGCATCACCGGAGAGGCGTGTCGCAGTGCCTGTCGCAGCTCCAAAGTACAGAGTTCGCCGCATGGCCGTCGGGCATGCATGCATCATCTTCACGTTGTCGCATCGCATCAAGGGCGCACTCTCATCGCATCGCACCGGATTGTCGCATCGCAGCGAGGCGCCTGCTTGCTGCATCGCAACCGTGACGCAGTACAAGCACCAACGCATCGCCCTCCCTGCGGACCCTTTGTTTGTTTTGCGTTACGCATCCAAGGTACTTTTGTGAGAAACGTGTCGCATTTATCATCAACTTGAACTAAGTTACTTCTACCATCTTTAAGTCTATTTTGAAAACAGTATTGTGGATTTTTGTCGTTTGTGGTCTTGTGTTAAGTCTATATAAAGAATACTTATTTTTATAAAACCTGTGTGGTGTCCATCTGTAGTGGTTTCACTGTATTACTGTATGTGTTCACAAATGCTTAACACACTGCCTCTGAGATAAGCCTGTCTGCTCGTGCCAAGCTACCAAGGGGGTGAGCAGGGGTTATCCAGTAGTGTAATCCCCTTTCCCTGACTAGAAGCAAGGGTCCCTATTTGGTCAAAGGTGTATACCATTGCCAACTAGAGACCCCCAGTTCTAACAGTTCCCTTTAGGACTGTCACTGGTCCTGCAGCTGCCAGGGCCCTCTTAAGTTTTTTTACAAGAGTAGGTTTCTCTAAGGAGGAAGTTTCAGACAGAGGTAGTAACTTCATGCCTGCTTACCTGAAAGCATTGTGGACTGCGTGTGGGGTGACCTATAAGTTCACCACCTCATATCATCCAAAAACCAATGGCCTTGTTGAAAGGTATACCAAGACCATGAAAGGTAAAATTATGGAACTCCCTGAAAAACTCAGAAGCAGATGGGAGGTCCTGTTGCCATGCCTACTTTTTTCCTACAGAGAGGTGACACAGGGAGAAGTGGGCTTTAGTCCCTTTGAGCCTTTTGACATGGATACCCCCAGTTATTGCCTGGTATCTGATGCAACTTGACCGAAGGTGTATTGGGTCCCTGCTAGCCAGGTCACCAGTATCAGTGTTCTTTCCCTACCACTGTTCCACAATTAGTACCGCTTTAGACTCCATGTAAACCATGTAAGCCCCTAGTAAACCTAGGGCATTGTGACTAAAGATGGTCCCTAAGGGCTGCAGCATGAATTGTGCTACTCTAAGGGACCCCTCACCAAGCTCATGCAAACTGCCCTTGTAGCCTGCGTGTCTTGGTGCAGAGAAAAGTGAAGAGTCAACATGGCACACATACCTGTGCGCCATGCCTGCAAAATACTACCTAGGTCTTCAAACTTTTGTAGGTTGAGCCCCCCCAACTGAATTTTTTAAAATGTCGGGCCCCCCCACCACCTGACAGAATTTTTTGGAAGCTGGTACACTACATAATCGACCGCCACCCGCATATCCCGGGCCATATCCGGCAAATAATGTTCAACACAATAAGAGTGTTTAGTTAACTGCAGGTTTGTGAGTGGGTGTGGTTAAATGACAGAGGCTTATTACACAGCTCAAAACACAATTTTCCAAGATAAAATGTGCACAAATTGTTTTTACTAGGATGCTTTGTTTTACACGACATAGAATAATAATAATAACACCACCAACATTAATGTGACGGGTGTGCCTGTTTTTCGCCACAGAGACGGTCAATCTGTGGATGGATTTTTGCTACTGCCATCCTAAGGTTCTGCTCCACATCAGGTCTTGAACAGTACTTAGTCTTTAAAACCGCAATTGCTGAGAACCCAATCTCCCATAAATAGGACGAGCTGAAAGGCAAGAGAGTTTTGATAGCAGTTTCTCTCAAAGCTGAATATTCTGCAGACATTTTCAGCCAAAACTCTCCCAGTGAGACTTTGCTGAAATGCATCTGCAGAGTGCGGTCACTTTGGAGATCAATCAGTTCTTCCTGCATACGAATCGGGAGATGGCTTGCCACCTCTGCCAGAAATGGTTGAAAGACCCAGTCAGTGAAGTGATCGTTGTCCTCAGGAAAATACTTTTGCAAACTGTCCCTGAGAGACGTCAGGTGATTTTTTATTATCTCAGCAACACTTGAATGTTCATATTCAGTTTCCTGAAGAGCATCTACTAAACATGGAAACTGCTCAAACAGGCCATCTTCAACTAGTCTTCTCCATAATTCAAGCTTCTTCTTGAATGCAGTTATTCTTTTATTCATGGTAAAAGAAGTGATGTCAGCTCCTTGTAGAAATAATGTGTCAGGCTTGATTAATATTAACAAACAAACATATTTGCACAAAGGTTTCTTGGGGTTTTGCCATCAACACCAGAGGCTCAGGTTTAAAAGGAAAATACTTTAATCAATTTTATACACTATTGCGTAGGACCCAGCAACTGTTCACTCGAGATTGATATTCAATTCTCAAAAGGGTTGTTTTCCTTGGTTATTTAATAATCTGCAGAGAGTCACATTGAAGTGAAGGTGCTCAGAATCTGGTACACGAGGAACACTTCTTCGCTAGAAATCATTAACAAACTTTCTAGGCAGCATTATAATGGGATAATTGCCCACCAACAAGTTATGGATCAGAAGACAAAGGTGAAAGTTCACAGAGGGCGCTGAACGAACACCTTGTTGAGAATTCCTTAGTGGTATGATAAGGTACTTGCATAAAGCAGTCGGGGTTTAGGACACAAGTCCGGCTTATGTTTAAAAAATAGAACTAATAAAAACTGAATGATGTTGCCTATTTTACTTCAGAACAATGTTGTCTGACAGACTTTGTGGCGATCAAAAGGATCTGGGTCCACCTGCACAATGAACTAGCAGCATTGCAGTGCATGTAAATGTGCACTTTTGTAATTTAGGAAGAAAACCGCGATGGGGCACGGCATGTCCATGCTTTTTTGTTTACCTTTATAGCACGGTCATCGAAACGCATTTGCAATGCAATCGGTCTCGCATTTGCGAGAGTTTAAGCTATTGGCATTGTAAATGACAATGCCTTTTTCTATTTTAAAAGCACATAAATAAAAGTCATTGTCATTTACAATGCCAATACTGCAAACTCGTAAACGCAAGACCTATTTCATTGCAAATGCTTGTATTTTTTCTGCACGTGTTTGTTTATTCTTCTTACTCAGAACATTAAGGACAGGCATGGACATTCACATTAATGAGGAATGGGCTTCTGGTGATTTATCAAGGCAATGCCTCATCTGGGGCAGTAAACGCTAAATAAACGCAAGGCTTCTGGCCAATAATTCGTGAGCTATGCATCACGGAAAGGAGTCACTGAACAAACCGCTGATAATGTTCACAAACATGTCCGCAAGTGCGCTGCGCTTGTGAGTGCACAACATGGGGCAGTGAGCAGCTGTTGTAAAACGTCGAATGATTATTCAAAGGACAAACAACCCGCCTACCTCCACTGGCCCCGCCCTTTACTTGTGCTTTTCCGTGAGTCGTGCCCTGCCGATTGCACAATTGTTTTTGACAAATGATAAAGGTTTCCAGAATTATACAAAACCTGTGCAACGTGGCTCTCTATTCTTTGGAAAGTTGCTCTGTGTAAGTGATTAATAACTCAGTATTAAAATACATTGAAAATAGTTGGTCAGTTTTGTTTTGGTTCTCTAACAAAAAGTAAATTCCTGGACATGTGATCTAGAAAAAATACGGACTGGTTACGAAATGCCACTGCAGCTGAAAGACTGCTGGGCTGGGGCAGAGGCAGTCACATGTCAGGCCCGTCCTGAAAGAGTGAAGGGTCGGTAAAGTCAGCCATGTCAGGTTAGTACCTCTGAAATACAGGTGGTCAGCATAGTCAGTCACATGTCTGCCCAGTGATTCTGAAAGACTGCTGGGCTGGGGCAGAACCAGTCACAAGTCAGGGTAGTGCCTCTGATGTCACTTCTTGTGATGCCACTTCCTGTAAAGTCGTGGCTTGTCGTGTGCTGTCGTGCGCCGTGATGTCGCGCGCCATGATGTCACTTGCATTCTGCCTAACTAGGTTAGTCCCCCCACTTCTTTTTTTAGGACTTGTGCCCTGACCAGGTGCAGTCAATATGTTACTTGGATATGAATGTACTCCTGTGTTGCTCGGATTCCACAAGTTTCCATTTTCCTCCTTACTTGAGGTTTCCCACACTGATAGGTCACTGATCCCCCCTAACAGAATAATCGTGTCAGCTGGGTGTTGTGGGGGGTTGTCACACCTTGGTGGCTGAACATGCATTACATCAGTTTGCAAGCTCACTGTATGACACTTTTTAATCTCAGACCAGAACATGCTTAGATCATGAATGCAGAGGTGCAAAGAATGCAGAGTCCAGTATTCTCACTGTCACAGACCTCACTCTGTTAGACAAGTATTTTCTGAGGCACGCAACTCTTCCACTAAAATTCAAACTCTGCGAGACATAGGTTCCTGTTGCCCGCAGGCCACAGCTTTTGAGCCTTCCATGTCTCTGGCACAGTCATTTGAAACACTTTCAAAGTTTCACCATGCCATTTTCAACACTTTCAAAGTCTTCACAGTCACTGGTGCAGGTGGGAGTTGTGTTGCTTCCCATGTGAGAAGTTCTTGCTATTGCCAATACCAATGGCGCTATTTGCACTAGCGCTATTCACACTGCTGCAGTGGTGTCCTTTTTTAAACAATAGTTTTGCTGTTTGTGTAATTTAATTGACAGACCATCGGTAAAATTCAAATAGCCTAAGTCGTAAATAATATCTGCCTCATTCCTAGAAAGCACAATTCTTAAAACTCTGCCTGCCTAGGAGCATGATAAAGGTATGAGTCAGTCTTTATTCAGGAAAACACTAGATGGCAGCATTCTGTTGTTTAATGTTAACTGAACTTGCACCGCTTTCACAGGAGAAAAAATTTGTAATTAAATTATAAAAGTATGCACGACGTGCCCCATCAGTTTCCCCTCCTCCCCCACCCCGGAGGACTTCGAGAACTGGGAAACACTGAATGTGTGCTCGAAGGCTGTAAATAACAGGGCAACATTCTAGTAAAAAAGCCCTTTTCACTTACCTGTTGACGATGTAAAATGTTCTGAGGTGAAATCCTTCCCAGTGAGGCTGTAAAACACAGGATAACGTCGACAGCAACCAGAGAAGAAAAGTCAGCAAACGGCAGGAGTGAAAAAGCGCCACACTACCAAAAGGTAGTAGTATTCAGGAGCTTTATGCTCGCAAATTTCGCGGCACTTCCTGCCATCGACGATGCTGTCCCCCTCATTGGTGGAACGTCAGTGGTGACGTACCTATGTGCTCATTGGATGCTGTGCTCCAATGGAAAAGCCCCATTTGAAAATGTAGAAGAAATGCAGGAAGCAAACGTACCTGCAACGTAGAAGTGGACAACAATGAAGGTGAGGTTTTAGGGTGGAGTGCGCGCCCCCCCCTGAGATGGTGTCGCGCCCCCCCAGGGGGGCGCGCCCCACAGATTGAAGAACTCTGACCTAGGGTATAAGTAAGTCACCCCTACAGCAGGCCCTACAGCCCTAAGACAGGGTGAACTATACCCCAGGTGTGAGCACATCTGCATAAGTGGAAGTGTCCCTGTGATATCTAAGCCCGTTCTTAGATACCACAAGTGCACAGAGAATCCATGACGAGTCCATGGGCTGGTCTCTCGTGATTACGAGTTCCCGAGCTACATGATGGCTTCGCTATACCCGCAGATGTTTGGTAATAAATAAACATCTCGTCTTAATAAACCCACACTGATGCCAGTATTGGATTTATTAATAAATGCAACCAGAGGGCACAATAGAGATGCCCCCTGAAAACCTACTGACTACTAATGTGTGGACTGGCTGGTTTCGACCAGCCAGCCCGCTAGGCAAGTTTCTGACCTCCTGAGGTGAGAGCCATTGCAAGGCAGGAACAAAGCCTGCTCTGGGCAGAGGTGTTTACATCTCATCCACGCAGGAACCTCATTCCAGGGCAGGTAACTTCAAAGGCCCTGCCACCTTTGTTATGTGACCCAGGCCTTTCCAGATACTGGAGATACCTCCTCCCTATCCTGACCCCACTTTTTAGTGGCAAGACAGGCAGGAAAATTTGTGAGATTATGAGGTGTGCCTACACCAGGCCATCACTATCCCCAAGGTGGACTAGCTGATATGTACACCACCTTTTCAGATTCCTCCATTTTGTTTTGGATGGAATTAGCCTTCTAGTATTGAGGTTATGCCCACTTCCCACATGAAGTTGTCAAATAGAGGGTGTAGACACCCTAAAGGTAGGTAGCCCATTGGCTACTACCTGTTACTCCCCTTAAATGCCCCTAGATGGAGTATCTAGATAACACCCCTGAACCCAAGAACTTAGATTCAACAGATCAAGAGAAGAAGGATGAAGAAGCGGCACTGCTTGATGAGAACTGCAGAAGGATTGTGAACTTTTGGCACAACACCCTGCCTGCTTGCACCTCTCTCAACAATCACGACAGAGTGACTCATCCTGCAAGCTGGAGATCTACCACAGTCTTGGGTAGCCTTCCAGCACTTCAAAAACCGCCTTCAGTCTCCCTTGGAGTAGGTGAGCTACTCCCCTTTAGCCTGCAGGCAACAAGAAGCAGAGTCCTGTCCACAGGCTTGCAGTTCCCCTGCCCAACTGACACCACAGATGATCAGGAAGAGATACTCGTGCTCTGGAAGGTCAGATTTGTCTCCCCACCAAGTGTGTAGACACCAGCGCCAACAGGAGCCATTATGAATACTTGTCTTTTCCTTCCAGATGTTTACTTTGTGCTTAAAGCCGTGCAGCACAGATACCTGGGGTACAGGACACCCGGCACCAAACACCAACAGTGAGAGTCCAATCTGGATTCTCCCTGCATCACAACTGAACAGCCATTGAGGGACGTCAGCATCATTGAGACCCACTTTGTGAGTGGTCCAGCAGTCCTGATTCTGCCCCCGCCAGCTGTTTGTCACTAACCCCGAGGAGCACCTTTGCGCATCCAGCCCAGCCGGCCTAACCACTCTGCACCCAACCCACCCGGCCCAGGTACCGAAGAACCGGCTGTGCCCCATTGCTCTAAGGCCCCTTGCAACCCAAGCCCCCATTTTGGAGCTCTCAAATTTATCCCCAAGTCCCCTGGTGCAGCCTGGCAGCTTGTTTCCAGGTGGCCCCCCTTCGAAGTAGCACGCACAGCTACCAACCTCACCAACTCCCTGATCCTGGCTAAACTCAGGCAGTTCCTGAAGAACTGCTGGTAGTACTTAGGACCTTGACCCACTACTATCCGAAACCCAGAAGGTGAACCCCTGAAATCATCTGCACTTTCCGTTATGCATACATGTCTTTTCCTTCCATAGGATTGCATTGTGTGTAAAGGTGCAAAACTTTGAAAAGTTTACTTACCTGTAAAAATTGCTAACAAAAACAGTACTTACTCTTGAACGAAGTTCTTGGTTTTGTAAAATATATAAAATCAAGTCTTCTTTTCCTAATTTGGTCTCTGATTTATTCTTGGAGTGCGTGTCTCATTTATTGTACAGCAAATGCTTAGCACTACCCTCTGATAAGACTTACTGCTCACCCACACTACCACAAAAGAGAGCGTTAGTATTATCTACTTTAGCCTCTGTAAACCAATTGGGGACCCGCTGGTAGATCAGCGGTGAGGTCTACATCTCTGCATTTGCTGATAAGTGACTACACCAGTAAATCCAAAATTGCCTCTAGTTAAATTAAATTTTTTCAATTGGTCAATTTTTCTAAATTTCTGAAATTAACCGTTGGGGCCTTTGTTAAGTCCCTGAGTTTAAACTTTTTAGAATTTAAAAACGTACTGTAGTTAGGACTGAAAAGGTCTGCTAGAATCTTTTTTCTAGTTTCCAAAAAGGTCCCCCAACTTTAGTAAAATAATGAGTACCACAGGGGAAGTGGTTAAGGAGCTCAACCTAATCCCTTTTCTGCAGCATAAATACTCACAGTTAAGAACCGTCTGCAAAGGGTACAAGATAAAAATGCCTCACACCCTACCACTGTAACGCTTCAGAAGCTGTAAGCCCCTAACCCTGAAGACCAGGGTGGAGTAAGTGAGGAGGGTGACTTAGAGCCACCTCCACTGGATGGTGAGGTTGGGGTACCTGTATCCAACCACCAACTCAATGTGCCAAGGGCACCTGCCTCTAGCGAGGAAGGCTCAGGTCACTCAAGGTACAGTGAAGATATCACTTAGGCAGAGATGCTTCTTGAAATATTGGCCTGAAGAATAGCCCTTGAGGTCAGGATACTGACCATAGAAAGGGAAAGGGATGATATGGGTTTAGTACCCATGAATGGTGGTAGCAACATAATACCTAGGGACATAGAGGAAACCTTTGACCCTAAAATCCCCAAAGGGATTGTCACTAAATATGTAGAGGGTGAGGATATCACCATATTGTTTACTGCTTTTCAGAGAGCCTGTAGAATGAAGATACTCAGTCAGAAATAATTGGGCTCTCTGCTTTGGTATCTGTTCTCTTGTAAGTGCAGGAACAGACTCCGGACATTGAACGAGGCAGATGCTGAGGCCGATGACCACATGGAACGTACCCTGATTGATGTCCTTGGACTCACCACTGAAGAGTATAGAATTAAGTTTAGGTGGTCTCAGAAAACCTTGAGTCAGTCCTGGGTTGATTTTGTAGATTTCTCAGTAAAGACCCTAGGGACTTGTTACTTCATTCACTTGATCTGGATCTTCACTTCTGGTTGTTATGTGGTACTTTACTCTTTTAATGACACTCGGCCAATGATCTCCTTTTCTTGTTTTCTTTGTTTGCACTGTTTCTTTATCCTTGTCTTCAGAAATCTTTTTAATTTCACTGCTTAGTACTGTTTCGTGTTCTGCAATTACTGTGTTTCTTGTTTGCTCCTTTTCAGGTCTGATTGGTTTCTCTGTAACAGCTCCACTGTGAGTTTCCAATAACTGACCTTGTTCTTTATTTAATTCTTCAAGTTCATGTTTTTCAAGGTTTTCTTCTTCTGTACACTCTTCTTGATCTAACTTGTTCTGATCAGGGCTTATTGCACTGTGAACTTCTACAGCCTGACCGGATTCTTCTAAACCTGTCTGTCCCTGCTCAAAATCTATCAGATCTTCGTTGCTTTGAGCCCAGTTTCCTTTCCCTATCTGCTCTTGTTCAGGTTCTCTTATTGTCTCTTCTTCTTGTCCCTGAACTGCTTCTTCTTCACCTATCTGATCTTCTTCAATTTCTTCCAAATTTGTTTGACTTCTTGTTCTGTGGTAAACTTCGGAAACTTCTACCACCGGTATCCAGTCCTGACTTGTGCTCGGTTGTTCTTCTTCAGCTTCTCTTGAATCTCGATCCTGAGATTCCTCGGCTGGGCAACCTTCAGCTTCCTCAGTGATTGATGCTGTCTGAGGATTTTCTTCTTCAGGATCTGGTACTCTTTTGGTGTGGCTTACGTGAATCCAATTAGGAAATCTTGCACACTTCACTGCTGTGTTTGTGGTTAGTATGACTTGACAAGGACTGCTCCATCTGGGTGATGACACGTTTCTCTGGTGTGATTCTTCACTACCACCCAGTCACCAGGATTCAGATCATGTTCCTGTTCAGCCGCTGCCTGGAAACTGCGTCTTCTCCAACCTGGTGAGAGACAGAACGCACTAGGTCAGCCAGTCCTTTACAATAGTCCAGAACCATATCATCAGATATATTCACCAGTTTGTTTGTGGGAACATGTGTTTGTCTCATTGCTCTTCCCATCATTATTTCATGGGGGCTCAATCCTGTGTTTCTGTCAAGTATGCTTCTGAGTCCCATTAGAACAAGTGGCAATGCATCTGGCCATTCTAATGATGTTGAGGCACACATCTTTCCCAATCTTGACTTTATAGTGCCATTCAATTGTTCAACCACTCCAGAAGCTTCTGGACGATATGCACAGTGCAGTTTCTGTTGGATTTGGAATGCTTCACAGATTATTTGGATCACTTCACTGTTAAAATGTTTTCCTCTATCTGATTCCAAAGTTACTAGGAAACCAAACCTAGGAATGAGCTCTCGTAGCAACAGTTTTGCGACTGTAATGCTATCATTTCTTCTGGTAGGGTAAGCCTCCACCCACTTTGAAAACAGACATACTATGACTAGTACATATTTCAGCCCTCTGCATGGTGGAAACTGTATAAAGTCGAACTGGAGTCTTATAAAAGGACCCTCTGCCTTTCCAATTTTTCCAAACCCAATTATTGTTTTCCTCCCGGGATTGTGCATCTGGCAAGTTAAACACCTTTGGCAAAGACTCTCTGCAACAGCCCTGAATTTAGGATTATACCAGTTTTGTCTGAAGAGCCTAATCATTGCATCTCTCCCTATGTGTGTGTCTCCATGATACATTCTGGCCATTTGTGAGAGTAGACAATCTGGCATGACTGGTCTGCCATCAGCACTGATCCACACTTCATCATCTCGTCTCTGGGAACAACCTACTTTGATCCACAAATTCTTTTCACTTTCATCCACTTCATCTTGCAGTCTTTTAACATCATGCCATGTTTCAGCCGGCATATACAGCATAAGTTGGCAGCTGATTCCCATTCTTTCCACCCTCTTATTGACTGATAATCTATTTTTGGCACAATGTTGAGCCACCAGATCTGCGTATCTGTTGCCGACTACCACCCAATCATCTCCTGACTGATGTGCGGCACATTTCACTACAGCCAATTCCTTTGGTGATTGTATTGCTTCCAGCAATTCTTTTACAAACTGTCCATTTTTAATGGGGGATCCTGAAGAAGTCAGGAAATCCCTCTGCATCCATAATTGGCCAAAATCATGCACAACCCCGTAACCATATTGGCTGTCTGTAAATATAGTTTCTTTTTGATTCCTCCCAATTTTGCAGGCTTTTATCAATGCAATCAATTCAGCTACTTGTGCAGATTTGACTCCTGGTAAATAGGATGCTTCAACTATTCCAGTTAATTCACATACCGCATAGGCAGCAGTTAGTTTACCGTCTTCATGTCTTTGACATGAACCATCAACAAATAGCTCCCTGTCTGGCTTTTTAAGAGGCTGTTCCTCAATATCTGGGCCTGGTTTTGTGCATAATTCTGTAATCTGTAAACAATCATGTTCATCTTCTTCGTCATCTTTAATTCTCTCATGATATGGGTCTGGTAGTAAGGTTGCTGGATTTATTATAGTACACCTTACCATGGTCACATTTTCAGCACCCATTATTATTCTTTCGTATTTAGTCAGCCAACTAGGAGTAAGATGCTGAGTTCGTGTTCTTGTCAACAGAATCACTACCGCATGAGGAACATACACTTTTACAGGATGTCCCATCACAATTGACTCACTTTGTTCAATGCTCAAACAAGTAGCCGCCACTGCCTTTAAGCATCCTGGCAACGCGGCTGCTACTGGGTCCAACGTAGCAGAAAAATATGCTATAGGACGTCTGTCTAATCCGTGCCTTTGAGTTAGGACAGAAAGTGCACAATTTTCTCTTTCATGACAGAATAATGCGAATTCTCTTTTATAATCTGGCATGCCTAGGGGAGGTGCTGAACATAGGGCATTTCTCAATTTTACAAAAGCTCCTACACTTTCATCATCCCACTCAACAGGATCCTTTGCTTTCTTTTTCGTCATGTTAATTAAAGATTTAGCTAGTAGGGAAAATCCTGGTATCCATTGCCGACAGTAACCTACTATTCCTAGGAACATTCTTACTTGTCTATGGGTTACAGGCATTTGCATTTTCTTTATTAATTTTACTCTTTCAGAGGTTACTCTTCTTTTTCCCCTCTCAATTTGGTGTCCCAGATACTTAACAGCTGTTGTACAAAACTGCAACTTTTCAGGTGAGACTTTATGCCCTTCTTCTGCCAAAAGATTTAATAATGCTATGGAATCAACAACACAGTCCTCTCTGGTGTTCGATGCCACCAATAAGTCGTCGATATACTGCACTAGGACTGAGCTTCCTGGCATCACTAATTTTTCAAGGCACTTTTTCAATATCTGAAAATGGAAGGACTTTCTGTGTACCCCTGAGGAACACGATTCCATACATAGACTTTGTTTTCAAATTTAAATGAGAAAAGATACTGGCTATCTGGATGCAATGGTATTGAAAAGAACGCTTGACGCAGATCGATTACTGTGAACCATCCTGCACTCCACGGAATCTGGTATAGGATTACTGCAGGATTTGGTACTATGGGACAACATGGTTCTACAATCTTATTTATTTTCCTCAGGTCCTGAACAATCCTATATTTTCCACTAGGTTTCTTTAATCCCATTATTGGTGAATGACATGGGCTACTCATTACTTCTTTTAGTATGTTTTGTTCAACCATTCGATCGATTTCTTCAATGACTCCTGCTTTTACTTCTGCACTCATTCTGTACTGTCTGGTATTTGGGAAAATTGCACCTTCCTTTACAGTAATTTTAACTGGGTCTATTTTAGCCATAAGTCCTACTTCTTTTCCTGTGAAATCCCAAACTATGGGGTTTACTGTGCCTTTTAATTCTTCTGGCAACTCGTCTTTTGTTATTAATGAAAACATCTCATCTACTTCTGTACCCTGTTTTGCAATCATAATTTTATATACATGGTCTTCATCTGGTGTCTGAACTGCCACACCATCCGGTGTGCAGAAAATTGTACAATTCATCTTGCACAACAAATCCCTACCTAATAAGTTTACTGGACTAGAATCACACACTACAAATTGATGCATTTCTCTGAAATTTCCGATTTTAACTTCCATGGGTTCGATAAGAGGTGTTCTAATCCTCTGATTAGCTACCCCCACTACTTGGATATTTTCACCAGAGAGAGGAAGGTCGGGAATGTCTGCTGTTCTTACAGTAGACCGGGTAGCACCAGTGTCCAAAAGAAAAGTAATATCATTACCTTTCACATTTCCTTCAACATATGGACCTGACTGGTCTACCGGTAGGGATGCGCCAAGTACGCACTCCTTCTCCCCCTCTCCTAGGCACCGTCATGAACTGTTTTGACAGAAATCGTCCTGAAAAAGAAACTGTGATGTTATATAATCATTCTTACCACTTCCTCCTTGATATCCGATGTCTGTACCATGCTTTGCTCTGCTTACATTACCCTGAATAGGTGCAGGTGGCAACTGACTCTGAGGATTTACACCCTGCTGTGAGTCATTCTGCGTCTGTGGATTTAAATTTTGATTTGGGCCATTATTATTCCGAATCTTTTTACATTCATCCTTCCAATGTCCCAATTTTCCGCATGCATGACAAGGAAATTTCTTTTAGCTTCTTCTCTACTCATTCGTCCAATAAATTTTCCACCATTCCCAGTATCACCATTCGTTCCAGAATCTTTTCCTGGATTTTCACTTGGATTTTCCAAATTAATTCCCTGTTTCTCAGCCATTTTCACCTGAGCCCACATCACTTTTTCCTGCAATTTCTTGTGTCTATCCTCAATATCGTCTCCACAATATTTTGCATACTTCAAAATCTCATCAATCGGCTTCCCTTGCCAACACAGCATATGCTGTTTAACCCCTTCGATGCGCGTGACGAGCTCAGCTCGTCATGCTGCGCGGTAGCGCTGTGCGCATGACGAGCTGAGCTCGTCACGACCACACCCGCGATCGGAATGTCCAGCACACAAGCGGAATTCCGATCGCGGTCAAGGGGTTAATCATCTGACAAATCTCTGGCTTCAAACCATAAACAAATCAATACACAAACTGACTCATGTTCTTGTCTCCAATGTCCTCAAATCCACTATACTGTTTAAATACCTGCAATAAACGCTCATAGTAGGAATGCACTGATTCATTAGCTTCTTGGGTAGTTCGATCTATTTTTACCCAATCTGTTTCTTTCGGGGGTATTTTCCCTTTCAGGTAAGTTATCACCTGCTGATACTTTTTCATCACATCATTTGACGGGGCACCTGTTTTCGGATCTCTAGGATATTCATCACTTGGCCAATCCACTGTGATTTTGCAATCTGTCCATAAATCAGCAGGTACCACTATGTCAAACAAACCATCCAAATCCTTCAACAATACCTTCGACACCTTCACAAACCTGTCAACCTGCTTGTACCATTCAATTGGTTTTTCTCTCAACTTTGGAAAATCATTCGTAAAGGACAAAATATCCTGTCTGCTCCATGGGACATGTACATATCCTCCTCCCGCAACTTCTCGCATTGGATACATTTGATCTGCTTTCCCTGTCTCCTTCATCACATATTCAGATGCTGTTCTACTTGTTCGTGCTTCTTCCTTTTTCTTGGCCCACCTAGTTCTCCATTTATCTAGGTCTCCCCATTTTTGCAAAACTAACATTAATTCTCTTATTTGTAATCTTCTTCCAGAGGCATTCATATTTTCTAAATCTTTGTCTGAAAATTCTGCTCTAAAGGGTTTCTGTAGTACTTTTGATCTCCCTATTTCTATTCCCATCTGTAGTGCTAAATTGGATAATTTTTCATGGAATAACCTCACATTTCTGGTGATAATCCTACACAGGAACAATAATTCTTCATCATCATAGGTGTTTAAGCGTTCTAGTCCTACATTTCCTGCTATTATTTCTTCTAATTCGACTTTCAATTTATGAATGTCCATTATTTTCGGAGGTGTGCACTGTTTAACTGACCCTTGTGCCCATTTTTCTAAATCTTCAGATGTTACTATGGTGGCACTTTTTGCTCCCGATGAAGTTATTAAACTTACATCTTTTGAACATCCAGGTACATCTTTTCTGGGAGTGCTATTTACAGTACCTCGAATAGGCAAGTCCATGAGTGATATTGTGGATTCACAGTCACTAAATTGATCCTCAATTATAACTGGAGCTTCAGGTTTGGGATTATTCACAGGAGTAGGTGCAAGAATCGGTGGAGGACAACTTCCCTGAGTACCATATAATGGAACTACTGGACCAATTGTTACAGGTATGGTCAACGAATCAGGGTGTACTTTTATCTGAGTTATTTTCTGTATTAATTCTGTTCTGGTCTTTTCTAGGGCTTCTTTTTCTTTGTCATGAAGTATTCTACTAGGGGTGAATTCATGCATTACCTGTGGCACTAATGGAGTTTTTATCGGTGGTGCACTTGGGGTGCATCCACTTGTTCCTTCCTGATATGGTGGAGGGTTTCTTAACATTTCCTCCATAAATTCATCTTCAGAGTCATCATTTCTCATTAAATGTTTTGTCTTTTCTGTGCATTTACTTCCTAATTTCTCCTCTGCTGTTAACAATGGATATAATCCTTCTGTAATCATTGCCCTTCTCCATTGTTTCATCTGACCGTTCCTAGACTCATGTAGGTATCTGGGAAAAAATCCTGGATAACCCCTATTACTCCTAGATCGGTCCCGCTCAAATGCCTCAGTTTCCCATTCCTCTAGAGCTTCGTACTGAGTTAATCTAGGTCTGGGTTCTAAGTCATTCATCCTCAATCTCAAGTTTTGCAGAATTCGCCCATTGAACGTGCCATTCTCGGGAAATACTAGTATTCCATCATTTTTGGAATATTCTATCCAATTCTCCATCCATACACAAGTATGATAACCTCTCTCCATCATCATGAATGAAGCGGGCGTTTTAGCTGGTGGAATAATAATTCCTTCTCTAGTTTTGATTGGTTTGTCCTTTTTAAAATAATTCTTAATCTTTTGTAAAAATGAAATTTTTCTCCTTTCTCCGTACATCTTGGGTAAGTACCGATGTATAAAATTATATTCTACAAAGCCTAAATATCTCCTATCCTGACGAATTCCTGTTAAAGTCGAATCGCGTTTTAACATGCAATCCTTATCCACTAAGAATTTCGCTTCTATAATTTTGACCAATCAAATGTCTGCTATCTTTTATTTCCGAGCCAATCCTTGCGCGGCCTTTTGGTGACGTTTGTCTGTCAACCCCTCCTTTACAATCTGCGCTTTTCTGTCCCTCGCTGTTTCAACCAATCCCAGCGCGGCGTTTGTGACGTCAACTCCCTCTCCGGCAGCTGACCCTCCCTTTACAAATTCGTACGCAAACTTATTTTCTCTACAATTCTTAATTAAATTTCAGTAACAACATAAAACATTCGCTATCGTGTCAGTTTCTTCTAAATTCGAAAAAGATAGTTTCTCTCACACTTAGTAAAACCCTTTCCGTTTACTAACATATACTACGAGTAAAACCCTTCCGTTTACTCTTCACACAAGCTCCAGAAATACCTGTTACTTCTTCAATGTTACCCTTTCTAGGTGATATAACATCA
Source organism: Calotriton arnoldi (assembly GCA_963921515.1). Taxonomy (NCBI): domain Eukaryota; kingdom Metazoa; phylum Chordata; class Amphibia; order Caudata; family Salamandridae; genus Calotriton; species Calotriton arnoldi. The sequence goes on from CAWUFW010002610.1 coordinate 752,457, forward strand.
AATTTTCACCAGCGTACTCTTTTGCTATTACTCACGCGCATAGAGTCCCTAACGAGTACTGAAAGTCCTGCTTAACTTTTCAGTACTATTTCTGCCTGGCAGATAACCTCACTGCAGTATGGCTTTCACTTACCATCCGCTATTCTTTTTACCCCGGGGTATTCTGGACAACATAAAACAAAACTTTGAATACACGGATGTTAGTTCATAAAAATAAAATTCTCATTACCCAATTAACAAAGAGTAACCAGTAAAGAGTAACCATCCTCTGATTACCAGAAAACTGATCCAGCGCGATATTAGCAAACAGCATTCATACACCAGATGCTCACTTGGGCCCATACATTCATACTACGCTAATACTTACGCTGGGTTTTATCAGTTGTTACTCTTTATCAAAATCCCTGCTACCAATTACCTTCTGAATGAAGAGTAATGACTTACCAATGAATCCTTTGCTAATTGGGAAATTTAAAATGAGTGACATTCATTATAGTACATAATCCTGAAATAACCACTGAGTCAGGAAGTTTTAAAATGTTTATCTAAATTTTAGCAGAGTAAATTACAGAAAACACATGGTACTTAATCGAAATACCCAAGATGAAGCATAGAATAATTATTGCTAATCAATGACGGTGTTTAAGGAAAAAGAGAGGATAGAGATAGCAGCGCAACTAAAGGTTGCATTATATTTACCTAAGCACGAGAACCAAACCCCTTAGCCAAGGAGTTGGAAAGAATAGGACCCAGGAAGGATGAAGAGCAAAGACTTCCTCCAGGATCAGGACAGGACCGGTGACCTCTCTACAACCTCGCCTGCGTCGCTCCCCTCTCGGATACTCGGTTTCTCCTCGATTCTCCCTTCTAATGGACTCTGCCGCCCCCTCCTCAGGACCTCTTCTGGACAGGGATTCGGTCTGCAATCGATCAGCTTGGCAGTCTGGAGCTAAGAGCGCTAGTCTTCTGTGTGCACTCTGCGGTCTGAGCTCTTCTGTCTGTCAGCCTGAACGCCTGTTCTCTGCAGCATCTCCTTTTAACTAATTAACTAATGGTATATTCTATTATACCCTTCTACACCCATGTACCTCCCCTTAATGTTGCTAAAATATGGGGCCACTACTTCTGATTGGACAGGGACAGGGGGTGGATTCTCGTACCATATTGATTTGGCTTAAATTGTAAAGCCTATTGTCTCTAAATTCCCACCCATTCAATTTAATACATTTGCTTTATTTCCCACCCGTCTCATGACAAAATTGACAATTTATTCATATAAAATGTTGCGTTTTGACGAGAACATCTTGGTATGTAGTGGTGTCGGCCAGCAGGTTATGGCCTTGGGTGATGTCCAAGTTGACTTCATCTTTTTCTATCTGGTCTGCCACTGCAGGGCGCATGTGCGGAATCTTTGTCACACGAGCTTTCATTGTACCAAACCCAGGCCCAAGTTTGCAAACTAATAAAAGTCAAAGAAGAAAATATTAAAATCACAAATAAAATGTTTCACTGTATGCCCACCTTTTCTACTCTATTCCCATTTAATTATAATACTGTCCCGCATTAGTAGCGTTAAGAAAACGACAAATTAATAATGACATGAGAGCAAGCTGAAGCATGTGAAAACATCAAGCAGCCATTTTAATGCATACTGCGCAGAAGCAGAAATTTCCCACCAAGCAAAGAGAGACGTCACACCATGTGATATGGTTGTGACATGCGCAGTGATATTCCAGCGCTTTAGCGGCCATTTTAGATTACAGACAAGCGTTATTCATTAGTAAAACACATAGGCAAGCATCCTTTCTATTCGTGTCGTGTATGCAAAGGTTAGTAAAACAATACAAGTTTAATAAATTAATACTATGAGGAGGATTGTATACAAGCAAGTTTTGGTTATGAAACCTTGCTCCATCACTATGATGGGCTGTATAATTTACTTATGAGAGAACATCTATTTATTTACTGTGTTTCTGAAACGTTGCATCAATACTTGGTGGACCTAGGTCCTACATCTCCCCAGGAATTGGGAATGAAGGCAGACCACTGGATCACGCCTAGGGTGACCAAAACTACCACTGGTGCGGGAGACCAAAAGAAAGGGGTTTCTAAACCTCCCCAGAGGAAAGAGGGTGAACATTCCAAGGATAAAAGTAAAGCGTCTTCTAAAGGTGCATAAAAACCTGTGCAGGAGTGTGGGCCCACAAATTCTACACAACCAAAAACTGGGAACCAAGGTAAAAATTGGGATCCGAAAAAGGACCTATTGTAAGTAAGGTCTCCTGTACACTGAGGCCAGAGACCCCGCACTCGGATTCACTCCGCGACGGATGTGGAACCCTTGATCTCCGGACTCATCCCGGTTCAAAATAACCCTGGGGTGCCGTCGATTCCCTTCCTCATTAACCGGCTGATTTACATCCTCCTTGATCTCTGATCCGATCCTCCATCCACCCGCCTTGGGACTTCAGCTTCGCGGGTTCCAATCGCGTGTTGACATTTTCCTTTCGCCTAATTGACTAGATTCTAATTGCTCACACATCAGTCCTGATGATGATCTTTTAATCATTAAGATCGAAACGCCGTCGACCTTACAACCAAAAACTCCTTCATTGTAATTGAATAGTTTGGAGTTTTTTAGCTTGTTGTCAATGCGATGTAATGTTTTAAATGTCACTAAGCACTTTCACTTCACGCACTTGCACTTTTTTGTGTGAGCACCAGAACTATTAAACGTTGAAAATTGAATGATACTCCATTTATGGTGTTAATAAATGTGATGTCATTCTGCACCCTGTGTCCTGGCATATATTGCTTAATGAGTCCTGTTTGGACTACTATTGAAAGTAATTGTTTTGATTAACTCTGCATTCATTTACAGTAGCCCAGGCTACACGAGGACTCTTGAAGCCTCCCTGAGACCACTGTTCTCCTTAACCATATTACCACCCCTGGTCTTACTACGGGGTTACCCTTGTTTTTTATACATACTCTCTACAACCTCGCCTGCGTCGCTCCCCTCTCGGATACTCGGTTTCTCCTCGATTCTCCCTTCTAATGGACTCCGCCGCCCCCTCCTCAGGACCTCTTCTGGACAGGGATTCGGTCTGCAATCGATCAGCTTGGCAGTCTGGAGCTAAGAGCGCTAGTCTTCTGTGTGCACTCTGCGGTCTGAGCTCTTCTGTCTGTCAGCCTGAACGCCTGTTCTCTGCAGCATCTCCTTTTAACTAATTAACTAATGGTATATTCTATTATACCCTTCTACACCCATGTACCTCCCCTTAATGTTGCTAAAATATGGGGCCACTACTTCTGATTGGACAGGGACAGGGGTGGATTCTCGTACCATATTGATTTGGCTTAAATTGTAAAGCCTATTGTCTCTAAATTCCCACCCATTCAATTTAATACATTTGCTTTATTTCCCACCCGTCTCACGACAAAATTGACAATTTATTCATATAAAATGTTGCGTTTTGACGAGAACATCTTGGTATGTAGTGGTGTCGGCCAGCAGGTTATGGCCTTGGGTGATGTCCAAGTTGACTTCATCTTTTTCTATCTGGTCTGCCACTGCAGGGCGCATGTGCGGAATCTTTGTCACACGAGCTTTCATTGTACCAAACCCAGGCCCAAGTTTGCAAACTAATAAAAGTCAAAGAAGAAAATATTAAAATCACAAATAAAATGTTTCACTGTATGCCCACCTTTTCTACTCTATTCCCATTTAATTATAATACTGTCCCGCATTAGTAGCGTTAAGAAAACGACAAATTAATAATGACATGAGAGCAAGCTGAAGCATGTGAAAACATCAAGCAGCCATTTTAATGCATACTGCGCAGAAGCAGAAATTTCCCACCAAGCAAAGAGAGACGTCACACCATGTGATATGGTTGTGACATGCGCAGTGATATTCCAGCGCTTTAGCGGCCATTTTAGATTACAGACAAGCGTTATTCATTAGTAAAACACATAGGCAAGCATCCTTTCTATTCGTGTCGTGTATGCAAAGGTTAGTAAAACAATACAAGTTTAATAAATTAATACTATGAGGAGGATTGTATACAAGCAAGTTTTGGTTATGAAACCTTGCTCCATCACTATGATGGGCTGTATAATTTACTTATGAGAGAACATCTATTTATTTACTGTGTTTCTGAAACGTTGCATCAATACTTGGTGGACCTAGGTCCTACATCTTCCCAGGAATTGGGAATGAAGGCAGACCACTGGATCACGCCTAGGGTGACCAAAACTACCACTGGTGCGGGAGACCAAAAGAAAGGGGTTTCTAAACCTCCCCAGAGGAAAGAGGGTGAACATTCCAAGGATAAAAGTAAAGCGTCTTCTAAAGGTGCATAAAAACCTGTGCAGGAGTGTGGGCCCACAAATTCTACACAACCAAAAACTGGGAACCAAGGTAAAAATTGGGATCCGAAAAAGGACCTATTGTAAGTAAGGTCTCCTGTACACTGAGGCCAGAGACCCCACACCCGGTGCCACCAAGAGAGTGGTAGTGCCTCAGCAGTTAAGAGAGTTTCTCCTCACATTGGCACATGAGATCCCCTTAGCTGGGCATCTTGGCCAGAGCAAGCTTTGGAGTAGGCTATTCAGCCACTTCTACTGGCTAAACATGTCCCAGAAAGTGAAGCAGTTTTGCTACTCCTGTGCCACCTACCAAGCCAGTGGCAAAGCAGGTGGCTACCCAAAGGACACCTTAGTTTCACTACCAGCGGTTGGGGTACCCTTTGAAAGGGTAGGTATTGGAATTTTTTGTCCCCTTAACCCTCCAACTGCATCAGAGAACTGATTTATGCTGGTAGTAGTGGATCATGCTACCAGGTACCCTGAAGCAATTTCCCTTAAGACTACTACTGCTCCTGCAGTAGCTAGGGCCCTCATTGGTATCTTTACCAGAGTGGGTTTTCCTAAGGAGGTGGTGTCAGACAGAGTTACAAACCTCATGTCTGGATACCTTAAACACATGTGGACTGAATATGGGGTGACTTACACGTTCACTACCTCATATCACCCACAAATAAATGGAGTTGTTGAGACATTCAACAAGACCACAAATGTCATGATCATGGCGCTCCCTGAACAACTCAGAAGGAGATGAGATGTCCTTTTGCCATGCCAGCTTTTTGCTTATAGAGATGTACCACAGAAGGGAGTAGGTTTTTCCCCCTTTGTACTTCTGTTTGTCCATCCTGTAAGGGGACCACTTTGTCCAGTTAAGGAAGGCTAGGAGATAGCTCTCAAAGACTAAAAACTTGGCTCTTCACCAATTAACATTCTCTGTACAACCACATAGGCAACCTATCCAGTCCACTAGACCTCAGCGGCTAGACGCCTACGGGCATTCGTGCGCTTTATAAATATATAAATCAAATCAAATCAAAGAGCCCAAACAAAATATTGTGCACTATGTATTAGTCTTGCATTCCAGAATGGCAGAGTACATGGACAGAGCAACCAAAAACCTAGAGGGCAGCCAAGAGCTTCAAAAACTCTGGTGTGCCCAAAAGGTTGCCATTGTGTAGTTCCAACCAGGACAGAAGGTATAGGTGTTGAAGCCTGTGGCCCCTGGGGCCCTTCAGGAGCATGGAGTAGGCCCTTCCCTGTCCTTGAATGAAAAGGGGAGGTCACCTATTTGGTGAACCTTGGCACTTCCAGGAGCCCCCAGAGGGTGATCCACATGAACCACTTAGAAACCTTTTATGGGGGGGCGTGGCCAAGTAAGAAGGCTGAGCGGACGTGAGCCGCTTCAGCTCCGGACCCCGACGGCTGCCACATGATCCTCCACAGCATGTGGTGAGCTCTACGCTGCAAGCCTACAACCTGCTGTGTCCAGGGAATCGCCAGGACTCTCGAGAACGCGGGAGTGATAGGGCGGTGCTGCATATTTCACCTCGATCCCGAAGCGGCGGAGCCCCGAGGCCCCACTCAAGATGGCGTAGCGGCGCGACCCGGATGCCCTACGGGCCTCTCTGCCTCAATGCGGTCGGCGACCGTCGCCTCACCGGGAGCTGCGCTGAGTTTCCCCTGACCTTGCGGGCCTGCGGGGGAACGCGGACGCCACTTACCGCGTCCCGCGACTTTGCTGGCCTTGTGGAAGCGGCTGGAATGGTACCGACGGCCGCTCGGTCCGCCGGAGAGGTTGCGGAGCAGCGGGTCCGCTGAGGCGGTATCGGCCGTCGATGGGCGGGCAGCTTGCACGGAGCGTCTGAAGCAGGTCAGTCCCTTCTCTGCTGACTCGCACACGGAAGGTCTGGGGGAAGATGGCCCACAAGCCTGCCGCCTGACTCTAAGATGGCGGCGGCGCAGCGGGACCGGCCGTAATTAGCCTCACATCGTGTGCCATGGCCAGGAGGTGTTCCCCAGCCAGAGAGTCGATACTCCCCATGGATGGACTGGCTTTTTTAAGCACAGAATCGCCTGAGGGCTGCTGATCCCCCTCTGGGGCATGCCTCGCTTTGCCTGACCTCATCATGACATCCTGACCCCACCATCCAGCAGAGGTCTGCTACAAACCTGTGGAGTGATCGCGCGGTTTGTGCTCGCTCTCTGACTTCTGCAGGCCAGACCTAACCTGAACCCACAAAGTCGGACCACACGCCGTGCTGGGCACTGCCCTTATGCCTCCTAAGAAAAACGCAAACAAGGTTTCTCGCTACTTTACCGCATCGGAAAAGACCACTCCTTCAGCAGAATCTGTCCACCCGCAGAACATGTCCCTAACGAGAGAAGATCTGGCGGCTACCCTACGGGACTTCAAGGCAGAATTATGCCAAGAAATCAAGCGAGACTTACGGTCCTCCATGGACCAACTGAAAGCGGACCTCATGGAGCAAATGTCGACTCTCCGCCAAGATGTGGACGCCGTTGGCACCAGAGTGCTGGAGGTGGAGGAGCAGGCCCAGGACCTTATGGCCCGTGTCGCCAAGATGCAGGACTCCCAACACACCTTCCAGGCCCAACTTCAGCAGATCACACTGAAAGCGGAAGACCTGGAAAACAGAACCCGGCGGGAGAACATAAGGGTCCGCGATTTGGAGGAGGGGGCGGAGGGGCCTGATCTGGGGGCATTCGTGACGGGCCTCTTTGCAGAACTCCTGGCACCTCAGCAACTGAAACTTGAAGTGGACCGGGTCCATCGCGTGGGCAGTCTGCAGACCGGAGGGCGTAGGAGGCCGCGTGACATCCTGGTTAAGTTGCACTCTTTCGCAACAAAGGAGGCCATATTGCTTGCAGCAAGGAAAAAGAAGGAAGTGTCCTTCCAAGGCTACAACTGTTCCCTGTATCAGGACCTGGCTCCCTCCACTTTGGCGCGCCGCCAAACGCTGCGACCAGTCACCTCCAAGCTACGGGACGAGGATGTCCGCTATCGCTGGACATTTCCCTTTGGCCTCTCGTTCGAATACCACAACAAGACAGATCTTGTCACGGATCTCTCCGAGGGTCTGCGCATCCTGGGACTCCCCCTCCCGGACGATGCAACCACATCAGGGTCTTCTGCGGAGGCGGGTCTGCCCAGGAGGGGCTCCAGACCCTGGCATACAATCACGAAGGCCCGAAGATCCCCGAGCGGCACTTCTACAGATAACGGGCCTCCGTGATCGCCCTGGCCGCCGGGGCCGTCGACCTGGTCACTGCCTCACGAGGTGGTAGTGCGTAGCGGAGAAGAGAACCCAGCATGCATGGTGAGCGAGGCTGCTGCCCTTGACACTGCATTTGATTATTGTGGACATTGAGGGGCATATTATCAAGAAACGGAGTTAAAATTATCGCCGCTTTAGCGGCAGAAAACTGCAGCTAAAGCGGCGATAATGGGCTTGATAATATGCCCTTGAGAATTCCAATAGAAGCTCATGTTCTGGTGTCAACATGGGCTTCTATTGGAATTCTCAAGGGCATATTATCAAGCCCATTATCGCCGCTTTAGCGGCAGTTTTCTGCCGCTAAAGCGGCGATAATTTTAACGCCGTTCTTGATATTATGCCCCTGAGGTTTTTATTTTCCTTCCTTTGGATTTGCTCCCGAGATCCCGCTAGAACGCGGGAAGATGGTTGCTAGAGGCTCGCTTTGTGCCGACGCCCGATTATGGGAGGCTCCAGATCCACTGTACACCTAAGAATCCGAGAGGCACAAGACCATGGCTGGGAGAGGCCTGAAGCGCCCTGACTTATTTCGCAACGCTGCTGTCCTGACACTCGAGAGCTGCCAGTGAAGACTTTGGCCCACTACACGTACCAGGGCATTGTGCGATACCACTCGCCTAGCAAGGACACTGAGGTTTTTATTTTATTTCAATTTTTTCTTGTTTTATTGCTGTACGCTCTCCTGTTTCCTAGCACACAGCAGTCGGGGGGTACGGGCCTTGTCCGGACCACCCAGAATTCTCCCTATTTTTCTCGGGGAATTCCGAGCCATAGGCCCGTTGGCCGTTTGGCTCATTGTTTTTGGGGGTTTGTTGGGGGTTCTTGTGGGGAGGGAGGGATCTCTGGTGGTGGTGCCTGGGAATTGTTTTTATTTACTCTCTGTAAAACCTTATGGCAGAAGCGAGGAGAGGGGATGTGTGCCGGGGAGCCGCAGGAAGAGTAGTCTTTGCCTAGATAGAAGGCGTCTCGGCAGCCGGGACAGGGCAACCGGGAGTCACATGGGGGGGAGGGTAAGTCCTGCTAATGGTGTCCATTGCATCATGGAACGTCAAGGGACTGAATTCCCCCCAGAAACGCCAAAAGATCTGGAAATACCTAACTGACCGTCGATTTGAGGTGGTTGGCCTTCAGGAGACCCATCTTAAAAAATCAGAGGACTCCAGGCTTCACCACAAATCTTACCCCTTAATATACAAGTCATCCTCTAGCACCAAACACAATGGAGTGGCCTTACTCTTCCATAGTTCTACCAAGTTTCTGCATGAAGCGACCAAAACAGATCGGGACAGTCGCATAGTGATGGTCAAGGGGCAGCTCAGGGGCACCTTATGCACGTTCGCTACTCTTTATGCACCTAACTCAGGCCAATCCACATTTCTTACACACGCACTTAATCTGCTTGGCGGGTTTGCGGAGGGTCCGGTGGTTCTTCTGGGGGACTTTAATTTGACATGGCAGGGGACCTTGGATAGCTCACAGTCCCACAGGGCGACCACCAACATCTTTTCTAAGGGGCTTAAACAACAAATGTCCTCGCTCGGCCTATGCGATGCCTGGCAGACAATGCACCCCACTACTAAAGACTACACTTACTTCTCGCATGTACACCGATCATACTCTAGGATTGACTATATTTTCATTAGCCAGTCGCTAAGGGGGCCCTTGCAGGCGGCGCAGATATTACCGATTTCTATTTCGGATCCCAGCCTGATCACTATTAGTTTAACGTGGGTGGAACCCAAAACTGGTAAACCACGATGGTACTTCCCAACAGCACTTACACGCGATACACTCCTCCGTGAGGAACTGAGGACTTCCATCAGTGAGTACTTTACGCACAACACCCCACAAGCCACTAACCCTCAAAATAACTGGGACGCTTTTAAAGCGGTCCTTCGGGGCAAGTGTATTCAACTCAACGCAACCCTTAATATTCGGAGGCGGGAAGAACGAGTTGCTCTGGAACGGGAGTTAGAGACAATCGAAAAGGCACACAAGGCTACCCCCACCCGAGAGCTGCAGCGACTACTTACCGCTATTCGAGGCAAACTACGCTCCATTTACAATAACAGAGCGGAATACATGCTCCTGAAACTTCGTCAGACATCTTACACTCAGGGGGATAAAGTGGGCCCGCATTTAGCGCGTCAATTACGCGTGAAGCGGGAATGGGAATTCATTGGGGGTATCCTTGACATGGGGGGACAGATCGCCCACACTGACACCACTAAGGCTAACCTTTTTGGAGAGTTTTATGGGAAACTTTATCAAGGCTCTCCCCCACACACGGCTCTACAGCAACATTACTTAGACACAGTGACCCTCCCCCGGATCTCCCCCACGGCGGCGGAGTCCCTAGACGCCCCCATTTCTGCCGAAGAGGTGGGCGGGGTCATCGGTCGGCTTAAACTGCATAAAGCCCCTGGACCCGACAGCCTAACGGTGCAGTTCTACAAATGCTTCGCACAGGAGCTGATTCCCCACCTCACTGAACTACTCCAGGCGATCGCGGCCGATGCGCGGGTCTCCACCTCAATGGCCGAGGCAATGATCTCGGTTATACCCAAACCGGGGAAGGACCCCACACTATGCTCCTCATACCGGCCTATAGCCCTTCTTAACCTTGATGCGAAGCTCTACTCCTCGATTCTCGCAGCAAGAATGGAGGACTTGATGCCCGACCTCGTCCACCCTGATCAATCTGGCTTTATAAAAGGGAGGCAAACACACGATAACATCCGCCGCACCATCCACCTTATTGAAAAAGTATCTAAATTTAAGCTCCCAGCGATCTTGGTCGGGCTCGATGCGGAAAAAACCTTTGACAGGGTGGACTGGTCATTCCTCTTTCTAGCCATGCAGCGATTTGGCTTCGGAGACCCATTTCTCAACATGATCAGGGCCAACTATTCGCTCCCCAGCTCCCGGGTGGTGGTCAATGGCTGCACCTCTCTCCCCTTTACTCTCAGCAGAGGCACACGGCAGGGGTGCCCTCTCTCCCCTCTTTTATTCGCCCTCAGCATCGTACCCCTGGCGGCGCGGCTCCGGGCTAATGTAGAGATACGGGGAATTAGATTTAGTGGCATTGACCACAAGGTGTCCCTCTTTGCCGATGATATCCTTCTCTCTCTCGCGGAGCCGGCCTCCTCCCTCCTGGCAGTACAAGACGAACTGGTCGACTTTGAGCGGGTGGCAGGATTTAGGGTCAACCTCTCCAAATCCTCAATACTCAACCTCATGCTTACTGCTGGGGAAGTGGCGCGGTTGAAAGGTCAATCTCCCCTTCAATGGGCTAAACATTCCCTTCTATACCTAGGGGTCCACCTCACAGCCAAAATTGGGGACCTCTACAGGGCTAATTTCCCCCCCTTAGTAGCCCAGCTGCAGCAGGACTTCAAGAGATGGAAGCCTCTCTACATCTCTTGGCTAGGACGGATCAACGCGGTTAAAATGATGGTCCTTCCCAAGCTACTGTACTTATTTCAGGCTCTGCCAATTGCTCTAGACCGCGACCCCTTACCACACCTCCGTTCACTAGTTACCAAATTCATTTGGCAGGGGGGACGAGCGCATCTCCCTTTTCACATACTGCGGCGGCCTAGGGCTGCGGGGGGGTAGCATTGCCAGACTTTACTTTATATTACCAAGCGGCGCAGCTACGAGTAGTGACAGAATGGACGGCACGCACGTCCGACAGACATTGGCTTCACATGGATCGTTCAATTGTGGGGCGCTCCATTTGGGATGTCTTATGGAAACCTAAGAGTGACCGGCCCACGAATGCATATATAAGTACACCTACACGCACTACCCTGACAATCTGGGACCAGATCACGAGAAGGGAGGGCTGGACTACATTCCCCTCCCCCTATACTCCAATCCACTTTAACCCGGCTTTCCTGCTGGCCTTACAAGAGGGACCTTTTGATTGCTGGAGAGAGGGGGGATGCCTAAAACTTTCCGACTTATTCCACAATCGTGATGTCCTGACGTTCGAGAGCTGCAAGCGAGAATTCTTGATAACACACAGCGAACACTACCATTACCTCCAGCTTAAGCACTGGGCCACATTACCCCACATAAAAGAGGCTGCTACCAGAGACCTAACGGCTATGGAGACACTGGCGGTACACAAGGCGGGTTCCATGAAAGGTGCCATTTCCACTCTCTATACATTGCTACTGAATACACTGCACGCACCCCGGGCACGCTACATGTCCTTCTGGGAACAGATTATAGGGCGAGATATCACTGAGGAGGAATGGAAACACTTATGGGGAGACATCACTAGACATAATAAATCAATAGCCCTGAGGGAAGCCCATTACAAAACTCTGTTAGACTGGTATCTCTATCCCACTAAGTTACGGCGGATTTTCCCCGACACTTCCGATCTCTGCTGGCGGGGATGCGGGTTACAAGGGGACTTCCGCCACATTTGGTGGGACTGTCCAAGTATCCGTCCATTCTGGGAGGAGATTCTCTCTCACCTTAAAGATATGTTGGGGTACTCGATCCCGACGGACATCGAGGGGGTCTTATTGGGAGTCAGGGACCCAGAGCTGGAACATAAGCTATCCTCTGACAAAGCCATCATGTGGATGTGTCTAGGGGCGGCAAAGCTTACAATAGCAGCAGCATGGAAAAAGGCTGGAACACCAGCGACATCACTCTGGCACGCCCGCTTGTGGAGACTCCTTTCCATGGAAAGACTTGCAGATATCTTTAAGGATGACTACCCAGCTTTCGAACTTAAATGGGGTCCACTAGTTACATTTCTCTCACAAGGCTTACCCTCCGCAGTTTGTCCCCCCTCAGTAAGAGCTATGCATCTCTTTCAGCTTTAACGTGGCTCATCTTGGCGCACTGCTGGATGGCCTAGTGGGTCAAATACAGTGCGTCCCACTTCGACGAACAGGCTTTACAGAAGATTTGTTGTTCATTATGATTTCATTTTGCGACACCACCATCACCAGGGAGGGAGGGGGGGGAGTTTTCGTGGGAGGGGCAACGTTAGATTTAATAGCTGTGGCATTTTCATGCCCGTTTTGAGATGGTAAGCATTTCCTATGGAATCAGTGGGAGGAGTGTTGGGCTTATGGGATGTTTGAAACTGAACCTTATTTAGCTGATTGTATCTGACCCTGAAGCTTGCACTCCCTAACTGTATTCATACTGTTCATGTGCTTTAAGATGCTTAATAAAAAGACCTTTTTGAATTAAAAAAAAAAACCTTTTATGACAGGGCAGATGTTACTATGCTCACGGTCACTGATGAGGATCAGGAAGAGGAGAGTGAACCTATCCCTGACCCTTTTCTCTAACAACCCTAAAGATGGGTCTGTTGAGGGAGCAAACTGACTGTAGGCAAGTGCTGGGGCAGTATGCTGAGCTGTTTTCTCTAACCCCTAGTCAGACAACCTGGTGCACACATGATGTGGACACTGGGGAAAGCCTCCCTGTCAAAAATAAAATTTACAGGCAGTCTGACGAGTTAAGGAAAGTATCAGAGTTGAAGTCAGTAAGATGCTGGAGTTAGGGGGGATTGAACCATCTGAGAGTGCCCGGACCAGCCCAGTGGTCTTAGTCCCCAAACCTCATTCCAAGGGAGGCAAACCAGAGCTGAGGTTCTGTCTGTGTGGACTACAAGGGTCTCAATGCAGTCACAAATACTGATGCACACCCTATTCTAAGAGCAGATGAGCTCATTAACAAGCTGGGTGCAGCAAACTTTCTTAGTACCTTTTATTTGACATCGGGGTACTGGCAGATTGGTCTCACACCAGGAGCCAAATTAAAATCAGCATTCTCCTCCCAAGATGGACATTACCAGTTTACTGTGATGCAATTTGGAATAAGGAATGCCCAGCAACCTTCCAGAGGCTGGTGAACAAAGTTCTGGCTGGGCTGGAGTGTTTTAGTGTAGGATCTATTGACGATATTGCTGTCTATAGCTCCACTTGACAGGTTCACCTGTGTAGGAAAGTGCCCCTTTTTGCTTTATTACCCCCATCTTTTTCCTTATTCTGATGCTCTTTGACTGAATGTGCACTGGGTTCCTGCTAACCAGGTTCCCATTGCCTGTGTTCTTTCCCAAAATTGTACATTTGTTTCCACAATTGGTACACCTCTGGCCCACATATAAGTCCCTTGTAAAAGGCACCAGTGGTACGAAGGGCATTGTGACCAGAGAGGGTCTCTAAGGGATGCAGCATGAATCATGCCACCCTAAGAGACCCATCATTAAACACATGCACACTGCCACTGCAGCCTGCGTATTCTGGTGCAGATAAAAGTGAACAGTTGACCTGGCACACCCCCCTGTGTGCCAGGACTGCTGACACTGTAAGAGGCATTGGTAAGTCACCCCTACAGCAGGCCTTGCAGTCCTAAATCAGAGTGCCGTATACCTCTTGGCATGGCATAACTGCATGAGCAGATATGCCCCTATAGTGTCTAATTCTATTATAAGCCATTATAAGTGCGTAGGAAAGCCATACTGAATACATGGGCTTGGAGCTTGTCAATACGAGTTCCACAGCTCCTTGATGGCTTCACCGAATCCCAAGATGTTTGGTACCAAACATCTTAGATTAATGAGCCCACACTGATGCCAGTGTTGGATTCATTAATAAATACATTCAGAGGGCACTTCAGAGATGCCCCCTGAAAATCTACCAAACCACTAGTGTGTGCCTTACTGGTGTGCCTTACTGGTCTGCACCAGCCTGCCACTTCTAGACATGTGTCTGACCTCCTTTGTGCTCGAGTGGGTCAGAAACAAAGCCTGCTCTGGGTGAAGGTGCTTCTCACCTACCCCCAAGCAAGAACAACAATGAAGGGCGGTGAGCCTCAAAGCTTCCTGTCCTTTGTTATGCTGACCAGGTCCTCCCAGGCTAGTGAAGATGCTCACCATCTTGACCAAGCCCCACTTTTTAGTGGCAAGGTCGGCGGGAAAATTAGTAAGCAGGAGAGGTGTATCCCCATTCAGCCAGGACCACCCCTAAAGTGTCCTGAGCTGAAGTGATCCCCTCCTTTGAGAATCATCCATATTGTTTTGGAAGGTTCTAGCCAACAGGATTAGGGATATGCCCCTTCTAAAAGGGAGTGGACATACAACGGCTGTAGTCACCCATTGGCTACTACCTTCCAGCCCCTGGAACGCCCCTAAATTGAGTTTTGTAGGGGCACCCCTAAACCTTAATCCTTAGATCCTGATACCTACAAAGGGAGAGGACAAAGAAGAGCCATGCAGAAGAGGAAGACTAAAGACACCCTCTGATTTGGCCCCTGCCCTACCGGCCTGTCTGCAGCCCTCGAAGGTTCTGCAAAAACAGGCCATTCAACGTGCAGCCAAGCAGCCTCCAAAACCTCTGAAAGGACTGCTGCCTTCAACAAAGAGCAGAACTTTCGAGAAAAGCGGACCTGTTCACCAAGAAACTCCAAGAAATGCCTCTGTGACCTGCGGAACTGCGAAACACCGCTTCCGGATCCACCACTGCACCCAACACCTCTGGCCCAATCCAAGTAGCCAACCGGTCCCAGCGAGGTTTCCCATCGATCCCGAGTCCATCATGGGCTGACTCCACAACGATGCCTGCAGCCTCAACACGAAGGACACCCTAACCGCGATTGGCTTCGGTAAGGCTTTATCAACTTCAAAGATCACCCCTGCACCTGCAGCCCCCAGGCCATGGGGAGTCCGATCAATGGTGCCTAGGTGACCCACAACATCCAAACTTACCTGCCCAGCTAACAGTTTGCTTCGTCCAGACTCTTGGTCGGAGCATTCAGCCTTTGTTTGAGACTGTCATCCTCCATTATATGTATTGGGTGCCCGACACTGTGTTGGCACTCTGCACTTCGCCGCCCCTGTGCCGCTGAGGGTGTATGCTTGGTGCTGCCTCATGGCCCCCCCCCAGTGCTTGTCTTAAACCCCAGAGGTTGACCTCCAACTCTGCTTTCCTCACATGTAATTGGCATGACTTTGAGTGCCCCCGTCTCCATTGGTTGACATTGGGCACCGACTCTGAATTTGACCTCTGCACCCGGCCGCCGCAGTGCCACTGGTGGTGCAGTCTTGCTACTCACTTGAACCTTGCCCTGTGTTGACCTAAAACCCCAAAGACTGGGTTTGTGAGTAAAGTACTTACCTGTGAGATTGCATTCTTGCTTTCCTCCCATAGGATAGCATTGCCCATTTGAAATATTGCACTTAGGGGCCGATTCCGATTCAGGCCGGAAATCTCTCCGACCGAGCCGGACCCGGAGAGATATCCGACCGAATCGGACCCTAGCAGTCCGACCGAACGAGTACGATGCGTTCGCATGCTATCGGACTCGATTCGGTCGGACTCCCATTGAAGTCAATGGGAGCCGGTCGTACAACGCGTACGCGGGCTCCCATTGACTCAATGGGTGCGAGGCGAACAAGGGCGCCCCCTACAGCGGGTACGCGTCGAAGCGGGTCGTGCCGTACATGCACAGGTAGGGGGGACCCATGGGTCCCCCCTGTGTGCGACTCGCGCGGCTAGGCGTACAGGGGGGTCCGACACGGACCCCCAAAGTGCGGCTCCGACTGCTCTTTCAAGCCGGACGGCGCGAGTCGGTCGGACTGCTCGCGGCGCGCATCATACTTACCCGGCCGGGGAACGTCTCCATTGCGCGGTGCGAGTCGTGTCCGTGCAAGTCGGTCGGAGCGGTTGAGTCCCGCGAACGAGTCGGTCGGCGATTTCGCGTACGCTCGCATCGTACTCGCTCGCCCGGACGCACGTCCGACTCGGTCGGGAAACAGGGCTCCGAATCGGATCTGGTAATGCCGAGTCCGATTCGGAGCCCTACCGGCCGAGATCAGAATCGGCCCCTAAGTGTATGTTTTACTTGATCTGCAAAGTATTGCTATTTCTAAAAACTGTATCTATCTTGCTGAACTGAAGTCCTGCACTAAGTATTCATTTACTGCATTGAAAAGTATTGCCACTTACCTGCAACTAAGTTACTTTGTTTCTAGTAATAAAAGTAACAAAGTAATGTTTTTACAAACCATTGGTCTCGAATTTAGTCATTGAGTGTGTGTAATTATTTCTTGCCTGAGTGTGTACAACAAATGCTTAACACAGCTCTCTGATAAGTCTAACTGCTCTCCCATGTTCCCACAAAGGAGAGCATTAGGATTATCTTCTTTAGCCTCTGTAAAGCCTCTAGGGATCCACTTGACTCTGTGCACACTATATATACCTTACTTTGGCATAGTATATACAGAGCCAGCTTCCTACATTGGTGGATCAGTTGTGGGGTCTACGACTTTGCATTTGCTGAACTACTATGACAAAAAGTGACAACAGGACTACAATGCAAAATTGCCTTTAGATTAAACTATTTTTGGAGTTGACAATTTTCCAAATTTTTAAAAGTCTTCCTAGTGCCATGGTTAAGTCCCTTTAGCAGTTTCAAAAGTTTCAAAAGCCTAATTTAGTTAGGGGTAAAAGTGCCTAGAAGTTTTTAGTCCTTTTAAAAAGGCCCCAACTTTAGTAAAAAGTCGGAGTTACAGAGAATAAGCTTGTAGAACTCAACCTGACCCCTTGCCTCCATCTTGGCATGCAGGAGGTAAGGACCCTTTGTAGACTTAAGAAAATTAAAACTGGTTCCACTCTTACCAAGGTCAAGCTCCAGGAGCTCTTGACAGAGTATGCTATGGAACACCCTTCTGAAGAGGAGGATCTCCGCCCAAAAGGAGAAAGTGGTGATGAGGGGGACAAATCCTATCCTCACATAGTTAGAGAAGGTGTGGTCCCTGCACCCATCTTTCCAAGAGTAGTGCTAAGGGTACCTAGCTCCCACACAGGTGGGACAGGCACCCCAAGCAACATTGAGGGCAGCCTCAGTGAGGAGGACATCCTTTTAGCAAGGGTGACTCGCAGAATAGCCCTGGACGATAGACTTCTGGCTATAACAAGTGAAAGAGCATATATGGGCCTTGCACCCATAAATGGTGGCAGCAAAGTAATACCTAAGGACAGAGAGAACTCTTATGACCCTACAATCCACAAAGGGATTGTCCCCAAGTATGAGGCAGGTGATGACATCACAAAATGGTTCACAGCCTCTGAGAGGGCCTGTGCGTGGAGGCATGTGAAGAGGTCTCACTGGGGACCATTGCTTTGGGAACTGTTCAATGGTAAGTGCAGGGATAGACTCCTGACACTCACTGGGGCAGATGCTGAGTCCTATGACCTCATGAAGGGTACCCTGATTGATGGCTTTGGACTCACCACTGAGGAATTTAGAGTTAGATGCAGGGGGGCTCACAACATCTCGAGTCAGTCCTGGGTTGACTTTGTAGACTACTCAGTGACAACACTAGATGGCTGGTTAGCTGGAAGTGAAGTGCATGACTATGATGGGCTTTATAATCGGTTTATGAAAGAACACATTTTAAGTAATTGCATTAATGAAAAGTTGCATCAGTATCTGGTAGACCTAGGTCCAATTTCTCCCCAAGATTTGGGAAAAAAGACAGACCACTGTTTCAAGACTAGGGCAACCAAGACTAACACTGGGGGTGACCAAAAGAAAGGGGTTACAAAGCCTCCCCAGGGGAAAGTGGGTGAGAGTCTTCTAAAGGCCCCCAAAGACCTGCACAGGAGGGTGGGTCCCAGAACTCTTCACAATCCAACAGTGAATACAAAGGTAAGAACTTTGATTCCAAAAAGGCCTGGTGTTACAACTGTAAACAATTGGGACACAAAACTTGGGACTCTGCCTGTCTCATAAAGAATCCCCCTAGTACTCCTCCAGCTAGCACTGGTATGGAAAGTCGCCAGGTTGGATCAACAGTGTGCCCAGAGCTAATCAGGGTTCACACTGAAGCTATTTTAGTCTCTGAGGCTGGGGTAGATTTGGCCACTTGCTGTCTAGCCCCCTAATATGAAAAAATACAGACAGCAACCCTTGATTGATGGGACTAGAGTATAAGCTGTGACAGGTACCGGTGCCAATGTCACCATGGTGACAGAAAAACTGGTTTCCCAGGACAGTATTTGACTGGACAAACTTATCCAGTCACCAATGCTGACAATGTAACTAAGGTCCCTCCCATGGCTATGGTAACCTTAGAATGGGGAGGGGTTACTGGCCTGAAACAGGTAATGGTCTCTTCTGCAATCCCAGTTGAATGTCTGCTAGGGAATAATCTGGAGACCTCAGCATACACTGAGGTAGAGCTGAAAACCCATGCAGCCATGCTGGGAATCCCTGAGTTGGTGTGTATAAAACCGCGAGCACAGGGTGAAAAAGAAGTGTTGGAGTCTGGAATAATGGCCCAACCTTCCAAGAGAAAGGGTAAGAAGACTGGAGACCAGCTTCTGTACAGCAAAAAGCTCAGGACCCCTCTCCTCAGGGAGAGATCCTGTCACCCCCAGAGGAAACTGAGCACATGTAACTTGAACCTTATCAGGTTGAGCTCCTGGGCCCAGGGGGACCCTCTAGGGAACAGATGTGCCAAAGACAGAGGACCTGCCCTACTCTTGAAAGCCTGTGACAACAAGCTGCTGCAGAGGAAAAGAGAGATGTCAGTGGCTCCCACAGGAACTATTGGGAGGAAGGACTCCTTTACACTGAGACCAGATACCCCAAACCTGGTACCACTAGGAGATTGGTAGTGCCTCAGAGGTTTTGGGAATTCCTCCTCACATTGGCCCATGACATCCCCCTAGCTGGGTATTTTGGTCAGACTAAAACTTGGCATATGCTAGTCAGCCACTTCTTTAGGCAAAACATGTTCCCGAAGGTAAAAGAGCTTTCCAGCTCCTGTGTCACATGTCAAGCCAGTACCAAGACAGGGGGCCACCCAAAGGCCCCCTTAATACTACTACCAGTGGTTGGGGTTTCCTTTGATAGGGTAGGGGTGGCCATAATTGGTCCACTTAAACCTCCTACAGCATCAGCAAACAAATTCATACTGGTATTAGAGGATCATGCTACCAGGTATCCTGAGGCAATTCCCTTTAGGACTACTACAGCCCGGGCAGTTGCCATGGCCCTCATTGGTATCTTTACGAGGGTAGAGTTTCCTAACGAGGTGGTTTCAGACAGAGGTGCAAACTTCATGTCTAGTTACCTAAAACACGTGTGGAATGAGTGTGAAGTGACCTATTAGTTCACTACACCTTATCACCCACAAACCAATGGCATTGTTGTAAGGTTTAACAAGACATTGAAAGGCATGATCATGGGTCTCCCTCAAAAACTCAAAACAAGATGCTATGTTGTTTTGCCATGCTTGCTTTTTGCTTACAGAGAGGTGCCTCTGAAGGGAGTAGGGTTTTCCCCCTGTGAACTTCTTTTTGGCCATCCTGTTAGGGGACCACTTGGTTTTGTAAATGAGGGTTGGGGGAACTTCTCCAAAAACCTAAGCAAGATATTGTGGACTATGTACTAGGCTTCCAATCCAGGATGGTAGAGTTCCTGGAATAAGCATCCGAAAAGCTTAAAGCCAGCCAAGAGCTCCAGAAGCTCCGGTGTGACCAAAAGGCTGCACTGGTGGACTTCCAAACAAGGCAAAATATGTGTGTTTTGGAGCCTGTGGGGCCCTTACCCTATCCTTGTGAAGAAAAGTGAGGTCACCTACTTGGTAAACCTGGGCACTAGCAGGACCCCCAAGAGGGTGATCCATGTGAACCGCCTCAAACTTTTCTGTGACAGGGTTGATGTAACCATGCTGATGGTTACTGATGAGGATCAGGAAGCAGAGAGTTAACCTCACCCTGACCTCCTCTCTTACAGTCCAAAAGATGGGTCAGTTGATGGAGTTGTCTACTCAGACACTCACTCTGCTCAACAGCAGGCTGACTATAAGCAAGTCCTACAACAATATACTGGGCTCTTCTCCTTAACCCCTTGGACAGACACATTGGTGTACCCATGATGTGGGCACTGGAGACAGCTTGCATGTCAAAACAAAGATCTATCAGCAGTCTGACAAAGTTAAGGAGAGCATCAAAGCCAAAGTAAGCAAGATTATTATTGAACCCTCTGAGAGTCCCTGGGCCAACCCAGCGGTATTAGTCCCCAAGCCTCACCAACAGGGTGGAAAGAGAGAACTGAGGTTTTCTGTGGACTGCAGAGGTCTCAGAACTGTCACCAAGACAGGTGCTCACCCTATACCCAGGGCTGACGAGCTGATAGACAAATTGGGTGCAGCCAACTTTCTCAGGACTTTTGACTTAACTGCAGGGTACTGGCAGATTAGCATGGCCCCAGGAGCAAAAGGAAAGACAGCATTCTCCACAGAAGATGGGCATTATCAGTTCACTGTGATGCCTTTTGGCTTAAAGAATACCCCTGCCACCTTCCAAAGGTTGGTGAATCACATCCTTGCTGGGCTGGAGATGTTTAGTGCAGCATATATAGATGATATTGCTCTCTTTAGCTCCTCCTGGCAGGATCACCTGGTCCACCTGGGGAAGGTTTTAAAAGCCCTGCAATCTGCAGGCCTAGCTATCAAGGCATCCAAATGGCAGATAGTGCAGGGCTCAGTTGTGTACCTGGGTTACCTTGTAGGTGGAGGCCAAGTTCAACCCTTACAACCCAAGATCTAGACTATTCTGGACTGGGTGGCTCCAACAACCCAGACTCAAGTCAGAGCATTCAGGAGGTTTGTAAAGAGGTGATTGTGAAGGGGTGTGGTACTATTGTGGCACCCCTCACAGAATTGACCTCCAAAAAGCAACCAAAGAAAGTAAACTGGACAGTGAACTTTCAAAAGGCTTTTGACACTCTGAAGGAACAATGTACTCAGCACCCATTTTAAAGTTCCAGATTATTCAAAGCAGTTCATTGTGCAGACGGATGCCTCTGAACATGGGATGGGAGCAGTTCTATCCCAGACCAACAATGATGGGCAGGACCAGTCTGTTGCTTTTATTAGCTGGATATTACTTCCCAGAGAACAGCGTTGGAGTGCCATAGAGAGGAAAGCTTTTGATGTGGTTTGGTCACTGAAGAAGCTGAGATCATATCTGTTTGGTACTCACTTCCTTGCTCAAACTTACCACAAGCCTCTCAGATGGTTAATGCAAATGAAAGGTGAAAACCCCAAACTGTTGAGGTGGTCCATCTCCCTACAGGGAATGGACTTTACAGTGAAGCACATACCTGGGACTGACCATGCCAATGCAGATGACCTTTACAGGTTCTTCCACTTAGACAATGGAGACTCTCCTGGGAAATATTAGTCTTATTTGCTTTCGTTTGGGGGGGACGGGGGGTTGTGGAGGAAAGTGTCTCCTTTT
Source organism: Calotriton arnoldi (assembly GCA_963921515.1). Taxonomy (NCBI): domain Eukaryota; kingdom Metazoa; phylum Chordata; class Amphibia; order Caudata; family Salamandridae; genus Calotriton; species Calotriton arnoldi. The sequence continues at coordinate 774,412 of CAWUFW010002610.1, forward strand.
GACATGGTCACCCGCTGTTTTGCCCACTGCTACTCAGGCTCCAGGGGGCCACCTCCGGCACTGTGCACAGGCGACAGGCCCCTGGCCTTAGCTCTCCGGACTGGAACCAGAGCATGGAGGGCCTCGTCCATGTACTCTGCAGGGCGGGGGGCTTAAGTTTAGTTACGTCACTGCTGGTAAAGATGTTCTTGACCGGATGCACACTGGTTCCCTGATAACCAGGCCCCAGTGCCACTGCTCTTTCCCTAAAAACTGCAGCATGTTCAATTGTAATCCAATTGGCAAAGACTTTAGCACCTCTGTAAGACCCTGGTAAATGCTACCCCTGGTACCCCAGGGCATGGGTACTAAAGAGAGTCCCTAAGGGATGCAGCATGTATTATGCCACCCAAAAGGACCCACACAAAATAAAGTGCAGACTGCCATTGCAGGATGCATGAAATGGTGCAAGCCATTTCAAAAACATCATATTGTCATCTCCCTGTATGCAGTGCCAAAGTACACTGCATGTACTATATGTAACTCACCCCTAAAGCAGGCATTAGATCCCTAAGGCAGGGTGCATTATATTACATGTGAGGGCACCTCTGCACTAGTAGATATGCACCTGTGATGCATAGCTCCATTGCCAGACATTGCAAGTGATCAGGAAGCCATTTTGAAGATATGTTTTTTCTGGGCATTGGTTATTACGAGTTACCCAACTACATAATGGCTTCACTGAAAATAATGGTGTTTGGTATCAAAAACCTCGACTCAATAAATCTGTACTGATGCCAGTATCAGATATATTGTGTCATGCACCAAGAGGGCTCCTTCGAGGTGCCCCCTGCAACACTACTAGTCCCCTAGTGTGTTATCTGACTGGTATTATCCAGTTTGCCACCACAGACGAGTTTCTGACCTCCTGCAGGTGAGAGCCCGCACTCTCAGAGACCAAGATCAATGCCTGTTGGTGGAAGGTGATCACACCTCCTCCAGCAGGATGGTAAGGGAATTTAGCATATCAAGGCCAGAGGCTTCAAAGCCTCTGCTGACTTTGATATGCGATCTCGGTTTTCCCCCAGACCTGGGGAACACCACCCCTGAACTGGGACCCATTTGGCACCAGAGCAGACAGGAAATTCGATATTCTCCAGTATTGAATCTTTCACAGATTTACATGCTTGAATCTTCCCCGTCGTCATGGTGGGAGTCCCACAGTATTTAAAACAAACAGTACTGAATAAGCACATTACTATTCATAGAAAAAGCAATTGATATTGTCAACCAATTCATATTGTTTTAATAGACCCAAACGTCAGCCAATAAGAGACAAGACGCTGAACCACTCTTCCCCTGCAGAGCCACCATACCTCAGATTTATAACCACATGTTGTGTGTGAAGTAGTCTCCCTGAGCTCTGCGCAGTTGGTTCAGTTTGTCAACTTTTGACATTTCGCTTCTCTCTCGAAATGGAACATGCTACTGTTATAGCCTTTGAAGTACTGTTTTTCTTCAGTATCTGGACATCATGTCAGAGGGATCCAAGAAAAGGCTTTTCAGACCCTGCAGGTCTTGTGGAAGAAAGAAGATCCTCATAAGGAATCTCTCTACTGTTTACATCCCTACCACAAAATCCCATGACTGTAAACACTGCAGAACATTTTCTGCCAAAACCTTAAGACAGGGAAGCCAGGATGCTCCTATGGCTCCAGAAGAAAAAATCCAGGTCAGAATCTGGTTATGATGAGGATTCGGATCCAAGTTGCTCTCCATCTGAGCGTAAGTACAAAAATGAGGGATCTACTTCATGTGACAAAGACTCAAAAAGGCTTAAGGCAACTAGAAAAACATCTAGGTCTTTGAAGTCAGTCACCAAAGACTCATCCTCAGTTTCCTCTCAGTAGAAATATTCTGCCTCTTCTGCCGTGCCTATCACTCCTCTCAAAGAGTCATCGTCATCGAAAATCCGATCATCGACTGACCCATTGTTGAGGACGGCAGCGTCAACAAGAACATTGTCAACAGTACAGTCACAGCTTCGACAGCGACTTCAACAACTTCAACCGCTTCATCGACGAAAGCGGTGATGACGAGCACCTTGTTGACGTTGTTGACCGCCATCCCATCAACAGGGACTTTTAAGTCTTCAGCATTGATACCAGCATCGGTGCCATCACCATAAGGAAGATCATACCCTCTTTTTCGTCTGCTCCATCTTCGATTAGCTCGTAGACGAAGCAGGAAAGGGCTGCGCTCTTGGCTCAAGATCAGATGTCGTCAAGCAAAGTTTCTCTGTTTTCTCCATCTAGTCTCCTTGACACAGAGGAATCAGGAGATGAAGGACTTTTCAGTCCTGCATACAGCCCGTCACAACTGCAGGTAAAGTGCCAGGAGAAGGATGAGGAGGAAGACCCTAACATAGACACTTCTGCCTACTTGGAAGGGGATTACTCTTTTGCTCATCATTTTGACTCGTTCCAGGAACACTACCCTTATGAGGAGCCTTATGAGGGATACCAGCACTCAAGGGACGATACCATCTCAGTACCTAGTTCTTTGATCACCGACTTGAGACATACGCTTGATGATTACTATAAGTGCTTCCCAGAAGCAAATGTGACATTACCACTTAGCATTTAGGCAGATGATAGGTGCTGCAGTATTACGCAGACAGGGCTGGCTGAAAGCAACCTCTTTCTTCCCTGAAGTCCAATCCAAAACTCTGAATATGCCCTTCTGTTATGTTTCGTAGGGTACCCCAATATAGGCTTCGAGTAGTCACCTGACCCTTCACCTACATTTACCGTACCATTGTACTACACAACAGTTTTTGGTATTGACCTTTTACCTAATTAAGCGCTGCATAAATGTCGTGTGGTCTTCCCCCGAAAACTAGCCGCATTAATTATGCATGAGGATTCTCAGAATCACAGCAGGATTACCATCTTCTGCATAATAACTATGTATAAGGGTCATCCCTTCCGTCATCCTCGGCCGACATGACACAGCAAGGTAGAATCCCTTGAGGGTACCTTTTGGGTATATATACACCATATCTTTGCCGGGGTAGGCAGAGGAAAAAGACTTCCATTCTGACACACTGATGCGAGACGCTGAAGTTCCGGCACGTAGACACTCCAGCACGCAGTAGTCTGACATCCCTTGCGGGGTGTCAATGACTGAAGATGAAAACACTGCGGCACTACGTGCAAATGCAGTAGGGGAAGGAGAACAGGAAGGTGCTATAAACATTTCAGAAAATGTCAGAACTGCCCTTACTTTAAAATTTGCAGATTTTGGAGTCACTGCAAGAGGTGGGACTCTAACCTTCGTGATTGAGGCACACAAGTCATACAGGATGGAGGTATTCTATCCGTGGGTAAATTTCCCACCGGCAGATGCACGCACAAATACATTTCATTCTTACACTAAAGATGAAATTCCAGAGGAATATTGTCCATACGAGGACATTGAAGTTCCGCTCACCTATGGATCACTGACAGAATATCAACCACCACAATATCGACTTACACAAATATCGGGACATAAATATCATTGTCAAAAATATCGACCTCCTATCTTTATAATGGTAAGTACAAAAATATTGAAAAAAAAATATCATTGTAAAAAATATCGAGGTACAAACTATTGTGTTTTTTATATGTATAAAAAATATTGTAAAATAAATGTAACTTTAAAAAAATTATTTAGATTTATTTGTAAATTTTAACAATTATAAGTAATAAATTTAATTTAAAAAAAATTAATCATACGTATATAAAATATAATATATATATATATATATATATATTTACTTAAAAACAATTAATAAATAATAATTTTAATTAATTTTAAAATGTTATAAATATATTAAAAATTATAAATAAATATATATATATATATATGTATATTGTATTGTATTGTAATTGCATTTATATAGCGCTTACTACCCCTGACGAGGCGTCGAAGCGCTTTATCGGCGAGTAGCACGCTACTCCGGGACCCATAAAGGATTAGTGTTGAATTAGTATAGTGAAATATGAAAGTAATTTAAGTGGTGGATAGGTTAGTCAGTAATTTGGATTCGGAAGGATAGCAGAAGGATAGAAGAGGAAAAAAGGTTTGTATTTATATAGCGCTTGTTACCCCTGATGGGTAACAAGCCTGACTCCGGAAACCCATAAAGGATTAGTGATGAATTAGTATGATGAAATATGAAAGTAATTTGAGTGGTGGATATTAGTCAGTTATTTGGAGTGAGAAGGATAGCGGACGGATAGAAGGGGATGAAAGGTTTGCATTCATATAACACCTGCTACCCCTGATGGGTGTTGAAGCGCTTTTTTGGCGAGTAGTACGCTACTCCGGAACCCATAAAGGATTAGTGTTGAAAATTAGTATAGTGAAATATGAAGTAATTTGAGTGGTGGATATGTTATTCAGTTATTTGGATAGAGAAGGGTAGGCAGCGAGATAGAAGAGGGAAAGAGGTTTGTATTTATATAGCGCTTGCTACCCCTGATGGGGTTTTGAAGTGCTTTTTTGGTGAGTAGCACGCTACTCTGGAACCCATAAGGATTAGTGTTGAATTAGTATAGTGAAATATGAAAGTAATTTGAGTGATGGATATGTTAGTCAGTTATTTGGATTGAGAAGGATTGGGGAGGGGTAGAAAAGGGAAAAAGGTTTGCATTTATATAGCGCATGTAACCCTGATGGGGTGTTGAAGCGCTTTATTGGCGAGTAGCACGCTACTCTGGAACCCATAAAGGATTAGTGGTGAATCAGTATAGTGGAATATGAAATTTGAGAAGTGAACATGTTAGTCTGTTATTTTGATTGAAAAGGATAGTGGAGGGATAGAAGAGTGAAGGATTTAGATGTGTTTTTTTTTTTGGAGGTCATAGCAGTAGGAGAAGGCTTTTGGATGAGTAAAAAGGGGTTGTGGAGGGGAAGAGTCAGAGGGAAGAGTTTTAAGAGTAACAAACACACAGATCCAAGTACATGGAAGGTGCATAGATGCACAATGGAAGCAAGTACATGTAGACCAAAGATGCACCAGATAAACTCCGGTTTTCAAGTGTTATTGTACTTTTTTTTTTTTTTTTAACAACATAATTATTCTACATGTTTATACAAAACAACACACAAAGATAGGTACATATCTATAGTGAAAATAAATGCTTATATACAGAGGGATATGCTGTAAATTTCTGTTTGCATATGGTGCTTATGTGGGGAAGAGCCAATTCTTGAGTAGTTTTCTCAAGATAAGCTGGCTGTCCGTGGATCTTATGTTGGGGGGTAAAGAGTTCCATAGTTTGGCTGCTTGAACAGAGAAGGATGTGCCACCCATAGTTTTTTTCTTGTATCTTGGGATTTTGAGGCGAGGTGCCCCTTTAGAGCGGAGGTTCCTTTGTTGAATGTGTTTGGTGATTTTATTCCTGATGAAGAGTGGTCCCATTACATGTATTGTTTTGTGGGTGATACAAAGCAGCTTGAACGTGGATCTTCTGGCAACCGGTAACCAATGCAGGGCTTTCAAGGCAGGTGAGATGTGGTCTCGCGGTTTGATATGCAAGAGTAGTCTGGCAGCCGAGTTCTGAATCCGTTGTAGTCTTTTCATGGTCGTTAAAGGTGATCCGTGGTAGAGGCTATTGGCATAATCGAGTTTGGACAGAACAAGGAAGATGGTAGCTTGGACCTTGTGTGGAAATCCCAAATGAGGGAAAATTCGTCGCAGCATTTTTATAGTGACACAGCTTGATCTTGCTAGTTTGTCCACTTGGGCATTCATCGATAGCTTGGAGTCCATGGTCATTCCGAGGTTTCTTACTTCCTTTGATACTTTAGGCGGTGAGCCTAGTTCATCAGGCCAGGCAGCAAGCGGGTCATAATGTTTCAATCGCCACACGTAAGTATTTCCGTTTTGGAAGCATTCAATTTGAGATGGCTACAAGTCATCCACTGATCCACGGCTCTGAGACAACTGAAAATTGGGGATTTTCCCATGTCTTTGGGGCATTCCAGTTGAAGGAGTATTTGTGTGTCATCTGCATAGTTATAGCACGTGAGGTGAAATTGATTGATCAGTACCGGTAATGACTTCAAGTAGATGTTGAAAAGCATGGGCGAGATGATAGAGCCTTGAGGGACCCCTGCTTTTGTGGAGTATGGTTTGGACGAGAAAGGTGGGGTATGGATGACATTAGTTCTGTTTCGAAGGTAGGACGCGATCCAGTCTAGAGCAGTCCCCTCTATGCCGGCTTCATAGAGTCTTTGTTTCAGAGTGTCATGGTCAACCGTGTCAAAGGCAGCCGAGAGGTCCAAGAGGAGTAGCGCATCAACCCAGTTGCGGTCTACTGTATTCTTCAGGTCATCCCAGATGGCAAGGAGGGCAGATTCAGTGCCTCTTCCCGGATGGAATCCTGTTTGGAAGTCTGAAAGTATGTCATTCTCTTCAATGAATTGTGACATCTGGGCGAACGCTGCTCTTTCTATCAGTTTTCCCAGGAAAGGTCCATTTGTAATGGGTCTGTAGTTGTCAGGGTTCAGCGGGTCCAAGTTCGTTATCTTCAGTAAAGGGCGTATGCTTGACTTTTTGAGTTCTTCTGGAAATATTCCGGTAGTTAAGGAATCATTGATGATTCTTATTACTGGAGTGGCAGCAGAGGTTGTTAAAAGAATTGTCTTGAAAGTTCTGGTGGACACGGGTCAGAAGGGCTGCCGGCAGGCCTGCTTGCTTTGACCAGGTCCATAAATTCATTGTGTGAGATGTGTTGGAAGGAAGGAACGGAGAGGCTGGGTTAGAGTATTCTTGGATTGTTGTTTTGTACAAGGGTTAGTGCTGGTGCTTTGTTTCTGTTTTAAGTATGAGTCCAATGTGTCTGCTTTGACCGTGTAATGATTTGCCAGTTTGTCTGTGAAATCTTGAGTAACAGGATGAGTTCCTTCTAGGCAATTTGGTTTGCGAAATTCATTGAGTATTTTATAGAATTCTTTATTTGCACATTTAGCATTTTGAATTCTGTCTGAATAGTACCTTTTCTTAGCTTTTTTGATAGCTGACTTGTATAATCTGTTAATTTTCTGTAGGTGAAGTTTGTCTTGTTTGGTGTTTGTTTTGAGCCAGGTACGTTGCAGCTTTCTAATTTGTTGTTTTATGTCTTTTATCTCTATGTTTCTCCAAGGCACTTGTTCTGTTGTGTGGTTTTGAGTGGTATCAGGATGTCAAAAGCTTCCTGTAGCCACTCATATAGTTTTTGAACAGAATTTATTGTTTTCAGATTTGTACTGGATGTTAGTTGTGTTTCTAAGTGTTCCAAATTGAGTTTGTCTCACGGCCGATAGGTGGATGGATGTAAGGTAGTTTTAGGTGAGTCGCTTAGTGTTGTTTTATGTTGGAAAGCAAGCAAGTGGTGGCCTGACCATGTGACTGGAGTTATAGTTTGAAAGGTAACTAGTTCAGTATTAGCAAAAATGACATCTAGGATATGTCCAGCGATGTGTGTGGGTTTGTGGACATTCTGATGCACATTGAGTGCGTCTAGGCCAGTGATTATTGTTTTTGGATGGGTCATATTGGGTTTCTCAAACCAAATGTTGAGTTCACCCAGAACGCATAGGTTGGACGCCAACCACAGCAGTCTTCTTCTCTTGCGGGGGGGCAACGCTGCCATAACGCTGCCGTGAAGGGAACGGCCAACGCTACAGAATCTTTCCCATATCTGCCGTGAGGGGAACGGCCCTTTTGGACTACACCTCCCAGCATCTCTTGCCCTGTCGCCTACCTTGACGCTTCGCAGCGCGCCCGGAGGCGCGATAAAACCGCTGTTGGCCTCCCGCAGCGCGCGACGCCAACCACAGCAGTCTTCTTCTCTTGCGGGGGGCAACGCTGCCATAACGCTGCCGTGAAGGGAACGGCCAACGCTACAGAATCTTTCCCATATCTGCCGTGAGGGGAACGGCCCTTTTGGACTACACCTCCCAGCATCTCTTGCCCTGTCGCCTACCTTGACGCTTCGCAGCGCGCCCGGAGGCGCGATAAAACCGCTGTTGGCCTCCCGCAGCGCGGGACGCGCGCGGGCAGCGCCCGGGCCAAGCCCGGGCCAAGGGCGGGCCCGTCCTTGCCCGTCCGTGACAGGTAGAGGCAGGGCTGGGCCACCCCCCCTTACATCTTACAGCGGATGTAGCAAAACAAGGTACTGTGCATCCTGGACATTTTACATCTGAGGAGATTTGCCAATGTTCATTTATCTAGCATTATTTGGACATTGTTCTTGATGGTGGTTGATCCCCTTTGTTTTACAGGGGATCGTATGGGATTGCGTAGCGCCTTTTTATCACTATCTGTCTTATTATTGTGTGTTTTTTTTTTTTTATCCTTTTGTTATTAATTATAGGTACATTTATTTGTCTAGCTTGTTTGAACTGTGGGCACCTATTAGTAACACTACTGGAGTTATTTGGTAATTTGGGATGGGGAAGCGAAAAATCATGGAGGGAACTGGGGGAAACGGGGTAGGTAGGCCAATTAAAGGGAAAAGGGCCAGAAAGTCCCTCAAACATCCAGGCAGTAATTGCGTACTTGATAGGATAGATATCCTAATAAGCGAGTGTGAGGAATTTTGGAATGTAATCAACCGGTATCCCCAACTCATGAGGGTTTGGCTGAGAGATCATCTCCAAATCCAAGCTTGAGAAGGGCCTGTTCGCCCGTCATCCCAACGATGTTCCAAAAGCCGCACCTAAAAAAGCTACCAATGAAGCCCAAGGAACCTGCTCTTCTCGTTTTAGATTCAGCTCAACTTTCTATTTCCCCCTGCCAGCATTAGCATTAGCGCATCCCCAGAAACCCACGAATTAGAACCTACCATTCCTTGTTCGAATAGATTTTTACCCCTCCAGGTAATCGATGATGAGTTTAGTGCTAAAACTCCCCAGCCATCGCTGCCAGATATGCTAGATATTACTGGGGCGTGTGGCATAGCTAATCAAGTCAAGCCTATAGATGTAGCTTCTGATATTAATTCATTAAGAGCAGAGATTGGTGTGCTGAAAAGGATGGTAGAGGACCTTACAACCCTAGTTACATCCATAGCGAGGAAGGTCGTGCCTCGTAACGAGGATGTTACTGCTGTACAATATCATTGCCCGCAGCTCGCCAATAGTCGTCCTAAACAATTAACTCCATCAATCTCTAGCATGAAAATTCCCACCCACGATCTCAATGTTCAGCAATCAGACACTCTTGCACCTTCGATTTCCAAGTTCATCCCTAATGAATCTAGGATTCAGGGTATTAATAAGCCTTTTAGCCACATACAAGATAGGCTTCAGAGGCTGGCAGTTTCACAGACCCTACAGACTTCCGAAACGAATTATATTGCCCAATTGCAACAGGCACAACCAACTATACAACATCTTGCTTATGGTAATCGTGACCTGCAGACTCCTTTAGCTGCTGCAACCATTGGTAATGGATCTCATTCTGGGAAAATTTATATGACTAATGTTCCAAGATTGAAAACCGTTCCCAATGGTATTGTAGAGAATGAAGAATCCCTAATCAACAAAGTGATTTATTGGATCCGTTACACTAGGGGTTGCAAATCGGTGATCAGGGACGATATACTCATGGCACGAAGGCGCCCGCTCCCTTTACACAATTGGATGACATTGAAATCACCTTGAAAGGAAGTGAGATCGCGGGGAATCTTCTGGCCCTAGAGTTTCGCACCTGCCCTCCAGATGGTTCTTCCATCCAGTTCAGACATCAACCTTTGCATGAACAGGGTAGACCACAACACACGCAAGTAATAATACACCTAGCGAGCTCCTCTTCTTTGGAGTCTAATGATTGACTGCAAGATCCATTGCACTTGTCGTCCCCAAACTGCTTAAACCATTTCAGGCAAAGTTCCCAAACTTCGATGGGCACAAATGGCGCGAATCTCATTACAGATGGGAACCTCGCCGCTGATATGCACTTGTCTTTAGACTTGCCACCTCTAGCTTTATCTCCAGGTTCTTTTTCAGAAAATATTTCTACCTCTTCACAATGTATAGCCCCTATGCTGAGCCATCAATTGAAGGTTGTATCTTGGAACGTGGCGGGATTGAGTAGTAAACTTCCTCTTCCTCATTGGAATGATTTTGTAGGGAACTTTGACATTTGTATTTTCCAGGAGACATGGAGTTTGGTTCCCCTATATAAACCTGGCTACACCTGTCATTTTATCCCTGCGACAACTGTGGGAAGAGGTCGCCCTTCAGGGGGTTTGATTGTTTGGATGAGCGTCGCTCTAGATTGTCGAGTAGTTCCCCAGTCAAGCCTTAGTCCAGATATCCTTTGGCTCAGTATAAGGGGTCCAAGGGGTGGTAGTCAAATCGAACTTTTTAATGTCTATGCAAGAGGGACAAATTATGGCAGGCCTTCGAACATAATTTCTGTTTTAGAGGATTGTTTAGATAAATGTTCACCATTTGCAAGAATAATAGTCGCAGGTGACTTTAATTGCACTTACGAACCCCTGGCTACAGAGGACTTGATGGTAATTGAACCTCAAGATGTTAGGTGGGCAATACCTCAGCTTGATCTCCCCCCGATTAAAAGATGGACCCAGCAGGCTCTCCAGTTGAATTCCATTACTACGGAATATGGCCTAAGAGCAATTAATGGTAGGTCTAATTCTGATAAGCACGGGGCTAATACTTATAATAGGGCCAGTTGCCCATCTCGGATCGATTATATCCTCCTTGATATTAGGCTATGGGGGTATTTGATTGATATGTTAGTGGGCTCAACTACAGAGAGTGATCATAATCCCCTGTGCTTATCTCTGAAACCACTCTGGGAAGCAGATTGCTACGCACAGAATATCCATCCTCAGGTAGCTACTAGAGAGATCACACAGTCAAATTGCAAAAGGACCCTGAAGTGGAAAAGGGTAGCACTAAATGAGGGCAAGTTGAATGGGATAAGTCGAGAGTTAGCCTCTGGCACGGCCAAGCTTCAAGTTGTGGCACACACTGTAACAAGTTCCTCAGATGTGTCCAGGGTTCATGAGCACACATTCTCACAAATTATGGCATATTTCTTGACCCCAGTTCAAAAAGTAAAAGCTTGTAATTCCTTGAGGGACACATATTCTTGGTTCAACAAAGAATGTAGGGAAAAAAGGTCTGCTTTAATCAAGGCGATTAAGGGGAAAGATAAATTACAAATTAAAATCGCAAGAAATTCTTATAAAGTGGCTCAGCGAGAGGCAAAGGCATCTTGGGATGCATCAAGATGGGAGCAATTAACAGATGCATGTACATCTAAGGATAACAACCTTTTCTGGAAATTGGTCACTTGGGGTAGTAGGTCAGGTTCATGTCCACCCCCGAATCACATCACTAGTCAAGTTTGGTTTGACCACTTCAAAGGGCTTTATTCCGTTGAGGAGGATACTCAAGAAGGGGAAGTAGTAGAGTACTCTGGGCACTTGAATAAGGAGGAGCATTTTACAATTCTGGAGGTAGAAGCTGCAATCAACAAAATAGTCCTCACGAAAGCTGCAGGCCCGGATGGCCTGCCCGGTGATTTATTTTTGGCTGATTGCACCCAATGGGCACGTTACATCTTGCTGCTAACAAATGCCATAGCCGAGGGAGCACCGGTCCCGTTGTCTTGGAAATCTGCGGAAATAGTCCCCATATATAAAAAGGGAGCAAGAGATGACCCTGCCAATTACAGACCTATAAGTCTGATTGATGCTGTGCAGAAGGTCCTTGGTCGGATGCTACTGCACAGGATACAGACTTGGACTGAGGATGGGGATATCCTTTCACAATTTCAGGCAGGCTTCAGGACAAAGACAGGGACAATGGACCAGGTATTTAGATTCCTCTTAATATACTGGAAGGTTGTGATAATAGGCAGAGGCAGTCTGTATTTAGCATTCATCGATTTAAAGACTGCCTTTGATTTGGTTCCCAGATCCAAGTTATGGGTCCTGCTTGGCGAGATGGGTATACCTCACTTTGTTCTTAACTTATTAGTTCGGCTGCACGAGGGAAATTTCGCCCAGGTCAGGTGGGGTGAGCAGGGTCAACTTACAGAGCGCATCCCTGTCAAGAGAGGAGTAAGGCAGGGATGCGTCTTGGCTCCAACACTCTTTTCCCTATATATGAATGGAGTCGTGGATTTTCTCTTGGAAGAGCCGGCCGACTTTCCCGTTTTGGGGGCAAAAAGATACCGACCCTGTTGTTTGCAGACGACACGTTATTGATATCCAAGACCCAAGTTGGGTTGCAGCGCCTAACTGATAGATTCCATTTATTTTGTGAGAACCGAGGTCTGGTCATAAACGCCAATAAAACCAAATTTATGGCCTTCAACCCCCATAGAACATGTAGGAATGGCCCTCTCTTGGGCGGGATTCCCCTTGAAAAGGTTGCTTCTTTTGACTACCTTGGCGTAAGATTCTCTGATAAAATGTCATGGAAACCCCATCTAGGCAAGATGTTGGTGGCCCATAAACGTCTGGCTGGTGCAATAGCAAGAGAACATCGTCTCTCCCACACTAGGCCTGTTGCTCCAGCCCTCCAGATATATGACTCCAAGGCTGTCAGTGCCGCTCTCTACGGAGCTGAGGTTTGGGGGTTTGACAATCTTGATGAGCTCCGGAGATCGGAATATAAATTTTTAAGAGATCTAGTCACAGCACCAAAATATATTCCTCTCACACCACTACTAATGGATATGGGTAGGCGGTCAATTAGTGACGTAGCTAGGCTGCGTCCTCTCCTCTTTGGGCCCGCATTAGGAGGACCCCTGAGCTTTCTCACTATGCAGAGGCCCTCACTGAGGTTATTAGGCTCGATACTGGGGGAAAATAGGTTGGCTACGCGACATAAAGAAAATGTTATCTGCAATTGGGCTTTGTGATTGCTGGACCAGCCAGGATCCCCCAAGGAGAGAAGATCTCAATCGTCTGTATTGGGAATGGGTGGACCAATGTGCAATCAGCAGATCTGACGCGGGTAGATTGTCAACTGAGTTTTATTACCATAAACAATGTAGATATTACGAGCCTTACCTTGATCAGATTACAGTTCCCAGAGACAGAATTCTCTACATGCATTTTAGGTTTGGCTCTTTACCGGTGGGCGAAGTGATAGCAAAATGGTCCGCCGTCAATGGAAAACATTGCCCCAGCTGCCAAGCCCCTGTGGAAAGCATTGCCCATTTATTGTTCGTTTGTCCAGCCTACAAAACCCCACGGAGAAAATGGCTGAGTCCGATTTGTCGACAACTTGGTACACGGGAGCACCAAGTTGCACTCCGCATTCTTAAGGCAGATTCCGGACCTTTTTTATCTTGTTGTATAGCGAAGTATTTGGGGCAGGCATGGCAAATTCGGTGGAAAGCGCTTGCAAGAAAGCCATAGCCTTTATGAATTGATGAATTGATAATGTTTTAATCGTATTTTTGTTAAAATTTCTATGCACGAGCTTTTTAGTCTTTTTAATTAATGAACTCTCCCCTTGTATTGAATTGTTTATAAACAAAATGATGAAATGCTGCCAGTTTTTAACCAAAATCAAATCAAATCAAGGATAATTGAGTGTATATTTATTAATGTATTTTTTATATCTATATCAATTTTATTAGTCATGTTGTTGTTGTTTCATGATGCTTTTATGACTTTTACGTCGAAATAAAGCTTGTGATTGATTGATTGATTGATAGGTTGGAGTGTATTGTTATCAGGTTTGAAACTGTGTCTAGAAGTGCGTCTGGGAATGTCGCCTTGCTAGGTGGAGGTCTGTAAAGGAGCAGGAAGTTACAGGAGGAAGATGGTGTAGGATTGCATCTGGTGAAAAGGGCCTCACAATCTCTTATGGTGATGTCGTCAACTTTAGTGATATGTAATGTTTGCCTGAACACAACAGCTAGACCACCTCCTTTTTTGCCTATACAATTTTGGGTGATCATTTGATAGCCTAAAGGAACGGCTTCATGCAGGACTGGAGCCCTATCATCTCCCAACCATGATTCAGTTATGAATAGTATGTCTGGTTTTGCATCGGTGAGAAGGTCGTAGATGTGATGTTTGTTTTTAGAGAGGGATCGAGCATTTATTAGTAGACAGTTTAGAGAATGGGCTTTGGTTATAGTGAGACTTTACTTTGTAGAAGAGTGATCAGTATTGTGTGGGTTTGTAGCAGGTGTGTTTTTAGTGCTGGTATTAGCTGGATTAGCATAGCAATCGTGTAGCTGTTCTGTATCATGTTCCTCATCCAGCATGCTAAGAAGGCATTTTTATGGGTCTGCGTGTGTATGTGGTGGAGATGGTGTTTGAGAGTGAGTAGGTGTGCTGTGTTGTTTTCGTGGTGTAACATTGTTGTGCAGTAGACATGGGCAAGCGAAGTTGTGAGGTGTGGCACGTTGCTTATATTGTTTGCGTGTGTTTAGGGCGGAAGGTGTATGAGTCAGGGGTGGTGGTGCAGCATGTGGGTCATGTAGTAAGGTTCTAAATTGTCCAATGGATGAGAGGCGTTTGGAAGAGAGTTGCTGTGTTGCTGTATCTGTGTTAGGTGTGGTGGAAGAGAGAAAGCTTGGCATTGGAGTTTGTTCCTTTGTGTGGTTTGAAAGGTGGGTGTATGTTTGTATTTTGTGATGGTAAGTATTATGAGGTGTTGCGCTTTGAAGATCTTGTTGTGCTGGTGTGTGTGATATGTTTTGTTTTTGAGGAGTAGTAAAAAGGGGTGCTGGTGTATTTGTTTCATGCGATGGATTTGTTTGTATAGTATTGTTTGTGAGAAGAGGTTGTAAGGTAGAGGGGGTGGTGATGTGTTTATGAGTAGAGTGTATGTTATGTGTAGGAGGGAATGAAGTAGAGGTAAGAGTGTTTGTCTTAGACTGGTTTGTTGCAAGAGTTAAAAAGTGTGGTGCCGTGCAGTGTATGTGTTGTGCGTTAGTGTTATTATGGTAGAAGGAAGAGGAGGGTGTTGGTTGGACAAATGATGGAATGCTGATTATATGTTTGTTAGTAATAAAAAGTGGTCTGTTAGGAGTAATTAGAGCTGGGAGTGTGTGCCTGGATGGGATGTAGTTATGTATGGTGTTGAATGGCGTTGTGTTAGTGATGAGTGGATTGGTTAGTGGTATAGGATAGAGTTGTGTACTGTTTGTAGGTGATGGTGGAAATGTGTGGTAGTTGGGATAGAAGGGTGTATAGATGTGGTTTGGTTGGTTTTGTAGTGTATGCTGGTACATTGGTTTGTGCATAGGGTTGCGTGTGGTGTACATTTGGTGTGAGTGTGTTACTATGTTTGTGGATGTGGACATACACCTGTAGCATAAAAATTAATTTAAAAAAAATTATATTATAAATTAAAATATTAAAATATTTAATATTTTTTAAACCTACATTTTGCACTACATTGAGTGCAACAGTAGAGAAAGTGTTGGAGAGCGGAGGGGAATAATTTACTATTCCCATTCCAATGAGTGCAACAGTATGGAAAGTGTTGGATAGCGGAGAGGAAAATATTACTATTCCCACTCCAGCGAGTGCAACAGTAGGGAAAGTGTTGGATAGCGGAGAGGTAAAAATTAGTATTCCCACTCCAGTGAATGCAATAGTAGGGAAAGTGTTGGATAGCGGAGGAGAATAATTTACTATTCCCACTCCAATGAGTGTAACAGTAGGGAAAGTGTTGGATAGCGGAGGGGAAAAAATTACTATTCCGACTCCACCAAGTGCAACAGTAGGGAATGTGTTGGATAGCGGAGGAGTAAAAATGACTATTCCCACTCCAGTTAGTGCAAAGGTAGGGAAAGTTTTGTTTAGCAGAGGGGATACAATTGCTAATCCCACTCCAGTGAGTGCAACAGTAGGAAAAGTATTGGCTAGTGTAGTGGATAAAATTACTATTCCCACTCAAGTGAGTGCAACAGTAGGGAAAGTGTTGGATAGCGGAGGGGAAAAAATTACTATTCCTACTCCTGCGAGAGCAACAGTAGAGAAAGTGTTGGATAGCAGAGGGGTAAAAATTACTATTCCCACTCCACCGAGTGCAACAGTAGGGAATATGTTGGATAGCGGAGGAGTAAAACTTACTATTCCCACTCCAGCTAGTGCAACAGTATGTTATGTTATGTTAATTAGATTTTTAGAGCGCAGCGATTACCCTGAGGTGTCCTGGCGCTATGCACTGCCTGCAAGTTAACGGGAAGTATAATCAAGGAGTGAACAACCAGGTCTTCAGTCCCTTCCTGAAAGAAAGAAGATCCGCTGCATTCCTCAGATGGAACGGCAGATCATTCCAAGCCTTGGATGTGCATGTGATAAAACTCCTGCCTCCCCAGCTAGCCTTTTTAAATGTGGGGATTTGGACATTTTTTGCTCCTGTGGACCGAAGAGTCCTCCCAGGAATATACCATTTAAACTTTTGCCTCAGATGGTCAGGGCCTGTTCCATTAAGGGCTTTGAAGGCGATACAAAGGGCCTTAAAACGTACCCTTTGTTTTACAGGAAGCCAGTGTAGTTGAATTAATTCTTTTTTAACAGAGACAAATTTAGGTGTCCCTGACAACAGCCTCGCTGCCGCGTTTTGTGCTATCTGAAGCCTGTTAGTATGCTGTTTTTGGGCATTCAGAAAGAGGCTGTTGCAGTAATCCAGACGTGCCATAACAAGCACCGTGACCACTGTCCTGAGGTTTCCTACTGAAAGATAAGGCTTTATTTTCCTTATAATTCTGAGTATCAGTAGGGAAAGTGTTGGATAATGGAGGGGTTAAAATTACTATTCCCACTCCAGCGAGTGCAACATTAGGGAAAGTGTTGGATAGCGGAGGGGAAAAAATTACTATTCCCACTCCAGTGAGTGGTACAGTAGGGAAAGTGTTGGATAGCGGAGGGGTATAAATTACTATTCCCACTCCTGCGAATGCAGAGTAGGGAATATGTTGAATAGCGGAGGAGTAAAACTTACTATTCCTACTCCAGCTAGTGCAACAGTAGGGAAAGTGTTGGATAATGGAGGGGTTAAAATTGCTATTCCCACTCCAGCGAGTGCAATATTAGGGAAAGTGTTGGATAGCAGAGGGGAAAAAATTACTATTCCCACTCCAGTTAGTGCAAAGGTAGGGAAAGTTTTGTTTAGCAGAGGGGATACAATTGCTATTCCCACTCCAGTGAGTGCAACAGTAGGAAAAGTATTGGCTAGTGTAGTGGATAAAATTACTATTCCCACTCAAGTGAGTGCAACAGTAGGGAAAGTGTTGGATAGCGGAGGGGAAAAAATTACTATTCCTACTCCTGCGAGAGCAACAGTAGAGAAAGTGTTGGATAGCAGAGGGGTAAAAATTACTATTCCCACTCCACCGAGTGCAACAGTAGGGAATATGTTGGATAGCGGAGGAGTAAAACTTACTATTCCCACTCCAGCTAGTGCAACAGTATGTTATGTTATGTTAATTAGATTTTTAGAGCGCAGCGATTACCCTGAGGTGTCCTGGCGCTATGCACTGCCTGCAAGTTAACGGGAAGTATAATCAATGAGTGAACAACCAGGTCTTCAGTCCCTTCCTGAAAGAAAGAAGATCCGCTGCATTCCTCAGATGGAACGGCAGATCATTCCAAGCCTTGGATGTGCATGTGATAAAACTCCTGCCTCCCCAGCTAGCCTTTTTAAATGTGGGGATTTGGACATTTTTTGCTCCTGTGGACCGAAGAGTCCTCCCAGGAATATACCATTTAAACTTTTGCCTCAGATGGTCAGGGCCTGTTCCATTAAGGGCTTTGAAGGCGATACAAAGGGCCTTAAAACGTACCCTTTGTTTCACAGGAAGCCAGTGTAGTTGAATTAATTCTTTTTTAACAGAGACAAATTTAGGCCTGCCGCGTTTTGTGCTATCTGAAGCCTGTTAGTATGCTGTTTTTGGGCATTCAGAAAGAGGCTGTTGCAGTAATCCAGACGTGCCATAACAAGCACCGTGACCACTGTCCTGAGGTTTCCTACTGAAAGATAAGGCTTTATTTTCCTTATAATTCTGAGTATCAGTAGGGAAAGTGTTGGATAATGGAGGGGTTAAAATTACTATTCCCACTCCAGCGAGTGCAACATTAGGGAAAGTGTTGGATAGCGGAGGGGAAAAAATTACTATTCCCACTCCAGTGAGTGGTACAGTAGGGAAAGTGTTGGATAGCGGAGGGGTATAAATTACTATTCCCACTCCTGCGAATGCAGCAGTAGGGAAAGTGTTGGATAGCGGAGGGGTAAAAATTACTATTCCCACTCCAACGAGTGCAACAGTAGGGAATATGTTGAATAGCGGAGGAGTAAAACTTACTATTCCTACTCCAGCTAGTGCAACAGTAGGGAAAGTGTTGGATAATGGAGGGGTTAAAATTGCTATTCCCACTCCAGCGAGTGCAACATTAGGGAAAGTGTTGGATAGCAGAGGGGAAAAAATTACTATTCCCACTCCAGTTAGTGCAAAGGTAGGGAAAGTTTTGTTTAGCAGAGGGGATACAATTGCTATTCCCACTCCAGTGAGTGCAACAGTAGGAAAAGTATTGGCTAGTGTAGTGGATAAAATTACTATTCCCACTCAAGTGAGTGCAACAGTAGGGAAAGTGTTGGATAGCGGAGGGGAAAAAATTACTATTCCTACTCCTGCGAGAGCAACAGTAGAGAAAGTGTTGGATAGCAGAGGGGTAAAATTACTATTCCCACTCCACCGAGTGCAACAGTAGGGAATATGTTGGATAGCGGAGGAGTAAAACTTACTATTCCCACTCCAGCTAGTGCAACAGTATGTTATGTTATGTTAATTAGATTTTTAGAGCGCAGCGATTACCCTGAGGTGTCCTGGCGCTATGCACTGCCTGCAAGTTAACGGGAAGTATAATCAATGAGTGAACAACCAGGTCTTCAGTCCCTTCCTGAAAGAAAGAAGATCCGCTGCATTCCTCAGATGGAACGGCAGATCATTCCAAGCCTTGGATGTGCATGTGATAAAACTCCTGACTCCCCAGCTAGCCTTTTTAAATGTGGGGATTTGGACATTTTTTGCTCCTGTGGACCGAAGAGTCCTCCCAGGAATATACCATTTAAACTTTTGCCTCAGATGGTCAGGGCCTGTTCCATTAAGGGCTTTGAAGGCGATACAAAGGGCCTTAAAACGTACCCTTTGTTTCACAGGAAGCCAGTGTAGTTGAATTAATTCTTTTTTAACAGAGACAAATTTAGGTGTCCCTGACAACAGCCTCGCTGCCGCGTTTTGTGCTATCTGAAGCCTGTTAGTATGCTGTTTTTGGGCATTCAGAAAGAGGCTGTTGCAGTAATCCAGACGTGCCATAACAAGCACCGTGACCACTGTCCTGAGGTTTCCTACTGAAAGATAAGGCTTTATTTTCCTTATAATTCTGAGTATCAGTAGGGAAAGTGTTGGATAATGGAGGGGTTAAAATTACTATTCCCACTCCAGCGAGTGCAACATTAGGGAAAGTGTTGGATAGCGGAGGGGAAAAATTACTATTCCCACTCCAGTGAGTGGTACAGTAGGGAAAGTGTTGGATAGCGGAGGGGTATAAATTACTATTCCCACTCCTGCGAATGCAGCAGTAGGGAAAGTGTTGGATAGCGGAGGGGTAAAAATTACTATTCCCACTCCAACGAGTGCAACAGTAGGGAATATGTTGAATAGCGGAGGAGTAAAACTTACCAGTCCTACTCCAGCTAGTGCAACAGTAGGAAACGTGTTGGATAGCGGAGGGGATAAAATTACTATTCCCACTCCAGCGAGTGCAACAGTAAGAAAAGTGTTGGATAGCGGAGGGAAAAAAATTACTATTCCCACTCCAGTGAGTGCAACAGTAGGGAAAGTGTTGGATAGCGGAGGGGAAAAAATTACTATTCCCACTCCACCAAGTGCAACAGTAGGGAATGTGTTGGATAGCGGAGGAGTAAAAATGACTATTCCCACTCCAGTTAGTGCAAAGGTAGGGAAAGTTTTGTTTAGCAGAGGGGATACAATTGCTATTCCCACTCCAGTGAGTGCAACAGTAGGAAAAGTATTGGCTAGTGTAGTGGATAAAATTACTATTCCCACTCAAGTGAGTGCAACAGTAGGGAAAGTGTTGGATAGCGGAGGGGAAAAAATTACTATTCCTACTCCTGCGAGAGCAACAGTAGAGAAAGTGTTGGATAGCAGAGGGGTAAAAATTACTATTCCCACTCCACCGAGTGCAACAGTAGGGAATATGTTGGATAATGGAGGGGTTAAAATTACTATTCCCACTCCAGCGAGTGCAACATTAGGGAAAGTGTTGGATAGCGGAGGGGAAAAAATTACTATTCCCACTCCAGTGAGTGGTACAGTAGGGAAAGTGTTGGATAGCGGAGGGGTATAAATTACTATTCCCACTCCTGCGAATGCAGCAGTAGGGAAAGTGTTGGATAGCGGAGGGGTAAAAATTACTATTCCCACTCCAACGAGTGCAACAGTAGGGAATATGTTGAATAGCGGAGGAGTAAAACTTACTATTCCTACTCCAGCTAGTGCAACAGTAGGAAACGTGTTGGATAGCGGAGGGGATAAAATTACTATTCCCACTCCAGCGAGTGCAACAGTAAGAAAAGTGTTGGATAGCGGAGGGAAAAAAATTACTATTCCCACTCCAGTGAGTGCAACAGTAGGGAAAGTGTTGGATAGCGGAGGGAAAAAATTACTATTCCCACTCCACCAAGTGCAACAGTAGGGAATGTGTTGGATAGCGGAGGAGTAAAAATGACTATTCCCACTCCAGTTAGTGCAAAGGTAGGGAAAGTTTTGTTTAGCAGAGGGGATACAATTGCTATTCCCACTCCAGTGAGTGCAACAGTAGGAAAAGTATTGGCTAGTGTAGTGGATAAAATTACTATTCCCACTCAAGTGAGTGCAACAGTAGGGAAAGTGTTGGATAGCGGAGGGGAAAAAATTACTATTCCTACTCCTGCGAGAGCAACAGTAGAGAAAGTGTTGGATAGCAGAGGGGTAAAAATTACTATTCCCACTCCACCGAGTGCAACAGTAGGGAATATGTTGGATAGCGGAGGAGTAAAACTTACTATTCCGACTCCAGCTAGTGCAACAGTATGTTATGTTAATTAGATTTTTAGAGCGCAGCGATTACCCTGAGGTGTCCTGGCGCTATGCACTGCCTGCAAGTTAACGGGAAGTATAATCAATGAGTGAACAACCAGGTCTTCAGTCCCTTCCTGAAAGAAAGAAGATCCGCTGCATTCCTCAGATGGAACGGCAGATCATTCCAAGCCTTGGATGTGCATGTGATAAAACTCCTGCCTCCCCAGCTAGCCTTTTTAAATGTGGGGATTTGGACATTTTTTGCTCCTGTGGACCGAAGAGTCCTCCCAGGAATATACCATTTAAACTTTTGCCTCAGATGGTCAGGGCCTGTTCCATTAAGGGCTTTGAAGGCGATACAAAGGGCCTTAAAACGTACCCTTTGTTTCACAGGAAGCCAGTGTAGTTGAATTAATTCTTTTTTAACAGAGACAAATTTAGGTGTCCCTGACAACAGCCTCGCTGCCGTGTTTTGTGCTATCTGAAGCCTGTTAGTATGCTGTTTTTGGGCATTCAGAAAGAGGCTGTTGCAGTAATCCAGACGTGCCATAACAAGCACCGTGACCACTGTCCTGAGGTTTCCTACTGAAAGATAAGGCTTTATTTTCCTTATAATTCTGAGTATCAGTAGGGAAAGTGTTGGATAATGGAGGGGTTAAAATTACTATTCCCACTCCAGCGAGTGCAACATTAGGGAAAGTGTTGGATAGCAAAGGGGAAAAAATTACTATTCCCACTCCAGTGAGTGGTACAGTAGGGAAAGTGTTGGATAGCGGAGGGGTATAAATTACTATTCCCACTCCTGCGAATGCAGCAGTAGGGAAAGTGTTGGATAGCGGAGGGGTAAAAATTACTATTCCCACTTCAACGAGTGCAACAGTAGGGAATATGTTGAATTTCGGAGGAGTAAAACTTACTATTCCTACTCCAGTTAGTGCAACAGTAGGGAAAGTGTTGGATAATGGAGGGGTTAAAATTGCTATTCCCACTCCAGCGAGTGCAACATTAGGGAAAGTGTTGGATAGCAGAGGGGAAAAAATTACTATTCCCACTCCAGTGAGTGGTACAGTAGGGAAAGTGTTGGATAGCGGAGGGGTATAAATTACTATTCCCACTCCTGCGAATGCAGCAGTAGGGAAAGTGTTGGATAGCGGAGGGGTAAAAATTACTATTCCCACTCCAACGAGTGCAACAGTAGGGAATATGTTGAATAGCGGAGGGGTAAAACGTACTATTCCTACTCCAGCTAGTGCAACAGTAGGGAACGTGTTGGATAGCGGAGGGGATAAAATTACTATTCCCACTCCAGCGAGTGCAACAGTAAGAAAAGTGTTGGATAGCGGAGGGAAAAAAATTACTATTCCCACTCCAGTGAGTGCAACAGTAGGGAAAGTGTTGGATAGCGGAGGGGTATAAATTACTATTCCCACTCCTGTGAATGCAGTAGTAGGGAAAGTGTTGGATAGCGGAGGGGTAAAAATTACTATTGCCACTGAACAAAATTCAAATTTAACAACAAACAAAATATCAACTACAATACAAAAGATAATCAAAAAACCAAAAACAAAACATATAAAAATATAAGAAATTACAAAACATAGAAACATATTATAATGTTAAAAAAATCTAAAAATTACATACAAAGATTAATTTTTAAAATAATGTACAAACAAATAAATATTTTGTAATAGAAATTATTTATAAATAAAAACATTAATTATTACATAAATGTAATTTTTTTCCCTACCCTATAACACCACACAATTTACAACACACATCTAAATTTTTAAAAAGCGTACCTCCATAATTAACACAATTAATTATCAATTAAGCAAATATTATTAATTAAAAAACACATTAAAACAGATATAAATTAATGTACTAACCAAACATTTCCCCTATAGAACCAAAATCCACAAACAAAATAAAAATAAACAATTACCAAAAATATTTATCAAGTAATAAATGAATATTAATGATCAAGTAATGATTCATTAATTTAAACTAAATTACTTTCCACCCTCTACCCCAATAAACACCACAACTCACACCTAAAAATAATTACACAATTTCCATAACTAATTTAACATTAATAAATTAATATCAATTAACCACAAATCATTAATTAATTTTAAAAAATTTACTTCCCACCATTTACCACTATAAACCCCACAACTCACACATCAAAATAATTACACAATTGCCATATTTAAATTGTAATTAATTAATTAGCATTAATTAGCACATAATTAATTAATTATAAATAAATTACCTCCCACCCTATCCCCCTATAAACCCCACCACCCATTTCTAAAAACATGACACAATTAACATAATTAATTAACAATTAATTAATATCAATTAACAAGCAAATTAGAAATAATTATTAATACATTAATTCACACAATTAACACTATAAAATAAAATTAAATAAATATTATATAAAAAATATTAATAAATGTATTAAAATTAAATAACTTCCCACCCTACTCCCCTATCAACCCACAACCCGCCCCTAAAAAAATGTCACAATTAACATAATTACCAATTAATTAATAACAATTAACAACCAATTTAAAATAATTAATAATAAATTAATTCCCACAATTAACAGTATAAAATATTAAATAAATAAATATTAATTAATAAAACAATAATAATATTAACAATTAACATATGTACCAATTAATTAATTAATAAAAATTAACTGCCAAATATTAATTAATTAATAATAAATTAATTCCCACAATTAACACTATAGAATAAAATTACATCAATATTATATAAAAAATATTAATAAATGTATTAAAATCAAATTACTTCCCACCCTATTCCCCAATAACCCACAACCCCCCACTACGAAACTAAAACGCAAAAGTTAATTAAGATAAAATTAATAACTACTAATAATTTAACACATATATTAAAAAACAAAAGCAATACTTAGACAAAAAAATAGAGCACATACATTTAAAATACATACTAAAATACATAACACTAACTAAAAAAATGATATTTTTAACAACTATATTTTTACAAACAATATTAATGACTTCGATATTTTTAAAAACGATATTTCTTACCTTAAACTTGATATTCTTGACCACGATATTCTTGCTGTCGATATTTCTGTGTCTCGATATTTCAAACTCGATATTAGTGCAAGTCGACATTTCCAACTCGATATTCTGTCTCTATACCTCACCTACCAGGAGCACATAAACTGGTTTTAAGGTGCCCTCCCACACACAACAGATAAAGTGAGACTCAGTCCGCTCGGAAGAGATGGAGCCACTTGGCCAGTCCTAGCGGCTTACACACTGCATACAGACCTTGACACAATGCCCGTAGCAGACTTACATCCACTACACAAAGAAATAATAAAACTTTACAGAAATCTGACACAGTTCGTTATGAGAACACTCACACTTCAGCTAACAACTAAAATACCTCCACAAACACTAAATGCAGTTATGATTAAAATGCCCACTAAGGGCCCGATTCTGATCTCGCTGGGAAAGCCCTACGGCCGACTGGCGCCCGTAGAACTTTCCGCGCAACTCGGGCTCCTGGGCTCCAAGCGACAGAGGGGCATATTCACAAGGAGCTATCGCCGAATTAACTGTACTTTATCGCAGCCAAAGTCGTGATGAATTTACCCCCCCATTCACAAGGCGGTGTAAACAGCCCACAGCACCAGTTTACCCGCGATAGCAGCCGCAGAAAACATCGCCACAGAAGACCCCCGCAAATATCGCTAATGAGATGCAGAGTAGGCGTTCCCGTGCCAAAGGCCGAGACAACATCACACCTCAACATTCACAACGACCAGCCACATCGGCGATAAAAACACAAAACAGGCGATAAGGCGCGTTAGCACCAGGAAATTTACACCTGTTCTGACCTGGTGTAAAGTCGGACGGCAGGCAGCACCACAAAAGGGAGCACAGCCCAGGGCCACATCCGAAGGGCAACAGATGCCATGGAGCCACCCATCATGCGGCCCGGACACCCAAGAGGGCCACAACACCCACCTCTACCACCCCAGGACCCCAACCCACACCAGGAACATCCCCCCCCACGGACCACCACAGACGCAGTGCAGACAAAGACAGCGGACCCCCAGGAAGCTCACCAGCCTCACAGACCCAACATCTGACAATGTCACTGTCCATCACAGGCTGAAAGTGACAAACAACCTACGCATCCTGACCATCATCGCCTAACAGGCCTACGGCACCAACACAGCGGACAACCAACATCCCACCCCACACAAAGCTGCTGGCTTGGCTGCACCTGTTGGCCCCTGGGACCCCCCAACCAACACCCACCAGAGTCGGAGGAGTCTCACAGCCAGCCACATCCAAGTCCCCCACACCTGTCCTGGACATCACCATCACCCTGGTACCCCAGTCCCCATACGTACAACACAATGCGCAGGATCCGCTGGAGACCAAGCAAGGACCATACGCCCAAGCAGGATGCATGCACGTGTTGGGGGCAATACACAGCACACATGTACTACCTGGGCCCCCTGGTGACACAGCACACAATCACCGCAACAGGAAGCACACGTCTCACATCAATGTGCAGGCAATAACAGAGCACAATGGAACGCCCAACAATGTCGCCTTCAAATACACAGCCAGTGTGCATGATACCTTCATCCTCCGACAGTCCATCATCAACCAGCGTTCCCAGGATGGCAACAAGGGAAATGCACAGCCCCATGGCAATATCAAAATGAACACCCCACACACCTCAACTCCACAACCATGCAACTCACAACTCTGGCAATGCACACGTCACAAAATCACATACAACAGGCACAACAACATGCCCACCCACCAAACACAACAGAACAACTTACAATGTTCACATGGGCAAGCCCTGAACATGAGCCAGCAACGGCATGTCACCACAGCCACATAATAGCCGAATGTGTGGAGAGGTGGCAACCAGGCATGTGTGGAGGATGCAGTAGAACCATGATTGGGAAAGTACACAATGCCATGGGTGGCGGAGATGTGCTGGACACACCGCAGTATGCAGAACACACCCCAATCCATGGCGACATACACCGCTGGTGTATGGAGTGTAGTGGACAGTGGACGCAACCATGTCACCCCAGCCAGTGGGGGACCTCGCGGAAATGTTGCCTGTTACGCCCCCCCCCTAAGCTTCAACGGAGTGGGATGGCCTGGCGTACGCCACGCCAGCGTAGGGGTGTGAATAAAAAGCACGTAGGCCTGGGCGTGGTCCTCTTCCGGAAAGACCCACGTCTCTGCCAGGGTGGCGCCTCCCACCCCGCCACGAGGCCGACGACGTCCACGTGAGCGGAGTTGCCAGCGATGCTGTGCGCCTGCCGGACCCCGGCACGACGCTGGACCATGAACCCGTCAGGCCCGCCCCTGCGCAGCCAGGCCACACTGATCACCTGCCGACACCGGCGTGTGTCAAGGAGGGCCCACCCCGTGTCGGCGCAAGCTCCAAGCCCGAGGCCCGTGACCTTGGCAGCCACCTCAGACCATCACGGCCTCCACGACACAGGCCCGCTTTATTCCTTTCTCGTTGACGTACTCCACTGCCGCCTTAGGCCTACTCTTTGGACCAGTAGGTCCCATATTTGAAACTGTGTCCTCAGTCATGAATGGCAGTGACCCCAAATCTGGGCCAGCAGCCACAGCACCAGACCCCCCCCGATCAGTGAGGCATAGTTCCATATGGGCTTCTTGCGACACGTGGTGCCACTAACCCTGTTCAACGCCAGCTGGCTACACGTGGTGCCACTAACCCTGTTCAACGCCAGCCGGCTACACGTGGTGCCACTGAACCTGAACTACGCAGGCCGGTGGGGCCATCCAACCTATGCCGGCGACACTCTGTGAATGGGCCGGGCTGACCGCTGCCTCAGGCCTACACCACGATCAGGTAGGTCACACATTTGGAACTGAGTCTTGATTACACCATGGCAGTGACCGGATGTCTACTGCAGGGGTGATATCACTAAACTTCCTGCTTACAGTGAAGCAAACGAATGCATCACAGGCACACGACACGTGTCTGTGGGCCCATGCTGACCGCTGCCTCCGGCCTACACTGCGGTCCAGTAGGTCACAGAGTCTTGATTTGGCAATGTTGGAGTTCACATCTGTGTACCGGCATCATCGCAGACTGCATCCCCCCTCGGCACCTGTGCCACTATGTGTGTTCCCCGACATTCATGGACACTCACTGGTCGTACATTGGTGGCGTTTGAGTCTATGGACTAGGGGCTAGTTTTCATCCTCATGTAGCTGATCCCGAATTGTTGGTGCAAACGAGGGTTGCGCTTTCCACTCCTCCATTTGCTGCTTCCAGATAACATCAGATCTTCCGCAATATGCCCTGGAGGACACCTTCCACTGTCCTCCGCAACACTCCGCAACATACACCTCGGACATTGATGGGGACCCGCTCAGGTCGCATGGCCCATCTGACTGCACCGCAAGTCACCGTCCCGTGGCTGGGTGCCTGTGCCAGCCGCAGTGCATCTGGGGCCACTAACTCTGTGCTGCTCAGGCCTGGGACTCCTTCTTCTGAGACATTGAATGGCCTCTGAAGCGATGGTCTTGGGGTCATCAACGCCATGTGTCTGTGGCCCTGCGCTGTCCGCCTCCACCTGCCCCAACTGCGGGCCACCAGGGCCCACACATGGCATCGAGCCTTGACCGGCCCGGACGTTGCATCACCGCAGGAGGCACACGCCACCACCGCAAGGACCACCTCCAACCGCCATCTGCCAGAGTCCAAAGGGTGGTCCTGACAGACCTACGGAGTTGCTCAGACCTGTCGTGGATGCCATCATCGGCCTGCTACCCTGCTCAGCACTCCAGGTGCCAGTGACTCAGTGCACCTCAAGCCATTGTCCGTTACTGATTGAGTTTTGTGCTGTTGTGAGGTTGCGCAGCAATGCCTCCCCATTCAGTGGGGAAGACCTGGGACTATGATGAGGAAAATGTGTCAAGTGTGAGGAAGGGTAGAAGGCACAGACAATGGGAGGGCAGGAGGCAACAGCCCCATGGCAGGAATGCAGACTGGTGGTGGTAGTCAAGCTACACACCCGGATCTATTACTGGGTATTGCGCTGTAGACTGCGGACACAGGTATCACCTCAGGCAGTGTGGGGGACCTGGGACGTTGATGAGGTAGTTGATGCAGGTGTAACACACCCCACTGCATGTGCATCAGGACTAACCGGAAGGGACACAATCCTAGCAATTTCTTCACATGAGCGCGCTCCTCTCTAGTGCCCCTACCTCAGTGCACTGCAACTCACGGAACTTCCTGACTGTATATTGGGTGACCTCTGTCCTTCCTCCGAATCCCTCCATGTTGCTCTGCAGTTGACTCTGTTATGCTGGTGTTTTCTGTTTCCATTACACTGGTGTCCACTGTTCAGGTTGTTGGCAGTACCAAGCACTCTGTGCGGGCTGGCTTATACTCACCCCACACACATCCAGCACAGGCGTCACTGTACATGTGGCCCTGCCAATAAAGGGGCCGGGCGCACGTGCCCGTAGCCAGTTCAACATGATATGTGCATGTGTCCCTGTGGTCTTGTTGTATGCATGGGGGCCCTGGGCCCTACGACATTACATTGTGCTGTGTGCAGCGGACGCAGACATGTCACCGCAGGCAGCAGGCTAGAACCTGGACATGTAGCTTTGTCGTCACCCACTCAATTCGTAAGGGGAGTGGACTGTGCCGTCGTATGCAGAGCCAACGTGGGTGTGTGACTGATATGTGCGTGCCCCTGGGCGTGGTTCTGTACTGGGTATGTGCATCTGCATGTGTTTCTATGGCAGTGTGGGTCTCCTTTGTGGGGTGTAGGTGGTCCCTGAAGGGTATTGGACACCCACGTATGTGTTCTAGTTCGCATTCCATGGGTTCGGCAACACCCGCACCTGTTGGGCCACCTCCTTTTGGCGTTCTGACACCTGGCATTGGGGTGCCATGTGTGGGTCGGTGAAGTGTTGTGAGCCAGCCGTGATTGCGGGTGCTTCATGCTGTGTGGTCTGTTGCAGGGGCTGGGTTCTCCTCTGAGTAGCTTGTCTGCCCTGGTCCTGGTGGTGGGTTGTGTGGGATGTCCATGGGCTGTTGTAGGGCGTCGGCGTCGAAGGTGTGGTGTTCGTCTCTGGCATCACTGATGGGTTGTCTGTTCTGACCTGCTGGAGGTGTTGTTTGTCCCTCTGCATTGTGAAGGGGAGGTGCATGTTGGCATTGTGTTGGCGCATTGTTCTTGTCGACATGCAGACTGTGTGACAATGTACATAGTGACTGTTTGGGCGGTGGTGGCTATTTGAGTTGGGACAGTGTACATTTGGCCTACATGGCTGATGTGGGGTTGTAGGGGTAGATATGCATCTCACAGCTCCCTGCTCTGTCCAATGTGATTGTTCTGTTTCTGCACCTGGGCGGACCCAGTTGTGTCCCCTGTTCTGCAGTGTGGGTGTTGCAGTTTGTGCCACATTGTCATGGTATGTGCTGTGATTGCTATGTGTGTGTGCTGCAGTGTGCCACGGGGATGGGGGACATGTCCCTGGGTAATTGTGGGTGTGCAGTGTGCTACACCTCGTTGTGCATGTGTGCCATTGTGCCCATCACCCCCGTCCCCCCAGTCCCTGTTGGATCCTCACCCTGTTGTTGTTGTGTCGGGTCCTGTCGAGCTGTGTCCGTACTCCCACCTCCTTGCACCGTCTCCACACTGTTGACTGTGGCCTGGGTTTCCTCCAGCTCCTCCTGTGGCACTGGACTGCCACCTCATGTCGCCGTTGCTGCCTTCCTGTTGGCAGCGGGTTTGTGCCTGGTTTAGGTTGTCACGTCCTGGCGGCGCCTCTTGGCCTCCGGGATTGGCCTCCTGGGCACTCCGACTGCATTCCAGGTGGTCTGCTTGTGGGTCAGTTGCTGGTGGTGTTCTGTGCCTCTGTGGCGCTGGTCTTGTTTTCCTGCGGGCTGCACCCCGTCTTCCTCTCCCTTTTCTCCTTGGCCTTCCCCGACCCCGTTGTTCCTTGCTGGTGGTCTGTGGGGGTTGTGGGGTTCGCTTTGTCCTCTGCGCTGGGTCAGGGTGCATCCTTGTTGCTGCGTGCTTTGGCTTGTTTCTGGTGTGTTGTTTCTGTGGTTTTTATGGTGCAATTTCCTGCCGGACGCGTGGGATTTGCAGGCCTGTGGCTACTTTTCGCTACTTTTTGTACCGCGATTGGCCTCATCGCATGATTTCTCGCGTTTCGCATTTTTTCGGCGTGGCGTTGATTTTCACGCTGACATTTGACGCGTTATCTGGTGACTATCGCATGGTACTGCCTTTTTGTGAATTCCACGTTGACACAGGGTTATTTTCCCGCGATAGGCTGCGATATTGAAAGTTGCGTTATGCTACTCTTGCGGTAGTTATCACACGTTCTTGTAAATATACCCCAGAGTACGATGCGCTGCAGCGCTGACGGACTCGGGTTGCTCGGAGCACCATTGAAGTCAATGGGAGCCTGGTGTACGTTGCGTACATGGGCTCCAATAGACCAAAAACGCATGTCTCGGACAAGGGTGCCCCCTGTCGCGGGGACGCATCGGTCCCGCCCGCACCGTGCAGGCATGTGTAGGGGGACCATTGGGACTCCCCCAGTGATCGAGTCATAGGGCTGCGGGTGAAGGGGGGTCCGCTACAGACCCCCGAAGTCTGCTTCCCGTAGCTTTTTTGAGTCGGTGGCTCCAACTCGATCCGGCTGCTCGACGCGCGCATCGTACTTGGTCACTCGGAAATCGGACCTATTGCGCAGTGCGCGTCGATGAAGTCGGAGTCATCCGGATGGCGTTGCTGACGGGTACGAGTCGGTCGGAGCGCGAGGCTATCCTCGCATCGTACTTGCTCGCTTGTACAGCGGTACGAGTCGTCCGGAAACTGGGGCTACGAATCGGACTCGCTCGCTACGGATCCCATTCGGTGCCCTTCGAGCGAGATCGGAATCGGGCCCTAAGTATGAGCAAATGCCATTCTGGATAGCTCAGAAAATAACACAGTTAGAGGCAGTGTTTCCACACACAAGTCCTCAAGAAAAACACAGAATGCTGACAATCTTCTTGCCAATGGGGAAAGCTCCCTCGATAGAAGATTGTACCTCTTGGGATACAGTTTTTGCTGCCAACTATACCAGAACTCATGATATCCCTTCAATAGCAGTAATACCAGACGTATTGAGACAGATACAGAATGAGTATGGAGCAGAACCTGCTCTGAACTTAGGGATGAAATTGTTTCGAAGTTTTGCCCAGGTATCAACTATTATGTTGGCTAACATAAAAGGGGAGGCAGCAGCAGTGGTGATAAGCCAACCCCTGAGGGATTTCACTCCTATACAACAGGAGCGTGAATTACCTAAAATTATCGAAGATAAATATGCCGAATTAGGTAGAGCTACAGCAACAAAACCTCAACTCATAGGTGGACCTGATAAGGATAACACCAAGCAAGCACCTGATTCTTCTAAGAAGACATGGGACAATAAAAAACAAAAGAATAGAGAGAATAGATCACAATCAAGGGGTGGGTCTCCTCAGCAGGAGTCCTCCGAAAGGAGGTACAACCTTAGGAATCGTGATAACATTAAAAACCTGACAGGTATCAGGATACTGATACACGTTCCTCTCGTTCCTTTCAGGGTTCATCAAAAAACTCAGAAAGGGAAGGACGGTCAGAACACAGAGAAGAAGAACGAACAAAGTCCAGAGATACACATCGTACTTTGGACTATAATCTCAAAAAAAGAAGATAAACCTAAATCAAAACCTCAATTTGAAAAGAAGAAGGTAGCAGGTCTTAAAGTAAGAAATGCCAAGAATACTGAGGACTCAACTTCTGAATGGGGAATGGGCTCTGACGATGCTAGACAGCGCAGCAGAAGTAACAATAGCTCACCAGAACCTGATGGAATTTCTTGTGACAGCGCCGTTGAATGAACATATCACGGTGGAGATACCTGATACGAGGGCAAGTGTCCTGCACCTGTTATACGAAATAACACTTTAAATGGAGGGGGACAAACCCAGAAAAAGTAAAGGTCTCTTTTGGGAGAACCTGACTTATGGCTATGACATTCTTTTAGCTGAAAAAGATTGGCTGCCTGATATTGTTATGGAATGCCCAGAGGGAGAAACAGTAATTTTACCGGCATTTTCTGACCTCGTACCAGTATCACTAAAACATAAATAAGTGCAGGAGTGGGCGGTAGCACTTGCTCCTGCATTATATCCCAAACATGTAGGGTGGGATACTGAGTCACCTCACCATGTAATCCCAGTAAAAACTACTACAACTCCACAGAGACAGTACCCAATAAAACAAGAAGCGAAAAAACAAGTCAGGGAGATCTTAGATCAACTTGAATACCAAGGTGTAATAGAGAATTGCACCTCTTCAATGAATAATCCTTTTGTTTCCCGTAATGAAACCCGACAATTTATACGGTCTAGTTTTACACTACAGACATCTGAACACATGCACAAAGACATTTGCAGTACAGAATGCACACAGTGACGCATTAATGAATAACATTGTGCAGAAAAAATACAAAACAACACTAGATATCTCAAATGGATTCTTCTGCCAAAATATAGCGCCTGAGAGCAAATATTTGACAGCATTCTCAGCCCTCGGCTCTCAGCGTCAATTCTGTCAACTGCCCCAAGGGTATAAGAATAGCCCCGGGTTGTTCTCAGCTAGGTTAACAGAGTTGCTTCAAAATTTTGATGAGGAGGCATTGTCCTATGTGGCTGATATTTATCTGACGGATGATGATTTATTGGCTCATATGACCAGGGTGAGCAACATCATTTTGGGGTTCGCCTCTGAGCGCTACAAAGTCAACTTTAAGAAATTAAAAATAGCCCACCTCGACGAGATCCTCCGTATGGAGGAGGGACTGGAGTCAGAGGTTACTAACGAGACTCTCCATATGCTGCAGTTGAAACAGGACGAGTACAGAGCGTTGGCCACTGATAGAGCTAGACTTATGGGACGAGAAAAACTGGGTAGGCTATATGATCTTGGGGATAAGGCAGGGAAGCTCATTGCGTGGCTTGATAAGAAGGAATTGGCCAGTAGAATAGTGCCGGAATTGAGAGGTCCCGATAACATTCCTATAGTTGATCCGCAGGACATAGCGAATCAATTTGCAGACCACTATCGGGGGGTCTATCAAGCTGGAAACACATTCACGGAGGTAGACTCCCAGTCATTGATACGAGATATAACGCTTCCCTCACTGACAGTGGACAATCGCCGCTTTTTAGACTCTGACCTATCCAATGACGAGATAGCACAGGCTATAAGATCACTGCGCTCTGGCAAGGCCCTGGGACCCAACGGGATCCCTATCCAATTGTACAAGCTCAAACCCGACGGACTGGCCCCATATCTCCGGGCCATGTTCGAGGAAAGCAGGGAACTGGGAATTTTGCCGAAAGACCAGAGAGTGGCAACATTGGTCACCATCCACAAAGAGGGTAAGCCGAAGAATGAGTGTACCTCATACAGGCCTATCTCCCTACTTAACGCTGAACCCAAAATGTTGGCGAAACTCCTCGCGAATCGCCTGGTGAAGGTCATTGCCACCCTGGTTCATCCGGACCAATCTGGATTCATGCCGCACCGGAACACCGCCCTAAACCTGCGGTGGGTACACGGGGTGTTGGGAAGGGCTGCTACGATCCAGGAGGCAGCCATAATAGTGTCCCTGGACGCAAAAATGGCATTCGACACACTTGAATGGCCGTATCTTTTTGCAGTCCTGGTTAAACTAGGGCTCGGGCCGAACTTCATCCAATGGGTGCGACTTCTCTACTCGGAACCTTTGGCACAAGTCGTAGTTAACAACAAGAAATCTGTGATGTTCGCACTCAGTCGAGGGACCCGTCAGGGTTGCTCCCTCTCCCCCCTCTTATTTGCCCTAGCCCTGGAGCCTCTGGCGGCTTGGATTCGTAGAAATCCGGTCATACGGGGTCTGCGGTGGTCCCCTGGATGGGAGGACCGTATCTCACTCTACGCAGACGATATTTTGCTCTACTTGGCCTCCCCGAGAGCATCATTGATAGCGGTACTGGACAAACTGGCCATATTTGGCAGATACTCTGGGTTTACTATTAATTGGGGTAAATCCCTCATCTACGTATTGAGCGGGGATCCACCCACCCTGCCACGAGACTGCCCCATGCAAGTCAACACGACGGGATTTAAAAATCTAGGTATATTTATTACCCTAGATCATACACTCAGGTTTACAAACAATCTACTTCCCCCTCTGCAACGACTTAAACGTGACATAGCAAGCTGGAAGACACTCCGCTCTCGCTCCTGGGCAAGGCAGCCCTGTTTAAAATGATGGCATTGCCTCCCTTCCTATATGCGTTGCAAAACTCTTTAGACCCAGTCCAACCGTCATACTTCAAAGAAATTGAAGGCCTACAGAGGGAGCTACTGTGGGAGGGAAAGCCTCGTATAGCCTTAGCCAAACTGACACTGAATTGGTACGATGGAGGGATTAGCCTCCCGGATATTCAAAAATACTACTGGGTGTCACACCTTGCTGCTATTAACCAGGGCACCTACGGGCGCCCAGATGACCCGGGCTACGCCATGGACAGATGGCTCCTCTCGGGTGGGAAGTATAGTAGAGCACTCTACTCGAGACCTGGGAAATACCTACTAACTGGCCCCACCAAGCACTCGGTACATATCTGGCACAGAGTAAATAAACACATGGGCTGGGATCGGAAACTCAGGTTAGCAACCCCATTGTGGGATTCTGAAAAGTTGGGGAGCCTGTGGAGGACGAAAGGGTTCGACAAGTGGGACATTATAGGGATCTCGCACATTAGGGATGTCTGGACTAATGGTGAAATGATTTCATTTGCCTCCCTGCAAAAGCAACATGACATGGCTGACTCCGAACAATTCCGATACGCGCAGATGCGCCAAGCGCTTGGGACTCATCTCCCAAAAGGTTCCTCTCACCCAGACGCCTCTCCACTAGAGGACAGATTGCTAGACGGGCACCTCCCTGAAAAGGCCATCTCCTTGACCTACAAAAAGTTAATCAATAACATGAAGGACCCGCTCAGGTCACTTAGGGAAAAATGGACAAACGATGGGCTTGAACTGGATGATGAAGAGTGGCAGGAGGCGGTGTCTTTCCCACGGGAAGTAGCTATTCAGGCTAGACTGAGATTAGTTCAACTCAAGATACTCCACAGGATCTACATCACGGGGCCCAGTTTGGTTCGAATGGGTAGAGCAGAGACAGGAGATTGAAGGCGAAAATGTGGAAGGGAGGGCACATTTATGCACATACTGTGGGAGTGCAACCACATACAAACATATTGGCGTGAGATACACAAGATACTTAGTGAAGTGCTAACACTAGCCCTACACGTGGAGGCTAGGAGATGTCTCCTTAACGTGTGGGAACCCACTGACCTTACCACATGTAATAGACAATGGGTCACATTGGGCCTTATGATTGCGAAGAGAAATATCGCACAGCTTTGGGGAGCCTCGCAACCACCCAGGGTGGAGGCTTGGAAGAAAGACCTGGACTGGTGTATGTTCAGGGAAAAGACGGTTTACCAGGCCAGGGGTTGCCCCAAGAAATGGTCCTGAGTGTGGCGCCTGTGGAATGGTTACCGAGGAGATATCTGTACCCCACCATCGCATACCACCCAGGACGAATCTCCTACCCCTTAAACAGTTTCCATTGTGTACTACTGTATGAACCCATTTATTGTGTATACGCTGCAACAATGTAATTTGTCTCCTTTATCTCATGTACTACATGTCGAAAACAAGTTTAATAAAAAGAATTATAAAAAAAAAAAAAAGCCCACCTCAATGTCCTATTTTTGGGATACGAGTTATCAAGTTAGGAGAAAAGCCTAGCAGCTAACTTTTTAGACAAATGTGCACTGCTCCAACCTCCAAAAACTCTGAAAAACTTACAATCCATACTGAGATTCCTAAATTTTGGCAGAACATACATTTTGGATTAGGCAGAAAAAGTTAAATCTTTTTACGATCTAAGCAGACCTGATTTTTTGATTATACAATGGACACAGGAACACACGGATATCCTTTGTTCCTTACAAGCTGACATGATAGCGTCCAAATACCTATACACACATGTAGATATCACAAATCTGGTGATCTGTGTAATCGCTGGTAAATCAGGGTACACTTACCTAACCTTCAATAAAGGCAAAACGGTATCCATAGCATACAAATCACACTTGTACACAAACGCTGAAATGCGCATTGCTTCTACAGAAAAAATTCTGTCAGCAGTACAGACTACTATAGTGAGAGAAAGAGCACTATCACAGGGGAAATGAATAATCGTTGTGACTCCAGTACCGGCCTCAGAGGATGTTACAAAAGCTAGCGTTCTGAACACAAAAGGGTTACATCCGCCATGGATACAATGGGCTAATTCTCTCAGTGCAACAGATGTAGACTAAAAATTTGATTCTACATTAAAAACACAAGTATTTCAGCAGTAAGAACAAGAATATCCTCTCCCAAATGAAATAATGCCTCTAGATCAGTATAAATATATTTATTTATTTATTTATTTTAAATGTCTTTATTAAGTTTGAAAACAACTTACAGAACTTACAAAGCGACCATTGTCACTCAACATCTCCGACATAGCGTACTATTCTAGCATACAGTATCAGATTAGCATAGGCTCTGCGCATTAACTGACATCAGGCACATTAATACAGACATTGTGCAGGCTACAGTTTGGATCCATTCGGATGTAATGGTGGACAGACTACATCCGGTGTGCGAGTCCCATCAGCTGCCCTGTCTTGTGACTGCGTCGTCGTCATTGGTGGCCGTCTGTGCCAGGAGGTATGTCTGGAGGGGGGACCATATGTCACGTGGGCGGGAGGAGAGCGGTAGGAGCTCAGCATAGGTGTGCAATTGATCTTGACAAAATATTAGATCGTTCAACCAATCTTTGAATTTTGGCGCCCTCCCTCTGCCCCATCTGCAGGCGACTCGCCGTTTAGCCAGTAAGAGCGCTAGGGAGATGTACCTCCGCATTGGAACGGCCAGGGCCCTGGTGTAGCCGAGAAGCGTAACAAGGGGATCGCCAGGAACGTGGAGACCGGTCATCTGGTCAAGCGCTGCCAGCACCTCCACCCAGTAGCGCCGGATGGGAGGGCAATCCCAAGCTAGATGCCTAAAATCCGCCCCCTCCCTACCGCACCGGGCGCAGCAGTCAGTGTCGCGCAGGTGAAGGCGCATCAGCCGAGCAGGTGTATAATAGAGACGGTGTAGATATTTATAGTGAATAATACGCAGCCTGCTGCTGGCAGCTATTCTCCCAGTTTGTTGACAGCAAAAGGACCACTGGTCGTCCGAAGGGGGGGGAGCCGAGTTCTTCCTCCCAGCGCGCCCTGGCCGAGGGGGAGGCGTGGGTATAGCCCGTTTGGGTAGCGCGGTACAGTATCGAACACAACATGCGCAGGGGTATCTTTCTGAGGGAGGGCATGCAGAGGAGTCACAGTAGGGGGCTCCTGTGGGAAGCACGGGGTTAAAGCCCGAACATCTTGTCTCAGGCGGATGTAGTAGAAGTGTTCCAAGGGAGTAGGTGAAGTGTCACTGAAAAACTCCTCACTAGTGCAGAATTTGCCATTAATGTATAGTTTGCCCCAAGTCTGGATGGGGAGTTTCCGGAGGAGTTGACGACATCCTCCTTCCTGCGTAACCGGGATATCAAGCCTGCCCTGTAGTGGCAGCAGGGGGGAGTATAGTGTGGGCATGTGGAGGCACCGAGCTATGTCGCGCCAAGCGCTGGTGGTGCAATCTACTGTGGTGGAGGCTAGGTGTCTCGGAATGGCGGGAGCACTTAAATAGGCAGAGCATGGGGTCGGGGCAGTATGAATATATTATTTACACTGACGGTACTGCTCAGCCTGCCATAGGTAGTAAATAGCAATACAGAGCTGCTTGTGTGATTGTAAAATGACGTATGCAGGAAGGCAAGTTCCATCCTAGCAGTATGAAGACACAGGGGTCGATTCAGATTCGGGCCGGAAAAAATACCGACCGACTCGGTACTGGAATTTAGTCCGACCGACACGTACCGGCGCCGTCCGACCCGGGTAGTACGATGAAATGCATGGGAATCACGACGACTCGCACGGAACACAAGGCGAACGACCGACCCGGACGGAAACAAGCTATCCGGCCGGGAAACCACGCGAATCTAACCGACCGACACGCATCCGGAAATAACCCGAACGAAACGTACCCGCGAACTCCGACCCGCGCAGTACGATGCAATGGGTGCAAATACAGACCGATTCGTACGGAGCCCAAGCCGTACGACCGACACGCATACAAAACCAAGCCGAACAAACACAATACTCCGCGACTGACGCGTACGCCGCATATGAAACTGAGCTGAAACACAGCGGGAACGACTCGGAGAGGCGCGCACGAGACAACTGCAACGTCCTACTCGGTCAGAAGAACAACTCCTACATGCACAATAATCACAAATGAAAAAATAGGGAAAAAAGGGCCAAACAAGCAATGACAAAGCCAATAAATACAGGGGGTGAAAAAAATGGAACAAGGACACACCCCCAACTCCACCTACATAAAGCCCACAAATCCCTACCATGATCCTTTGCAAATTCCACTGACCTGCCAGCACAGAACACCATCACACAGCAAACACAGACACACACACAGCTCATCCAACACAAAAGCCACACACCATTAGCACCTCAACAAATAGCACCCTCACACACACACATCAATCACCACCACCCATCATCATGACCCTAAAGAAGAATCCAAAGTTCCTAGATAGTGAATTGGAAGTCATGGTAGACGAGATCCTGAGGGTAGAGACACAGTTGTTTGGCACATTGGTCCAACAGACCCCCATGTCGCAGAAAACCAAGATGTGGGCGAGGATCGTCGACAGGGTGAACACACAATCACCATGTTTGCGCACAAAGGAAGACATCCAGAACAGGTGGTATGATGTGCGCAGGAGGGTCAGAGACCTACTCAAGAAGGATTACCTCCTGAGCCAGCACACCGGCAGTGGCCCTCCTGCAAAACCAGTATACCTCAGGCCCTGGGAGGAGAAGGTGCGGGCCATCCTACCACCAGTGAGTGTATATGGACTAACAGACATCCCAGAGCCTGGTGAGTACACAACTAATATACACAGTATTGTGTGCCAGTACACACACATCACTCTCAAGGGGACAGTCAAACCATACACCCCTAGCAAATCAACAGCAACCAAAAGATAATCATCCCAAGATGTGTATGTCAGTTAGATAAACACAATACATGCCATCTCATAGTGATATGTAACTGTGTCATGACATGTACAAACCTAACAACAAATAGAGCAAGGCAGTGGCACAAATATAACCAAGAAACACTGCCTGATATTTTGCCACCACTAGAACACCACCTCACAGGGAAGCTCACTTAAAGGAAGGAATTCTGTGTATGCTGGTGAAGTTAGTGTAGCCAATAGCATGATGGGAGTTGTAGTCACAGATACTGCTCACCCTCACAATTGGCCCATCAACACCACTCTGAACCATGCTCACATCACAGGGAGTGGATAAGGACTGACAAGATGGCTGACACTGGCTACTGCTGTGGGGAGCACAAGGCCCTGCTGGGAACTGTGCACCAACAAACAGCACAACACCACTGCCTGACATCCTGAAAGCCAACTTGCACTCTCTGCAATGCAAGCACGTTGCATGGTGGGATATCTGCCTGGCTGGGAAGGAGGACTCACAGCACTGACCATAGTTACAAGCAGCTCACCTCACACACCCCCTCAACACAAACTCCACATAACCCACCTGGGAGAATGCAATGCCTCACATACCAAATGAAGATCCCACAAAGAACCACCACCCTGGGTAATGCTGTGTGAAGCACAGGGACACTCTTGGGACTTGTAGCCAAACAAACGCAAGGACAACACTGTCAGCCTTCCTGTCAGCACAGGCACACTACCCCACAGGGAAGCAGAGTCCAAAGGAAGGAAGTACGGGCATGCTGGGAAGGGGGTGTAGGCAATAGCATGATGGGAGTTGGAGTCACAGATACTGCTCACCCTCACAATTGGCCCATCAACACCACTCTGAACCATGCTCACATCACAGGGAGTGGATAAGGACTGACAAGATGGCTGACACTGGTTACTGCTGTGGGGAGCACAAGGCCCTGCTGGGAACTGTGCACCAACAAACAGCACAACACCACTGCCTGACATCCTGAAAGCCAACTTGCACTCTCTGCAATGCAAGCACGTTGCATGGTGGGATATCTGCCTGGCTGGGAAGGAGGACTCACAGCACTGACCATAGTTACAAGCAGCTCACCTCACACACCCCCTCAACACAAACTCCACATAACCCACCTGGGAGAATGCAATGCCTCACATACCAAATGAAGATCCCACAAAGAACCACCACCCTGGGTAATGCTGTGTGAAGCACAGGGACACTCTTGGGACTTGTAGCCAAACAAACGCAAGGACAACACTGTCAGCCTTCCTGTCAGCACAGGCACACTACCCCACAGGGAAGCAGAGTCCAAAGGAAGGAAGTACGGGCATGCTGGGAAGGGGGTGTAGGCAATAGCATGATGGGAGTTGGAGTCACAGATTTTGCTCACCCTCACAATTGGCCCATCAACACCATTCTGAACCATGCTCACATCACAGGGAGTGGATAAGGACTGACAAGATGGCTGACACTGGCTACTGCTGTAAGGAGCAGAAGCCCCTGCTGGGAACTGTGCACCAACAAATAGCACAACACCACTGAATGACATCCTGAGAGTCAACCTGAACCCACTGCAAGGGTGGCATGCTTCATGGTGGGATAACTGGGCCAGGTGGAGAAGGATGGCCGGATGTCCACAAAATACAACCAATGCTGGCCATGCACACACCTCAACATTCATATTGAAATGCCCCAGGTATGCATGACAATGTGTTACACCAATATCAACCTCTTACTGTGACAACTTAGGACAATGCAATGTACATGCCCGCATCCAGAGGTACAGTCACAACTGTCAGGTGTGTGAACCATTGATGTCTGTAGAAACATTACATACAATGTGTGTCTCTTCCAAATACAGGTGACGATGATGGGGACACAGCAGCAGGCGAGGAGGAGTCCCTGTCCCAGGCTCCGGGGAACACAGAGCTCACTGGTGTGGAACAGCCTCTGCCCACCTCGGATGGCGAAGACCTACCTGGCCCCTCCGGTGTGAGTCATCATGCAGCACCAGCTGGACCAACATCTGCACCCCCTGCACCCACCCCTCCAACAACTGCCAACATACAGACCACCCCCGCCGACACGGACAGACCAAGGACCACCGCTGACAACAGCACAGGGCCCCAGGCCCACCGTGGAGCAACGGATGACAACACCACTAACAACCCCCAAGTGGGCCTCGGGTCACCTGTGCGTGCCACCGCAGGTCCTGCACGTGTCGCCAGGGGTGGTGGGAGGGGTGGTAGACATAGGTCGCTGCTTGCAGAGGGGTCTGGACTGCATGATGACCCACAACTGGCACGCATCGCTGATGCGTACCAGGATAGCACCGGAGAGGTCAGACAGGTAGTGGGGATCCTCAAGGACATACAACAGCAGCAGGCTGCCCATCATGCCCGCTTGGACTCCCACATGGCCCGTGTGGAGACACACATGGCCCGTGTGGAGACACACATGTCGGGCATGGAGTCCAAGTGGGACACATTGCAAGAACTCACAGCGGTGCATAGGGACATATTGACATGCCTCCGCCAGATTAGCACCAACATGGCCACACCTCCCTGTGTGCCCACAACATCTGGTGCTGCAACAACTGACACCGCCACAGGGAGGGAGGAGGACTCTGGCGGAGAGTCCCCTGCACCGCAGCAGCCTGCACGTGAGGGTGCCCCCCAAAGAAGAGGGGTCGTCCGAGGAAGGAAAACTGAGAGGTTGATGGCCACGTACATCCCCCAGGAAGCCAACACCTGTTCCGGAAATTCTCCTTTGTGTGCAAACGTTTCACCCTGTCGAATGCAACACTACTTTCCCACATGACATGGGGAGTTCAAGTTGGACTAATGTATCATATGACTGTGGACTTCACTCAGGACATTTCTGCTACCAAGACTTCCAACTCATCTGGGAACTTTGGATCACAATCCCAATGTACAGCACCCACCATCCTGTGCACTATACACACACACATTTCTGTAAATAAAATCACTAGTACACCATACTTGCCACTGTTGTTATTCAAATGTGGATACTGTTATGGTGATGATGTTCTGCTAAATTACACTGTGTATGCTAACTGCTACAGCAAGTACAACACCGTCGTGTGAGTCATGGTGACGTGACACATATGAGGGAGACACACCACTAGGGCTACACAACACAGACACCAGGGCCATCGGACTCATCGCCCACAGTGATGTTGCCAGGAAATACAGTGGAATGCACAGACACCACACCTATTCAGAGTCTGTGTCAACTAGCCCACAGGTGCAGTAAGCAAATGTCAGTCAGATGTGTGACCACAGACAACGCACATCCCAAAGTGAAGCACAGGTTTATTACACATTTGCAACATGTTGTTTCCACTACAAATGCAAGGTTTACCCACGTGGCAGTGGCCACACAGTCAACAAGTGCAGAAGATATGAAGTCCAGGGGTGTGTGGCACATCACTTGTAGGCCAACTACTGCTGCCACCCTGAAAGCTGAATCATGGTGTCGGGGGATCCAAGTTGACCAAAGTACTCAGTAAGCACCCTGTGAAGGACAGACATGACACACAGTTAAAATCACTGTAGAACAGGACAGTACTGCAATACTCATGCCCAATACATGTCACAAGACAACTACACAAAACCAAGTTAGCATATCAAAACTGTTGGGGAGTTCAGACTACCTGGAAGGACACATTGCTGCACGCATCCAGTCAAGTAGCACATGGCCACACTCAAACAGCACCAGAGCACCACCCACACATATCATGCAAACTCACGTCATTCACATTACATCTCCCTGGATACTCACATTCAGCTGAAGAAGTTGGTGATGAGCTGTGTGCGGACATCACCATCATCATCATCATCATCACTGGCATCGTGGTCCAGGCCAGGATCCTCCACAGGTGGCGGACGTTGGTCATCGTCATCCAGGATGAGAGGCAACTCCTTCCGCACTGCCAGGTTGTGTAGCATGCAGCAGACGATGACAATCTTGCACACCTTTGCTGGGGCATATGGGAGGGCCCCTCCTGTCTTGTCCAGGCAGCGGAAGCGGCTCTTCAGGAGACCAAAGGTCCGCTCTATCACTCTCCTGGTCCGACCATGTGCCTCATTGTAGCGCATCTGGGCTGGTGTCACAGGGTTCCTGAGGGGTGTCAGCAACCACGGCATGTTGGGGTATCCGGAGTCACCTACGGACAGACAAGTGCACATTAGCTGATTTGGAAAAGTGGGTGGAATACTACAGATCAGAACACACACAATGGTACAAAGTCAGTACACACCGACAAGCCAGGCACGCTGGTTCTGCATCTGTGCCATCATCCTCGGGATGCGACTACTCCTCATCACGTAGGCATCGTGTGCTGAACCAGGGAAACGGGCACACACATGTGTGATGCTCATATCTGCTAAACATACCACCAGAGCATTGATCGAATGGTAATGTTTACGGTTCCGGTATGCCTGCTCATGTGCCTGTGGTGGTATCAAAGCCACATGTGTCCCATCAATGGAGCCAATGACATGTGGCATCCTCCCCAGGGCATAGAAGTCACTCTTGACGTCAGTGAGTTGTTGACGTGTTGGGAAATAGATGTACTGGTTCAGGCATCTCAACATTGCCTCCAAAACATCGCGTAGCACACGGCTGAACATAGTCTGTGACATCCCACCGGCAGTCGCAACAGTGTGTTGAAAGGTACCGGTGGCAAAGAAGTGTAGGGCTGCCATTACCTTCACCTTGGGGGTCAGCGCCGTAGGGTACGTCCGGCCAGGTTGCAAATGTGGTGCCAAGCGCACTGCCAAATCCTCAATCAGCTGCCTGGTGAAGCGGTACCGTCGGATGCTGTCACGTTCCACCATCGTTGCCAGGTCAGGGAATGGTCTATGGA
Organism: Calotriton arnoldi; assembly: GCA_963921515.1. Classification (NCBI taxonomy): domain Eukaryota; kingdom Metazoa; phylum Chordata; class Amphibia; order Caudata; family Salamandridae; genus Calotriton; species Calotriton arnoldi. The sequence continues at coordinate 818,784 of CAWUFW010002610.1, forward strand.
CAGCTGGAGCCCTGCAGTGCATAGGTTGAAGGAAGAAAGATTGTCAGTCACCCCACATATGTGCCATTCACCATACTCAATTTCACATGATACATCATTACGTGACACAAGTACTTGATGTGTGTGCCGTTCTGTCGGACATAACTCGCACCTACATGGCCATCATCTAACTTCTCAGTACAACATGTGTGCACAACAGGTACCAGGTTGTGCTATGGGAAACCATTAGGCTGTGTCACAGTACCCATTTACTGCTGTCACGTTCCACACACACACCACAGTGACATGTCTGGACAGATGCGCCACAGGCATCACAGATCATTGACAGGTAGATTCCCAGTGACCCTGTCTTGCCACATGGACACTGGCATGACATGGCGTATCATGTACACGTCAGAAAAACAAACATGACTCCCACAGGTAGTGGCCCCTGTCGCATCCGCAGGACAGACATGGACGCCAGTGACGCACAACATCAAAGTCCATGCACAAACAACGTTGATGTGGAGACTGTCTCCCATCGTGCACATGGAATCAGTGACATCGGAAACACAACATGCACACAGACTGTGGAGGGACATCACTATTGTGGCAATGGGTCATCCTGTGACGTACATGCCTTCCCACATGGGACTCTGGGGGTATGTGACATGTCATACACATACACAACCTGGAAATGTGACCATGCCACATGCTCCAAAATGAACTGTTGCACATCACAGTGGTCATGTGCACAACACACCAAGGACCCTGTCCCCATGAACACATGCACAGCCTGGGTGTGGCTGCCCACAAGTGCCACCACAGAAACCACATGTTAACCCCCATACACAGAGAAGGAAATGCAGCCTTACATGCCTCAGGAAACAGTGTGGACTGGGTGTGGTGTTGTAGGTGTGCCCCTGGGTCTCTGGCAGGTATATGTGGCTGGCATACGTTCACCAGTGACAAGCATGGTGACATATGCGACTGACCTGTACAGGTATGCGTTGTACAGCAATGGACCGATCGGTGTGCCCGGCCGGCCCATTGCATATGATGTGTGCGGGTACGCGTTGTATCCCGAAATACGCGTTGTACAGCAATGGACCGATCGGTGTGCCCGGCCGGCCCATTGCATATGATGTGTGCGGGTACGCGTTGTATCCCGAAATACGCGTTGTACAGCAATGGACCGATCGGTGTGCCCGGCCGGCCCATTGCATATGATGTGTGCGGGTACGCGTTGTAGCCCGAAATACGCGTTGTACAGCAATGGACCGATCGGTGTGCCCGGCCGGCCCATTGCATATGATGTGTGCTGGTACGCGTTGTATCCCGAAACACGCGCTGTACAGCAATGGACCGATCGGTGTGCCCGGCCGGCCCATTGCATCTGTTGTGAGCGGGTACACGTTGTACAGCAATGGACCGATCTGTGTGCCCGGCCGGCCCATTGCATATGATGTGTGCGGGTACGCGTTGTAGCCCGAAATACGCGTTGTACAGCAATGGACCGATCGGTGTGCCCGGCCGGCCCATTGCATATGATGTGTGTGGGTACGCGTTGTAGCCCGAAATACGCGTTGCACAGCAATGGACCGATCGGTGTGCCCGGCCGGCCCATTGCATATGATGTGTGCGGATACGCATTGTATCCCGAAATACGCGTTAGTACAGCAATGGACCGATCGGTGTGCCCGGCCGGCCCATTGCATATGATTTGTGCGGGTACGCGTTGTATCCCGAAATACGCGTTGTACAGCAATGGACCGATCGGTGTGCCCGGCCGGCCCATTACATATGATGTGTGCGGGTACGCGTTGTATCCCGAAATACGAGTTGTACAGCAATGGACCGATCGGTGTGCCCGGCCGGCCCATTGCATATGATGTGTGCGTGTACGCGTTGTAGCCCGAAATACGCGTTGTACAGCAATGTACCGATCGGTGTGCCCGGCCGGCCCATTGCATATGATGTGTGCGGGTACGCGTTGTAGCCCAAAATGCGCGTTGTACAGCAATGGACCGAACGGTGCGCACACATTGGCTGGGGCCTGGCATGGCAACGGACGCGTTTTTGAAGCTCCAACGAGTCTGATGCAGTGAATTCAGTTGGCCAGCCACAACAATGTTGCAAAATCATGGGTGTCATGAAGTTGAAGATTTGAAGGATGCTGTGGGCGTGTATTAGTGCTGCTATTCCATGGATTGGTCAGATTCAGAAGATGCAAACGACTTGGACCTATCACTTTGGACACATGGGACAGTATCTGCCTCTGCAGCACACATATAATGCTGGCTGTTCCCCTGAGAGCTCACTTGCCTGCACTACATGCTCCAGGACGACATCTGCCACCAACACTGCTGCTGTTTATGCATCCTCTGGCTACTGCAATGGCACGTACTGTGGAGAGAGCCCCAGCCTTCAGCCTTGAGGAGAACCAGGCCCTGCTGGACAGCCTCCTTCCACAGTACAGCAAGCTGTATGGGAAACCAGGGGAGCAGGTGAGTGTGCTGTCCACTGCCTTACTAATTGTGTATGTTGTCTGACTAGCAGGACTTACAGTGTGCACACCACTGGCTAGCATGCTCACTGAGTAGTTGTCACACCCCAAAGTGTGTAGTCACATGCACTGAACTGGTACAGTGCAGTAACAGTGCATTCCAACTAGGTTTACTTCCCATGCAATGATACCATGTAGTGACTGCTGGCAAACTGTTCATAGCCATTGTTGCACTGCCTGTGTACATCATATGCCCCTGTGATTGAGACATGTATATCCAACTGTGTGATGCACGTATATGTTGCATGTGTAGTAATGGCCTTTTCACTTTGTCATCCTCACAGGTTGATGCCCACCAGAAGCAGGAAATCTGGCTGACCATCGCCCGGGAAGTAAGATCCGTGGGGGTCTACAGGCGCAGGATCCGCAACTGCTAGAAGAGGTGGCAGGACCTTCGGGGCTGGACCCGGAGGATCGCAAGGGTCCAGCTGAAGCTGTCGCCTCCTCGCAGGAGGGGCGGACACCGGACCCTGACCTCCCACATGCTCAGGATCCTGGCGGTGGTCTTCCCTGACCTGGATGGGCAGCTGAAGGCCAGACAGCAGCAAGGAGGGGGTGAGTCCATGACTGCACTGTGCACTTTGTCTGACATGCTATGTGCCCTCCTCTGGCCTGGTTAAACTTCCACAGTACATCAGTCATGTGGTCCAGGACCCATGTCCCTCATTTGTGACATGCCCACTTCTCCTCTGATACGCATATGTGTGGCCCTTATAGTCAGGAAATTGTGTCATTTGGGGACTGTGTCATTGCATTTAGCTTTGCTCAAGGTGGGGGACAGCATTTGTTCCCGTGACTATGTTGTGCGATTCATGGGTGGGTCAATTGCTTACACAATGCCTAAGTTCTGACATGTAATCTGGGTGTAACTTTGATATGTGGTCCGCTTGCTGCTCTGACTCACCACATGTCCCTGGGGAATTTGGCACACACCCATGCTGCTGGTGGGAACAATGTTTGGGCCTCAGGAGTATGTGTATCCAGTGTGTCACACATGCTTAGCCACCTGCCTACTGTCCAGGACTCATCCCTCTTACAGGTGGAGCTGGACAGTCATGCCTACTCCAGGGCATACAATACACTCTGTACTCCCACTCCCGTGTATCATCTGGCATGTTGTGATCAGTGAAATGTACCCTCAGGTGTCTGCCTCTGTCTCATTGTGCTGTGTCTTCGTTGTCAGGACTACTGGTATGTTTATCGGTTAGGGCTCAGCATGCCATCGGAGATGTGACCATGATAGACGATACTTCTGTGACTTATAGGTGTCTGATCACTTGACTGTGCACACAGGTGTTTGCGACTGTGACTTTCAGGCAGCTGTATTTTCATTCACAGCACACTGTGAGGTGCTCATGTTCAGAGAGTTGTGTTTCATGTCCCCCATATGTCCAGTTGGTATGACGTGGACAAATAGTAGTACAGATGATGTGGTTTATGGGGGATGGACATGTGCACTTGTCAGTCACATAACTTGCATTCCCCATGCCCTCGGATTGTGACACAGTGCAGACTGTTGTTGGCTGGCTGCCATGGCCATGTGACTTGAGACAGTAATGTATGACTTTGCACGCATTCCTGTGTCATGGCATTAAACTTCCTGAGACTGATCCTGCAGGGGAGTGACATGTGCAACATGCACCCCATTGTGGCATTGACTATCCGGACATGGGTGCATCATGGTGTCTGGTGCTGGTATGCATCACATGCATTTCTATTTAGACTCTGGCCATCCCTTTATCCGGACACCTGCACTGACTCAGTGGCAAGAGATGTGATGTGTGCATGTTCACATACTTCACCGTGTTCCCTGCAATGTCCAACAACTGTGTAGGTGGTGCATGTGTCCACACTGGGGTCTTACCATCAGACAGGCACCAGACAGATGGGTGCAAGGGCAGGAGGGGTGTGAGTCCCATGGTTGACCATCAGACTGACAATTGGCTTCCCCGAATCTGTGTGAGGACTTTAGGCAATGTTCAACTAAGGATGCCAGGGCTTGCTCTGTAATGTGCTGTACTTACTGTGGTGTGTGCGGTCAGTGCAGGTGACTGATGTTTGTCTGTTTTCCTAATTGTTTGCAGATACATCCACGGCCACAGGAGGGGACAGCTCCACGGACCAGGAGGAGCAGCGGAGCCAGACTGGGTCAGCATCGGACGAGTGGTCAGAGGGACCCAGTGGCACGGAGGGCGAGGGGAGCCACACCGAGGAGTCCTCAGCACCATCCACCTCAGCTGAGGACCACAGCAGCTCGGAGGATGACTCCCTTGTGGAGGCGGGTCTCAGCAGCCACCAAAGGCCAGCTAGTCTGTCTGGCCCCGCCACCACCACCACCACCACCGCCCTCCCATTGGCTCCCATTCCTGAGGTCCGTGGAGGCTCCCGTGCTCGGGAGCGTGTCTCCTTCGTGCCAGGCACCGCACCCCCTGCCCCTGTGTCCCCTGCTGCCCTGAGTGAGGAGTCTGTGTACCTCCTTCGGCAGCTCCATGTAGGGCAGACAGCAATGCTGAGTGTCCTCCATGCACACACCACTCTGTTGACACAGCTGGTGTCGTTCATGGAGGGCATCTCGACGGGTATGTCTGCCCTACAGAGGAGCAATAAGTCCATGGACTCCTCCCTGACGGCAGCAGTGTCCCTCCTCCAACAGTCCCTCACCCCTCCCACCTCTGCCCCATCCACACTTCCTGCCCCCTACCTGTCCAAAGCACATGCACACCTGCACAGTCACCCAAACACACAGACACGAGCAGCACAGACACACCCAAGAGAAAGTCAAGACGTGCACACAAGCATCCTCAGGGGACTGATACCACAGACACAGGGGATGGGGAACACACACACACACAGGCATCCACATTCACTCCGCAGTCCTCCAAATCCTCTCCCTCCAAGACCCCTTCCCTTGCCTCGCCTGCTACCCCACCTACACAGCAGATCTTCCTGTGTGACCTCGGCCTCTTCCCCTCCAATCCTGCTGATCCAGCATACCGGGGGAAGAGGAAGTCCACCCACACAGAGGGGAGTGCCCCTCGCCCCCGGACACCCTCCCCCAGGCGCAGGCAGACACAGGACCCCATTAGGAAGTCCCCCCGGACCAGGAAGAGCAAGACCCCACCACCACCACCACGCAGCTCCACCGCCCAGTCTCTCTCCTCCATCCCCCAGGCCACCACTGCACAGGTTCCCCCGCCACACCCTGCCCCAGGTTCCCCCACACACCGATACCGCATCCCCAGACTGCTTAGGCCCTCCCCCCTGCCACTTGCTCTTCCACCCCCAACCCAGACGCTCTGCCTGTTAGTGGCACTGTTGTGGAGACCGGGTCCCCCCTCTGTCCTGCCCACCTCATCTGCCCACCCTTCCACTCCCTTGGAGTCATGCACTGCAGTGGAGTCCACAACCACCACGTCTGACTCGGGCACTGCAGTGGGTACCCAGTCCACTACATCAGTCCAGCCCACTGCAGTGGTTGCAGCACCCACACCAACTGACTTGTGTACCACAGTGGTGCCGGCCCCCCTGAGTCAGACACCTCCACTGCAGTTGCCGGTGACACTCCTGCACCCACCACCCCTTCACTGCCTCACTCTGCCATCCCCTGATCCTGTCCCTGCGGTGCCTGGCCTGCCCCTTGTATGCCCCTCCAAGGGGGATGTCCCCTAACCGTACCAGTGCAGGCAAGCAATGTGTGACCAGTTGTCACTTCTCACCCTGTTGGGACTGTGATTTTGGACTGGCCATTGGCCTTAGTTTCTTTTGGACTTCCGTGTTTACCCTGACATTTGCTGAATAAAGCCTCTTTTTGTTTACTTGTGGGTTTTCTTTTGATGTACATGATGTGGATGAGTAGCATCCTGCATTTGCAGTTGTAATAGTGTTCATATCAGGAAAATGAAGTGTTGCAGTGATGGACTCCATGTGGTCCATGGGATATGTGTCCTGTTGTAGTCTGGATCTATGGCATCCTTTGCTACAGTCTGAGGGTGTAATGTTCAGCATTTGACACAGGGATGTCCATTTTGCATTTGTAAATGAACATCTTTGTCTTACACTGATGCACATCTGGTGGGCTTACCACTGTTCAATGTTCCGATTTCCCTGACTGTGTGCCCAGCTCCACTGGACATGCAGTTTTGCACATCAATGTCGAAGGACTCATCTGTGTATACAGTGCAACTTGCTTGACACGTGTTTTGTGTGTATGCAGATGACTGACGTGACACTCCCGTACCCAGGCTGATGTGAGCAGAGCCTTCTGTGTGTTGTGGTTGTTGACTCACTGACGGAGTGTTCTGCTGACATGTTTGGGTCGTGCACAGACAAGGTTTGGCACAGCGGACCTTCCACAGGAGTGGAGTGCCCTCATGGCAGTGTGTAATCCGGTGACATTGCGTGGGCCTGTGTTGTGTGTTGTGTAAGCATGTCTGTGCGTGTTCCCTTCCCTTTTCCTACACAGGCTGTGTCCCTAGGGATGTTCCTGTTTGTGATGCTTGCTGAGTTGTTCTGTGTTCATCCAGCATCTTGGACCTGGTTTCTCCGTGATGTGGGTGCATGGCAAACTAATGTTCATGAGGTTGTCATACCAGGTTGTCTTTGTTGTCAGGGCTGGGGATGTGGGCAAACGCAGATGGGACACATTCAGGATTCCCCTTGGCACTTGTTGTTTACACAAGTCATGTGATTTACAGTTTGTGGTAGCTTTCAGTGATTGTGACACGTTGTGTGTGTGACTGCTGCCACTCCTCAGGGTCAGAGCTGCAATGTTGGAAGTTGTGTACGTGTGTTCTTCGTGTGTCACCTTGGCTTCTTCGTTGGTGTGTGACTATGGCCAGGATCCCATTGATTGTGGTGGATTTCACATCATGCCCATGTACGGCCTACTGTGCTGTGTGTCAGACATTGACGAGTCTTGTTGACTGGCCATGTGTGATGGGTTTCTGCACCTTAGTTCCCACCACCACCCCTGGTATTGTCATGGGTGCATGTCCAATGTCACCAGTCCATGTGAGCTTCACTGCTGCACATTGGTGGAGATCAGGGTGTGTGGTGTTGAGTGTGTGCAAAAGTGAGTTGTTGCACGGCTAGACCCCTACCTCCATATTGGCCTTGGCTGGCAGGCCGTGCTGATTGATTGGAGCTTGTGTAGGTGTGATGGTAGTTAGTTGCACAGGACACATGGCTGTGGTTCACAGTGTGAACGACATCTACCTTTGTCATCACAGTGGGATTATCATGCAGGCTAGTGTCAGCACAATGTGGGGTCCCTGGGGGTAGTGCTGTGGTGGGTCTGTGTCTTGCTGTGTTAGTTGCTGTTCCTACAAGCTTGTGTGACATGTGTAATTTGGGCTCCCTCTCATCTAACAATGCCTGATTGCCACATAGGGGTATCCGATCCATGAGTAACTTTTGTATGGCACTGTATACACATCTGTGTGGTTGGAATTCAGGCCTCCTCATGTGTTGTGTGGTTGCCTGGGGACACTGGCACACCCCCCATCACCTGTTGTGTTTGATATGCAGTGTGAGTCTGCCTGTTTGTGTTTGTGCCTTTGCACCACTGCATTGGCATATCTTGAGTGTGCCATTGGCTGTATGTTGTTTGGTGGCTTTCCCCTGCTGTCCCTGGGACTCCTAGGTCATCAGTCAGCACAATAATCATGGTTTGTATGTCCCATTGCTGCCATGGTATGGTATTTGTTCACCTGACATCTACAGTCTCCACAGGATATCTACATTTGTGTGTCCATTGGTGCAGATATGTGGGTCAGCATTATGATGGTCACTTCTGTCATTGTGTTATTTGTGAATGTTGACAATGTGGGCCCCCATGGGTGATGTTTGTATGCACATGGCCAAAACGATGTTTCAGTGACACTGCACTGTTTGCCTCGACCAATCTATGTTGCTATGGGACACAAGCACTACTATGCCACTGATGTGTTTGTTGTTGTGTGACCAGGATTCATCCATGCAGTTTGGCTTTGGCAGCTTTTACCATGACTACACTTCCCTTTTGGTCACTGTGGTGATGGGGCTTTAGGCCCCATTGCCACACTGTTCAAAATGTGCATCAGCTATGGATTCCACACTTCCCTTTTGGTCACTGTGGTGATGCGGCTTTAGGCCCCATTGCCACACTGTTCAAAATGTGCATCAGCTATGGACACCACACTTCCCTTTTGGTCACTGTGGTGATGGGGCTTTAGGCCACATTGCCACACTGTTCAAAATGTGCATCAGCTATGGACCCCACACTTCCCTTTTGGTCACTGTGGTGATGGGGCTTTAGGCCCCATTGCCACACTGTTCAAAATGTGCATCAGCTATGGACCCCACACTTCCTTTTGGTCACTGTGGTGATGGGGCTTTAGGCCACATTGCCACACTGTTCAAAATGTGCATCAGCTATGGACCCCACACTTCCCTTTTGGTCACTGTGGTGATGGGGCTTTAGGCCCCATTGCCACACTGTTCAAAATGTGCATCAGCTATGGACGGCACACTTACCTTTTGGTCACTGTGGTGATGGGGTGTTCGAGCCCATTGCCACAGTGGCCATGGTCGGCTTGCATTGTGGAGGCCACACACATTTCTGTGTGACACATGTGCTAGGGGGTCACATTGTATGTTCAATGTCATGTTCAGTGTTGTAGGCATTTGACACAGACTACACACACTTGTCATGGTGTTGGGGGGATGTAATCTTCTGTCATTCCTTATGTGGGAGTATGCTAGTTGTCCAAATACAAACTGCTGCACCGTCGCGCTCAGCCTCAAGCCGCACAGCCACATGAATGTACATCATCACGTTGCATAACGTAATTCAACTTAACCATAGTAATCCAGTGTGATCTGTAGCTTGTCTAATCCATCTTTATTCAACATTAATCTTGAAATTTTGCTCAGGAGGCCAAGTGGTTCCAAACTTAAGGTACAGTTACAATGCCAATCCAGGCCTTTATGACGACTGCGTTCTGTCCACTTTGTCATCTTAGGTCACCATGCATGTATTCACCCTCACCCAATGCATTTCAGGCCTCTTGCCCTGCGTCAGGGGTAGCTGCGTATGTAAAAAAGGCCATCTGTAATTTTAAATACTTTCACATTTTTAACAATATATAAATCTATATTTGTAAATTCTCTCAAAACAATATAAATCATATACGTGTATGCAGTAATCACCCCATAAAAGACCTCCTGCAAACCGTGACTTATGTGCCCCATTACTCTAAACACAAAAACCTTGTTCAAAACATATACAGAACGTGTTCAATATGCTTAAATAAACAGCGGATAAAAACAGTGAAAGCAACCAGGTCTACTACGCCAAGCTCCCCTTCCGACCCTGCTCGTAGAACCTGACAGACAAATCCAAAATTCAACTCACGGTCAAACCAAATAATCCCATACCTTACAGCTCTATGGGATTAGTTGGTTTAGTGGTTGAGGCATGCAGCGCCACTGAGCAGCAGTGTTGGTTTTGGTATGTTTTGTATCCCGTGCTTGGGATGGAGCATAAGTTGAGCCTGCACGCCAAGCATTTTTGCCCTTGAGCATTTTCAAAAAATGGATGGTTAAACTGAAACACGAATAAAACAGAAAAGGAAGGGTGTGCATTCTAACATTGTCTTTGATAGTATGCTAGTTGTGTCATGCATTACCCGTCCTATGAGTAGGAGTGGTGTTAGTGGTAGGCATCCATCCCCCCATGAGTGGGGATGGTAGTAGTGACAGGCATCCAGCCCCCTCTGATTAGGGGTGGTGGTGGTGGCAGGCATCTAGCCCCCCCTGAGTGTGGGTGGTGGTAGTGGTAGGCATCCATCCCCCCATGAGTGGGGATGGTAGTAGTGACAGGCATCCAGCCCCCCTGAGTAGGGGTGGTGGTGGTGGCAGGCATCTAGCCCCCCCTGAGTGGGGGTGGTGGTAGTGGTAGGCATCCATCCCCCCATGAGTGGGGATGGTAGTAGTGACAGCCATCCAGGCCCCCCTGAGTAGGGGTGGTGGTAGTGGTAGGCATCCAGTCCCCTGAGGGTGGGGATGGTAGTAGTGGCAGGTATCCATCCCCCCATGAGTGGGGATGGTAGTGGTGACAGGCATCCAGCCCCCCCTGAGTAGGGGTGGTGGTAGTGGTAGGCATCCACCCCCCCATGAGTGGGGATGGTAGTAGTGACAGCCATCCAGCCCCCCCTGAGTAGGGGTGGTGGTGGTGGCAGGCATCTAGCCCCCCCCTGAGTGGGGGTGGTGGTAGTGGTAGGCATCCATCCCCCCATGAGTGGGGATGGTAGTAGTGACAGCCATCCAGTCCCCCCTGAGTAGGGGTGGTGGTAGTGGTAGTGGTAGGCATCCATCCCCCTAAGGGTGGGGGTGGTAGTAGTGGCAGGCATCCAGGCCCCCCTGAGTAGGGGTGGTGGTAGTGGTAGGCATCCAGGCCCCCCTGAGTGGGGGTGGTGGTAGTGGTAGGCATCCAGGCCCCTGAGGGTGGGGATGGTAGTAGTGGCAGGCATCCAGGCCCCCCTGAGTAGGAGTGGTGGTAGTGGTAGGCATCCATCCCCCCATGAGTGGGGATGGTAGTAGTGACAGCCATCCAGCCCCCCCTGAGTAGGAGTGGTGGTGGTGGCAGGCATCCAGCCCCCCCTGAGTAGTGGTGGTGGTAGTGGTAGGCATCCATCCCCCCATGAGTGGGGATGGTAGTAGTGACAGGCATCCAGGCACCCATTTGTAGTGGTGGTGGTAGTGGTAGGCATCCATCACCCCATGAGTGGGGATGGTAGTAGTGACAGGCATCCAGCCCCCTAAGGGTGGGGTTGGTAGTAGTGACAGGCATCCAGCCCCCCCTGAGTAGGGGTGGTGGTAGGGTGGTGCTGGTGGTAGGTATCCATCCCCCTATGGGTGTGTATGGCATTGGTGTTGGCCATCCCACCCCTATGGTTCTGCTGTTGCTAGTGTACGTTATTTGTGCATCCTTATGTGTGTGTGACATATTTCTGGTACGTGTAGTTTGTTTGTATTGTTGGTGTTTGACTTACCGTCTGCGCCGTACGCGTCCGTGCCGGTCCCGGTAATAGATGTAGAGTATAGGTAGGACCTGCGCAATGGGATTCATGCTTGGATCATCTCGTTCGGGTTTCTCGTGTCTTCGAGTCCTACTCGTAGCAGGCTTGTTCGTCTCGTAGCCTTGGATCGTCTTGTGGCGCGAAACGGAGCTTATGTACGGCTCGCCCGGATGCTCAAACGGGCCGGACGTAGCGACGGGTTCGGCGCGTACGGATTGCGCATCGTACTAGTCCGGCCGGAAGGTGCTGTGTATTTGCTTCCGTGCGGCTCGATTCGGCGTTCACGGATCCGGCTCGGGCGGGGAACAGGAGCTGGATTGGGTGAGTACGGCTCGCTCGGAAACTGGGTTGTTATACGCATCGTACTTGTTCGTCCGGACAAATGTACGAATCGGTCGGGAAACACGCATTCGGTTTGTATTTTTTCCGTACGAATACTGTTAGGTGCCCTACCGGCCGAAATCGGAATCGACCCCACAGTCTCTAGGAGACTGCAACGGCACAGCTGGCAGAATTAAAAGCTCTGTTACTGGCACTAATAAATATGAATCAGGAATTCCCCACACTTATAGTGTGCGATTCATTTTATTGTGTCCAATCTTACAATGAATTCCTTCACTACTGGGGTCAGAATGGGTTTAAAGACTCAAAAGGTTGCACAATAAAGCACAAATTGCTCTGGGAACAAGTGGCAGAGCTGAAAAAAGACTTGCCAAGAGCTCACGTGATACACACGTTGAGTCATCAACGTGATGGCGTTCACGTTGAAGGGAATTCATTGGCTGTTGAAGCCGCCAAGGCGACAGTGCGAACTGCTGTTGTAGCTGCAATCGCTCGTTCTAGCACAAGAATAGACGGAAGCACAATGATAGCTGTCGTTGCTTCGTGCATAAACAGCTCAGCTTTGCCAAAAGGTTTTCCACTCAAGTACTCCTGCAAATTAGATACAAAACATATTCCGAATGCTCAAATTCCAGGAGTGGGGGATAGAGTAATACCAAACATGGATTGCAGATTAGGTTTCATTCTAGCTGCAGACAAGGGTCTGGGTTCTGCACACGCAGGGATTACTGCGACAGTTTCTCTACTGAAACAACACTATTGGTGGCCAGGTTTAACAAAACAGACAAAAAGCATTTGTCCTTAAGTGCGACATCTGTCAGCAGATGAAGGGTTCCACCGCAGCACGTCCAGCGCAAACACCACTACTAATATCAGACAGACCTCTCGCTTGTGTCTATTTGGACCACTGCCGCCCCCTACAATCTGATAGAGCTTACAAGTACATTTTGGTGGCAGTGGATTCATGCTCTAGATTCGTATGGGTTTGGCCTCAGTGCTCGGCTGACACCCAAACTGTTATAAAGGATTTGCGAGTCTTCATAGGAACATACGCAGTTGGCACATTACATTCTGACCGTGGCCCCGCGTTTTGCTCTAGGGCTTATAAGGAAGTCATGGGAAGTTTGGGTGTTGCATTGCGGTACTCATCTCTGTACCATCCCGTGGGAAGTTCGGTAGTAGAGAGGAAAAACCGGGACTTAAAGCAATCTTTAAGAGCAAGGGTATTAGGCTCGGGTGGTAGTTGGGTCAATCACCTATATGGGGTCCAGAGGGCACTTAATAACATGCCAAGAGGTTCACTAGGAGGTATCACCCCTTACGAAGTACTATTTGGGATGAGAATGTGGGTGCCTGACCTTGATTATGGCAGCACAGTGGCGGATGAAAAACCACTTGACATCAATAAACGTTTGGCTGTTTTACAGGAACTCAATGAATTCCGGGCACTACAAAGCGACGTCCAAGTAAAACGCATCGCCACTGGGGAAGTAAAAACAGTAACGCAAGACCTGCCTGGATCCCAAAGGTCGGGGATCTGGTCGGAGAAAAGATTGTGGAAAAGAAAGAATTTGGGCCATCATGCAGAACGCCTGTACCTGTCCTGGCTGTTGAAGGAACAAGAACAGTACTTCTTCTGCCCCTTGCCAGCAAAAAAGAAATGAGATTTGTCTCCTTTGATCTGATCAAACCACACTATGTGGCCAATACTGAATAGCAGGCCGCGTGGACTCCTGGGTAGCCGCCGATCTCCTCTCACTACTATACAGGAGGTTCAGACAGAAAGACTGATAACATTTGAAGAGTCTTCTATATGTCGTAATGAAGTTACCAACAATGACATGGACCTCGTTCCTATTGAGATTGAACATCAAAACACAAATGAAACACATATATCAATTCGGCCTACCACCGACATCTAAATCAATATGCCTCTACAGGAGACATCTGCAAGTTCAACAAAACCTACTGAGCTACCAAAGATAGATCAAACTGCATCTGGCTACTTCATCGATTTCATCATTTTTTCTCTGCATCTAAGTAAACCTGCGTCACCGCCAGCTCCAGTTTCCCGCAAAAAACATTTCATGTTTTTTACATTTTTTTAAAAAGAAATACCTCGTCTCACCATGGCTACAGCTCTGGATAATAACTGGAATACTGTTCCTACTATTCTGGATAGGTTTATCAACTGTCTTTTTCTTGCTCGTGAATGGACACTATCTCCCAGAACGCTCCGCAGTATCACATGTGAACTTGGCACTGAAACATCATACGTCATCTCATTGTGAACAGAGAGACCTGTCCTATGTGAACATTACAGCAGTTCCAGTTCCTGACGGAAGAGTTTGGGATAGAGTTTCATATGATATATTTGGTCCCACAGAATTTTAAAAAATACCACATGTATTCAAAATTTCTTTAAATGATATCATAACCTCCCATACATACTCTGACGATTGGGATTTTGAAACTGTTAATAGTATGTTGTCTGATTTAGAACTGTCTGCAGCATTTACTAAAAATGAAATGTTTGACGACTCGTCTTATTTTGATACCATGTACTGTTACCAACATTATGGTCGTCACTTCTGCATAAAACAAGTGCACCACGTAATGTTTTCGCATATCACCATTGGGAACATTGCCCAATGGAGTGATTCCACCTTTCATACACTCCGTATTTGGAAGCATTTTTGGAGGGCTTCCGCTGATCCTGCTACTGATAGTGGGTATCTTGATTTTTATATTTTTGCTACGCACTCGATGTCCCAGTCACCAAGGAAATGGAAAAAGCGCTCTTGTAGCGACGTTACCGTGATCGCATGGTACTCCATCTTGGCACACCTGGACTTCGGGGGCTAAGCGAGTCTTAGTTCCTATCATTTCGACCAGTCTGGATTGACTGTGTTTTGCCTGTTCTTCGCTGCTTGTTCTGCGCTTATTAATGTATGTTGGATCTCTGTCTAACACTTCCATTGGTTGCGACACCGGACGTGGCTGCATTGCTGGGCCCATTAAAGGCCCATGTAGTGCTGTGTCCTCAGCGTATTCCCATGTTGATGTCGGCATTCTTAGAGCCACCACGGGATGCTTCAGCTCCTGGTGGGTTGGATACCGGCCCACTACAGGCACACAGGCTTAGGATGTTTCAAATGCTTCCCCAGCATCAGCTGTGGGAACTGAGGAAGATTATCTTTGCTCAATTGACCTGATCTGTGAGGTGTTACAGGGACTGTTGTCTGTGAAGGCAAGCAGCAGTGATGTTGCATCTCCCACACAGGACACATAAACATTTGGCTCTCTGTGTGCTGGGAAGAATTCTGCCTTTTTCCAAAACAACCGAAATTGGAATTTTAAACAACATTTTTTTTTTCTCTCTTGTTTACTCTTGCTGAGCACCATGGCTTTTAGACGTACTCAGTTGCTCAGACTATATATATGAACATATTTAACTGACGTTTAGAGAGTTTCATGAATTTTTAGAAATTTGTAAACATCGGGGGGGGGCGTGGCTTGGCCGGCTGCAAGATGGCCGCACTTTAGTGGGCTCTGCCGGCCAAGCTAATATATCCGACAGAATCCTGCAGACAACGACGCGAACGCTGCATAGTACCTGCTTTTCCGGCTGCAGCTTCACTTGCGGCGTCGATCTGTGCTGCTCCCGTCCCTCGGCGGCTTGTGAGTGCTGAGATCCGCCGCCCGACTGCTGCGTTGGGCCCAGATCCCGCGATCGGCGAGGCCCGGCCTACCTGCCCTGCTGCTGGGCCGGCTGCCTAGAGCTGTGGATCGCCTGAAGGGCTGCGTGGGGTCCGGACCTGCTTCGACCGGTGAGTGCTGTTGCCGCTGGGGTTTTTTGCGGCGGGGTTTGGGGCCCGCGGGCTGCACCACCCGGCCCGGGCCTCTCTGAGATATTGGCACCACTTCCCTCTCCTTTTGGCGCCGGCTGAGGTGGCTCTGTGTGCCCGGGCCTGGTGACGGGGGCAGCGGGCCCCCCGCGTCTCCCCGCCGTGACTGTCCCGGCCTGGCTCGTCCTCCCGGCTTCCCCTCGACGAGCAGTGCGGGGTGCCCGATCGCCGCCTGCTTTCCTGCGGCCCGCTCCTGTGACCCCCTGGTGGCTGTATCGCCTCCCGCTCCTCGGGAGTGCCTGGCTTTGGGCCCTAGCTGTCGCTGCACTGAATCCTGGGCCTGATCTCCTTCGGCGTGTACCGTGCCTGCGCCGGCCCTTACGTCTGCCCTGTGCCTGCTGGTGACTACTCCTGCAATCAACCACTCTTGAAGTCCTGTGGCCTGATGTGGGGATTTTTCTCCCATCAGCTTGCGGTGGTGTGTTCCTCCTGCGCCTCCGCGGTGTCTGTGGGGACCGCTTCCGCCCACTTGCTGTGCCGCTGGTCTGGTACTTCCACCTCTTCCGATGCCCTGCCACCGCCTCACTGCGCTCGGCCCTCGCGGCAGCCGGCCGGTGCTGCTCCCCTGATCTGGTGGGCCTGACATTTCGCCTGGTTCACTTACTGCTGCTGTGTGTCTGTGAGCTGCCTGCCGTGCGCTCTGTCGCTGTTTCTGATCCCACGGTGGTACTACTCACCTGCTTCTGCCCGCCATGGGGAAGACTGATCCTAAACAGCCCAAGATTGCCTTTGATCTGCGTAGATCGACGCGGCAGGACGGTGCGGGATCGGATAGTGGCGACCCAGCGACCACTATGGAGGCAACTCCTGCGCGTGAAGATGACCTGAAGTCGATTATGCTTGATGTTAAATCCACGGTCACGGGCATTGCGGCACAACTATCCGCTCGCTTGGACTCCGTGAAGGCCCGTGTAGATTCACACGACGCTCGTCTCCTTCATGTCGAATCCAGGATTTCCGGCGCCCCCACTCAAGATCGGCAAAAATTATTGCAAATGGACAAAATCCTCGACATCATCCGGAATAAAAATGAAGATTTGGAGGCGCGCTCCCGGAGGAGCAACCTCCGCATCACAGGAGTACCCGAATCTACCAATATCTCCCGCATGGAGGACTACGTGGAGCAGCTCATCCGGGACCTCTTTGGTGAAGTCCTCTCCTCCGTCTTCATTGTGGAACGGGCGCATCGCTCCCTTGGCCCTCGTCCTGCCCCCGGTCTACCAGCTCGCCCCATCATTGCAAAAATCCTAAACTTCAGGGACCGCGACGCCATTCTCCGTGCAGCACGAGAAAGGGGCAAAATAACCCATCAAGGTAACACACTCTCCTTTTACCCTGACTATACTCTCGCTGTTCAGGCTGCCCGCCGTGAATTCCTTCCAGCAAAGCGAATCCTTCAAAAACACGAAGTCTCGTACTCATTGGCCTACCCGGCGAGGCTGAGGGTCCGGCAAGGTGAAAAAACGCTTGTTTTTCCAGATCCTAAAGACGTCCTCGCCTTTGCAAAGAAACTGGATAAATCACCTCGCTCCTCACCTACTTGCTCTCAGGCCGCTGCAGCTGGCCACCCAAGTGACAATGATTGACTGGCTGAGTTTTAAATGCTAATTATTCTCGACCTCTGCTATTGTTCTTCTGTTTGCGTCACTCTGGCCTCCCCTGTTGCTGCAGCCTCCCAAGCCCAGTCGCTTCCAACTATCATATTGGGACTCCTGTTGTTATTTCATTTGTATCCATCTGATCGTTGTCTGACTTGTTTGTAGCTTGGCCACCCTGCTTCACTGCAGGGGCGTATGCTGAGCTCTGCCATGCCCCCACGGGATAATTCCCTTATCTGTCACGTTTTTCCCCCTTCCAAGTTGTGGGCTCCTGGGGTGGGAACGGGTGGTATCTCAGCCTGATTGGGGGGTTGGAGTGGGTGTGGGGGGGATGGGTCTTTCGGTACTGTTTCTGGGGATAGGGTGGTGGGGTGGTTGGGTTAGGGGGTTTTGGGGTCGGTGGCCTCCTACTGGGGCTCTGCTGTTTGTTTTGACAATGTCTCTTGCTCCCGGCTCTTGCCTGAAACGCAGCTGTCACTGTGTTCTTTTACTGTCCGCACAAGATGGCCCTATTTCAGTGTTGTTCCCTGCAATGTTATTGTTCACTGCCTGGCTGGGCGTTGCACTGCTCCTTAGCTGGCTTTGGTCCGCCGCTCACCATTCGCTATGTTATGCCATGCCGCGTTGTTTCACGCACGTCCCTACACTCTCACTCCTGCGCACGGCGCCCAAGGTCAACCTCACTCCCACGTTTGGGGCTAGTTGTTCCCCCTTGCAATCCGGCTCCACATCTTGGCAGGCTATCGTTCGTCCTTATGCACCACTGTTGTTATTGTCTTCTGCATCTGTTCCTCATAAGGTTTGCACCATCATATGCACCTGCATGCGGCCATTGGCCACTCTTACCACACTCCACACTGAGACAGCATGACAGACATTAATTTCTGGACGAGGAACATTCGCGGCCTTAACGACTTTCGCAAGGCTCGACTGGTACACGCACACCTCATCCGACACAAAGTGGACATCTGTCTGCTGCAGGAAACCCACCTACTCCCAGCATCTGCTGCCAGACTCTGTTCCAGACACTGGGGAGAATCACATTCCTCTTATTATTCCAATTATTCCCGGGGGGTGTCTATCCTAATTCGCAGGGGACTCCCATGGCATACTTCCCAGGTAATCACGGACCCCGCTGGGCGTTTCGTTATCCTTCATGGCTCACTTCAAGACTATCCCCTGACGATAGCTGCATTATATGGTCCCAATGCTGACGACCCAGAATTCTTTACTCAGATATGGCATCACATCTCCTCCCTCGGTCCTGCTGCACTCCTCTGGGGTGGGGACTTCAATGTCACATTGTCTGCGGTGTTGGATCGCTCCGGCCCCCACGCTTCTCACCCATGTGCCACGGCACTCCTTAGCTCTATTCTTACCGAGAACTCGTTGTATGACGCCTGGCGCCACATGCACCCTGCAGCCCGCGAGGGCACATGTGTCACTGGCACCCGTGGTTGTTGGTCTCGTCTGGATCTCTGGGTCACCTCTCCTGACGTTCTCGCCTGGCTCACTTCTGTCAACCATATGGCGCGTACCCTCTCAGACCACGCGCCAGTCCGGCTAAGCCTTAGGCTACTCCACTCTCCTCGGCGCGCTTTCTCATGGCGGCTTTCATCTAATGCACTACGAGACACTGTATTCTGTGATGAGATCCGGACCGCGATCACTAATTATTTCGAGCTCAATGAGGGTTCTGTGGACTCTCCCTCCACTCTTTGGGAAGGGTTCAAAGTCGTCATCCGCGGTGAGTGTATCTCTAAGCAATCTGGGGTCTTATGCTCCATTCACGGCGCCCTTAGCAAATTGGAAGCAGAAATTAAATCCCTGGACTCCTCCCACTCGCTTGATCCCAACCAGGACACACTCGCTCGTCTTCGCGAGAAACACACCGAATTCGCCTCGGAGGCAGATAGAGAGCTCTCCTTTTTAGGCAGAGAGGCTCGGGCGCGCCGCTTTGGCGAGGGGGACAGGCCCGGTAAAACTCTGGCCGCCCTCCTTCGTCCACCTCGAGCTGCATCTTATATAACAGCGCTTCAGGATGGCGGCCCCGCTCGGACCTCCTCCGCTGAAGAGATTAAGACGAGATTTATTGATTTTTACACGCAACTTTACTTCTCCGGGTCTACTCCCCCGCGCGAGGTCATCGACCAGTATTTCGATACCCTCGAGCTGCTTTGGCTCGAGCACCATCACCGGGAATACCTGGACGAGCCCTTCTCTAAAGAAGAGATACTCGCCGCCATAAACAGTATGCCTGGTGACAAGGCCCCTGGTCTGGATGGCCTGCCCGCCTCCTTCTATAAGGCTTTCGCCCCACTACTTGTGCCACATCTGGCTGCCATGTATAATGACTCTTTTGAGAGCGGTCAATTCCCGCCTTCACTTTGCGAGGCTATGCTCACTCTTCTGCTCAAGCCGGATAAGCCCCCGATCTCCGTGATTCTTATCGCCCTCTGTCCCTCATAAATATGGACAATAAAATCTTTGCCAAGTTACTTGCTTCACGTCTTCTCCCTCTCATGCCGCATATTGCCCGCCCGGATCAGTCCGGCTTCATTTCTGGCCGCGCAACATCCCATAATCTACGGACTATCTTCTCTGTCCTTCATCAGATTAATCCAACGCTCCCTGCTGTGGCCGCCTTGCTCGACGCCACCAAGGCGTTCGACACCCTGGAATGGCCCTTCCTCTTCCCTCTTCTTGCACGTCTAGGCTTCAGTCCAGTGTTTATACGAAAGATCTCGCTCCTGTATACTCTCCCTACTGCCCGGCTTCGGGTCAACGGCCTCATTACGGATCCCATCCCTATTAGACGTGGGACCCGACAGGGGTGCCCGCTTTCGCCTATGCTTTTCGCCGTCGCTATGGAGCCACTGGCGGCTAGACTTCGTCAACACCATACACAGAAGGGCATCGGATTCGCGGCCCGCGCCCTTTTGGTCTCTATGTATGCGGACGACGTCACTTTATATGTCCGCAACCCCCAGGAAAATCTAAGTCCCCTGGTGCGCAAGATCATCCGGTTCGGAGGCTATTCAGGTGTCCAGGTGAACTGGAATAAATCGGTCCTCTTTCCACTCACTGATGCTACTACTCCCTTTACCCCGGACTACCCCTTCGTGTGGGCGAATGGCCCCATTCGCTATTTGGGTGTCTGGCTGAGCAGAGACGCAGACGAACTTTGGCGAGCTAACTTTGGTCGCGCGGTGGACTGGCTTGAGTCGTAGATCCCTATATGGAGCCGCCTGCCCTTGTCGTTGGCCGGTCGAGTGGCTGTCGTCAAGATGGTAGTACTCCCGAAATTTTTATATTTATTCCTAAACGTGCCTCTTCCTCTCACTGCCCACTTTTTTCGCAAGGTCCGCTCTTTGATCATCTCTCTCATCTGGGCTGGCAAACAGCCTAGGATCGCTTATGATACTCTCACACTTCCGATGGAGTGTGGCGGCCTCGGCGCCCTAACATTAGGCTCTATGCATTGTGTGCCCAGGCCAGCTTCTTGCATTTTTGGCTTCACCCCACTCCTTTCCAACCGCACGTGGCGGTCGAGGCCGATCTCGCTGCCCCATGGCCACTTACGACGGCCCAATTTGCCCCGGCCAGACTCCGGCGCTCTGAGATAAACACGGTCGAAACTTTGCGCTGGGCTTGGGAGGGCCTTCGCCGCCTCTCCGATGCCCCCATGCTCTCAGCAACAACTATGCCGATCGTTCGGCATCCGGCTTTCCCTCCTCTACAGCCCTCTGGTATGGCTAAACGCGCCGCCTGTTTAGGGTTGACCACAGTTGCGGATCTCTGCCCGGGGAACACTTTTTACTCTCTCGCGGACGATTCCGGTCCTATGGATACTTTACTTTTCTATCAGCTACGCGCAATCTGTCGAGAGCTGCATTCCACGTTTCCCCAGCCTCCTCCCTCGATGGGCACGCTGGATTTTATGTACTCGTCTCCTTCCCCTTGGAAGTTGGTAACCAAACTTTACGCTCTCACACTGACGGCCTCATCCGTATCCACGGACCGCGCCCGTGCGGCATGGAGTGCGGACCTTGGTATCGACATCCCACAGGCTGACTGGCTCTACTGCAAACAGACAAAGCGTTTGTCCCCAAACTACCGCCTGCGCCTTATTCATTTTAAATATTTACACAGGCTATATCGCACTCCCGTCCAGCTGCACAAGCTGGGACTCATTCCAAGTGATAGTTGCATGCGCTGCTCTGCACCTGCGGCGGACTTCTCACACCTTGCCTGGCTATGCCCTAGGGTCTCTGCTTATTGGCGTGAGGTCTGCACAGCCATTTCAGAGATCGTCTCCTCGCCAGTTCAGCCCACTCCCTCGCTTTGCCTATTGGGATTCGTCAAATTCTGCCCGGACGCGTCGCGCCGTCTTATTGCCATGCTGCTTGTCCTCGCGCGGTGTAGGGTCTCCATGTGCTGGGGTCGCAGACCCGCACCCAAGTTCGCCCAATGGCTCGAGGATGCATCGCGTTGCCAGACCATATTGTCAGAATTCTGGGACCTCATGCCAGCTAGATCTCGCCCACTCGATATCTGGGGCCCCCTAGTGTCATATCTCCTAACCCGCACTCCCCCGGGTCCGGTTGCCTCTCCTGCGCTCCCCACCGGCTCTCTGCCCATGGCGGACGCCGAGGTGGGCCAATAATCGGCCTTCCCCCGCCCCTTCTCCTTTTCAGCTGGCCCTGCCCTTTCATCTAGAGATTGCGTGCCCCCTGTCAATTGCTGTCACTGGTTAGTCGAGGCCAAAACGTCTGCCATGCTGCTGCTCTCTGGTGTTATGTGCTATTAATTTTTACTGTTACCATCAATGTGTCCTTTGTATATGGTGCTTTGATTCAATTCGAGAATGTAACCTGTTTATTCGATTTGATCAATAAAGGTTTTTTGAAAACTTAAAAAAAGAAATTTGTAAACATCTTTTAACAATGTTTAATGCTTGATTAGAAGGACAATCCCTTTTTAGTATGTCACCGGGTCAGATGAGGAGTTGTTGTTATGTTTCATAGGGTACCCCAATATAGGCTTGAGTAGTCACCTGACCCTTCACTTACATTTACCGTACCATTGTACTACATAACGGTTTTTGGTATTGACCTTTTACCTAGTTAAGCGCTGCATAAATGTCGTGTGGTTTGCCCTGAAAACTAGCCTAATTAATTATGCATGAGGATTCTCAGAATTACAGCAGGATTACGATCTTCGGCATAATAACTATGTACAAGGGTCCTCCCTTCCGTCATCCTCGGCTGACATGACACAGCAAGGTAGAATCCCCTGAGGGTACCTTTTGGGTATATATACACCATATCTTTGCCGGGGTAGGTAGAGGAGACAGACTTCCATGCTGACACACTGACATGAGACCCTGAGGTTCCTGCACACAGACACTCCAGCACACAGTGGTTTGACATCCCTTGCGGGGTGTCCATCTCGAGGCCAAGACGGGGTCCTTCATTCTCTCACACCAGGTAATGGGGTTGGCTTCATCCTAGGGGATTCTTGGCTTTACGCCTACATACATGCTAGCCACACTTAGGTATATCTAGTTAGGGTTGCATCGTAGGAGTACGCATTATTACTGTCATGTATTTATATGCTTGCATATATTTATTGTTTAGCACTATGGTAGAAATCTACCATCCATTTACTCTGTTGGTGCTTATAATCATTTATATCTGTTTCTGTCTTATGGTTGTTTCAGCACACCTATTTTACACTAGAATGATGCTGGTTCAATAAACACTTATTGAAAACGTCCTCACCGTTTATTCTGTGTATCTCTCTGAGACGAAGTGAGCACAAGTGACTGTACTGTTTCCACGATCCCTGATGGGATAGGGTTGTCATGTTCGATAGTTGAGAGGAACTATTCTCTCCTTGGCAAGAGGAGTTTACAGTGGCACTGTGGGCTAGCTAGTATACTAGACGGTGGAGGTGTCTGGAATCAGTCTGAACACCAATCCCACAGTTTATGTTGTCTTAACGCATGGATCCTATTTAGATTTATAGGAACTACACAACACTTAGATGGGGAGAATTTGTTTGGAAAACACGTGGACGAATCTCAGCAGGCCATCAAAGCCGATACGGATACTGCAGTTCCCTGGGGACACTCCAGCAATGACGTTTCTAGTCCTTTTGTGGAGGTAGAGGAAGAGGACAATATGGTCAAATGGCTTCCTTTCAGTCATACCGATACCAGGCATATTCACAGCAGGGGTATCAGCCCCAATATACTGAGCAATAATCTTAAAGGGCCTCCACCACTTCTGTTTATTCAAGACAACCAAAGCAAAGATGACCCCCAGCTGGGGCAAAATCCGAAGACATCACTTGAAGACAGTAACAATTTTCAGGCTCTTGTCACCTCACCACTCCAGGACCAACCATTGAGCCACTATCTCCTCGTCTTCTACGATCAATGGGAGAGTATCTCTTCAGACAAATGGGTGTTGGACATCATCTATCATGGTCACACCCTCGAATTCATTCAAAAGCCCCCGCCAATCATCCTCCTCCCAAGAGAGCGCATCAACATCTCACTTTCTTAAAGTAAGAAATATCTCTTGTTCTCTCAAGGGGAGCTGTAGTGATGTTCCTTTGCAGCAGCGTGGCAAGGGTTTCCATTCAAACTTCTTCCTCATCAGGAAAAAGTCTGGGAAATGGAGAGTGGTAATGGCTCTCCGGCAGCTCAACAAGTATATAAAGAAACAACTTTTGAGAATGCTGTCCCTGCAAGGAATCCTATTGCTGATCAACAAAGGGGATTTCATGGCGTCTCTCGATCTCTTAGACAAATATTTCCACATTCCCATTCACATGAAACATCGGCGGTTCCTGAGATTCGAGGTGGCAGAGTGCCACTATCAATTCAAGGTTCTCCCATTTGGCCTCGGATTGGCTGCCAGAGTCTTCACCAAGTGCATGACATCAGTGGCTGCCTTTTTAAAAAGATCCGGACACCAGGTATTTGCACCAGGTATTCCCCTTAATGGGCGACTGGCTGGTCAAGGGACCCACATTCCTCTCTGCAAAAAGATCCACCTTGGTCTAAGGCAGCTCTTTTGTTCTGAAATTGAACGCAGAAATATCATCCATGATTCCATCCCGATCGCTGGTGTTTCTAGGTGCCATTCTGGACACCGCGGTTGCCAAGGCTTACCTGACAGTAGAGAAAGTTCAGAAAATAATGGATATGGCTATTTCCCTTGAAAAAGAAGGCCCACTTCATTAAGAATGTTCAAGTCAATGTTGAGAATGCTGTCATCCTGCATTCCATTTATACCAAATTGTCATCTGCACATGAGACCGCTGCAGGAACAATTGGATGCACAATGGATACAGGTGCATGGTTCATTCAACAATATAATCAACATCACCCCTGCGATGAAGCAAGCTTTACCATGATGGGGAAAAGCAGTCAATATCTCTCTGGGTCTCTCTTTTGAGGCAGCACAATCATGCTTCATAATGACAATGGACACTTCCCTGGAAAGTTGGGGGGCTCATCTTCAGGAGCTGGAAATCCACAGTAAATGGTCTGTTCAGGAAGCACAAATGCACATCATTCTTCTAGAGCTAAAGGCTGTATTCCTGGGCCTGCAATCAATCCTTCCCAGAATTCGCAATTCCTCTGCCATGGTGAGAACCAACAACATTGCCACCATATTTTATCATGCAAAACAAGGGGATACGAGATCAAAACGCCTCTCCTCACAAGCCCAGCAAATATGGAAGTGATTACTAATGCATAAAATCTCTCTGCAAGGTGACATTGTCCCAGGGATAGACAACGAGTGGGCAGACAGTCTCAACAGAAATCAAGTCAAAGCCACGAATGGGAAATAAATCAAGCTCAGTTATCCCAAAGCTTCAAACAATGGCGTATCCTAACTCTGTATCTCTTTGCAACTCACCAACAAGAAATGGAAGCTGTTCGCGAGCAGGTTCCAAGAGAGAGGGTCGTGGGGAATGCTCTTCAAGTACAATGGACAGGAATGTTCACATTTGCATTTCCTCCCTTTCCTCTCATCCCCAGGGTGATTCCCAAAATGGAGATGGAACCATGCTGTCTCATTCTCATAGCCCATGCATAGTCAAGGCAATACTTGTACACAAAGCTTCTTCTCCTATCTGTGTCCCCACCCATTCAGTTTCAACCAATGGAGAATCTCATTTCCATGAACAGCAGTCAGGTGCTGCATCCTCAAATAAAGTCTCTGAATTTGTCGGCATGGCACCTCATGACAATGAGTTTGGATCATTGAGTATCACAGTGAAATGCAAGTCTATCCTGGAGCAGTCAAGTGCTTTTCCACAAATAAATCCCATGCGGCAAAATGGAAACAGTTCTGTTACTGATGTCCTAAAAATAATATGCATCCTTTTTGCTGGAACACCTATTGCCATCTCTCCTTCATCTGGTAAACCCGGGCTTGGTGCACTCTTCAACAAAGTGAATTTAGCTACAATCTCAAGATTCTGAAAGGAAAACAGGTGAAACTTCTCTCTGGTCTACTAGACACATAAAATAATTCATGAAGGGCTTATTCAGGGCTTTTCCACCTATAAAACGTCCTGCAATATCCTGGCAGCTGAAATTGGTTCTTTCCAAACTCATGAAAGCCTCATTTGAACCAATTCATAAAGCTGATATGAAATATGTCGCATGGAAAACAGCTCTTCTATTGCCTCTTACGTCAGCCAGAAGGGTCAGTGAAATTCAGGCCTTTACAGTCATGGAGCCTTTCTTACAATTCAAAGAGGATAAAGTGTTGTTCAAACCAAATCCAAGGTTCATCCTGAAGGTCCGAACTTCTTTTCATTTGAATGAACCTATCGTTCTATTGACATATTTAAAAAAACCTTCCTCCACTACAGAAAATGCTCTCTACTGTCTGGATGTTAACCGTTGCTTGAAAATCTGTATTTATAGAACACAAGCTTTCAGAAAATCAGATCCACTTCTCATCTCTGTCGCTCCACCCAGGAAGGGTTACGCACTCTCAAGAAGGAGCATAGCCCGTTGGGTGTCTGCATTGATTGCATTCTGCCATGACAAGGCAGGAAGATGCTGTCGACAAAAGTACCAGCACATTCCACCTGAAAGATTGCTACATTCACGGCCTTGCTTGGTGGAATATTGCTTCCAGACATTTGCAGAGCGGCAATGTGGTCAAATGCTCATACATTCACCAAGCACTATTGTTTGGATTCAGCTGATGCCGCTGTTGGACAGGCAGTTTTATGATGCCTTTTTTAATAAGGTACTGATTGTTTTTTTTCGTTCCTTCATTGCAACATATTGGGTGATGATGTATTGTTATTGCTTGTATCACCATTGTTTGTTCTAATATTTCTATTTTTTCCAATGGTTTACGTTTTACTGCCTTTGTACCTCTTTGGAGAGTGGTGTTGCCTTCCCCCACCATTTATTCTGTTCCTACTGCTAGCTACTCTGATTAAAGCATTTGAATCTATAAAAGATTCAGTACTGGAGAAATGACAAGTGACTTACCTGTATACTGTGGTTCTCCAGTATGGATATCTTTCATAGATTCACATGCAACCCACCCACCTCCCCATTTTGGGCCTACCACTCCTAAACCTCATTTATATATCTTATTCCCTTTTACACTCCTGCTCGAAATCTGAGGTATGGTGGGTCTGCTGGGGAAGAGTGGTTCAGGGTCTTGTTTCTGATTGGCTGAAGTTTGGGTCGATTAAGAAAATGTGAATTGGTTAACATTGTCATTAGCTTTTTCTATGACTATTAATGTACTTACTTAGGGCCAGATGTACGACCAGTTTTTGCGTGCGCAAACGGGTTAGCAACTCGTTTGCGCATGCAAAAACCTACATGGCCATGTACAAACACTATTTTGCGACTCGCAAAAAATTGCAACTCGCAAAATAGTGTTTTGCGACTCACTATTAGGAAGGAGCGTTCCCTTCCTAATAGCGACTCTCTAGCCATGTATGAATGTTTTGCGACCATAATTGCGGTCGCAAAACACTCGCAATTTACCGCCCTCTTCAAGAGGGTGGTAATGGAGTCGCAAATGGGAAGGGGTCCCCAGGGGACCCCTTCCCCTTTGTGACTGGCTCTAAAAATATTTTTTTAGGGCAGGCAGTGGTCCCAGGGACCACTACCTGCCCTTAAAAAATGAAACGAAAACGTTTTTTTTTTTCTTAAATGCATCCCCTTTTTCTTTAAGGAAAACGGGCTGCATTTTTTTTTTAAAAACACTGCATTAGTGACAAGCAGTCCCAGACATGGAAGTCTGCTGAGCCGAGCAGGCCACCATCCCTGGGAGGGCCAGCCATTCCCAATGGGGTCGCAAATTGCGAGTGTCTCATTAATATTCATGAGCCTCGCATTTTGCGACCCCATTGGGAATCGCAATCAGTGTCTCTGACACTGTTGTACATTCCAAATTGCGACTCACAATTTGCGACTCGCAATTGAGCGCAAATTGCGACTCGCAATTTGGAATGGTCGTACATCTGGCCCATAGTACTGCTTGTTTTAAATACCATGGGGCATCCACCATGATGACGGGGAAGATTCAAGCATGAGAATCTATTAAAGATAACAATACTGGAGAACCACAGTGTACAGCTAAGTAACTTGTTTTTTCAGGAGGCGTGTTCCACTTAAAGGCTAGTCACACCCCTAAGGTGTGCTACCTTAAGTGAACAGCCAAAGAAGGGTTTCACCATCTTGTTTTTGGTGAAAATAGAGACTTCTGGGTCAGAGTTATGCCTACTCCTAGCAGGAAGTATTCATATGGGGGGTGTAGTCACCCCAGGGGTAGGTAGCGCATTGGCGACTACCTAGTACTCCCCCAAAACGCCCCTAAATTTAGTATTTAGGGGTCCCCCCAACAGCAGACCAAAAGATTTGACTACCTGGGAACAGAAGGACAAAGAAGAGCAGACACCGCAAGAACTGAGGACCTGCACCGAAATTGGTGCCAAACCCTGACTGGATGATGGAACCTCAACAGTTGCACAGATCCAACTTGTCCAAAAGCTGTGTATCCTCCCCAACACTTGGAGTACTGTCCAGCACTTCACCAACAATCCATCATCTCCCTCGGGGTGGAGGACCCATACCCTGCCTCCGCAAGCACTGACTGCACTTGTTTGGTACACTGTGTTGTTGGCCATCAGGCCGATTGAGGGAGTAGCACATCAGGAAGAAGTCTTAGTGGCTCTAGGAGGTCAGCCCGTCTCTCTGCCAAGTTTTGAGACACTAGACCCTCCAGGAGCCCCCTGCACCAATACCCTGAGTACCGGGGCACTTCCATAAGCCAAGGCTTGTGTTGTATCCAGTCAGGTCACCATCGCTGTGGAAACCTACCTGTATGGCAAGGGACTTCAGGACTGATTAGACCCAAATCAAGAGTGGCCCTGCTGTCTTGTTTTCTTACCTCTACAGGACCAACCGACGACCGTGAAAGCCTCAAATTCAAGTGGCCAGGCAGCCTGGTATCTCTGCACCCGAGCCCTACAGCCCGAGCTCACAACTTTTGACTCTGTCCCCTTGTACTAGGGGTCCTCACAACCTAAACCCACCTTTGGATTCTTCTGACTTGTCCCCAAGTCCCCAATTGCAGCCTATTTGTTTCAGGCACCATTGACTTTACCGGTGTAGAGCTCAAGGCTACCATCCCGACCAGCACCTCTGCACCCAGACGCTCCAGGGCAGGTAAACTAAAACTGATGGTGGTTCTTTGGACCTTGGCCCCCTTCCACCTATGTCCAAAAGGGCACATCTGAACTTCTACATGTGTTTTTCCTCTCATAGGTTAACATTGTAGAGTTCAAGGCTTATACCTCAAAACCCATTATTCGACTATTTTTGCTATTTATTTGTAAAATCATTATCTCCGAAAGGTATTCTAAAGAGCCTGGTGTCTAAAATTATATAAAAATCTACTTTATTTTTATAATTTGGTCTCGGATTTCTTCTTGAGTGTGTGTATCATTTATTGACTCTGTGGATACAATAAAGGCTTAACACTCTCCTCTGATAAGCCTTAGCTGCTCAATCACACTACCATAAATAGAGCACCATGTCTGGCACAGAGGAGATAGTGCAGGAACTCAACCTGACCCCCTATCTGCACCTTAATATGCAGCAGCTAAGGATCCTCTGTAAAGCAAATAAAATTGCTACTGGCACAAATCGTACCAAGGTACGCCTTCAGGAGACTCCTGCAAAATTTGATGCAGCCCAGTTGGCAACATTCCTGACACTCCTGAAGAGGAGGTGGACAGAGACAATGGGACTGTAGTCAGTACTAAAGGGGGTAACCCCCACAACCTAACCAGGGAGGATGAAGACATAGTCCTACACATTTACCCTAGCATTGGACCTCGAGTATCTTCCACTTCTAGAAATAGGACAGGCAACTCCAGGCCAAAGCAGTTACAGGAACTAGATGAGCAGGACATATTCCTTGCAAGACTAGCCAAAAGAGCAGCCCTTGAAGCCATACTCCTGGCTGTAGGAAGAGAAAGGGATGAGATTGGTCTAGGACCCGTAAGTGGTGGCAGCAACAAAATGAAACGGGAGAAGGAGGAAACGTTTGATCACAATATTCCCAAAGGGATTGTGCCCAAATATGTTGAGGGTGATGACATTACCAAATGATTCACAGCCTTTAAGAGGGCTTGAAAAATGAGGAAGTTACACCAGAAGTACTGGGGCTCTCTACAGAGGGAGTTATTATCAGGAAAGTGCAGGGATAGACTCCTGACAATTGATGAGGAAGGAGCTGAGTCCTATGACCTCATGTAGGATACCCTGATTGAGGGCTTTGGACTGACCACTGAGGAGCACAGAATTAAGTTCAAGGAGACTCACAAAACCTCATGTCAGTCCTGGCTAGACATTGTTGACTTCTCAGTCAAAATGCTAGGAGGCTGGTTGAAAGGCAGTAATGTGCAACATTATGAAGGGCTTTATAGTTTGCGAATAAAAGAGCATCCAACATCCCAAAATGCATTGGGAATGTCAGTAATGAGCATCCAACAACCCAAAATGCATTGGGAATGTCAGTAATGAGCATCCAATAACCCAAAATGCATTTGGGAATGTCAGTAATGAGCACTGCATGTTGAGATTAGTACAGGGAAGCATCAACATGTTAGAAAGAATGCATTTGAATATGAATGAAGTTCAATTCATATGTTGCTGAACTACTACAAACGAAGAATATACATGAAATAAATAAAAAGTGACACTTATTTTAGTGTAAAGAATCTTTAATAGATGGAACTTTCTGGAAACAAACCCGCTGGGTTACACAGAAGTGTGTCCTTGTGTTGACATGTGTGTTCACTGCCAACACATTTCAAGTTTCACTTACAGGCTAGTCACACCCCTAAGATGGGCTACCTGAAGTGAAGAGCCAAAGAAGTGTTTCATCATCTTGTTTTTTGTGAAAATAGAGACTTCTGGGTCAGGGTTATGCCCATTCCTCTCAGGAAGTGGTCATATAGGGGGTGTACTCACCCCAGGAGTAGGTAGCCCATTTGCTACTACCTGGTACTCCCCTAAACGCACCTACATTTAGTATTTAGGAGTCCCCACAACACAAGACCGACAGATTAAACTACCTAGGAACAGAAGAAGAACAAAGAAGAGCCCACAGCTCAAGAACTGAGGACCTGCTCTGAAATTGGTGCCAAACCCTGCCTTGCTGTTGGTACCTGGACAATTGCAAAGATCTGACTCGTCCAAAAGCTGTGCATCCTCCCCAACACTCAGAGGACTGTCCAGCACTTCGCCAATCATCTAGCATCTCCCTTAGGGTGGAGGAGCCATCCTCCTGCATCCGCATGCACTGACTGCACTTGTCCGGTACACCGTATTGGTGGCCATTGGTCCCACTGAGGGAGCAGCACATCAGAAACAAGTCTTTGTGTGTCTAGAAGGTCAGCCCTGTCTCTCTGCTGAGGTTCAAGATGCTAGACTGTCCAATAGCCCCCTTCACTAATACCCTAAGTATCAGGGGCACTTGCATCTGCCAAGGCTTGTTTTGTGTCCAGTCCGGACACCACCACCGTGGAAACCTACCTATACGACAAAGGACTTCAGGACCGACACAACCCACATACAGAGTGGCCCTGTTTTCCTTCCCTCTACAGAACCGACCGATGTCAGTGAGAGCCAGCCAACTACCTCTTCAACTGAGCCCCACAGCCAGAGTTCACGCCTACTGACTGCGTCCCCTTGGCCTATGGGTCCTCACAACCTGAACCCTTCTTTTGGTTCTTCCTGACTTGTCCCCAAGTCTCTCATTGCATCCGCTTTGTTTCAGGTACCATTGACTTTAACAGTGTAGCGCTCGAGGCTACCATCCTGACCAGCACCTCTGCACCTGGATGGCCCAGGGCAGGTAAACTAAAACTGCTGGTGGTTCTTTGGACCTTGGCCCCCTAGCACCTTAAGTCCAAAAGGCAACCTCTGAACTTTGGCTGCAAATACTTTTTTGCTACGTGTTTTTCCTCACATAGGTTAACATTGTAGAGTTCGAGGCTCAGACCTCAAAAACTGTTTTTATAGATTAGTCTTGGTTTTCTTCTTGAGTGTGTGTATCATTTATTGACTTTGAATCTACAACAAATGCTTAATACTCCCCTCTGATTAGCCTAAGCGGCTCGACCACATACCGCATATAGAGCACTTGGGATTATTAAAGTAAGCCCTGTAAATCAATAAGGGTCGTCTGGGCTTTTTTCATGGTGCACCCTTTCATTGGAATCACTACATAAAAAGCCAGCTTCCGACATATTTTGATTATATGTCCACATATATATCGCTACATGCTGTAAGAGTTTCAGTGTAGATGTATATGCAATCATTTGTAGACCAAATGTTCGTGATGTATAAAATGCCAATAAAGACATATTAGACAAAAAAAGGATTGTAACTTATGAACTGCAAGTAACAAAAGGATCTCTGTGACAAAAGCAGTAACCCACTGAGCTATCTACGTAAAGAACAATTCTGTGATCTGCATGGTACGTGTTCTTTGCAGCAGGCATAGTAACCCTCTACTCTACTTTATGATGAGTAAAAACTGCCACTAGACAAACTCTATCTCCCTCAAGCAGGAACATTAATCATCAGAGTTGTCTTGACATTTTTATTGTTGCCAGAAAACTGTCCAACACAAGGAACTCTACGGGTGTTTTTAACCCATATGTTATTTCCAAACATAGCAACCCCCACCCGAGGTGAGCGCCAGGTGCAGTTCCCCCTGGAGCAGCACCCTAGAGCCGGCCCTGCACAAGTGACACTAAATTAATTATAACGTAAAAACAAGAACACTGGCATTGTAGGAAACTACCTTGTTTGTGGATGTGCTCATTGTGAAAGAGCAAAATCTAGTCACTCAAGGTAAAAGTAATCAGTTGTTGAAGTAGGCTGACCCATTGCTTTATGCTGTATACTGTAGTGTGTGGAAGAAAAATGTGAATGACACAGCAACAGACCAATGGATGAAGAGAGGTGGCTGAAAGCCCCTTTTAGTAAGTATATTATGCATATCATTTTAGGCGAGACCTAAAAATTGAAGTTCACAAAATTAAGCTCTTATATGTCAAAAATAGCGAGAGTTGTGGCAGAAGTGGGTCTTCGGTCCTACCCAGTTGTGTACATCCTGCTTCCTCCCTCACGGTCCAAGAACCTGAAAATTCTGCAGGGAAGGGGACTTGGGGGCACACTGAATGACCACAATGGATTGCTGGGACAGTGTAGGACTCTGAGATTCCAATAGCTACCAGATTTGTGTGCTGCTGGATTTACATAGAAGGCATGTCTGCTGGCCATGTGGACAGACTGCTGCGAAATGACAGCGCTGGGACTGATGTAAAGTTATTGGCCCGCACATTCCTACAGGGCCCCTAGACATCCGTGTTGCATGATTCACCCAGCATGCATGTCTGACGGCCATGTTGGAATGATCGCAAAAGGATAGAACAGGGTAAAAGCAGCAAGAGGCTCTGATATGGCAGCAGAAGTGGTGGGCACAGGAAGAAAAGGGCAACTCTACGGACAGGAAGAGGAGTAGCAGCACTTTAGCAGCCCTCACTTTTACAAAGAAGTGCATATCTGCAACATGACATGGGCTGGTCCATAATATCTGGACAACCCAGCGAGCAAGTGTCTTAAAAAAGTCTTGGCCAATTAGCCTATGGGCGAGCAGGGCTGTCCAAAAGTCCCTTTCGGTATATGTGTATGGGGAGGTTGGTGTGTGTGTGTCTGTGCGCGGGCACAATGTGTGCTTTCTATAGGTGTTTCAAGGGAGCTAAAGCTCTCTGTGGTTAGACTTAAAAACAGGATCCTCAAACCCTATGGGGGATATTCTCAAGGACTTATCGCCGAGTTAGCGGCACTTTATCGCAGCCAAAGTGGCGATAGAACTATCGCCCTATTCACAAGCTGGTGCTAACAGCCGATACCGCCAGTTTTCCCGCGATAGCAGCCGCAAAAAACATCGCCACGGATGACACCGGCAACTAACGCTAATGAGATGCAGAGTAGGAGTTCCAGTGCAAAAAGCCGCGAAAACACCACTTCGCAACATTCTCAACAACCAGCCAGATCGGCGATAAGATCACAAAACAGGCGATAAGGTGCATCAGCAGCAGGGAATTAACACCTGCTCTTTACTGGTATTAAGTCGGATGATAACCTGCACCAGAAATGGGAGCCCAGCCCACAGCCACACCAGAAGAACAACAGATGCCATGGAGCCACTGATCACGCAGCCGGACACCCAAGAGGGCCACAACACCCACCCCGCCCCCCCCCCCTCCCAGGGCCCTACCCCGGACAAAGATATTTAACATCAACTTTCCAAAATCATGAACAAAACAATTCGCCTGATGTCGCACAAGTACAACAATCAACATTCATGTGTGGTCAGAAAAAGGAGAATCATTCATTCATCTTTGAATTTCCAAACAAATAATTTTATTCAAATGTAACTCAAAACAACTATTCGGAAGAGTCATGGCGGGTCTTCCCTGGACAATCTGTAAGACACAGCCTGCAAGACAAAATACAAGATAAGAAGGTGTGTCATGCGCTCATCAAAGGACAGAGAGAGAGAGAAAGAGAGAGAGAAAGAAAGGGAGAGAGAGAGAGTGAAAGAGAGGGAGAGAGAGAAAGGGGGAGAGAGGAAGAAGGAGAGAGAGAGTAACAGAGGAAGAGAGAGAGAGAC
The DNA here is from genome assembly GCA_963921515.1 of Calotriton arnoldi. Classification (NCBI taxonomy): domain Eukaryota; kingdom Metazoa; phylum Chordata; class Amphibia; order Caudata; family Salamandridae; genus Calotriton; species Calotriton arnoldi. The sequence continues at coordinate 853,500 of CAWUFW010002610.1, forward strand.
AGTGAAAGGAAGAGAGGGAGAAGGAGAGAGAGAGTAACAGAGGAAGAGAGAGAGACAGTCAAAGGAAGAGAGGGAGAGGGAGAGAGAGTGCCGACACTGCAGACCAAGGCCTCACTGCTCACCTGCTGCCACCGGTGTGTCTCCAACCACGTGCCGGTATACACCGCAGTCCACCAGGTCCCTTATCTGAAACAGAGTCCAGATTTATGAATGGCAGAGTACAAATCATTGCACACGCCATCATCGCTTGGCCGCCCCTGCGCACACAGGCTGCTGCACCCCAGCCCCTCCCGCCGCCCAGCAGTGTTTGCCCGCCCCTGCGCACCCAGGCCTCACTGCTCACCTTCCGCCACCAGCGTGTCTCCAAGAGGGCCCACCACGTGCCGGTGCAAGCTCCAAGCCCGGGGTCCGCGACCTTGGCAGCCTCCACATCATGCAGCCCTGCCCCGCGGGCCACTAGGTCACACACGTGATTCTGGCAGAGATCATATCAGTGCACACGGCATCATCGCAGGCTGCACACCTGCTCAGCACTATAGGTGCCACTAACTCTGTGAACCGCGAGCCAACGCTGGCTCAGGCCTACACAGCGGTCCAGCAGGGCTCACACAAATCCTTACCAGTCCGGACCACCAGGATGGCGCATCATCGCAGGCTGCACACCCGCTCAGCACCTACGGTGCCCCTACCTCAGTGCACCGAAAGTCACCGTCCCGTGGCTGAAGGCCCGTGCCGGCCGCAGTGTTTCCGGTGCCACCAACTCTGTGCAATGTAAGTCATGGACCCTTTCTGATTGAGTCTCGTGATATGCCAGGCGGACGCAGCCATGTCACTTCCGGCAGTGGGGAAGAACTGGGACACGTAGCGTCGTCGTCGTCCCCTTTATACGTAAGCCGAGTGGGCTGGCTCGGCGGACACCAGGCCAGCGTAGGGGTGTGAACAATTATCCCTGGGCTCTGGGCATGGTTCATTTCTGGGCTGGACAGGAAACCAACTGATGCGTGTGTCTCTGTTGCAGTGTTTGCGCCACATGGCCCGCAATCGACAATGTTGCAATGTTGCATGCACCCAGAGGGCGGCCGCGCACAAAGGGATTGTACAAGGAGCGCAAGGCCGCTCGGTCTCTTGGCTCATGCATGCCAACTGTTGTGTGTGTATCACTATTGGTGCACCATAAACCTAAGGCCTAGCCTCAATTGCAGCGCGAAAGCCACATCACATTTCCAGAATGCAAGCAGTAGTCAGACTAACACTAGGGATGAAAGCTCCTTTGTCTCAATACATGAGGCGGAAGGACACCTGCACCTCCAACCTTGGTCTTGCATGAGGCAGGCACCCCCTGAGAGAGATACCATAGCAGATGATGACGACTCCCACACTACACACAGTGCTAATGAAAGACCAACGTATCCACACCCCACACACAGAAGTCCTTGCTCGAGGTACTCTTGCATGGAATGCCCTTGACACTTACGTACACAACAACCCATACGTCCAAACGTTGCACACACATAAGGCTCATTGCTCCGAGCTGTGGCATATCATCCACATAACTGCCGCAGGTCAGAAGAGTGCCGGTTCTACGAGAGCCACCAACGCAATGGCAGAACATCCCGGGCACATGCACAACCCCTGTCATGTGGAACTGTACCGTGCACATATGCTGCATTTGTTGGGGGCACTGCCACTGGCAGTGTTGCGCATCAGTTACCGTCTGAGCTTCCGTCTTGCGTACGTCACCTGCGTCCAGCCCTGGTTCCACTGTCGATCATGCATATTCGAGTGGCCCATGGATTTCTGCCTATCCAACACAACGGTAGCTGAACTGTATTATGACTTGTGTGTGCGCCCCCTGTTGGCCCACGACCAGGAGTGTAACCGTGATACGCGTTCATGGGATGCCTTGACATTTGGCGTATGTGCTGGCAGTTGGGCATGGGAGATTGCACAAGTCCTTGTGTGCAGTGACCACATCGAAGCGCTCCCCTATTGGGCTGTGTTGCGTATTGGTGAAACGGCGTGGACGGAGCACATCTGTCCGGACCAGTTAATGGATTGGCTCGCCCTCGTGCTCGTTGAAGCCGACAACGACGTACTCTTGGAACTGATTGGACAGGAAGCTGCGCTCGCATTCATGGACGAGTAACTACGTTCCTGCAGCCACAGCTGCTTGTAACCCAGAGCACAGGTCCCAACACCTTGTTGCATCTTGGAGAAATGGTCACATATCCCACCACAACAGTGGACATGGCTGCATTCGCCTGGACTCAGAATGCATGTGCGTGCACCTAGGCGTGTTGACACACACCTGTGCAAGGTGAGGCAGTCCCATGGGCGGAGCTGCACATCGTCGCTTAGCAAGGTTCCTAAATCTGACATACTGCTGGAGGGAGAGTACACACATGGCAATGTAGTACTACATGTGACCTTGTCAGACCCTTTCGCCTGCTCACTGTCAGCAGAGCAGACAGTCTGCGCAGTCTGGTGGTACAGCACTATGCAGATCCTATGGGCTGTGAGTCGTGTCCCCTGACACGGGGCAATGAGCATACGCCAAACATCACATGACTCTTCCAGCAAGGCAAGGTGGGCTGAGACCGTTGCCATCCGTAATGATTGGTGTTCATTTTTGCCTCCCCATTTCTTGCACCTCTACATGTTCCCATGCTGCCTGTTAGTGTCTGAAGCATTGGTCTGCATGTTGTGGCCCTTGTCTTGCCCGTACTGACACGCACATGCCAATGAAGTCTACGCCACTTCACTAGTGTTCAACTGTGATGAGTGTTGATTAGAATGACAAATCGTGTGCCTCAATGAGCATTGTCCGTACACAGGGAGGGACTGACTGACGCATTTCACTTAGAGGTGAGTCCCTATTGCCAGCTCCACCTCTGTGAGCCAGACATTGTGGTTGGGATAGTTGCTGGTAGACCTGTGCTCTTACGTGTATTCAGCAATGTGACTATGGTGTCCAACTTCTTGCCATGTGGATCAATGTGATCCATCAAAACAGGCTGTGTCCATACAGTTGAGCGTGAGTAGGTATGCGAAGAGATGTCCTGTTGTCACATGTGATGGGGGACACTACTTTAGGCCTGCTACCGGATTAGACATTTTTACACACAGCCCCACTTAATACATGGACATGGGGCTACGTTGGGGGGTTGCGAGATTGTTGTTCATGAGCAATGAGGCCACAGCTAGTTCACGCCTTCACAGTCATCTAATTGGCCATGTGGGTCAGGGTCAAACATGCGCATTGATGTCATTTCCCAGGGTGTACCTTTTTGTGCAATCATTGTCCCTACATTCATCCATACTTTTATACTTGATTGGACATAGACATGACACATCTGTGTGATTTGGAATGTTTTATTCCCATTCGGTGGAGTGTCAGAGCTGGAGCAGTACATGGCCATGGAAACCCCACATTACATGGTTGCCCAGTGGAGGGCCAACCAGAGTCCTGTGGGGAATGACAATTTAATCGGAAGAGGAAGAGTTCAGTCCGCAGCCTGATTGCTGTGTCATTGGTAACCAGAGCAGATATGGCAGTCCATGTCGGGGTCCAGGTGAATGTCGCAGAGTGTTTCGGGGGACAGTGGAAGGTGTTGTTCCCGGGCATGATGCAGAGGGCTGAACCAAGCAGGAACAGGCCATGTGGCGGGGATGTTTGCTACAACCTCCTTTCTCACACAGAGTCATTGCCATCCACATCTTAGTCCTCTGATATGTCTTCTGTGTCAGGTGTGCCAGGTGTGTGTGGTGGTGTTATGGCTGCATCACTGTGTGCCACTGACACATCAGGGGGCGGAGGTGGTATGGCTGCATCACTGTGTGCCACTGACACATCAGGGGGCGGAGATGTGTGTGTCGAAGTTCCTGCAGCAGTCATCTGTGACAGGCTCTGTGGCAGCAATGGCAAGATGAGGTTCTGCAGGGCATGGAAGATCCCAGCTACATCTCGCTGGTGTACAGCCGTGGCAGCCATCCTTCCAGCCTGCATCCGCTCCATGTTCTCCATTGTCCTCCGTATCTGTGCCATCTCTGTGCTGTCATCGCTGGAGCCTGTCTGACTGGACAGTTCTTGTATCCGAGTAATGGCTCCTGCGAGGTCAGCCAAGGATTGTTGTAGAGCATGGAACGGACTGTGGGTGTCCGTTAGGGACTGTGACTGGTCCCTGATGGGACTCACACACCCACGTATGGCATCAAGTTTGGCTGCCATGAGGTCGAAACCTGAAACGGACACTGCTGTTTGGCTAATTCATGGGGTCATATCTTTGCCTTTCTCGCTGTTCCAATTCAGCTCCTGTATGAAACATTACCTGTTAGGCTGCTTTGAACCCCTGGGTAGCGCTTTTCTGCATGAACTGTGGTCTTTGCCTTTTACCTACTGATGTTTGCGGGAAGAAACCGAAGTATACCTTACAGGGGAGGACTGTGATTCTACAGTGGGTCATTCTCTTGTTTGCAAAAATATCAAGTTGCACGGAGCATGTAATATGTCCGCTCCGAACCTTGCATGTGTTTTAAAGGGTAATCCGGTTCCCGCAATAATTCCCACGTTCACACTGCTTACTAACGGTAATTATCCTATTCTAAATAACCAAGACTGCTGCGGCTTGCTGGCTGCATACCATACATAGTAACGGTTTCACATCGCGTATTTTGTTGTAAAAATGTGCTTTTTCCTCCCCCGGTGGGCAGCTCGAAAGCTCAATTTGGCCTTCCATACCAACTTTGAAAGCAGATTTCAACAAGTTGAGCAGATTAAAGGCGCTTTTAACCCAACAAGAAGTCGCCCTTATTTCCGCACGAGAAACCTTCAACCTGCAGGTGGCTAGCGCTGCTAGTGAAATTCAAACTCTTTTAGCAACTAATCTCCCACTACATTTTAGGGAGCTAATACACCGCATATTTAATGTGTCTGACACAAGTGGCCTTGCTCATTTTTTTAAAGCTGTCAGCTCTGGCCTTGTGACTTCTTTTCAGACAATATTTGGTGTTATACCTGAATTCATTCATTCTATCTTTTCCAGCGTCTTTGGTGGCTTCCCTTTAATGCTGGTGTTAGCTGCTGGAATCCTGCTTTTACTGTGTCTGCTGCGCAATGGCTGCTCCTCTTTTGGTACTGCACAGACAAGATCGGCTGCAATTGCTCCGTGATCGTATGCATGAATGCTTCGGTGCACTACCACTGGCAGCTCTCAGTGTGTCTTATCGGTTGTCCTTCCGCTTTCCATACTTCACTTGCGTGCAACCTGTTTTTTCATGTCTACAATGTCCGTTTACGTGGGCATTGGATTTGTGCCTCTCCAATTCGTCATGTCCGGGCCTGGATTTCGACCGGCTGATGGGTCCCTTAGTGGCCCATGAGCGGGACTGTTCTGGGGTTGGCTTTATGGCGCTTGCAGCTACACTTGGTATCTCGGCTCAATGGGATGTCTGTGAGGCTGCGCAGAATCTCCTACTTCGAAGTTACATCGAATATCACGCAAGTTGTCCGGAAATGCTAATGGAGGCACCTGCATATGAGGAGCACACCTGTTCGTTCGATTTGATGAACTGGATGGCGTCCCTTTTTTCTACCAACAGCAATGATTTCCTTCTGGAAGGTATTGCATTTTATTGCTCCTACACACTGATGGATTAAATTCACCAGTCCTTGGATTTCTGAGGCCCTTTAAATGACCTTATTTTTTTCCCTAATGTTTTTTTTTCTTTCAATCACACTATAGAACTCTGCTCAAACTTTTTGAACTCTGTTTTCGTACGATGTCTACATGCAAAGATCTTACCAGGGGGAGGGTGTAGTATGGATTGTAGGTTCATTGTTGACATCTGCTAAGTTAGCATGAGCTTCGCTGCCATGAGGCTGCTTTTGCACACGACACTGCATGCATAGATTTCGCAAGACTCTGTTTGTGCTCTTTTACATGAGAACTGTCTGCTTTTCGCGTTCTCTGCTGTGCTCTGACATTTAGTCTGTACACGATGTACAAGGTCGATCAACAATGCCCCTTGTTATTCTGTTCTGGTCAGTCCCTCGCACCTAGACATAACATGACACACAGCTGCACTACTGAAAATCGTATGCTTTAATATTGCAAGCAACACATGTGGTGCAGGCACTTGGAGAGATTCCTTTCCGGAGAGAAGAGCTGTGCTTGTCCTGTGATGTAAACCTTTCATCTAGGCCTTGAGGTATGGGGTCTGCTGACAAACCCCAGAGGTCTTCTTTTTTATAATAAACTATTTCTTACCACGGGGAGGGTGGTTAGGTATTGTAGTCCTTTTCCACTGTCTTTACGAAATGATATCCCCGTTTATATACTATGGAATTGTGACAATGTGACTATATTGTGTTTATGCATTTTGCTGCTAGTAATGGCACGTGTACTGTACCATAGAACGCGTTAGTTGAAATAAACATTTTAAACTATACCGTGACTCTGATTACTTGCATTGTGGACAAGTATGAGTGAAAGAGCGAAAGAGTTGTCTGGCTCCCGCGATTCCTGAGAGAGTCGGGGGTGTCGTGTTCTGGGTTGTCTAATCATTGGTAGCTTTGCTGTTTGTCGGAGAACGAATGAGACACTATAGCTAGTGGGTTTGGGATTTTGGGTACTAATGTGGTAGGTTGGTACAACCCTATTCACTGAGGTCCTGTTTTCCTGCGCATAGTTCTGTATATGTGCAGAATCTCTGCAACAGACCAGTGGAATCAATTGCAAAAGAGTTCTGTTTTGAGAAGCTGCCTAAAAAGGAGGAGGTCTGCACACTTTCAAAAGTGCAAAGGCAGGAGATTCCAATAGAGGGAAGCGAGGTAGAAAAAGGCTTTACCCCTGTGCCGGACTTCCTAAAACGGGGGGGTGATAAGGAGGGATTTCTCCCCCAAGCGTAAGGATCTGCTCAGCTGATAGGGGATGAGTTTTTTAATTAAATAGCTAGGATCTTTACCATTTAGTGCTTTATATACAATACAACAGATCTTAAACTTGATTCTCTGGCGTATGGGGAGCCAGTGTAGTCGTCCCAGAAGTGGGAGAGAGGCTGTTCTGGGTGGCATATTCTGGACCGGTCGGGATGCAGTATTTTAGACCACCTGAAGTTCATTCAGTAAAGATTCATTTGCTGCAGCTAGAAGTGCGTTACAGTAGTCCAGACGACTGATAACCAGCGCTTGAATCAGAGTTTTTTGCACAGATAAAGGGAGGAGATGGAATACTCTAAGTAAGAGACTCAACATATGAAAGCAAGTGCCATGGTAGCCACTACCTGATCTTTCATAGTGAGAGATCGGTTCAAACGGACGCCCACATTTTTAACAATCGTCTTGGGAACCGGAGCTATGCCTAAGTCTGATGGCCACCATTCTGCAGACCAAAGCGTTTGAGCATTGCAAAGAGCATAATCTCCGTCTTATTAGCATTCAGTTGGAGAACATTTTCTGTCATCCAACCCGAGACCGCTCTAATGCCTTCTGAGAAGAGGGATTTGGTAGAAGTAACGCTATTGTCAGTTGGGTGTCATCTGCGTATGAAATTCAGGTAAACCCAAATTCTCTGACAATCATGGCGAGGAGAGCCACATACACATTGAATAAGGTAGGGCTGAGACAGGGGCCCTGTGGCACACCCTTAGTGAGTTCAATGGTGCAAGAGCGGAAAGGACCCAAATTAATGGTCTGCGTGCTCTGATTTAAGAAACTAGAAAATCATTGTAGAGCTAGTCCACAGATCCTATCTTCTTCAATCTTTGGAGTAGTTTGCGATGTGACACCATGTCGAAGGCTGCTGACAGATCCAACAGCACCAGTAGCACAGCCTGGTTGTTGTTGAGAGAATGTCTGATTTAATCTGTTACCACTATCAGAGCTGATTCAGTACTGTGCATAGGTCTAAAACCAGACTGTGAAGGATCCAGGCAGCCTCTGTACTCTATATGTTCCATAAGTTTTTTGTTAATATAACCTTCCAGAAGTTTACTCATCAGCGGTAGGAGAGAGATGGGTCGATAGTTTGACAGATCAGATGCAGGAAGGTTTGCCTTCTTGCAGATTGGAAATACCTGTGCAGCCTTCCAATCGTATGGAAGTTAACCTTCACTCAATGATAAGCTTAATATCGCACAGATGGAAGGGGCTTGTTGGGTAGCTAGCAATGCGAAGATCTTAGCTGGCATAATATCAGGAGGTGACCCAGATTTAGCCGCTTTCAGCATTCCCTCCACGGCTTGCACCTGGAGGGGGTTAAAGGCTTCTAAAAGAATGGCATTCTCCGTAGAACATGGAGTGTGGAAAGATGTTACATTCGAGATGTCAATAACTCTAGGAAATTTATCATATATCATGTTACTTTTTTCTTCAAAGTGGTTAGCGATATCATCACATAGTGCTTGGGAAGGAGGGGTGTTATTGGCAAAGGGAGTAGGGTTAGTGAAGGATTTAAGGACTTAGGGGCCGATTCCGATCTCGGCCGGTAGGGCACCTAACAGTATTCGTCCGGAAAAAATACAAGCCGAATGCGTGTTTCCCGACCGATTCGTACACTCGTCCGGACGAACAAGTACGATGCGTATAACAACCCAGTTTCCGAGCGAGCCATACTCACCCAATCCAGCTCCTGTTCCCCGCCCGAGTCGGATCCGTAAACGCCGATTCGAGCCGCACGGAAGCAAATACACAGCACCTTCCGGCCGGACTAGTACGATGTGCAATCCGTACGCGCCGAACCCATCGCTACGTCCGGCACGTTTGAGCATTCGGGCAAGCCGTACATGAGCTCCGTTTCGAGCCACAAGACGATCCACGTCTACGAGGCGAACAAGCCAGCGACGAGTACGAGTCGAAGACACGAGAAACACGAATGAGACGATCCAAGCATGAATCCTATTGCGCAGGTCCTACCTATACTCTACATCTATTACCGGGACCGGCACGGACGCGTACGGCGCAGACGGTAAGTCAAACACCAACAACACAAACAAACTACACGTATCCGAAATATGTCACACACACATAGGGATGCACAAATAACGTACACTAGCAACAGCAGAACCATAGGGGTGGGATGGCCAACACCAATGCCATACACACCCATAGGGGGATGGATGCCTACCACTAACACCACCCTACCACCACCCCTACTCATGGGGGGCTAGATGCCTGCCACCACCACCACCCCTACTCGGGGGGGCTGGATGCCTACCACTACCACCACCCCTACTCAGGGGGGCCTGGATGCCTGTCACTACTACCATCCCCACTCATGGGGGGATGGATGCCTACCACTACCACCACCACTACTCATGGGTGCCTGGATGCCTGCCACTACTACCATCCCCACCCTTAGGGGTATGGATGCCTACCACTACCACCACCCCCACTCAGGGGGGCTAGATGCCTGCCACCACCACCACCCCTACTCAGGGGGGGCTGGATGCCTACCACCACCCCTACTCAGGGGGGGCTGGATGCCTACCACTACCACCACCCCTACTCAGGGGGGGCTAGATGCCTGCCACCACCACCACCCCTACTCAGGGGGGGCTGGATGCCTACCACTACCACCACCCCTACTCAGGGGGGGCTGGATGCCTACCACTACCACCACCCCTACTCAGGGGGTGCTGGATGCCTGTCACTACTACCATCCCCACTCATGGGGGGATGGATGCCTGCCACAACTACCATCCCCACCCTTAAGGGTATGGATGCCTACCACTACCACCACCCCTACTCAGGGGGGCCTGGATGCCTGTCACTACTACCATCCCCACCCTTAGGGGGCTGGATGCCTGCCACTACCACCACCCCTACTCAGGGGGTGCTGGATGCCTGTCACTACTACCATCCCCACTCATGGGGGGATGGATGCCTACCACTACCACCACCCCTACTCAGGGGGGGCTGGATGCCTACCACTACCACCACCCCTACTCAGGGGGGCTGGATGCCTACCACTACCACCACCCCTACTCAGGGGGGGCTGGATGCCTGCCACTACCACCATCCCCACCCTTAGGGGGCTGGATGCCTACCACTACCACCACCACTACTCATGGGGGCCTGGATGCCTGCCACTACTACCATCCCCACCCTTAGGGGTATGGATGCCTACCACTACCACCACCCCTACTCAGGGGGGGCTGGATGCCTGCCACTACCACCAGCGCCACTCAGGGGGGGCTAGATGCCTGCCACCACCACCACCCCTACTCAGGGGGGCCTGGATGCCTGTCACTACTACCATCCCCACCCTTAGGGGGCAAGATGCCTGCCACTACCACCACCCCTATCCAGGGGGGGCTGGATGCCTGTCACTACTACCATCCCCACCCTTAGGGGTATGGATGCCTACCACTACCACCACCCCCACTCAGGGGGGGCTAGATGCCTGCCACCACCACCACCCCTACTCAGGGGGGGCTGGATGCCTACCACTACCACCACCCCTACTCAGGGGGGGATGGATGCCTACCACTACCACCACCCCTACTCAGGGGGTGCTGGATGCCTGTCACTACTACCATTCCCACTCATGGGGGGATGGATGCCTGCCACTACTACCATCCCCACCCTTAGGGGTATGGATGCCTACCACTACCACCACCCCCACTCAGGGGGGGCTAGATGCCTGCCACTACCACCACCCCAACTCAGGGGGGGCTGGATGCCCACCACTACCACCACCCCTACTCAGGGGGGCCTGGATGCCTGTCACTACTACCATCCCCACCCTTAGGGGCTGGATGCCTGCCACTACCACCACCCCTATCCAGGGGGGGCTGGATGCCTGTCACTACTACCATCCCCACCCTTAGGGGTATGGATGCCTACCACTACCAGCACCCCCACTCAGGGGGGGCTAGATGCCTGCCACTACCACCACCCCTACTCAGGGGGTGCTGGATGCCTGTCACTACTACCATCCCCACTCATGGGGGGATGGATGCCTACCACTACCACCACCACTACTCATGGGGGCCTGGATGCCTGCCACTACTACCATCCCCACCCTTAGGGGTATGGATGCCTACCACTACCACCACCCCCACTCAGGGGGGGCTAGATGCCTGCCACCACCACCACCCCTACTCAGGGGGGCCTGGATGCCTGTCACTACTACCATCCCCACCCTTAGGGGGCTGGATGCCTGTCACTACTACCATCCCCACTCATGGGGGATGGATGCCTACCACTAACACCACCCCTACTCATAGGACGGGTAATGCATGACACAACCAGCATACTCCCACATAAGGAATGACAGAAAATTACATCCCCCCCAACACCATGACAAGCGTGTGTAGTCTGTGTCAAATGCCTACAACACTGAACATGACATTGAACATACAATGTGACCCCCTAGCACATGTGTCACACATAAATGTGTGTGGCCTCCACAATGCAAGCCGACCATGGCCACTGTGGCAATGTGCTCGAACACCCCATCACCACAGTGACCAAAAGGTAAGTGAGGTGTCCATAGCTGATGCACATTTTGAACAGTGTGGCAATGGGGCCTAAAGCCCCATCACCACAGTGACCAAAAGGTAAATGTGGTGTCCATAGCTGATGCACATTTTGAACAGGGTGGCAATGGGGCCTAAAGCCCCATCACCACAGTGACCAAAAGGGAAGTGTGGTGTCCATAGCAGATGCACTTTTTGAACAGTGTGGCAATGGGGCCTAAAGTCCCATCACCACAGTGACCAAAAGGGAAGTGTGGTGTCCATAGCTGATGCACATTTTGAACAGGGTGGCAATGGGGCCTAAAGCCCCATCACCACAGTGACCAAAAGGGAAGTGTGGTGTCCATAGCTGCTGCACTTTTTGAACAGTGTGGCAATGGGGCCTAAAGCCCCATCACCACAGTGACCAAAAGGGAAGTGTGGTGTCCATAGCTGATGCACATTTTGAACAGTGTGGCAATGGGGCCTAAAGCCCAACACCACAGTGACCAAAAGGGAAGTGTGGTGTCCATAGCTGATGCACTTTTTGAACAGTGTCGCAATGGGGCCTAAAGCCCCATCACCACAGTGACCAAAAGGGAAGTGTGGTGTCCATAGCTGATGCACTTTTTGAACAGTGTGGCAATGGGGCCTAAAGCCCCATCACCACAGTGACCAAAAGGGAAGTGTGGTGTCCATAGCAGATGCACTTTTTGAACAGTGTGGCAATGGGGCCTAAAGTCCCATCACCACAGTGACCAAAAGGGAAGTGTGGTGTCCATAGCTGATGCACATTTTGAACAGGGTGGCAATGGGGCCTAAAGCCCCATCACCACAGTGACCAAAAGGGAAGTGTGGTGTCCATAGCTGCTGCACTTTTTGAACAGTGTGGCAATGGGGCCTAAAGCCCCATCACCACAGTGACCAAAAGGGAAGTGTGGTGTCCATAGCTGATGCACATTTTGAACAGTGTGGCAATGGGGCCTAAAGCCCAACACCACAGTGACCAAAAGGGAAGTGTGGTGTCCATAGCTGATGCACTTTTTGAACAGTGTCGCAATGGGGCCTAAAGCCCCATCACCACAGTGACCAAAAGGGAAGTGTGGTGTCCATAGCTGATGCACTTTTTGAACAGTGTGGCAATGGGGCCTAAAGCCCCATCACCACAGTGACCAAAAGGGAAGTGTGGTGTCCATAGCTGATGCACATTTTGAACAGTGTGGCAATGGGGCCTAAAGCCCCATCACCACAGTGACCAAAAGGGAAGTGTAGTCATGGTAAAAGCTGCCAAAGCCAAACTGCATGGATGAATCCTGGTCACACAACAACAAACACATCAGTGGCATAGTAGTGCTTGTGTCCCATAGCAACATAGATTGGTCGAGGCAAACAGTGCAGTGTCACTGAAACATCGTTTTGGCCATGTGCATACAAACATCACCCATGGGGGCCCACATTGTCAACATTCACAAATAACCCAATGACAGAAGTCACCATCATATGCTGACCCACATATCTGCACCAATGGACACAAAAATGTAGATATCCTGTGGAGACTGTAGATGTCAGGTGAACAAATACCATACCATGGCATCAATGGGACATACAAACCATGATTATTGTGCTGACTGATGACCTAGGAGTCCCAGGGACAGCAGGGAAAGCCACCAAACAACATACAGCCAATGGCACACTCAAGATATGCCAATGCAGTGGCGCAAAGGCACAAATACAAACAGGCAGACTCACACTGCGTATCAAACACAACAGGTGATGGGGGTGTGTGCCAGTGTCCCCAGGCAACCACACAACACATGAGGAGGCCTGAATTCCAACCACACAGATGTGTATACAGTGCCATACAAAAGTTACTCATGGATCGGATACCCCTATGTGGGCAATCAGGCATTGTTAGATGAGAGGGAGCCCAAATTACACATGTCACACAAGCTTGTAGGAACAGCAACTAACACAGCAAGAGACAGACCCACCACAGCACTACCCCCAGGGACCCCACATTGTGCTGACACTAGCCTGCATGATAATCCCACTGTGATGACAAAGTTAGATGTCGTTCACACTGTGAACCACAGCCATGTGTCCTGAGCAACAAACTACCATCACACCTACACAAGCTCTAATCAATCAGCACGGCCTGCCAGCCAAGGCCAATATGGAGGTAGGGTTCTAGCCGTGCAACAACTCACTTTTGCACACACTCAACACCACACACCCTGATCTCCACCAATGTGCAGCAGTGAAGCTCACATGGACTGGTGACATTGCACATGCACCCATGACAATACCAGGGGTGGTGGTGGGAACTAAGGTACAGAAACCCATCACACATGGCCAGTCAACAAGACTCGTCAATGTCTGACACACAGCACAGTATGCCGTACATGGGCATGAAGTGAAATCCACCACAATCAATGGGATCCTGGCCATAGTCACACACCAACGAAGAAGCCAAGGTGACACACGAAGAACACACGTACACAACTTCCAACATTGCAGCTCTGACCCTGAGGAGTGGCAGCAGTCACACACACAAGGTGTCACAATCACTGAAAGCTACCACAAACTGTAAATCACATGACTTGTGTAAACAACAAGTGCCAAGGGGAATCCTGAATGTGTCCCATCTGCGTTTGCCCACATCCCCAGCCCTGACAACAAAGACTACCTGGTATGACAACCTCATGAACATTAGTTTGCCATGCACCCACATCACGGAGAAACCAGGTCCAAGATGCTGGATGAACACAGAACAACTCAGCAAGCATCACAAACAGGAACATCCCTAGGGACACACCCTGTGTAGGAAAAGGGAAGGGAACACGCACAGACATGCTTACACAACACACAACACAGGCCCACGCAATGTCACCGGATTACACACTGCCATGAGGGCACTCCACTCCTGTGGAAGGTCCGCTGTGCCAAACCTTGTCTGTGCACGACCCAAACATGTCAGCAGAACACTCCGTCAGTGAGTCAACAACTACAACACACAGAAGGCTCTGCTCACATCAGCCTGGGTACGGGAGTGTCACGTCAGTCATCTGCATACACCCAAAACACGTGTCAAGCAAGTTGCACTGTATACACAGATGAGTCCTTCGACATTGATGTGCAAAACTGCATGTCCAGTGGAGCTGGGCACACAGTCAGGGAAATCGGAACATTGAACAGTGGTAAGCCCACCAGATGTGCATCAGTGTAAGACAAAGATGTTCATTTACAAATGCAAAACGTACATCCCTGTGTCAAATGCTGAACATTACACCCTCAGACTGCAGCAAAGGATGCCATAGATCCAGACTACAACAGGACACAGATCCCATGGACCACATGGAGTCCATCACTGCAACACTTCATTTTCCTGATATGAACACTATTACAACTGCAAATGCAGGATGCTACTCATCCACATCATGTACATCAAAAGAAAACCCACAATTAAACAAAAAGAGGCTTTATTCAGCAAATGGCAAGGAAAACTCTGAAGTCCAAAAGAAACTAAGGCCAATGGCCAGTCCAAAATCACAGTCCCAACAGGGTGATAAGTGACAACTGGTCACCCATTGCTTGCCTGCACTGGTACGGACAGGGGACATCCCCTTGGAGGGGCATACAAGGGGCAGGCCAGGCACCGCAGGGACAGGATCAGGGGATGGCAGAGTGAGGCAGTGAAGGGGTGGTGGGTGCAGGAGTGTCACCGGCAACTGCAGTGGAGGTGTCTGAATCAGGGGGGGCCGGCACCACTGTGGTACACAAGTCAGTTGGTGTGGGTGCTGCAACCATTGCAGTGGGCTGGTCTGATGTAGTGGACTCTGTCCCCACTGCAGTGCCCGAGTCAGACGGGGTGGTTGTGGACTCCACTGCAGTGCATGACTCCAAGGGAGTGGAAGGGTGGGCAGATGAGGTGGGCAGGACAGAGGGGGGGGACCCGGTCTCCACACCAGTGGCACTAACAGGCAGAGCGTCTGGGTTGGGGGTGGAAGAGCAAGTGGCAGGGGGAGGGCCTAAGCAGTCTGGGGATGCGGTATCGGTGTGTGGGGGAACCTGGGGCAGGGTGTGGCGGGGGAACCTGTGGAGTGGTGGCCTGGGGGATGGAGGAGAGAGACTGGGTGGTGGAGCTGCGTGGTGGTGGTGGTGGGGTCTTGCTCTTCCTGGTCCGGGGGACTTCCGAATGGGGTCCTGTGTCTGCCTGCGCCTGGGGGAGGGTGTCCGGGGGCGAGGGGCACACCCCTCTGTGTGGGTGGACTTCCTCTTCCCCCGGTATGCTGGATCAGCAGGATCGGAGGGGAAGAGGCCGAGGTCACACAGGAAGATCTGCTGTGTAGGTGGGGTAGCAGGTGAGGCAAGGGAAGGGGTCTTGGAGGGAGAGGATTTGGAGGACTGCGGAGTGACTGTGGATGCCTGTGTGTGTGTCTGTTCCCCATCCCCTGTGTGTGTGGTATCAGTCCCCTGAGGATGCTTGTGTGCACGTCTTGCCTTTCTCTTGGGTGTGTCTGTGCTGCTCGTGTCTGTGTGCTTGGGTGATTGTGCAGGTGTGCATGTGCTTTGGACAGGTAGGGTGGCAGGAAGTGTGGATGGGTGTCACGGTCGCGCTGCGAGGTCAGAGTAGACAGACAGGCAGTGCATGCATGCAGACAGCGTCCCTCCCCGATACGTATGGTACGAGGTATAAGTCAACCAAGCGCCCACTGCACTACAACTCCCAGAATCCCTTAGGCAAAATAGGAGGTACCTGGATCACGAAGCAGAGGAAACTCCGCCTCTATATAAACCCTCTTTGCCATAGAGGCGGTGCTTGACAATTTGGCCAGAGAGGATTTGTTTTCGAGGGCGGAAGGTATTCCCCACCGGATTTCAGTCTTCCCGTTCATCGTTCTACGCTCGTCTGAGCCCATCCGAATTTGACGCCGATTCCGTTGGTGCAGCGTGGAGAACTGCTCAGGTACTGTTGATCGGGAGTAAGCGCAGAGGCGCTCCTCCCGACTCGAGACAATTTTGAAGTACGCTTATATATGTATCCTTCCTCCTTTGTAGTTTAAGTTCCCCTACTCCTAGGTAATTAGCCCCTCTATCGACTCCACGCACTCGCTGTGCCTTGAACAGCGTTTTGAATGCGTCTTCCTTCAGTTTCAACGCTGTGACTTGAACAGCGTTTTAAAGGCACTCCGTTCTGGTATTCAGAGAGGATCCGGTCTGGATTACTCTCCTGTTAGCACCCACGCTTCGAGGGTTCTATTTACTTTCCTGCTGTTGATGCAAGTCGATTCATTGCTGGAGACCGCCGGAAATGAAGGTTATCCAGAAGGTGTACCTGGAAAGGTGGTCTTCCTAGGATTCAAGGACGTGAATATTCTAATACACAGACTTATTGTCAGGAAGAGGGACCCATAGACGTCCCGAACCACAGACCAGACGGAGGGGTACATAGAGTCAACCTGCACTCATTTATTATTTTAACAACTTCCCTTTTCCCCGGAGTGCTCCCTCAGATAGTGGTTTTCCTTGCTCTGTAGGTGGTTGCGCTCAGGGGAGTAGGGGGGCTCTTCTACACGTCATCGTCCCCGCTGGTGGAGGTACAGGTTAGTGGGGTTAATTATCTTATGCTGCTGACCTGCCCTGACAGATTGTCAAGCCCAAGATAACTACCCAGCCTGGACGATGGACACAAACGCTGTTTTAACCGCACTCTTGGAGAGCCTTACTGCTCTACAACAGGAGGTGCACACCTCTCGAGTTGAGAACCAGGCACTACAGAAGGAGGTAGGAACATTACGTAGGGAAGTAGCGGGCCTCTCCAGGAAGGGTAAACCCGGTGGCCAGGGAACGGGTTCCTATATCAAAGACTGGACTCTCCCACCTCCTACCTCGTCCATACATACTTCTCCTCCTGCCCCAACACAAGGAACAGGGTTCTTTTCAGCTCCAACGTCCACCTCTCTTCCCTCCGAACAAGTGCCTACTGTCCATGTGGTACAGAACACCGGGATTCCTTTAGCACCTCCTGAGCGCTTTTTTGGGGATCCAAGAAAGTTCGAGACATTCCTGAACCAGTGCAGACTGCATTTCTTGTGTAAACCAGTGGTCTTCCACGAGGAGGAAGCAAAAACTGCCTTTGTGATGTCGTACCTGGGGGGTAATGCCGCCAGCTGGACCATACCCTTGATGGAAAGAAACGACCCAGTCCTACACAATTTCCTGGAGTTCTGTACCGAGATGAGAAAATAGTTCGACAGGAAATCACATATGATGTCACTAGATCGGGAGCTGATAACCCTAAGACAAGGAACCCAAGACTTACTGACCTACATAACCACGTTCAACCGTCTAGTAGTAGAAACCAACTGGCCCCAGGAGAAGCGCACCACTCTTTTCTACCAGGGATTACGGGGAGAGTTGAAGGACGTCTTGTCCCAAGTGGTACAGCTTCCACAGACCTGTGAGGAAATGATCAACCTGACAGTACAGCTAGAACACCGCCTACTGGAGAGAAGAGGGGACAGAAACAGGGGAGACAACCGTTTTCAGTTCCCCCGACCCAAGGTTGTAACCGAGGAGCAGAGCAAAACCCCAGAAGGACCCGAACCAATGCAGATAGGGGGTATCCGAGGCCCTCTATCCAGGGAAGAGAGAGACAAAAGACGGAAACTGAAGCTCTGTCTTTACTGCGGCAAAAGTGGCCATTTCATCAGGGAATGTCCTGCCCGGGCTAGATTACCGGACAGAACTGGCACTCACCGAACGCAGGCGGCGTTGGACCAACGAGAGGAGAGAATGGAGAGGACAGAAAAATAGAAAGCCCGGGACAGGAGGAGATCGCTAGCCCGGGTGGTAGACAAGAAGAGGTCTCTCAGGTATTAGCAAATACCATACAATCAACGGTGGCACATTTAAACGTAAGTGTCACTCTCTGGATTACCAAGGATATTCCCCTGTGCATATCGGCCTTATTGGATTCTGGAGCCACAGGAAACTTTATCGACCGTACCTATGCTCAGAACATCGGGATGCCAAGGGAGAAAAAAGAAACCCCTGAAACCGTGAAAGCAGTAGACGGAACATCTCTGACTTCCGGTCTTGTACGGTATCATACCGTTCCCATCCTGATGCAATTTGGTGATCATCACTTTGAGGAGATCCAATTCGACCTTATTGATGCTCCCCATTTTCGTCTCATCCTAGGCATGCCCTGGCTAACCCTTCATGATCCCGTGGTACGGTGGGCAGCACGCACAGTGCTCTTGAATTCCGAGTTTTGTAACAACCATTGTACTAAGCAAGCTATATGCCAAGAAAAAGACAAAGAATCGCAAGCGGGCCTTTTGGCAGCCAGATGCGAGAATGTCCAGTATTGCTGTACCACTGTGTTACCAGACGTCTATGAAAGCTACCGAGCGATGTTCGATAAACAGCGTGCTACCCAATTACCCCCGCACCGGGCTTATGACTGCCGTATTGACCTGGTGCCCGGAGCCGAGATACCATGTAGCAGAGTCTACGCCCTCACCGAACCTGAGACGCAGTATTTGAAGAAATATTTGGAGGACAACCTTGCATCAGGATTCATCCGGCACGCCTCGTCGCCCGCTTCCTCCCCACTTTTTTTCATACCTAAGAAGGATTGTGACGAACTTAGGACATGCATAGATTATCGAGCGATCAACAGGGTTACTATAAAGAACCGCTATCCGTTACCCCTTATACTGGTGCTTCTGGATCAGCTTAAGGGTGCCTGTTGTTTCACAAAACTGGATTTACGTGGTGCCTACCACTTGGTACGAGTGAAAAGCGGAGATGAGTGGAAAACGGCATTCCGGACGAAGTTCGGACTTTTTGAATATCAAGTGATGCCGTTCGGGCTCTGTAACGCCCCGGCAGCCTTCCAATATTTCATGGACGAGGTACTAAGGGGGTTTCTGGAAACCTTCTGTGTGGTCTATATAGATGATATTTTGATCTATTCATCTAACCCCCGAGATCACGTTCATCATGTGAAGGCGGTGTTGGAAAGGCTTAAACAACACTCGTTGTACGCAAAACTTGAGAAATGCCTTTTTCATGCCGAAGAGGGGTACGTGATAAATGCTGACGGTTTTCAAATGGACCAAGGCAAAGTGGATGCAATCACCCAGTGGAAGGCCCCTCACCACGTGAAGTCGGTACAAAGTTTCCTGGGTTTCGCAAATTATTATCGGCGATTCATTAAGGACTTCTCAAAAATCATTCATCCCATATCAAGATTGTTACGGAAAAACACCCCTTTTTTCTGGAGCGACGAGGCAGACTTAGCGTTTCAAACGTTGAAGACGAAGTTCACACAGGCTCCCATTTTGCGGCATCCGGATCCGCTACTCCCCTTCATCGTTGAAACGGATGCGTCCCACTATGCCATCGGGGAGTGTTGTCCCAGAGACACCCGGAGACAGGACAAATACACCCTGTAGCATATTTTTCAAAGAAGCTCACCCCCTGTGAGGTGAATTATTCCATCACAGATAAAGAATTGCTAGCCATTAAACGGGCCTGCGAAGAATGGAGGCATTACCTTCTAGGGGCACATCACACCGTTGAAATCTACACCGACCACCGTAATTTGTTGTTTTTGAAGACCGCCAAAGCCCTCACGCCACGTCAATTATGATGGACTCTTTTCTTTTCGGATTTTGATTTCATCATCAAATATCGACCAGGTCCGCAGAACGGAAAGGCGGACGCCTTATCCCGCATCAGTGAACCCAAGGAGGGGTTACACCGAGACGATCCAGAGCCACCTTTGATCCTTTCTAAAACGGTCTTCCAGTGCAATACCATAGCGCTGATAACTTCACAAGATTTTCTTGAGGATCTGAAAGTGTCCTTGGCGGATGTAGATGCACAAGCCTGGATACAGGAAGACCCTGGTCACCGATCAACCGATACGGACTTGTTATATCACTATCATGCTTTGTATGTACCTACTCTTACCTTGCAACAACAAGTGTTGATATGGGCTCATGACTCAAGAATAGGAGGACATTGGGGTACGTACAAAACCATTGCTTGCCTCGAACGTTCCTTTTGGTGGCCTACGGTACGGAAAGATGTCAAGGAGTATGTGAAGACGTGTGCGGTGTGTGCACAGGGAAAGGCCAGCCATACAAAGCCCATAGGGTTACTCCGACCCATACCTATTCCTCCTCGGCCTTGGCATACGGTGTCTATGGACTTCATAGTGGAAATGCCCCCCATGTGAAGGATACACCACTATTCTAGTAGTGGTTGATCATCTAACCAAGATGGGACATTTTATCCAGATGAAAAAACTACCCACCTCTTCCGAATTGGCCGTGGTGTTCCTACAACACATAGTAAGGGCTCACGGGATTCCAAACGTTCTCATCACAGATCGAGGTACACAGTTCACATCCCGATTCTGGAAGGCCTTGTGTAAGACCATGGACGTGGAAGCAAGACTCTCCACCAGCTACCATCCCCAGACGGATGGTAAAACGGAACGGTTGAACCAGATTCTAGAACAATATTTACGCTGTTATTCTCTGCTGAACACTACTGATTGGTACTCCCTGCTCTGGATGGTGGAGTTTGCTTATAACAATGCAGACCACTCTACATTGGGCTGTTCTCCTTTTTTTGTCTTTATGGTCATCATCCAAATATGCTCCCTTTTGAGTGGCCTGTAACCTCCGAACTCCCCTCCATCCAGGAACACCATGCCCATCTCAGAGCAGTGCTGTTAGACGCCAAGCGACAACTGGCATTGGCGCAAACAGCTCATAAACAATTCGCAGACAAAAGAGTACCGTAGAACCAGAGTATCAGAGGGGGACAAAGTATGGTTGGCAACTAGGAACCTACACCTTAAGGGGGTGGATAAGTTAAAACCCAGATACATCGGTCCTTATAGTATCGAGGAAGTGATAAACCCCGTAACCATGCGGCTATCCTTACCTAGGTCTTGGCACATTCATCCTGTATTTCATGTTTCCCTGCTCCGACCCCTGTCCCGCTAGCCTGAGGTTGCCAGTAAGGCCAGCTCCCTTTGAGGTAGATGGGCAAGATGAGTACGAAGTGCAGGAGCTATTGGACTCACGAATAGTAAGGGGACGGGTGCAGTACCTGGTGGATTGGAAAGGTTTTGGGGTGGAGGACAGACCCTGGGAGCCTGCACACAATCTTGAATGTCCTCAGTTGCTGGAACTCTTCCACGCCGCACACCCGGATAAACTGGGCCGACCGCCGAGTCGACGGTCCTCGAGAGGGGGTTCTGTCACGGTCGCGCTGCGAGGTCAGAGTAGACAGACAGGCAGTGCATGCATGCAGACAGCGTCCCTCCCCGATACGTATGGTACGAGGTATAAGTCAACCAAGCGCCCACTGCACTACAACTCCCAGAATCCCTTAGGCAAAATAGGAGGTACCTGGATCACGAAGCAGAGGAAACTCCGCCTCTATATAAACCCTCTTTGCCATAGAGGCGGTGCTTGACAATTTGGCCAGAGAGGATTTGTTTTCGAGGGCGGAAGGTATTCCCCGCCGGATTTCAGTCTTCCCGTTCATCGTTCTACGCTCGTCTGAGCCCATCCGAATTTGACGCCGATTCCGTTGGTGCAGCGTGGAGAACTGCTCAGGTACTGTTGATCGGGAGTAAGCGCAGAGGCGCTCCTCCCGACTCGAGACAATTTTGAAGTACGCTTATATATGTATCCTTCCTCCTTTGTAGTTTAAGTTCCCCTACTCCTAGGTAATTAGCCCCTCTATCGACTCCACGCACTCGCTGTGCCTTGAACAGCGTTTTGAATGCGTCTTCCTTCAGTTTCAACGCTGTGACTTGAACAGCGTTTTAAAGGCACTCCGTTCTGGTATTCAGAGAGGATCCGGTCTGAATTACTCTCCTGTTAGCACCCACGCTTCGAGGGTTCTATTTACTTTCCTGCTGTTGATGCAAGTCGATTCATTGCTGGAGACCGCCGGAAATGAAGGTTATCCAGAAGGCGTACCTGGAAAGGTGGTCTTCCTAGGATTCAAGGACGTGAATATTCTAATACACAGACTTATTGTCAGGAAGAGGGACCCATAGACGTCCCGAACCACAGACCAGACGGAGGGGTACATAGAGTCAACCTGCACTCATTTATTATTTTAACCACTTCCCTTTTCCCCGGAGTGCTCCCTCAGATAGTGGTTTTCCTTGCTCTGTAGGTGGTTGCGCTCAGGGGAGTAGGGGGGCTCTTCTACACGTCATCGTCCCCGCTGGTGGAGGTACAGGTTAGTGGGGTTAATTATCTTGTGCTGCTGACCTGCCCTGACAATGGGGCAGAGGTGGGAGGGGTGAGGGACTGTTGGAGGAGGGACACTGCTGCCGTCAGGGAGGAGTCCATGGACTTATTGCTCCTCTGTAGGGCAGACATACCCGTCGAGATGCCCTCCATGAACGACACCAGCTGTGTCAACAGAGTGGTGTGTGCATGGAGGACACTCAGCATTGCTGTCTGCCCTACATGGAGCTGCTGAAGGAGGTACACAGACTCCTCACTCAGGGCAGCACGGGACACAGGGGCAGGGGGTGCGGTGCCTGGCACGAAGGAGACACGCTCCCGAGCACGGGAGCCTCCACGGACCTCAGGAATGGGAGCCAATGGGAGGGCGGTGGTGGTGGTGGTGGTGGTGGTGGTGGGGCCAGACAGACTAGCTGGCCTTTCGTGGCTGCTGAGACCCACCTACACAAGGGAGTCATCCTCCGACCTGCTGTGGTCCTCAGCTGAGGTGGATGGTGCTGAGGACTCCTCGGTGTGGCTCCCCTCGCCCTCCGTGCCACTGGGTCCCTCTGACCACTCGTCGGATGCTGACCCAGTCTGGCTCCGCTGCTCCTCCTGGTCCGTGGAGCTGTCCCCTCCTGTGGCCGTGGATGTATCTGCAAACAATTAGGGAAACAGACAAACATCAGTCACCTGCACTGACCGCACACACCACAGTAAGTACAGCACATCACAGAGCAAGCCCTGCCATCCTTAGTTGAACATTGCCTAAAGTCCTCACACAGATTCGGGGAAGCCAATTGTCAGTCTGATTGTCAACCATGGGACTCACACCCCTCCTGCCCTTGCACCCATCTGTCTGGTGCCTGTCTGATGGTAAGACCCCAGTGTGGACACATGCACCACCTACACAGTTGTTGGACATTGCAGGGAACACGGTGAAGTATGTGAACATGCACACATCACATCTCTTGCCACTGAGTCAGTGCAGGTGTCCGGATAAAGGGATGGCCAGAGTCTAAATAGAAATGCATGTGATGCATACCAGCACCAGACACCATGATGCACCCATGTCCGGATAGTCAATGCCACAATGGGGTGCATGTTGCACATGTCACTCCCCTGCAGGATCAGTCTTAGTAAGTTTAATGCCATGACACAGGCATGCGTGCAAAGTCATACATCACTGTCTCCAGTCAAATGGCCATGGCAGCCAGCCAACAACAGTCTGCACTGTGTCACAATCCGAGGACATGGGGAATGCAAGTTATGTGACTGACAAGTGCACATGTCCATCCACCAAAAACCACATCATCTGAACTACTATTTGTCCACGTCATACCAATTGGACATATGGGGGACATGAAACACAACTCTATGAACATGAGCACCTCACAGTGTGCTGTGAATGAAAAACAGCTGCCTGAAAGTCACAGTCGCAAACACCTGTGTGCACAGTCAAGTGATCAGACACCTATAAGTCACAGAAGTATCGTCTATCATGGTCACATCTCCGATGGCATGCTGAGCCCTAACCGATAAACATACCAGTAGTCCTGACAACGAAGACACAGCAAAATGAGACAGAGGCAGACACCTGAGGGTACATTTCACTGATCACAACATGCCAGATGATACACGGGAGTGGGAGTAGAGAGTGTATTGTATGCCCTGGAGTAGGCATGACTGTCCAGCTCCACCTGTAAGAGGGATGAGTCCTGGACAGTAGGCAGGTTGCTAAGCATGTGTGACACACTTGATACACATACTCCTGAGGCCCAAACATTGTTCCCACCGGCAGCATGGGTGTGTGCCAAATTACCCAGGGACATGTGGTGATTCAGATCAGCAAGTGGACCACATATCAAAGTTACACCCAGATTACATGTCAGAACTTTGGCATTGTGTAAGCAATTGACCCACCCATGAATCGCACAACATAGTCACGGGAACAAATGCTATCCCCCACCTTGAGCAAAGCTAAATGCAATGACACAGTCCCCAAGCTGACTGTAAGGGCCACACATATGCGTATCAGAGGAGAAGTGGGTATGTCACAAATGAGGGACATGGGTCCTGGACCACATGACTGATGTACTGTGGAAGTTTAACCAGGCCAGAGGAGGGCACATAGCATGTCAGACAAAGTGCACAGTGCAGTCATGGACTCACCCCTCCTTGCTGCTGTCTGCCCTTCAGCTGCCCATCCAGGTCAGGGAAGACCACCGCCAGGATCCGGAGCATGTGGGGGGTCAGGGTCCGGTGTCCGCCCCTCCTGCGAGGAGGTGACAGCTTCAGCTGGACCCTTGCGATCCTCCGGGTCCAGCCCCGAAGGTCCTGCCACCTCTTCTGGCAGTTGCGGATCCTGCGCCTGTAGACCCCCACGGATCTTACTTCCCGGGCGATGGTCAGCCAGATTTCCTGCTTCTGGTGGGCATCAACCTGTGAGGATGACAAAGTGAAAAGGCCATTACTACACATGCAACATATACGTGCATCACACAGTTGGAGATACATGTCTCAATCACAGGGGCATATGATGTACATAGGCAGTGCAACAATGGCTATGAACAGTTTGCCAGCAGTCACTACATGGTATCATTGCATGGGAAGTAAACCTAGTTGGAATGCACTGTTACTGCACTGTACCAGTTCAGTCCATGTAACTACACACTTTGGGGTGTGACAACTACTCAGTGAGCATGCTAGCCAGTGGTGTGCACACTGTAAGTCCTGCTAGTCAGACAACATGCACAATTAGTAAGGCAGTGGACAGCACACTCACCTGCTCCCCTGGTTTCCCATACAGCTTTCTGTACTGTGGAAGGAGGCTGTCCAGCAGGTTCTGGTTCTCCTCAAGGCTGAAGGCTGGGGCTCTCTCCACAGTACGTGCCATTGCAGTAGCCAGAGGATGCAGAGACAGCAGCAGTGTTGTTGGCAGATGTCGTCCTGGATCATGTAGTGCAGGCAAGTGAGCTCTCAGGGGAACAGCCAGCATTATATGTGTGCTGCAGAGGCAGATACTGTCCTATGTGTCCAAAGTGATAGGTCCAAGTCGTTTGCATCTTCTGAATCTGACCAATCCATGGAATAGCAGCACTAATACACGCCCACAGCATCCTTCAAATCTTCAACTTCATGACACCCATGATTTTGCAACATTGTTGTGGCTGGCCAGCTGAATTCACTGCATCAGACTCGTTGGAGCTTCGAAAACGCGTCCGTTGCCATGCCAGGCCCCAGCCAATGCGTGCACACCGATCGGTCCATTGCTGTACAAGGCGTATTTCGGGATACAACGCGTACCCGCTCACAACAGATGCAATGGGCCGGCCGGGCACACCGATCGGTCCATTGCTGTACAACGCGTATATCGGGATACAACGCGTACCCGCTCACAACAGATGCAATGGGCCGGCCGGGCACACCGATCGGTCCATTGCTGTACAACGCGTACCCGCTCCCAACAGATGCAATGGGCCGGCCGGCCACACCGATCGGTCCATTGCTGTACAACGGGTACCCGCTCACAACAGATGCAATGGGCCGGCCGGGCACACCGATCGGTCCATTGCTGTACAACGCGTACCCGCTCCCAACAGATGCAATGGGCCGGCCGGGCACACCGATCGGTCCATTGCTGTACAACGCGTATTTCGGAATACAATGCATACCCGCTCACAACAGATGCAATGGGCCGGCCGGGCACACCGATCGGTCCATTGCTGTACAACGCGTACCCGCTCACAACAGATGCAATGGGCCGGCCGGGCACACCGATCGGTCCATTGCTGTACAACGCGTACCCGCTCCCAACAGATGCAATGGGCCGGCCGGGCACACCGATCGGTCCATTGCTGTACAACGCGTATTTCGGAATACAATGCGTACCCACTCACAACAGATGCAATGGGCGGCCGGGCACACCGATCGGTCCATTGCTGTACAACGCGTACCCGCTCCCAACAGATGCAATGGGCCGGCCGGGCACACCGATCGGTCCATTGCTGTACAACGCTGTACCCGCACATAACAGATGCAATGGGCCGGCCGGGCACACCGATCGGTCCATTGATGTACAACGCTTACCCGCACACAACAGATGCAATGGGCCAGCCGGGCACTCCGATCGGTCCATTGCTGTACAATGCGTATTTCGGGATACAACGCGTACCCGCTCACAACAGATGCAATGGGCCGGCCGGGCACACCGATCGGTCCATTGCTGAACAACGCGTATTTCGGGATACAACGCGTACCCGCTCACAACAGATGCAATGGGCCGGCCGGGCACACTGATCGGTCCATTGCTGTACAACGCGTACCCGCACACAACAGATGCAATAGGCCAGCCGGGCACACCGATCGGTCCATTGCTGTACAATGCGTATTTCGGGATACAACGCGTACCCGCTCACAACAGATGCAATGGGCCGGCCGGGCACACCGATCGGTCCATTGCTGTACTAACGCGTATTTCGGGATGCAACGCGTGCCCGCTCACAACAGATGCAATGGGCGGCCAGGCACACCGATCGGACCATTGCTGTACAACGCGTATTTCGGGATACAACGCGCACTCCGCTCACAACAGATGCAATGGGCCGGCCGGGCACACCGATCGGTCCATTGCTGTACAACGCGTATTTCGGGATACAACGCGTACCCGCTCACAACAGATGCAATGAGCCGGCCGGGCACACCGATCGGTCCATTGCTGTACAATGCGTACCCGCTCACAACAGATGCAATGGGCCGGCCGGGCACACCGATCGGTCCATTGCTGTACTAACGCGTATTTCGGGATACAACACGTACCCGCTCACAACAGATGCAATGGGCCGGCCGGGCACACCGATCGGTCCATTGCTGTACAACGCGTACCCGCTCACAATAGATGCAATGGGCCAGCCGGGCACACCGATCGGTCCATTGCTGTACAACGCATACCTGTACAGGTCAGTCGCATATGTCACCATGCTTGTCACTGGTGAACGTATGCCAGCCACATATACCTGCCAGAGACCCAGGGGCACACCTACAACACCACACCCAGTCCACACTGTTTCCTAAGGCATGTAAGGCTGCATTACCTTTTCTGTGTATGGGGGTTAACATGTGGTTTCTGTGGTGGCACTTGTGGGCAGCCACACCCAGGCTGTGCATGTGTTCATGGGGACAGGGTCCTTTGTGTGTTGTGCACATGACCACTGTGATGTGCAACAGTTCATTTTGGAGCATGTGGCATGGTCACATTTCCAGGTTGTGTATGTGTGTGACATGTCACATACCCCCAGGGTCCCATGGGGGAAGGCATGTACGTCACAGGATGACCCATTGCCACAATAGTGATGTCCCTCCACAGTCTGTGTGCATGTTGTGTTTCCGATGTCTCTGATTCCATGTGCACGATGGGAGACAGTCTCCACATCAATGTTGTTTGTGCATGGACTTTGATGTTGTGCGTCACTGGCGTCCATGTCTGTCCTGCGGATGCGACAGGGGCCACTACCTGTGGGAGTCATGTTTGTTTTTCTGACGTGTACATGATACGCCATGTCATGCCAGTGCCCATGTGGCAAGACAGGGTCACTGGGAATCTACCTGTCAATGAGCTGTGATGCCTGTGGCGCATCTGTCCAGACATGTCAGTGTGGTGTGTGTGTGGAACGTGACAGCAGTAAATGGGTACTGTGACACAGCCTAATGGTTTCCCATAGCACAACCTGGAACCTGTTGTCCACACATGTTGTACTGAGAAGTTAGATGATGGCCATGTAGGTGCGAGTTATGTCCGAACAGAACGGCACACACATCAAGTACTTGTGTCTCGTAATGATGTATCATGTGAAATTGAGTATGGTGAATGGCACATATGTGGGGTGACTGACAATCTTTCTTTCTTCAACCTATGCACTGCAGGACTCCAGCTGTCCATAGACCATTCCCTGACCTGGCAACGATGGTGGAACATGACAGCATCCGACGGTACCGCTTCACCAGGCAGCTGATTGAGGATTTGGCAGTGCGCTTGGCACCACATTTGCAACCTGGCCAGACGTACCCTACGGCGCTGACCCCCAAGGTGACGGTAATGGCAGCCCTACACTTCTTTGCCACCGGTACCTTTCAACACACTGTTGCGACTGCCGGTGGGATGTCACAGACTATGTTCAGCCGTGTGCTACGCGATGTTTTGGAGGCAATGTTGAGATGCCTGAACCAGTACATCTATTTCCCTACACGTCAACAACTCACTGACGTCAAGAGTGACTTCTATGCCCTGGGGAGGATGCCACATGTCATTGGCTCCATTGATGGGACACATGTGGCTTTGATACCACCACAGGCACATGAGCAGCCATACCGGAACCGTAAACATTACCATTCGATCAATGCTCTGGTGGTATGTCTTGCAGATATGAGCATCACACATGTGTGTGCCCGTTTCCCTGGTTCAGCACACGATGCCTACGTGATGAGGAGTAGTCGCATCCCGAGGATGATGGCACAGATGCAGAACCAGCGTGCCTGGCTTGTCGGTGTGTACTGACTTTGTACCATTGTGTGTGTTCTGATCTGTAGTATTCCACACACTTTTCCAAATCAGCTAATGTGCACTTGTCTGTCCGTAGGTGACTCCGGATACCCCAACATGCCGTGGTTGCTGACACCCCTCAGGAACCCTGTGACACCAGCCCAGATGCGCTACAATGAGGCACATGGTCGGACCAGGAGAGTGATAGAGCGGACATTTGGTCTCCTGAAGAGCCGCTTCCGCTGCCTGGACAAGACAGGAGGGGCCCTCCCATATGCCCCAGCAAAGGTGTGCAAGATTGTCATCGTCTGCTGCATGCTACACAACCTGGCAGTGCGGAAGGAGTTGCCTCTCATCCTGGATGACGATGACCAACGTCCGCCACCTGTGGAGGATCCTGGCCTGGACCACGATGCCAGTGATGATGATGATGATGATGATGGTGATGTCCGCACACAGCTCATCACCAACTTCTTCAGCTGAATGTGAGATTCCAGGGAGATGTAATGTGAATGACGTGAGTTTGCATGATATGTGTGGGTGGTGCTCTGGTGCTGTTTGAGTGTGGCCATGTGCTACTTGACTGGATGCGTGCAGCAAGGTGTCCTTCCAGGTAGTCTGTACTCCCCAACAGTTTTGACATGCTAACTTGGTTTTGTGTAGTTGTCTTGTGACATGTATTGGGCAAGAGTATTGCAGTTCTGTCCTGTTCTACAGTGATTTTAACTGTGTGTCATGTCTGTCCTTCACAGGGTGCTTACTGAGTATTTTGGTCAACTTGGATCCCCTGACACCATGATTCAGCTTTCAGGGTGGCAGTAGTAGTTTGCCTACACGTGATGTGCCACACACCCCTGGACTTCATATCTTCTGCACTTGTTGACTGTGTGGCCACTGCCACGTGGGATTACCTTGCATTTGTAGTGGAAACAACATGTTGCAAATGTGTAATAAACCTGTGCTTCACTTTGGGATGTGCGTTGTCTGTGGTCACACATCTGACTGACATTTGCTTACTGCACCTGTGGGCTAGTTGACACAGACTCTGAATAGGTGTGGTGTCTGTGCATTCCACTGTATTTCCTGGCAACATCACTGTGGGCGATGAGTCCGATGGCCCTGGTGCCTGTGTTGTGTAGCCCTAGTGGTGTGTCTCCCTCATATGTGTCACGTCACCATGACTCACACGACGGTGTTGTACTTGCTGTAGCAGTTAGCATACACAGTGTAATTTAGCAGAACATCATCACCATAACAGTATCCACATTTGAATAACAACAGTGGCAAGTATGGTGTACTAGTGATTTTATTTACAGAAATGTGTGTGTATAGTGCACAGGATGGTGGGTGCTGTACATTGGGATTGTGATCCAAAGTTCCCAGATGAGTTGGAAGTCTTGGTAGCAGAAATGTCCTGAGTGAAGTCCACAGTCATATGATACATTAGTCCAACTTGAACTCCCCATGTCATGTGGGAGAGTAGTGTTGCATTCGACAGGGTGAAACGTTGGCACACAAAGGAAAATTTCCGGAACAGGTGTTGGCTTCCTGGGGGATGTACGTGGCCATCAACCTCTCAGTTTTCCTTCCTCGGACGACCCCTCTTCTTTGGGGGGGGACCCTCACGTGCAGGCTGCTGCGGTGCAGGGAGTCTCCGCCAGAGTCCTCCTCCCTCCCTGTGGCGGTGTCAGTTGTTGCAGCACCAGATGTTGTGGGCACACAGGGAGGTGGGGCCATGTTGGTGCTAATCTGGCGGAGGCATGTCAATATGTCCCTATGCACCGTTGTGAGTTCTTGCAATGTGTCCCACTTGGACTCCATGCGAGACATGTGTGTCTCCACACAGGACATGTGGGAGTCCAAGCGGGCATGATGGGCAGCCTGCTGCTGTTGTATGTCCTTGAGGATCCCCACTACCTGTCTGACCTCTCCGGTGCTATTCTGGTACGCATCAGCGATGCGTGCCAGTTGTGGGTCATCATGCAGTCCAGACCCCTCTGCAAGCAGCGACCTATGCCTACCACCCCTCCCACCACCCCTGGCGACACGTGCAGGACCTGCGGTGGCACGCACAGGTGACCCGAGGCCCACTTGGGGGTTGTTAGTGGTGTTGTCATCCGTTGCTCCACGGTGGGCCTGGGGCCCTGTGCTGTTGTCAGCGGTGGTCCTTGGTCTGTCCGTGTCGGCGGGGGTGGTCTGTATGTTGGCAGTTGTTGGAGGGGTGGGTGCAGGGGTGCAGATGTTGGTCCAGCTGGTGCTGCATGATGACTCACACCGGAGGTGCCAGGTAGGTCTTCGCCATCCGAGGAGGGCAGAGGCTGTTCCACACCAGTGAGCTCTGTGTCCCCCGGAGCCTGGGACAGGGACTCCTCCTCGCCTGCTGCTGTGTCCCCATCATCATCACCTGTATTTGGAAGAGACACACATTGTATGTTATGTTTCTACAGGCATCAATGGTTCACACACCTGACAGTTGTGACTGTACCTCTGGATGCGGGCATGTACATTGCATTGTCCTAAGTTGTCACAGTAAGAGGTTGATATTGGTGTAGCACATTGTCATGCATACCTGGGGCATTTCAATGTGAATGTTGAGGTGTGTGCATGGCCAGCATTGGTTGTATTTGGTGGACATCCGGCCATCCTTCTCCACCTAGCCCAGTTATCCCACCATTTTATTTTTTATTTATAGAGTTTTATATAGCGCGAACGTGACCCAAGGGTATCAGAGCGCTTCACAGTTACATGAGTTACAGTTAGAGTACAACGGGTATAGCAGTGTTAATATATATAAGATTCCGGTACATGTCTTTCTTATCAGTTTCAACAATAACAATTTAGGATCTGTTTAGTGTACAAAGGTGTAACAATATTCCTAGCCAAATGGTCCTGATGTGTATTTTCCGTAAGTTCTACATCAAGATTCCAGAGTAGTACTGATGGAAAGTCTTGCCTAAGGAAGGAACTTGTTCATTAGGAAGATCTTTGCTTCCCTCTTGAATGTTGCCGTGTTTGGAATTTTTCTAATGTTTGGAGGGAGTGAGTTCCAGATTCTGGGGGCTGCTCCGGAGAAAGCTCTGTCATATGTTTTCTTCTTCCGAAAGATGGGTGGTTTCAGCAACAGCTCCTTGGCACTCCTGGCTGGTCTGCTTCCCCCTGATACCTCAATTTTCTGGGCTAAGTACCTTGGTGTTTTGTAGTGGAGCGCTTTGTGGGTAATACATGCCAGCTTAAATTGGATTCTGGCTTCGTACGGTAGCCAGTTTAATGCTTTCAGGTGTGGGGAGATATGGTCGTATTTTCTAGACCCAGTAATGAGTCTTGCGGCCGCATTGAGACAGGCTTTTAGTGGTGCTGTGGACATTTTTGGTAGACCTGCTAGTGTTGTACATCCATATTCAATCCTTGAAATAACTAAGGATTGGACTGCCAATTTGAGGTCCATCGTAGTAATGAGTGGTTTCACTTTTCTAATATAGTTCAGGTGAAAACGGGCACTTTTTGCCATTGAAGCATGCCACCCTTGCAGTGGGTTCAGGTTGACTCTCAGGATGTCATTCAGTGGTGTTGTGCTGTTTGTTGGTGCACAGTTCCCAGCAGGGCCTTGTGCTCCCCACAGCAGTACCCAGTGTCAGCCATCTTGTCGGTCCTTATCCACTCCCTGTGATGTGAGCATGGTTCAGAGTGGTGTTGATGGGCCAATTGTGAGGGTGAGCAGTATCTGTGACTCCAACTCCCATCATGCTATTGCCTACACCCCCTTCCCAGCATGCCCGTACTTCCTTCCTTTTGACTCAGCTTCCCTGTGGGGTAGTGTGCCTGTGCTGACAGGAAGGCTGATAGTGTTGTCCTTCCGTTTGTTTGGCTACAAGTCCCAAGAGTGTCCCTGTGCTTCACACAGCATTACCCAGGGTGGTGGTTCTTTGTGGGATCTTCATTTGGTATGTGAGGCATTGCATTCTCCCAGGTGGGTTATGTGGAGTTTGTGTTGAGGGGTGTGTGAGGTGAGCTGCTTGTAACTATGGTCAGTGCTGTGAGTCCTCCTTCCCACCCAGCCAGATATCCCACCATGCAACGTGCTTGCATTGCAGGGAGTGCAAGTTGGCTTTCAGGATGTCAGGCAGTGGTGTTGTGCTGTTTGTTGGTGCACAGTTCCCAGCAGGGCCTTGTGCTCCCCACAGCAGTACCCAGTGTCAGCCATCTTGTCGGTCCTTATCCACTCCCTGTGATGTGAGCATGGTTCAGAGTGGTGTTGATGGGCCAATTGTGAGGGTGAGCAGTATCTGTGACTCCAACTCCCATCATGCTATTGCCTACACCCCCCTTTCCAGCATGCCCGTACTTCCTTCCTTTTGACTCAGCTTCCCTGTGGGGTAGTGTGCCTGTGCTGACAGGAAGGCTGACAGTGTTGTCCTTGCGTTTGTTTGGCTACAAGTCCCAAGAGTATCCCTGTGCTTCACACAGCATTACCCAGGGTGGTGGTTCTTTGTGGGATCTTCATTTGGTATGTGAGGCATTGCATTCTCCCAGGTGGGTTATGTGGAGTTTGTGTTGAGGGGTGTGTGAGGTGAGCTGCTTGTAACTATGGTCAGTGCTGTGAGTCCTCCTTCCCACCCAGCCAGATATCCCACCATGCAACGTGCTTGCATTGCAGGGAGTGCAAGTTGGCTTTCAGGATGTCAGGCAGTGGTGTTGTGCTGTTTGTTGGTGCACAGTTCCCAGCAGGGCCTTGTGCTCCCCACAGCAGTACCCAGTGTCAGCCATCTTGTCAGTCCTTATCCACTCCCTGTGATGTGAGCATGGTTCAGAGTGGTGTTGATGGGCCAATTGTGAGGGTGAGCAGTATCTGTGACTCCAACTCCCATTATGCTATTGCCTACACCCCCTTCCCAGCATGCCCGTACTTCCTTCCTTTTGACTCTGCTTCCTGTGGGGTAGTGTGCCTGTGCTGACAGGATGGCTGACAGTGTTGTCCTGGCGTTTGTTTGGCTACAAGTCCCAAAAGTGTCCCTATGCTTCACACAGCATAACCCAGTGTGGTAGTTCTTTGTGGGATATTTAATTAGAGTGTGAGGCAATGCATTCTCCCAGGTGAGTTGTGTGGAGTTTGTAGTTAAGGGTGTGTGAGAAAAGCTGCTGGTAACTATGGTCAGAGCTGTCAGTTCTCCTTCCCACCCAGCCAGATATCCCACCATGGAACGTGCTTCCATTGCAGGGAGTGCAAGTTGTCTTTCAAGATGTCAGTCAGTGGTGTCCTGCTGTTGGTTGTTGCACAGTTCCCAGCAGGGCCTTGTGCTCCCCACAGCAGTACCCAATGTCAGCCATCTTGTCAGTTCTTTTCCACTGCCTGTGATGTGAGCATGGTTCAGAGTGGTGTTGATGGGCCAATTGTGAGGGTGAGCAGTATCTGTGACTCCAACTCCCATCATGCTATTGCCTACACCCCCCTTCCCAGCATGCCCGTACTTCCTTCCTTTTGACTCAGCTTCCCTGTGGGGTAGTGTGCCTGTGCTGACAGGAAGGCTGACAGTGTTGTCCTTCCGTTTGTTTGGCTACAAGTCCCAAGAGTGTCCCTGTGCTTCACACAGCATTACCCAGGGTGGTGGTTCTTTGTGGGATCTTCATTTGGTATGTGAGGCATTGCATTCTCCCAGGTGGGTAATGTGGAGTTTGTGTTGAGGGGGTGTGTGAGGTGAGCTGCTTGTAACTATGGTCAGTGCTGTGAGTCCTCCTTCCCACCCAGCCGTATATCCCACCATGCAACGTGCTTGCATTGCAGGGAGTGCAAGTTGGCTTTCAGGATGTCAGGCAGTGGTGTTGTGCTGTTTGTTGGTGCACAGTTCCCAGCAGGGCCTTGTGCTCCCCACAGCAGTACCCAGTGTCAGCCATCTTGTCAGTCCTTATCCACTTCCTGTGATGTGAGCATGGTTCAGAGAGGTGTTGATGGGCCAATTGTGAGGGTGAGCAGTATCTGTGACTACAACTCCCATCATGCTATTGGCTACACTCACTTCACCAGCATACACAGAATTCCTTCCTTTAAGTGAACTTCCCTGTGAGGTGGTGTTCTAGTGGTGGAAAAATATCTGAATGTGTTTGTTGGTTAGATTTGTGCCACTGCCTTGCTCTATTTGTTGTTAGGTTTGTACATGTCATGACACAGTTACATATCACTATGAGATGGCATGTATTGTGTGTATCTAACTAACATACACATCTTGGGATGATTATCTTTTGGTTGCTGTTGATTTGCTAGGGGTGGATGGTTTGACTGTCCCCTTGACAGTGATGGTGTGTGTATTGGCACACAATATTGTGTATATTAGTTGTGTACTCACCAGGCTCTGGGATGTCTGTTAGTCCATATACGCTCACTGGTGGTAGGATGGCCAGCACCTTCTCCTCCCAGGGCCTGAGGTATACTGGTTTTGCAGGAGGGCCACTGCCGGTGTGCTAGCTCAGGAGGTAATCCTTCTTGAGTAGGTCTCTGACCCTCCTGCGCACATCATACCACCTGTTCTGGATGTCTTCCTTTGTGCGCAAACATGGTGATTGTGCGTTCACCCTGTCGACGATCCTCGCCCACATCTTGGTTTTCTGCGACATGGGGGTCTGTTGGACCAATGTGCCAAACAACTGTGGCTCTACCCTCAGGATCTCGTCTACCATGACTTCCAATTCACTATCTAGGAACTTTGAATTCTTCTTTGGGGGCATGGTGATGGGTGGTGGTGGTGATTGATGTGTGTGTGTGTGCAAGTGAGGGTGTGTGAGTGTAGGTTTTGCTGGGTGTGTGTGAGGGTGCTATTTGTTGAGGTGCTAATGGTGTGTGGCTTTTGTGTTGGATGAGCTGTGTGTGTGTCTGTGGTTGCTGTGTGATGGTGCTCTGTGCTGGCAGGTCAGTGGAATTTGCAAAGGATCATGGTAGGGATTTGTGGGCTTTATGTAGGTGGAGTTGGGGGTGTGTCCTTGTTCCATTTTTTTCACCCCCTGTATTTATTGGCTTTGTCATTGCTTGTTTGGCCCTTTTTTTGTATTTTTTCATTTGTGATTATTGTGCATGTAGGAGTCGTTCTTCTGACCGAGTAGGACGTTGCAGTTGTCTCGTGCGCGCCTCTCCGAGTCGTTCCCGCTGTGTTTCAGCTCAGTTTCATATGCGGCGTACGCGTCGGTCGCGGAGTATTGTGTTTGTTCGGCTGGCTTTTGTATGCGTGTCGGTCGTACGGCTTGGGCTCCGTGCGAATCGGTTTGACTTTTCACCCATTGCATCGTACTGCGCGGGTCGGAGTTCGCGGGTACGTTTCGTTCGGGTTATTTCCTGATGCGTGTCGGTCGGTTCGATTCGCGTGGTTTCCCGGCCGGATAGCTTGTTTCCGTCCGGGTCGGTCGTTCGCCTTGAGTTCCGTACGAGTCGGTCGTGATTCACATGCATTTCATCGTACTACCCGGGTCGGACGGCGCCGGTACGTGTCGGTCGGACTAAATTCCCGTACCGAGTTGGTCGGTACGTTTTCCGGCCCGAATCGGAATCGACCCCTTAGTAGAGTTCTTTGGTAGAGTTACCTGCCTGGATAAGTTGGAAGGCGATGTGAGCTTTCCGAGCTTTTTTTATATTCTTATGATAAAGTGCTAGTGCATTTTTGTAGGTTTCCTTCTCGTTCAAGTTATGATACTGTCGCCAGTGTTTCTCCAGTTTTTTGCAACTTGCCTTCTGCTTGCGTAGCTCAGGCGAGTACCAGGTCGCATGCAGTCTATAGCTTTTTGTGTGTTGTTGTTTTAGAGGGGCAGGGATGTCCATAGCTGATTTTAGAGCCCCTTGGAAGTTGTCTAACCTTATATTATTGTCTCCAGACTTTCCAATCAGAGGGGCTATAAGTTCTTTCATGAAGGTATCCTGAGTATTTTTTTGCCATTATCTCCAAAAGCTATGGGTGGACTTATTGGGGGTGGAAGCTGCCTGAGTGTCAATGATCTGAAAATCGATCAAGAGTGGTAAGACCATATAACCGGTCACGGGGCCTCAGTGTGTATGCAGGGAGAATTAGTCAAAATGAGATCTAATATGTGGCCAGCAGAATGGGTAGGCCCAACGTTAATCTTTTCCAGTCCTAGAAAGGCCAAATCTGAAAGGAATTGAACGGGATCCATACTGTAACTATTTTCACTATGAATGTTAAAATCCCCTAATAGAATAAAATGTTTAGAGGAAATAGCGTGAAGGGCAATTCGTTCCATCAATCAAAAAACACTTCCAGACATGTGTAGGGTTAGGGGAAAGAGCTTTAGAGGGGAATAAAGGCTTGGCTAATGCAAACTTAAAGTCCACCCTATGAGGAAAAGACTGAATTTCTGCCTCCTGTTCCAACGTGAGACTCTGAAAATGGCAATGTATACATGCAAATGGGCCTTCAAGAGTGGAAAAGGAACTAACCTTGTCA
This sequence comes from Calotriton arnoldi, assembly GCA_963921515.1. NCBI lineage: Eukaryota > Metazoa > Chordata > Amphibia > Caudata > Salamandridae > Calotriton > Calotriton arnoldi. Next base: position 891,209 of record CAWUFW010002610.1, read on the forward strand.
CATAAATTGAGCGCGCCTCGTGTGTTACCAAGAAATCTAACCTCTCTAAGTTCCTCAGCCGAGTAGGAGCATCTCGATGTTATGGCAGTGGCTGGAGCAAAAGATGCGGGGTCCTGGCTTCTGGCGATGGCTGGGCGCGGACGGGTGCAGATGATCTTGCGTTTGGCCCTCCTTCGGTGTGCACCCGCTGCGCGTTAGCGGTGGCATGCTGTTTAAATATGAAGCCAGGAGAGCAGCTACACCTTCAACTCCTGAGGTCACGCAGGAACCGGAAGTGGAAGTTAGCTCATTCTCGCTCTCTCCACTCAAACGGGAAATCACCACAGTGGAATGGAGAGCGGGCGAGAAGAGTAGTGGCAGAGAAGAGCCGGTAAAATCTAGAAAGATTAGTACCAATGGGATGATAGATACTAATAAAAGTAAGTTTTTTAAAAGGCAAAAGTTACATACAGTGGAGGTTAAAATACAAAAAGTGGAAACTCAAAGTCAGTAAAAAGTAAACTGTAAAAGTAAACCAAAAAGCTGCTACTGGACTAAGCGTTGGCTGAGCATCAGCGGTGGCATGCTCTTTATATATGAGGCCAGGAGAGCAGCTAGACCGTCATCTCCTGCGGTCATGCAGGAACCAGAAGTGAAAGTTAGCTCGTTCTCACTCGTTCTCTCCACTCATGGTACTTTGTGGCATTTTTACAATAACCCTGAAGCACATCAACACCGCCAGAGTATCACTTTCATGATGCTCCGGAGGCACAGTGTGCCTGCCCATATTTACAAGGCCACTTAAAGCTACCTTGCATGTCTTTTTTATGGCCTTGTAAATATGGCCGCCTTTCATGTATTACTCTGTGTGAAAGGGGCATTCAATGGGCGTTGCTGTGGATGTTCCCATGCAACACTCACGAAAACCGACGCATTCCCAGATTTACAAGGTGTTGTAAACCTGGGAATGCGTCAGATTCGTTTGCCTCCACAGTGGAGGCATAAAAATGGCGCAACGAGGAAAAGTCCCTTTATTTCTCCTCATTTTTTGTTCTTTCTATGTGTGCTACAGAATGCAGCACACATAGAAGGAGGAAAACGCCATAAATGATTGTTTATGTGCTGGAAGGTGTCCCTTCCTGCAGATAAACAATTATCCATGCAACGCAGGTACCCATGCACCATGGTGCAAGGGTGCCTGCGTTGGTACTAGGCAGCCACTTGTGCGCCAGCACAGAGGAGAACACAGGGATGTGTTGTATTACTGTAAATACGATGCATCCCTGCACTTTCCTAATGCTGCAGCTCGGCGCACCAAGATGGCTTGCGGTGCAGCGCTGCATCATTTTCTAGTAAATATGCCCCTTTGTGTTTCCTTGTGGTAGCTCTACATAAAACATTTAAAAATCATATCTTTGGTTTCCCATCTTGGATTTTTGTCAGTTTGATGTGATTTTGGTTGTAAACTCTATTTTTACTGTTTTGCATTTCGACTTTATTACTGTTTTAGTACTGCATAAATTCTTTACACATTTTCTCTGAGTTAAGACTATCTGCTATGTGCCATACCTACCATGGGGGTGCGCTGAGGTTTATTTATTGGCTTTAGTGGTCCTTACTGAAAAGGATTGTGTTATTACTTGAAGTGGGTACTTACACCCCTCAATCTGATAGCGACATCTAGCAGCAGATTCCTCACCTTTGAATTTGCTCAGGCATCAGACTGGATCCAGAAGCTTTTTTGTGAGCAGTACAGCGGCAGCTCCTCTGTAATGGCAGAGGAGCGTTGCCCCACTGCGAGCCAGCAAAAATAAAATGATAATAAAAGACTTTTATTATCATTTTATTTTACTGACTGAGCTGATGCCCGTCTAGGGCGATGCGGGGCCACAGAATGGAGGAAGATTGGTGGGCACATCTTAGAGCAGCCAAACAGACATGCGCACTTAAGTTTCTCCATCCCAGCTGTATTCTACAGCCAGGTGGAGAAACGGCCCTGACTCCCTGTGTCTGAGTGAGCATCAAACCAGCCCGCTCAGGCAAATCCCAGCGCTTCTCTAATGCTTGGTATAGCATGAGAGCAATGTCAGGACTGGGTTGGGGAGTCTGTTAGCCTGCTCTGAGTGCTGTGTGGCAGAGGAGTACTGAGGCGGCCGGCAGAGGAGCACTGCAGCTGGCAGCAGAGTCAGGTAAGTCTTTTTCATTTTTATTATTCTCCCCCACCCCCCACTTTATATGGCAGCAGCTTCCACTGGTGCAGAACCCCTGCATGCCAGGAGGTGGTATTGGTTGGCTCAGAGTGTCGTCGTCGTCATTGTCTGTGCCGGAAGTGACGTCCACGTCACCTATATAGGCGCCACCTCGGCGCGCTGGCGTCAGTTCTTTTCTTTCCGTGCCAGTCAGCGCTGATCCGAGAGAAGAACTATCCCTCTGTCAGTTTTTTTCAGGATTTCTGTGACGATTTGTCGATCCTTTTTTGAAAGAATTTCCTCCTGGTGTGTCAAGCTTGTCATCGAAGAAGACAGGTTTTAAACCCTGTGGAGCCTTTCACCACGCAATGTCGGTGGCAGACCCGCACTTCGTGTGTTTATGGAGTCGGGTGCACGACCATGACTCTAAGTCGTGCTCCGACTGCCAGGCAATCGCGCTGAAAGCTTTGAGGGAGCGGTTCCTGAAGTTGCTAGCGGCTCAATATGCAACTCCGTGGAAGTCATGGTCCCGCTTGAGAGGAAGGTCTTGAGACTATTCCAAGGAACCAAAATCCTCTTCCTCCCATTCAAAATGCTCCGGGTACTCCAGTAAGAGGCACAAGAAACACAAGAAGCTGACGCGATGAAAGAACTTTGGCGTTTGAGGCCTGGTTCCATGGAACCTGCTCCTGGGCCAACTCCACGCCTCCCCAGTTTCTCAGGAGCCAGAGTAACCCCGGCTCAAATGAAAGAATTTTATGAGGGCATGCATCTCAGTTTTGAGCGTCCCGACCCCTCTGGCGTGCCTTCAGGCCCTGAGGGATCAGAGGGTGCCCCATCTGGTTCCGCACCAGCAGCTCCGGCCCCAGTTCCAATGGGCCCCCATGGATCCAGTCCTATTCTGAAGGGATGGACCTCAGGGAGGAATGGGAGGGGTCAGTGGACCCTTTAGGATACCGGTATGAGCAGGATATGGACTGGTGTGAGAAACTGGGTGATGCCACTGTTGTATTCCGCTTTAGGTGTCCGTATATAGGTTTTCCTGATACATGTCCTTATACAGGCACAATTCGCATTGCCCTTATATAGGCATAAGATCCCAGTCCTTATTTAGGCATTAGCCATGCTATCCAAATACAGGCATGGTCACCTACATACGTCCACCCCAACGTCACAACGAGTTCTTAGAAACCAGACCCTTAAGCTCTTGGGAGTTCCCCTAGCACAGGATTATTGATTTCTCCAAGAACTCATTTATTATGCATGAACCGCTATTCCTTAAGGGTTCATTCCCTGACGTCTTCCTCTGCCCGACTTTACGTCAATGCTAACATTCCAAGGCACCTACCGGGTATAAATATACCTTCCCTTGCCCAAGCAAGTAGGAGGAGACCTCGACTTTAGAAGAGCCCATGTCCCGGCCTGACGCACTGACAAGAGACGCTGTCATCCCTGCTCGCAGAGAATCCAGCTTCCAGTGTTCTGACTCCCTTCGCGGGGTGTTAGAATTCGAGACCCGTAAAGAGATTCCCACCTCTCTCATTCTCAAGGTATGGAGCTGACTAGAACCTAGAGGGACTCTTGGCATACCAGACTCTTGGCATACCAGACTCTTGGCATACCAGACTCTTGGCATACCAGACTCTTGGCATACCAGAGACTTGGCATACTATAGCATACCATACTATAGAATACATCACCTACTTCTTACCTTGCACTACACTTAGGTTAGGTACACTGGGGTAGAACTAGTTAGAGAAGCATCTTATGAGTACTCGCATTTTTAGCTTATGTTATTTATGTATATGAATATATGTGTCATAGCTAAAAGATAATGCTAGCACAGTATTATTTCTTTCTACTGCTTACGCTGTACATAATATATCTCGCATACTGTCTTGTGATCATAACAGCTCATATCTCTTACACGAGAAACAAGACTGTTCAATAAATCCTTTTATTGAAACGCCCGTCAATTCTTTCTGTGTAACTCTGAAGAATCTAAGCATGCACGATTAATTGAGTGAAACTGTTATCTGTTGTTTCCACGATTCTGAGAGTGTTTCGATTCTAAAGGGAAACAAAGTTGTCATGTTTATGGGTTGCCAGAAACTACTCCCTTCTTGTTTACAAGGAGTTTCTAGTGGCCTCTGAGTTAGCTGGCACAAAGTAATTAAGTTTAATGTACTCGATAGGGACATACTGACCTCAGTCCTATGTCAAATCTATAGGGTATATTATTCCAATGCGCAGAGCCTATTAGGGAAATAGGAACTACACTACATGGCGCCCAACGTTTGGTAAGGCACTAATTTAACGCTAGATAATGAGTAACTCAGTCGTGCTTTTCTCAGAGACCCCTACTCACATACTCCATAAGACGTCTGGAGTGGGTAGGGTTAAGTATCCGCCAAAGCTAAATAGGACAAAAATCCTGTATATTAGCTGTTTGGTTTGTTCAACGTTGAAGGATACAGTGTTCCAAAATATTGTGCACCTTATCTTTGTTTCCTTGAAACTTGTTCTACATTTTTCAAAAAACAATGTCCCTGAACAGGGATACTAACACCGAGAACGGTGTAGCTGCGGCTGACCCAGTCGTAACAGCTTTTAATTTTACAGGTTTAAATGAAACCAATAAGGGTGTTATAAACATCCCTCCAAACTTAAGAAGAGCCATCACTCTAAAACGTATAAAACACGGCATAACACCAAGAGGTGGTAGAGCAGTTTTCGTGATAGAGGCACACGAATCCTTTCAGACAGAGGTATTCTATTCATGGACAGTATTCCCAGAATCAAATCCAGTAACAAAAGTATTTCACTTCTTTAAAGAAGATGAACCACCAGAGGAATATATTCCTTTCGTGGATATTAAAATTCCACTCACATACCAGGAGCATAATCTCTGGTTTAACGGCGCCCTAAAACATCACAAAAACATTACCACGCTCGGTCCACTAGGTAGACCAGGAGCAACATGGCCGATTCTAGCCGGCTACACACCTCATCCTGACATCGAAGAAATGTCAGACGAGGAATTACTTACTCAACTACAAGAGTTAATGCAAATTTACAGACAATTAGTCCAATATGTCATGCGGACTTTCACAGTCCAACCACCAATGACCATTCCAAATCAAACTCCTCAACAGGGGAATACACTAAAAATTACTCCACTGACTTTACACGCAGTCATGGGTAAAATGCCCACAAAGCGTGAACAAATTCCATTCTGGATAGCTCAAAAAATTACTCTAATCGAAGCAGTATTTCCAAAAACTAGCTCTTATGAGAAACACAGAATCCTAACAATCTGTTTACCAATGGGGATCACACCACAACTGGAAGACTGCACCACTTGGGGCACAGTCTTTGCTGCCATCTATACTAAAACACATGGTGTTCCGTCAATTGCAGTAATACCAGATGTCCTGAAACAAATTCAAAACGAATACGGGCAGAACCTGCTCTGAATTTAGATATGAAATTACTGAAAAACTTCGACCAGGTCTCAACAATAATATTATCTAATATTAAAGGAGAGGCAGCATCAGTGGCGATCCGCCAACGCTTAAAGGAATTTGATGTAACAGAACATCAAAATGAACTACCAAGAATAATAGAAAAATATTATGCAGAATTAGGCAGAGATAGTTTGGGTGGAAAACCTTTGAAGCCAAAACTATCTGAAGGTCCTGAGAAGGACTATATTAAACAAAATCCTACATCTTCTAAAAAGAAGTGGGAAACTAATAAACAAAATTCAAAGGAGACACGCTCTCAATCCCGAGGTAGGTCTCCTCAAAAGGAGCCCTCTGAAAGGAGGTATAACCTCAGGAATAGGGATAATTTAAGAAAACCTGACAGGTATCAAGATACTGATACACGTTCCTCTCGTACCTTTCAGATATCGTCACAGACATCAGAAAGAAGAGGACGATCAGGACACAGAGAAGAACACGTGAAATCCAAAGACGATAAACACGTTCAGAAAAATAAATCAAAACCTCAATTCACAAAAAAGAAGGTAGCAGGTCTGAAGATCAGACATGCCGAGAATACTGAGAACACAGCTCAAGAACGAAGAATGGGCTCAGACAATGCTGGACATTGCAGCAGAAGTAACAATAGCTCGCCAGAACCTGAAGGAACTTCTGGAGATAGTGGACTTGAATGAGTACATCACAGTAGAGACTGTAGACACCAGGGTTAGTACTCCACAAAAGTTATATGAAATAACACTCCGAATGGAGGGAGACATACCAAGAAAAGTGAAAACACTCTTTTGGGAGAAACTTTCAAGGGTTATGATATACTTCTAGCAGAAAAGGACTGGCCACCACACTTTGTCAGGAGTGCCCACATGGCGAGGACATCATTATGCCAACCTTCTCAACTATATTCCAATTCACCTAAAATAGACTTATGCTAGGAAATGGGCAGTTGCCCAGGCCCCAGTATTTATACAGAAATCATGTAGGATGGGATGAGGACTCACCTCACCACAAAATACAGCTAAAAATGAACCTACTGCACAAAGGCAGTACCCAATAAAGCAAGAAGCTAAAAACAGGTCAGGAGATCTTAGATCAACTTGAATACCAAGGGGTGATTGAAACATGCACCTCCTCAATGAACAATCCTTTGTTTCCTGTATCCAAACAAGACAATACATATCGTCTAGTTTTGGATTACAGACACTTAAACACTTGTTCCAAAACATTTGCAGTGCAAAATGCACATAGTACAGCATTAATGAATAACATTGTGCGCAAAAATATAAAACCACATTGGACATTTCAAATGGTTTCTTTTGTCAAAACATAGCACCTGAAAGCAGGTACTTAACAGCTTTCTCAATAATGGGGACCCAGGGTCAATTTTGTCGACTCCCACAAGTGTTCAAAAACAGCCCGGGGTTATTTTCAGCAAGGGTAACAGAGTTACTACAAATTTATGATAATGAGGCATTATCCTATGTCGATGACATCTATCTGACAGACGATGACCTAGATAGGCACTTGAACAGGGTGAGTACCATTATATTGGGCTTCGCCTCTGAGGGCTATAAATTCAACTTTAAAAATCCAGAATTGCCCATCTCAATGTCCTTTTCCTAGGATATGAGCTTTCAAGTGAAGGCAAGAGCCTGGCAGCTAACTTTTTAGAAAAGTGGCGCTGCTCCAACTCTCCAAAAACGCTGAAAAATTTACAATCCATCTTGGGTTTCCTAAATTTTGGAAGAACTTATATTCTAAATTACGCAGAAAGGGTTAAACCTCTCTACGAATTAATCAAACCTGATTTTTCAACAAAACATTGGACACAAGAACACACAGAAATCCTGCGTTCACTCCAAGCTAACATGTTAGCAACAAATCACTTACAAACACGCGTAAATAAACGCTAGTTTATGTGATCCGAATAATTTCGGGACAATGCGGATTCACCTATTTAACATTTAATGAGGGTGAAAAAATACCAATAGCATACAAATCACATTTGTATACACAAGCAGAAATGCGCTTCACTTCAACAGAAAAATACTGACAGCAGTTCAAACCGCTGTAGCAAAGGAAAGAGCTCTAGCTCAAGGGAAACGCATTATTGTCGTAACTCCAGTACCAGCCTTAGAGGCGAGTTACAAAGCGAGCATTCCAAATGCTAAAGCTTTACATCCTAGATGGATACAATGGGTTAATTCTCTTGCTGCAACGGATGTTGAATATGTTTTGATCCTGATTTAAAAACGCAAGGGTTCCTACAATATGAACATGAATGTCCTCTGCCCACTGAAATTTTGCCTCTAGATCAGTACAAATTTATAATTTATACTGACGGATCAGCACAACTCCGCTACAGGGAGTAAGCAAGCTTACAGTGCAGCGTGCGCAATCGATTAAAGGTCGCATGCGCGATGGTAACTTCAGACCAATGGTCACTAAAACTCAATCTCTAGGAGATTGTACAGCTCAGCGAGCTGAACTACAAGCATTCAAACTGGCACTTGAAAATACAGATCGCAAATTCCCCACACTTATAGTGTGCGATTCCTTTACTGTGTTCAGTCATATAACGAATATATACAGAGTTGGCTTGAAAACAGGTTCAAAGATGCAAAAGGTGGCACAATAAAGCATAAAATGCTTTGGGAACAAGTAGTTCAGTTGAGAAGCGAACTACCAAAAGCTCACGTGATACACACGCTGAGTCATCAACGTGATGGCGTTCACGTTGCAGGAATTCATTGTCTGATGAAGCCGCAAGGGGGCTGTTCAGACGGCTTCCGTAGCTGCGATCACTCGTTCAAAACCGAGAATAGACAGTGAGATGTTGTTGGCATGTCAATGCTTCAAGCAAAGGCAGTGGTGCAGCGTTACCAAAGAAATTTCCACTCAAGTACTCTTATGTAATTGATGCAAACAACGTTCCTTTGTCTCGAATCCCTGGAGTGGGGATAGGGTAATTCCAAACATGGAAGCGTAGAGCAGCCTTGATTTATGAAGCACATCTGGGGGAGGGTCTGTCACATCAAGGGATCTCTAAAACAATATTAACATTAAAAGAGATGTACTGGTGGCCTGGAATGAATACACAGATTCACATCTTCATCGATGACTGCAGAGACTGCAATAGACAGCGTGGTGCAGAATGCCATTAGACACCAGACTACGAAGTAGCCTGCCCAGTACAGACACCATTGTTAGACAGCATTAGACTATCTATGCGCAGGCGTCCTTTTGGACAAATGCAATCCCACAAATACTAGCTCAAGGTTCCTATGGATGTGGCCTCAGCGCTCGGCTGACGCTCGAACTGTTATAAAAGATTTGCGAGTCTTTATCGGCACATACGCAATTGGCACACTACATTCTGACCAGGGCCCTGCGCTTAGCTCTCGGGCTTACAAAGAAACCATGGCCAGTTTGGGCATAGCATTGCGGTACTCCTCTCCGTTTCATCCTGAGGGAAATTCTGTTGTGGAAAGGAAAAACCGGGACATAAAGCAGTCTATAACAGCTAGAGTATTAGGTTTGGGTGATGGGTGGGTCAAACATCTTTATGGGGTCCAACGCTCATTAAATAATTTGCCAAGAAGTTCTCTAGTGGGTGTCACTCCATATGAGGTCCTATTTGGGACAAGCATGTGGGTTCCTGATCTCGAATGTAAAGGCACAATGGTGGAAAATAAACCCTTTGATATCAAAGATCTTTTGGCTGTTTTACAGGATCTAAATGAACTAAGATGGAAACAAAGCAACGTGTTCCTGAAGCCAACCACCACTGGGGAAAAACCGGCAGTCCCAGCAAGGCCTGTCTGGATCCCAAAGGTTGGGGATCTAGTCAGAGAGAAGATTGCGGACAAGAAGGAATTTGGACCTTCTTACAGACAACCAGTAACAGTCCTAGCCATCCACGGAACAAGAACAGTACTTCTGCCGCCTCTTGCTGGAAAAAGGAGAAAAGATTTGTGTCAATCGACCTAATCAAACCACAGTATGTGGCCAATACTAAATAGTAGAGCCTCGTGGACTCTGACCTAGTAGCAGACGCACTCCTCTCGCTACAATCCAAGAGGTTCAGACTGAAAGACTCATAACCATCGAGAATTCAGCAGTAAAAGATGAAGGACTAAGCAACAATGCCATGGAACTAATCCCTCTTGAAACTCAAGTAACAGTTCGTCCAGATACACCTGTCTACACCAACGTAACACGTGATCAACCTGGTTCCAGTGATTTCCTACGAATCCTGATGCAATTTCAATTGATCGAACTGCTTCTGGCTATTTCATTAACTTTGATACGTTTTCTGAGGATCTAAGTGAGCCTGAAACGACGCCAGCCTTAAAAACTTTCAAACAACAAGTACAAGACCTTTTCATTTTCTGAAAGAGACTTATCTGGTTTCACCATGGATTGAAATATGGATTATTTCTGGAATATTTTTCTTTCTGCTTTGGTTAGCTTTGGTTATGACTCTTAGCATGCTTATAAATGGCAGATACATTCGTATGGACACTGAAAGTAAAAATGTGAACTTACTTTTTAAAACCACACAAATCTTCCCATTGTGAAGCAAGAGACTTGTCAGCAGTGAACATCACAGCCGTTCCTATACAGGATGGTATAGTTTGGGACAAAACCGATTTCGACATATTCGGCCCAACTGAACTTTTGAAGATTCCACATTTATTTAAAATTTCATTAAGTGACTTTATTACCTCCAGTACCTATTCTGATGATTGGGACTTTAAAACTGGTAATGATATGATGTCTGATCTAGAAAGGTCTGCTGCGTTCTCTAGCAATGAATACTTAGAGGGCTCATCAGACTATGAACAGCTTTATTGTTACAACCACTATGGTCATCATTTCTTGCATAAATCTGCAACACCTAGAAATATTTTTAGGTTTAACCAATGGGAACATTGTCCTACACCACCAAAGGGTAGTTCAAAAACGTTTGCAAATAAGTTTCCATATTTTTCAGGGTACAATACATCTGATCCAGAAACATTTTACTATAAGAATGTAAACAAAACAGGACAGAAAAATATGTTAACTAAAACAAAACAGATTTATTCTGCAGCCTTTATTACCCAACTGTCTAGACAAGGATTTGACTTTTGGAAAGACACAATCAACACAAAATCTGTCTGGGGTTCTAAAGATTGGCAAGTGCAGGGGCTAGAAGCTTTGTTTAGAGCCTGTTTCATCCCACAGCAAATAATGTTTTTGAATGACACTGTGCAACAAACGTCTTGCCTTGGTTTAGCCAAGATCAAAGACATGAACACACCTTCTGTACCAACACCTGCAAGTAATAGCACTACACAGGGAGCGGTCATAGAAGACACAATACTACAAAACAACAGATCAGATCCTGATTGGAAAAATGGTTGCTCTGGCCCACAGACACAAACATCTGTCAAGAAAGATTCCTGAATAGAATACAGGGCTTTACTATCCATAGGCCAGACCCACGTTATGTTCAACGACAACATCCGGGGGTAGTAACAACATACAGTGTAGGTAAATTGTGCCTCGACTGGTTACACAAATCTACACTCAAGGATGTGAAACAACACTTATCTTTACTTAAAGAAGACACAGACCTTAGGGATTTCTTGCTAGGACCAAGAAAACCGTGTCAAAAACGTTTCATATATGCCGGCACTCATGCTGCTTATAATGAAATATGGAAGGTTTCACAGGCAGAGGCCGCAGAAAGAATACGTGAGCTTGATCGTATTAACTTAGAGAAATCTCTCACTGTGGTCGACAATGGGTTAACAACTTTGTCATCCAGAATTTATTCACTGGACAACATTGTATCCTCTGCTGTTGACATACTGGAACAAGATTTAGCCATGTTACAACAAGGCCAGTCTCAGTTACGTTCTATTATGTTATTAGGCTGGATGCTGCAATCTTTGCGTGCAGGCTATGTGCCTTGGCGTTTTATCAACACGTCGTCTCTGTTTACAGAATACAATCTAACGGATAAACAGATCGAACTGGCACAAAGGGGAGCAAAGTATACAGTGCTGAGCATTGAAAAACTGGAAAAATTACCAGATCGAACTGGCACAAAGGGGAGCAAAGTATACAGTGCTGAGCATTGAAAAACTGGAAAAATTACCATTTACGGTAGCAGAAAAACCAGCTACAGAATGGCTTATCCATGGTAAAATAACTCTGCCTGTCACTACTTTTCATTTTCAGTATTGCCTCAAACAAATGCAAGCAGGCAAATATGAAAGGTTGGGTAAAGAATAAATTAAGACATCTGGGATTTACCTTACGAATACAGATGTTGGAGTGGGGATCGTGAAGTGTTTCTAAGTGGTACACACTGTGAAAAGGCACTGAGCGGTTCACACATATGTCAGGACATTTCTTTACACAGGCTTGTAATGGTTCTGTGGCAAACTTGTCCTGCCACCTGCAGGGTACACCAGCTGCTGTGATTAAACCAACGTTTGGCCAACTTTCTAATGGGAGTTACCTCATGTTGAATGATCAGAGTTGCTGTGGCATGTTGCCAGGAATCCCATATCTGGTAACGGTTGGCTCCAGGGTTACTTGTTGTATGCAAGTATTGTTCCCCCAAATAGAGACAGTCAGGGAGTCGCCTCTATGGCCTTCATTGAATGTTTCTTTTATACGTTTTGATACTTTAAGCAGAATGAAAGCCATGCTTTTACAACAGACCGTGCCTTTGACCTCGGCCAAAGAAATCTATGATCTACAAATTGCAAGGACTTTGGCTGAGATACAGGCTTTAATTCGTACAAACTGCCCTATACATTTCGTAGAAATGATGGGACGTATCTTAAACATGTCTGATACGAGCGGGATTGTACATGTATTTAAGACCATCTGTTCAGGACTGTTAACACCTTTTCAGGCAGTCCTCGGAATCATTCGAAACTTCGCACATTCTTTGTTTGGTGGTGTGCCATTAATTCTAGCACTCGTTGCAGGAATCCTGTTTTTATTCCTACTACTACGCTATGGCAAGCCTATCAACCGGCGTCACTCCCAGCAATTTGGAGAAAGCTCTCCTAGAACGGAAGTGCTGTGACCGCATAGTGCAACTTTTGGGCATACCTCGTCTACGGGAACTTAATACAACTTGGTTTCTGTCATTTAGACCAACCTGGCAAGATTGCATCTTACCTGTTCTACGCTGCCTGCTTTGCGGTGAAGAATGCGTGCTAGACATCTGTCTAACACTCCCATCAGTCATGCCAACGGATATCGATACTCTGCTGGACCCGATAACGGCCCATGCTATGTGTTGTCCCCAGAGGCTACCAATCCTGATGACGGCATTCGTTGAGATCTCACAGACGCTTCCTGCTGCTGCTGAGGTACGAGATGGATCAACAGGCCCACAGGTAACAACGGACGCGAACATTGCTGCAGCATCTTATGCTGAAGGCGATGCTTCACATCTCTGTGCAGTTAACCTTCTAAACGAGGTGTTCCAACTGTCACCGACATTGGTAGATGATCTTTTGTCTACAGGAGCAGATGATTTCATGTTTACACCAGACCCATACACTGACTTTGATTCGGCTCACAGTGTACCGGGGAAGCAATGAATTTGGCCTCCATATTTTCAAAACAGAACGAAACTTGGAACTCTTCCTAAAAATTGAATTTTTTTTCTTCCTCTATTTTTGAAAATACATGGCAATTTAATCTGCTTACAGTAGAACTATTCATATAGAACGGACTTCTTTGAATACTTCCAGGGACACATTGTCACCTTATTTACCACAATTTCATTTAGTACCATGATATGAAATGGCTTTGATTTTTTGAATACTTGTCAACCATTTCGTTATATGTATATATTTCTGTTTACTCATTCATGTTGCATTTTATTTCCAATATATGCTTAGAATGAAAAAATGCTTTAAAATGTACAGTACCTATTGCATTACATGTTTAGCAACAGTTTCTTTTTAAACTTCTTTTAATATGCTTTTAGAAATGTTTTTAGCAACATGTGGTACTCAGTTAAATGTTTAGCATTTAATGTTTAGCATTTAGTACTATCGTTCATTCGAAAGTGGAGTGGGTGTTGTATTCCGCTTTAGGTGTCCGTATATAGGTTTTCCTGATACATGTCCTTATATAGGCACAATTCGCATTGCCCTTATATAGGCATAAGATCCCAGTCCTTATTTAGGCATTAGCCATGCTATCCAAATACAGGCATGGTCACCTACATCCGTCCACCCCAACGTCTACAACGAGTTCTTAGAAACCAGACCCTTAAGCTCTTGGGAGTTCCCCTAGCACAGGATTATTGATTTCTCCAAGAACTCATTTATTATGCATGAACCGCTATTCCTTAAGGGTTCATTCCTGACGTCTTCCTCTGCCCGACTTTACGTCAATGCTAACATTCCAAGGCACCTACCGGGTATAAATATACCTTCCCTTGCCCAAGCAAGTAGGAGGAGACCTCGACTTTAGAGGAGCCCGTGTCCCGGCCTGACGCACTGACAAGAGACGCTGTCATCCCTGCTCGCAGAGAATCCAGCTTCCAGTGTTCTGACTCCCTTCACGGGGTGTTAGAATTCGAGACCCGGAAAGAGATTCCCACCTCTCTCATTCTCAAGGTATGGAGCTGACTGGAACCTAGAGGGACTCTTGGCATACCAGACTCTTGGCATACCAGACTCTTGGCATACCAGACTCTTGCATACCAGAGACTTGGCATACTATAGCATACCATACTATAGAATACATCACCTACTTCTTACCTTGCACTACACTTAGGTTAGGTACACTGGGGTAGAACTAGTTAGAGAAGCATCTTATGAGTACTCGCAATTTTAGCTTATGTTATTTATGTATATGAATATATGTGTCATAGCTAAAAGATAATGCTAGCGCAGTATTATTTCTTTCTACTGCTTACGCTGTACATAATATATCTCGCATACTGTCTTGTGATCATAACAGCTCATATCTCTTACACGAGAAACAAGACTGTTCAATAAATCCTTTTATTGAAACGCCCGTCTATTCTTTCTGTGTAACTCTGAAGAAACTAAGCATGCACGATTAGCTGAGTGAAACTGTTATCTGTTGTTTCCACGATTCTGAGAGTGTTCCGATTCTAAAGGGAAACAAAGTTGTCATGTTTATGCGGTTGCCAGAAACTACTCCCTTCTTGTTTACAAGGAGTTTCTAGTGGCCTCTGAGTTAGCTGGCACAAAGTAATTAAGTTTAATATACTCGATAGGGACATACTGACCTCAGTCCTATGTCAAATCTATAGGGTATATTATTCCAATGCGCAGAGCCTATTAGGGAAATAGAAACTACACTACATGGCGCCCAACGTTTGGTAAGGCACTAATTTAACGCTAGATAATGAGTAACTCAGTCGTGCTTTTCTCAGAGACCCCTACTCACATACTCCATAAGACGTCTGGAGTGGGTAGGGTTAAGTATCCGCCAAAGCTAAATAGGACAAAAATCCTATATATTAGCTGTTTGGTTTCTTCAACGTTGAAGGATACAGTGTTCCAAAATATTGTGCACCTTATCTTTGTTTCCTTGAAACTTGTTCTACATTTTTCAAAAAACAATGTCCCTGAACGGGGATACTAACACCGAGAACGGTGTAGTTGCGGCTGACCCAGTCGTAACAGCTTTTAATTTTACAGGTTTAAATGAAACCGATGAGGGTGTTATAAACATCCCTCCAAACTTAAGAAGAGCCATCACTCTAAAACTTATAAAACACGGCATAATACCAAGAGGTGGTAGAGCAGTTTTCGTGATAGAGGCACACGAATCCTTTCAGACAGAGGTATTCTATTCATGGATAGTATTCCCAGAATCAAATCCAGTAACAAAAGTATTTCACTTCTTTAAAGAAGATGAACCACCAGAGGAATATATTCCTTTCGAGGATATTGAAATTCCACTCACATACCAGGAGCATAATCTCTGGTTTAACGGCGCCCTAAAACATCACAAAAACATTACCAGGCTCGGTCCATTAGGTAGACCAGGAGCAACATGGCCGATTCTAGCCGGCTACACACCTCATCCTGACATCGAAGAAATGTCAGACGAGGAATTACTTACTCAACTACAAGAGTTAATGCAAATTTACAGACAATTAGTCCAATATGTCATGCGGACTTTCACAGTCCAACCACCAATGACCATTCCAAATCAAACTCCTCAACAGGGGAATACACTAAAAATTACTCCACAGACTTTACACGCAGTCATTGGTAAAATGCCCACAAAGCGTGAACAAATTCCATTCTGGATAGCTCAAACAATTACTCAAATCGTAGCAGTATTTCCAAAAACTAGCCCTTATGAGAAACACAGAATCCTAACAATCTGTTTACCAATGGGGATCACACCACAACTGGAAGACTGCACCACTTGGGGCACAGTCTTTGCTGCCATCTATACTAAAACACATGGTGTTCCGTCAATTGCAGTAATACCAGATGTCCTGAAACAAATTCAAAACGAATACGGGCAGAACCTGCTCTGAATTTTGGTATGAAATTACTGAAAAACTTCGACCAGGTCTCAACAATAATATTATCTAATATTAAAGGAGAGGTAGCATCAGTGGCGATCCGCCAACGCTTAAAGGAATTTGATGTAACAGAACATCAAAATGAACTACCCAGAATAATAGAAAAATCTTATGCAGAATTAGGCAGAGATAGTTTGGGTGGAAAACCTTTGAAGCCAAAACTATCTGAAGGTCCTGAGAAGGACTATATTAAACAAAATCCTACATCTTCTAAAAGAAGTGGGAAACTAATAAACAAAATTCAAAGGAGACACGCTCTCAATCCCGAGGTAGGTCTCCTCAAAAGGAGCCCTCTGAAAGGAGGTATAACCTCAGGAATAGGGATAATTTAAGAAAACCTGACAGGTATCAAGATACTGATACACGTTCCTCTCGTACCTTTCAGATATCGTCACAGACATCAGAAAGAAGAGGACGATCAGGACACAGAGAAGAACACGTGAAATCCAAAGACGATAAACACGTTCAGAAAAATAAATCAAAACCTCAATTCACAAAAAGAAGGTAGCAGGTCTGAAGATCAGACATGCCGAGAATACTGAGAACACAGCTCAAGAACGGAGAATGGGCTCAAACAATGCTGGACATTGCAGCAGAAGTAACAATAGCTCGCCAGAACCTGAAGGAACTTCTGGAGATAGTGGACTTGAATGAAGACATCACAGTAGAGACTGTAGACACCAGGGTTAGTACTCCAGAAAAGTTATATGAAATAACACTCCGAATGGAGGGAGACATACCAAGAAAAGTGAAAACACTCTTTTGGGAGAAACTTTCAAGGGGTTATGATATACTTCTAGCAGAAAAGGACTGGCCACCACACTTTGTCAGGGAGTGCCCACATGGCGAGGACATCATTATGCCAACCTTCTCCAACTATATTCCAATTCACCTAAAATATACTTATGCCAGGAAATGGGCAGTTGCCCAGGCCCCAGCATTATACAAAAATCATGTAGGATGGGATGAGGACTCACCTCACCACAAAATACAGCTAAAAAATGAACCTACTGCACAAAGGCAGTACCCAATAAAGCAAGAAGCTAAAAAACAGGCCAGGGAGATCTTAGATCAACTTGAATACCAAGGGGTGATTGAAACATGCACCTCCTCAATGAACAATCCTTTGTTTCCTGTATCCAAACCAGACAATACATATCGTCTAGTTTTGGATTACAGACACTTGAACACTTGTTCCAAAACATTTGCAGTGCAAAAGGCACATAGTACACCATTAATGAATAGCATTGTGCGCAAAAAATATAAAACCACATTGGACATTTCAAATGGTTTCTTTTGTCAAAACATAGCACCTGAAAGCAGGTACTTAACAGCTTTCTCAATAATGGGGACCCAGCGTCAATTTTGTCGACTCCCACAAGGGTTCAAAAACAGCCCGGGGTTATTTTCAGCAAGGGTAACAGAGTTACTACAAATTTATGATAATGAGGCATTGTCCTATGTCGATGACATCTATCTGACAGACGATGACCTAGATAGGCACTTGAACAGGGTGAGTACCATTATATTGGGCTTCGCCTCTGAGGGCTATAAATTCAACTTTAAAAAATCCAGAATTGCCCATCTCAATGTCCTTTTCCTAGGATATGAGCTTTCAAGTGAAGGCAAGAGCCTGGCAGCTAACTTTTTAGAAAAGTGCGCGCTGCTCCAACCTCCAAAAATGCTGAAAAATTTACAAATCATCTTGGGTTTCCTAAATTTTGGAAGAACTTATATTCTAAATTACGCAGAAAGGGTTAAACCTCTCTACGAATTAATCAAACCTGATTTTTCAACAAAACATTGGACACAAGAACACACAGAAATCCTGCGTTCACTCCAAGCTAACATGTTAGCAACAAATCACTTACAAACACGCGTAAATAAACGCAATTTAGTGATCCGAATAATTTCGGGACAATGCGGATTCACCTATTTAACATTTAATGAGGGTGAAAAAATACCAATAGCATACAAATCACATTTGTATACACAAGCAGAAATGCGCTTCACTTCAACAGAAAAAATACTGACAGCAGTTCAAACCGCTGTAGCAAAGGAAAGAGCTCTAGCTCAAGGGAAACGCATTATTGTCGTAACTCCAGTACCAGCCTTAGAGGCGGTTACAAAAGCGAGCATTCCAAATGCTAAAGCTTTACATCCTAGATGGATACAATGGGTTAATTCTCTTGCTGCAACGGATGTTGAATATGTTTTTGATCCTGATTTAAAAACGCAAGGGTTCCTACAATATGAACATGAATGTCCTCTGCCCACTGAAATTTTGCCTCTAGATCAGTACAAATTTATAATTTATACTGACGGATCAGCACAACCCGCTACAGGGAGTAAGCAAGCTTACAGTGCAGCGTGCGCAATCGTTAAAGGTCGCATGCGCGATGGTAACTTCAGACCAATGGTCACTAAAACTCAATCTCTAGGAGATTGTACAGCTCAGCGAGCTGAACTACAAGCATTCAAACTGGCACTTGAAAATACAGATCGCAAATTCCCCACACTTATAGTGTGCGATTCCTTTTACTGTGTTCAGTCATATAACGAATATATACAGAATTGGCTTGAAAACAGGTTCAAAGATGCAAAAGGTGGCACAATAAAGCATAAAATGCTTTGGGAACAAGTAGTTCAGTTGAGAAACGAACTACCAAAAGCTCACGTGATACACACGCTGAGTCATCAACGTGATGGCGTTCACGTTGCAGGGAATTCATTGGCTGATGAAGCCGCAAAGGGGGCTGTTCAGACGGCTTCCGTACCTGCGATCACTCGTTCAAAAACGAGAATAGACAGTGAGATATTGTTGGCTGTCAATGCTTCAAGCAAAGGCAGTGGTGCAGCGTTACCAAAGAAATTTCCACTCAAGTACTCTTATGTAATTGATGCAAACAACGTTCCTTTTGCTCAAATCCCTGGAGTGGGGGATAGGGTCATTCCAAACATGGAACGTAGAGCAGCTTTGATTTATGAAGCACATCTGGGGGAGGCTCTGTCACATCAAGGGATCTCTAAAACAATATTAACATTAAAAGAGATGTACTGGTGGCCTGGAATGAATACACAGATTCACATCTTCATCGATGACTGCAGAGACTGCAATAGACAGCGTGGTGCAGAACGCCATCAGACACCAGACTACGAAGTAGCCTGCCCAGTACAGACACCATTGTTAGACAGCATTAGACTATCTATGCGCAGGCGTCCTTTTGGACAAATGCAATCCCACAAATACTAGCTCAAGGTTCCTATGGATGTGGCCTCAGCGCTCGGCTGACGCTCGAACTGTTATAAAAGATTTGCGAGTCTTTATCGGCACATACGCAATTGGCACACTACATTCTGACCAGGGCCCTGCGTTTAGCTCTCGGGCTTACAAAGAAACCATGGCCAGTTTGGGCATAGCATTGCGGTACTCCTCTCCGTTTCATCCTGAGGGAAATTCTGTTGTGGAAAGGAAAAACCGGGACATAAAGCAGTCTATAACAGCTAGAGTATTAGGTTTGGGTGATGGGTGGCTCAAACATCTTTATGGGGTCCAACGCTCATTAAATAATTTGCCAAGAAGTTCTCTAGGGGGGGTTACTCCTTATGAGGTCCTATTTGGGACAAGCATGTGGGTTCCTGATCTCGAATGTAAAGGCACAGTGGTGGAAAATAAACCCTTTGATATCAAAGATCGTTTGGCTGTTTTACAGGATCTAAATGAACTAAGATGGAAACAAAGCAACGTGTTCCTGAAGCCAACCACCACTGGGGAAAAACCGGCAGTCCCAGCAAGGCCTGTCTGGATCCCAAAAGTTGGGGATCTAGTCAGAGAGAAGATTGCGGACAAGAAGGAATTTGGACCTTCTTACAGACAACCAGTAACTGTCCTAGCCGTCCACGGAACAAGAACAGTACTTCTGCCGCCCCTTGCTGGAAAAAAGGAGAAAAGATTTGTGTCAATCGACCTAATCAAACCACAGTATGTGGCCAATACTAAATAGTAGGCCTCGTGGACTCTGACCTAGTAGCAGACGCACTCCTCTCGCTACTATCCAAGAGGTTCAGACTGAAAGACTCATAACCATCGAGAATTCAGCAGTAAAAGATGAAGGACTAAGCAACAATGCTATGGAACTCATCCCTCTTGAAACTCAAGTAACAGTTCGTCCAGATACACCTGTCTACACCAACGTAACACGTGATCAACTGGTTCCAGCGATTTCTACGAATCCTGATGCAATTTCAATTGATCGAACTGCTTCTGGCTATTTCATTAACTTTGATACGTTTTCTGAGGATCTAAGTGAGCCTGAAACGACGCCAGCCTTAAAAACTTTCAAACAACAAGTACAAGACCTTTTTCATTTTCTGAAAGAGACTTATCTGGTTTCACCATGGATTGAAATATGGATTATTTCTGGAATATTTTTCTTTCTGCTTTGGCTAGCTTTGGTTATGACTCTTAGCATGCTTATAAATGGCAGATACATTCGTATGGACACTGAAAGTAAAAATGTGAACTTACTTTTAAAACCACACAAATCTTCCCATCGTGAAGCAAGAGACTTGTCAGCAGTGAACATCACAGCCGTTCCTATACAGGATGGTATAGTTTGGGACAAAACCGATTTCGACATATTCGGCCCAACTGAACTTTTGAAGATTCCACATTTATTTAAAATTTCATTAAGTGACTTTATTACCGCCAGTACTTATTCTGATGATTGGGACTTTAAAACTGGTAATGATATGATGTCTGATCTAGAAAGGTCTGCTGCGTTCTCTAGCAATGAATACTTAGAGGGCTCATCAGACTATGAACAGCTTTATTGTTACAACCACTATGTTCATCATTTCTTGCATAAATCTGCAACACCTAGAATTATTTTTAGGTTTAACCAATGGGAACATTGTCCTACACCACCAAAGGGTAGTTCAAAAACGTTTGCAAATAAGTTTCCATATTTTTCAGGGTACAATACATCTGATCCAGAAACGTTTTACTATAAGAATGTAAACAAAACAGGACAGAAAAATATGTTAACTAATACAAAACAGATTTATTCTGCAGCCTTTATTACCCAACTGTCTAGACAAGGATTTGACTTTTGGAAAGACACAATCGACACAAAATCTGTCTGAGGTTCTACAGATTGGCAAGTGCAGGGGCTAGAAGCTTTGTTTAGAGCCTGTATCATCCCACAGCAAATAATGTTTTTGAATGACACTGTGCAACAATTGTCTTGCCTTGGTTTAGCCAAGATCAAAGACATGAACACACCTTCTGTACCAACACCTGCAAGTAATAGCACTACACAGGGAGCGGTCACAGTAGACACAATACTACAAAACAACAGATCAGATCCTGATTGGAAAAAATGGTTGCTCTGGCCCACAGACACAAACATCTGTCAAGAAAGATTCCTGAATAGAATACAGGGCTTTACTATCCATAGGCCAGACCCACGTTATGTTCAACGACAACATCCGGGGGTAGTAACAACATACAGTGTAGGTAAATTGTGCCTCGACTGGTTACACAAATCTACACTCAAGGATGTGAAACAACACTTATCTTTACTTAAAGAAGACACAGACCTTAGGGATTTCTTGCTAGGACCAAGAAAACCGCGTCAAAAACGTTTCATATATGCCGGCATTTATGCTGCTTATAATGAAATATGGAAGGTTTCACAGGCAGAGGCCGCAGAAAGAATACGTGAGCTTGATCGTATTAACTTAGAGAAATCTCTCACTGTGGTCGACAATGGGTTAACAACTTTGTCATCCAGAATTTATTCACTGGACAACATTGTATCCTCTGCTATGGACATACTGGAACAAGATTTAGCCATGTTACAACAAGGCCAGTCTCACTTACGTTCTATTATGTTATTAGGCTGGATGTTGCAATCTTTGCGTGCAGGCTATGTGCCTTGGCGTTTTATCAACACGTCGTCTCTGTTTGCAGAATACAATCTAACGGATAAACAGATCGAACTGGCACAAAGGGGAGCAAAGTATACAGTGCTGAGCATTGAAAAACTGGAAAAATTACCAGATCGAACTAGCACAAAGGGGAGCAAAGTATACAGTGCTGAGCATTGCAAAACTGGAAAAATTACCATTTACGGTAGCAGAAAAACCAGCTACAGAATGGCTTATCCATGGCAAAATAACTCTGCCTGTCACTACTTTTCATTTTCAGTATTGCCTCAAACAAATGCAAGCAGGCAAATATGAAAGGTTGGGTAAAGAATAAATTAAGACATCTGGGATTTACCTTACGAATACAGATGTTGGAGTGGGGATCGTGAAGTGTTTCTAAGCGGTACACACTGTGAAAAGGCACTGAGCGGTTCACTCATATGTCAGGACATTTCTTTACACAGGCTTGTAATGGTTCTGTGGCAAACTTGTCCTGCCACCTGCAGGGTACACCAGCTGCTGTGATTAAACCAACGTTTGGCCAACTTTCTAATGGGAGTTACCTCATGTTGAATGATCAGAGTTGCTGTGGCATGTTGCCAGGAATCCCATATCTGGTAACGGTTGGCTCCAGGGTTACTTGTTGTATGCAAGTATTGTTCCCCCAAATAGAGACAGTCAGGGAGTCGCCTCTATGGCCTTCATTGAATGTTTCTTTTATACGTTTTGATACTTTAAGCAGAATGAAAGCCATGCTTTTACAACAGACCGTGCCTTTGACCTCGGCCAAAGAAATCTATGATCTACAAATTGCAAGGACTTCGGCTGAGATACAGGCTTTAATTCGTACAAACTGCCCTATACATTTCGTAGAAATGATGGGACGTATCTTAAACATGTCTGATACGAGCGGGATTGTACATGTATTTAAGACCATCTGTTCAGGACTGTTAACACCTTTTCAGGCAGTCCTCGGAATCATTCCAAACTTCGCACATTCGGTGTTTGGTGGTGTGCCATTAATTCTAGCACTCGTTGCAGGAATCCTGTTTTTATTCCTACTACTACGCTATGGCAAGCCTATCAACCTGCGTCACTCCCAGCAATTTGGAGAAAGCTCTCCTAGAACGGAAGTGCCGTGAGCGCATAGTGCAACTTTTGGGCATACCTCGTCTACGGGAACTTAATACAACATGGTTTCTGTCATTTAGACCAATCTGGCAAGATTGCATCTTACCTGTTCTACGCTGCCTGCTTTGCGGTGAAGAATGCGTGCTAGACATCTGTCTAACACTCCCATCAGTCATGCCAACGGATATCGATACGCTGCTGAGGTACGAGATGGATCAACAGGCACACAGGTAACAACGGACGCGAACATTGCTGCAGCATCCTATGCTGAAGTCGATGCTTCACATCTCTGTGCAGTTAACCTTCTAAACGAGGTGTTCCAACTGTCACTGACATCGGTAGATGATCTTTTGTCTACAGGAGTAGATGATTTCATGTTTACACCAGACCCATACACTGACTTTGATTCGGCTCACAGTGTACCAGGGAAGCAATGAATTTGGCCTCCATATTTTCAAAACAGAACGAAACTTGGAACTCTTCCTAAAAATTGAATTTTTTTCTTCCTCTCTATTTTTGAAAATACATGGCAATTCAATCTGCTTACAGTAGAACTATTCATATAGAACGGACTTCTTTGAATACTTCCAGGGACACATTGTCACCTTATTTACCACAATTTCATTTAGTACCATGATATGAAATGGCTTTGATTTTTGAATACTTGTCAACCATTTCGTTATATATATATATTTCTGTTTATTCATTCATGTTGCACTTTATTTCCGATATATGCTTAGAATGAAAAAATGCTTTAAAATGTACAGTACCTATTGCATTACATGTTTAGCAACAGTTTCTTTTTAAACTTCTTTTAATATGCTTTTAGAAATGTTTTTAGCAACATGTGGTACTCAGTTTAATGTTTAGCATTTAATGTTTAGCATTTAGTACTATCGTTCATTCGAAAGTGGAGTGGGTGTTGTATTCCGCTTTAGGTGTCCGTATATAGGTTTTCCTGATACATGTCCTTATATAGGCACAATTTGCATTGCCCTTATATAGGCATAATATCCCAGTCCTTATTTAGGCATTAGCCATGCTATCCAAATACAGGCATGGTCACCTACATCCGTCCACCCCAACGTCACAACGAGTTCTTAGAAACCAGACTCTTAAGCTCTTAGGAGTTCCCCTAACACAGGATTATTGATTTCTCCAAGAACTCATTTATTATGCATGAACCGCTATTCCTTAAGGGTTCATTCCTGACGTCTTCCTCTGCCCGACTTTACGTCAATGCTAACATTCCAAGGCACCTACCGGGTATAAATATACCTTCTCTTGCCCAAGCAAGTAGGAGGAGACCTCGACTTTAGAGGAGCCCGTGTCCCGGCCTGACGCACTGACAAGAGATGCTGTCATCCCTGCTCGCAGAGAATCCAGCTTCCAGAGTTCTGACTCCCTTCGTGGGGTGTTAGAATTCGAGACCCGGAAAGAGATTCCCACCTCTCTCATTCTCAAGGTATGGAGCTAACTGGAACCTAGAGGGACTCTTGGCATACCAGACTCTTTGCAAACCAGACTCTTGGCATACCAGACTCTTGGCATACCAGAGACTTGGCATACTATAGCATACCATACTATAGAATACATCACCTACTTCTTACCTTGCACTACACTTAGGTTAGGTACACTGGGGTAGAACTAGTTAGAGAAGCATCTTATGAGTACTCGCATTTTTAGCTTATGTTATTTATGTATATGAATATATGTGTCATAGCTAAAAGACAATGCTAGCACAGTATTATTTCTTTCTACTGCTTACGCTGTACATAATATATCTCGCAAACTGTCTTGTGATCATAACAGCTCATATCTCTTACACGAGAAACAAGACTGTTCAATAAATCCTTTTATTGAAACGCCCGTCTATTTTTTCTGTGTAACTCTGAAGAAACTAAGCATGCACGATTAGCTGAGTGAAACTGTTATCTGTTGTTTCCACGATTCTGAGAGTGTTCCGATTCTAAAGGGAAACAAAGTTGTCATGTTTATGCGATTGCCAGAAACTACTCCCTTCTTGTTTACAAGGAGTTTCTAGTGGCCTCTGAGTTAGCTGGCAGAAAGTAATTAAGTTTAATATACTCGATAGGGACATATTGACCTCAGTCCTATGTCAATTCTATAGGGTATATTATTCCAATGCGCAGAGCCTATTAGGGAAATAGGAACTACACTACACCACTGGACCGGACACATCTCCAGATTCCGGCATGGTTTCTCCCCCTACACTGGCTACGGAGGAGGAAGCTACATATGCAATGGTGGTGCTGAGGGTGGCTGAGGTCCTAAAAAGGACAAGGGCCTTTGTCCTATCCTAGATCTCTGAGCCCTCAACTACATCCTCAAAAAGGAGAAATTCAAGCTGCTCATATTGGCTCAGGTCTAGTTTCCCCTAGACACATGAGACTGGATGGTAGCATTGGACTTGCAGGACGCCTCTTTTCTCATCCCTGCACATCCGTGTTACCTGCAGTTTGCGGTAGGCCATGAGAATTTTCAGTCCACCCTGTTCCCTTTTGGCCTTACCAGTGCTCCTCAGGTGTTCACCAAAGTGATGCCAGTGGTCGCAGCTCATCTGCACAGATCAGGGGTGCCAGTCTTCCCCTATCTCAATGACTGGCTGCTGAAGGTGGAATCCCAACTCCACATCAACCTGCCTTAGCTCCATGACATCCGACTGGCATTGAAAGTCTTTCTACCCTCAAACAAGGGAAGGCTAGTGCAGGTGTTCACGGTCAATACCACCACCATGTGATACTCCAACAAACAGGGTGGAGTGGGGTCTTGACCCTTTGTCAAGAGGCCCTGTGTCTCTGGACAAGGCTGGAACAGCAGGGAATATCCCTAATGTGTCAGCACCTGGCAGGTTCCCTAAATGCCAGGGCGGACAAACTCAGCCTTCGATGTCTAGCGGATCACGAATGGCGTCTCCATCCGGAGGTTGCACAAGGTCTCTTTCAGCAGTGGGGAGAGCCTTGGTTAGATCTGTTCGCATCCACCGAGAACACGCAATGTCAGCAGCTCTGTGCACTGGAGTTTCCAAGGTGGCTCTCGATCTGAGATGCTTTTTGTCTTGAGTGGAGCTCAGGTTTCCTGTATGCCTTTCCGCCTATACCACTCCTGCCCAGAGTTCTCCAGAAGACCAGGAACGACCGAGCCCAAGTAATCCTTGTGGCTCCGGACTGGGCAACGAGAGTCTGGTAACCCAAGCTTCTGAACATGATCATCGACCCTCCGATCAAGCTGCCCCTTTGGGAGGATCTTCTATCCCAGCTCCAGGAGACGGTCCTCCACCCGAACCTGTCAACTCTTTGCCTTCTTGCATTGAGATTGAGCGGCAGCAGTTGATAGCTTTAGACCTTCCTCCCTTCTGTAATGTTATTCTGGCAGCCAGGCATCCCACCACCAAGACGGTGTGCACCTGCTGACGGAAAACCTTTGTATCATATTGTACAGAAAAGTCTATTGATCCTCTTTCTGCGTGACTTTCTGATATATTGCTTTTTATTTTGCCCAGCAGGGCTCTGCTCTGGGCACTCTCAAAAGGTATCTTTCTACACTGCCTGCCTTCTTGAAGCTGCCTGACCAACTCACTTTACTTAAATGTCCCATTGTAAATAGAGTTCTAAAAGGTCTTGTACCTATGATCCCACCTTCCCCTTTTATTATGCCTCAGTGGGAGCTTAGTTTGGTTAGCAAACACAAGGAGATGATGGACAGAGCGCTGAAACTTTTCAGACACTTACACAGATCTGGGTTGAATCCATCATCGTTCTTTAGCTCACTTTGCCACCCCAGTTCAGACCCAGCGATATGCAAATCAGTCTTGACTCTGTGCCTCATGGGAACAGTCCAGCCCAAACTGCCAAGCCAGGTCTTCCCTGGACCAGAAACAAGCATCCTGGGATTAGTTTCGGGGTAACAACCCTCATCAGCCAGGCTTGCTTGAATCCAGTGGCAAAGTGAGCAAGGAACCCACGTCTGGGCATACCCTGCCACTTAGGGCGAACAAAGCAAACACAAGGAGATGATGGGCGGAGCGCTGAAACTTTTCAGACACTCACCCCCAGTCACAGATCTATGTTGAATACATTGTCGTTCTTTAGCTCACTTCGCCACCCCCATTCAGACCCAGCCATATGCAAATCAGTCTTGACCCTGTGCCTCATGGGAACAGTCTTGACCCTGTGCCTCATGGGAACAGTCCAGACTGAACTGCCAAGCCAGGCTTCCCTGGACTGGAAACAAGCATTCTGGGACCGGTTTCGGGGTAACACCCCTCATCAGCCAGGCTAGCTTGAATCCATTGGCTAAGTGAGCAAGGGAACCACGTCTGGGCATACCCTGCCAACTTAGGGTGAACAAAGCCAACACAAAGAGATGATGGACTGAGTGCTGAAACTTTTCAGACAGTCACAGAAAAGTTTCAGCGCTCCGTCCATCATCTCCTTGTGTTTGCTATGTTCATTGATGGTTCCTCCACAATAGACCAAGAGACGGGGGTGAGGTCATGGCCCCCAGACTGGAAGCATCAGACAGCCTACGGGTCACCACACAGCTCACTCTACCCCCCACCTCTCAGCGCAGGCAGCAGAGCTAACAGCATTGATTGAAGCCTCACCCAGAGCTCAGGGAGGACGGTGACCATCTACTTCGACTCTGCGTACGTCACCATCACGGTGCACTCGAGCATAGGGAGGGGGACGAGACGAGCGTTCCTAAAATCTAATGGCACCCCCGTTGCGCACCAAGATCTCCTGGAGTTGCTAATATACGTGCTAACCTTACCCAAGTGCGTGGCTGTGGTAAAGTGTGCCGTCCACACTGGGGGCAAAGACTTTGTGTCCTGGGGAAATTCATTAGAAGACCAAATGGCAAAGGGGGCCGATTCACAGAACTAATCTGAGATAAAATCCTAAACTTACTACTTTTGGTATTCATAGAAGGCATTTAGTAGTAGTAAAGTTAGGACTCCTAACTTTACTACTACTAAACTGAGACAAAATCCTAACTTTACGACTTTCATTTATTTATTTATTTATTTATAAAGCGCAACATTCATCCGTACAAGATATCACGGCGCTAAGGAAAGCACAACCAAGTGAGGAGTTCCGGGAAAGGGGGAGGAGGGGAGGTTTCCAGGTAACCGGTCAGGCCTTAGGGAACAGGTGCGTTTTTAATTTTTTCATAAATACCATGTGGTTGTCGATGAGCCGCAGTTCGGAAGCTCGTTCCAGAGTGTTGCCGCCAAATGGGAAAAGGAACGACCCCCCAATTCTAGACTTCCTGATACGTTTGGTAATAGCCCGTGCCTGAAAGCGTGATCTCAGGTTCCGAGTGGGTAAATAGAATTTGACTCTGTCTTGGAGGATTTTGGGTCCTAGATGATGTAAGACTTTATGTGCATGACTTGGCAGCTTGAATTTGGCCCTTTGTCTCACTGGGAGCCAATGGAGTGTCCTCATGCACTCCAATACTGACTTTCGGTATTCACAAAAGGCATTTAGTAGTAGTAAAGTTAGGAGTCCTAACTTTACTACTACTAAATGCCTTCTGTGAATACCAAAAGTAGTAAGTTTAGATTAGTTCTGTGAATCGGCCCCAAAGAGAGCAGCATATGGGAGGGTCCATGAGACTCACATGCTACCGCTGCAGCAAAATGAGATGATCAAACTATCACATGACAAACCATACATGAAGACTGCAAGTTTGCATCTAAGGGAACTGCAGGAGATGACCCCTACAAAAGAAAGGGAACGGTGGCTGGCCAGGGGCTGCAAACTAACAACACACAACCTGATATACCAACACACATCCTCCGGAAAACCCTTGATGCGCTGTGGCCTATTTGACATACTCTTACCTCAACTACACCTACCTACGCACATGGCCAAAGATAACATAGTAGCAGAGCTTCAAAGTAACTGGTTCATCCCCATCCTTGTGGAGAAAATAACCATGTACCTTAACGAATGCACTATTTCAACTATATTCCCCCCAAAACCACGCTGAAGGTCATCTCATCCGCCATTCTGCGACCCACAGGACCATTCAAGGCCCTACGTATCGAGTTAATCGATATGATTGACCGATGTGCTAACTATCGATATCTGATAGTTATGGTCTGACTTTACTCCGGGTGGATTAAAGCCGGCCCTTGAGTACACTGCGACACCAAGGCAGCGGCCACGTTCCTCGTCAGGGAGGTGATACCGAGATGGGGAGTGCCTGATGTCATCCGATCAAATAACAGCAGGCACTTTGTCAACTCAATGTTTGAACACATCTGCGCCCTCCTACATATCACTCATAAATTGGTCTCAGTGTATCATCCTCAAAGCCACGGCATAGTTGAGACACTCAACGGCCTTCTCAACAACAACAGTACTAAAATCTGTGCCAGTCTCAATAAAAAGTGGCACCACTGCCTCCCCCTAGCCCTCTTTGAATTAGGGAACACACTCAACAGTGATCATCACCTCACACCTCACCAGATGATGACAGGCAGACTTATGGGGACACCCATCCCAATGACCCAGACAAAATCAAGCGACCAAGTGAGCTCCCAGGTACTGGGGGAGGAGCTGCATGTTGACCTCTCTGAGCTAACTAGGACAGCTAAGTTCTTGACCAAACAGGTCCACCACCAAAATGCTCAGGGGGCAGGCCCCAATCTACCATACCAAACATCTCAGCCAGGGCTAGAAGTCTACATCCACAACTTCATATGAAAGTGGAAGCAGGCCAAGTTTGAAGGGCCTTACCGAGTAACAGTCTCAACACCGCCTGCAATCAAGGTGGAAGGAAGAGAAGCTTGGGTCCACCTCTCGGATGTAGGGCCCAAGAGGTGAGCTGAGGCTACTCCATTTTTTTGGTTGCTTTTCTTTAATAGATTTTGATTGCTTTACATGTGCCAATCAAGTAACAAATCTCACTCTCGAGTGAGATACAACTCATTAAACAGTTACATCACCCGGTCCCGCACCACCTGTACATACCACTGTAGGAAATACATCCTGTATAAGTCATAATCACATGCATCTCAAAGTGTAAGAGGCACTAAATTGCAATCTTCTGTTGTAGGCTAATCAGTTTCTTCTTCTGAGATGGACAATAAATACACTGTTAGCGGCCCCCAATAATCTTTAGGTCGTGATGTTCTTGGTAACTCCTATGCATATAGCACTAATTGGGATTGACAATATACCATATCAGATAACCAAGCTTTCTTTGTGGGCTTATTCCTGCTTCCCCAATGCATTGCTACCCTCCTTTTAGCTAAAAGGAGGCACACTGATAGAAATCTCCGGTTCAGCGGTTGAAAGTCTTTAAGTAGGCCCAATAAACAAGTCGCAGGGTCACATCCCACCCGCTCTGACACCATATCTGTCAATGCGTTTGTAACCTGTGTCCAGTATTTCAGCACCGATGGGCATGTCCAGGCCAGGTGCAGAAAATCTGCATCTCCAATTCCACATTTTACACAGTTCGCAGTGTCTTTTAATCCATATTTATAAAGCTGCAGGGGAGTGTAATACATGAGATGTAAAAACGTAAACTTAATTATTCTCAAGTTACAGTTAGAAGAGAGTATGGGGTATATTCACAAGAACGTGCGCTAAACATCGCCAAAATAGCTTACTGCAACTTCTCACATCGCAGTCCATCGCGTGAAAATAACGCCGTGTTAACGTGGCATTCACAACACGGCGATACCGTGCGATAACCGCACGATAATGCGGCGAATGTCCGCGAAACAACTAGCGCGACGGCGATAAAAATTCAAACCTCAACGCGAAAAAAGTTGTGATGGGCCCAATCGCGAAGAGACAATCCGCGATAAAGCACGCAAGGCCTGCAATACACACACGTCAGGCGGGAAAAACCACTACAAAAACTGAAAAAATATACACCAAACAAAAAAACACCAACAGCGAAGCATGATGGAGTCAGGCGGAGCAAGCACAGGGGATGATCGGAACCCCACAAGCCCCCCGGAGCCCCAGCCAGGGCCCTCAGGGACAGGGAAGGACAAGAAGAAGAGGAAGCCGCGGTTCAGTCCGCAGGAGAATCAGATCCTGGTCACGGAGGTGATAGGACACCATCAACAACTGTTCATCACCTCCACTGTGTCATTGGGCACAAGAAATGGAAGATGGCAGTCCATCTTGGACAAGGTGAATGCTGTCGGAGTTCAGAGGAGGTCAATGGACGAGGTCAAGAGGCGATGGACTGATATCAAGCGCAAAACCAAGAGCAAACTCGCCAACAACATCAAAGCAGCAATGCAGACTGGAGGTGGGAGTCCTGCACCGCAGGAGGAGCTGGATGAGATGGAGAAGATGGTGTCGACAGTCATCAGTGTGGATACGGTGGCAGGAGTTCGGAGTCCGGACACTGCTCTACAGGACCGGACACAACAGCAACAGGGTGAGTAGCGACCAGGAATTGGGGGGACGGGGGGAGATGGGCACAATGGCACACATGCACAAATACGCAGACCACACTGCACACCCACAATGACTATGGATCATGTCCCTGATCTCCCTGGAACACTGCAGCACACACACAAACACCAAGTAGTCCCACTCCCACCATGTGCCCAAAGGGTCCCCCACCCGGCACATTACCAATAACACAACCAACACATGCACACGTGCGGAACCCAGCGAAGATGCGTATCCGTCAGCCACACTGACAATGCAAGAGACACTACATGACTAGTAGCATGGCTGTAGTCCAACTATCATGTCAATGTGCAGGCCACGACACTGATGCGGCTGAGTGTGGGCCAGATCCGCAAAGGTGCAGGTCACACTCGGACACATCTACGTGCACAGAAAAACCCCTGACGTCAACTACACACCCGCCTACCAACCATGACCACGAGTCACAACACGACGAAGGGCACAATTCACACTAGTCAGCAACATCTCAGCACTGTAGAAGCACAGAAGTGAAAGGCACACTGCCTGAAATGGATGAGTGGCAGCCAAGTCAGAGCAGCAGGTGCGACTCAGCCACAGTGCAGCATACACACATAAGAATAAGAGCACCCCAACATTGCCAATAATGTGGTACATACTGCAACACTCCCACAACCGAACACAGGACACAACTGGTGCCGCCTGCGTGCACAAAATGGCCAAGCACATCTGGCATCGCAGGAATCTGTGACATGACAATGGACGAGTACAACCTGCAACCTGTATCAGTTTTATTAACACATGCAGTGCCAGTGGACCATATGTACTGTCCCATCAACGTACAGGACGGACACAAAGTGACGTGCTCAGGTGAAGAAATTGGCAATGAGGGTGTTCCTACGGGCTATTCCTGCTGCAGCTGCAGTGGGGTGTGGGCCACCTGCCCCATCGTCCTCATCATCGTCCGGTGCATCTGGCACTGGGATCCATGGGGCATTGGAGCGCACACAGATGTTGTGCAAAACACAACATGCAACGATCATCTTGCACACAATGTCTGGCCTGTACAGGAGCCTTCCGCCTGTGATGTCCAGGCACCTGAAACGTGACTTCAACACGCCAAATGTGCGTTCCACGATGCCCCTGGTGCGTTTGTGGGACGCATTGTACTGCCGCTGGACATGTGTGTTCGGGTCTCGGAGGGGTGTCATCATCCAAGTGCAGAGTGCATATCCCTGATCACCTGTGACAGTGCAGAGAGAGATGAGTCAATAGGTGGTTCGGCATGGTGTGTTGGCAGGCACACTAGTCCAGTGACGCCTGTGCTGGCTGTGCGTGGGGTGAGTGTAAGACAGCCCCCAGGGAGTGTTTGGTGCTGGCAACAACTACAACAGTCATCACTGAATCAGAAGCTCAAAGTACAAACAGCAAGGGACCATGACTTGAGGTGCACAGAGTTAGTGGCCCCGGATGCACAGCGGACAGCACGGGCACACCGCCAAGGGACGGTGACTTGAGATGCACTGGGTTAGGCCCATGAGAGCTGAGCGGGTCCTCGTAGATGTCCAAGGTGACTGTCGCTGAGTGTATCGTGGGACAGTGGAAGGTGTTCCCCCAGGGCATGATGCAGAGGGCACAACCAAGCAGCAACAAGCAACATGGGGGATATGAATGCCACAGACTCATGCCAAACACCAAGTCTGTACCTGCCAGATGATGAGGACGACAACCCCCAGGCCACAGACTCAGATGCCACCAAAGTTCAACCAGAGAGTGACCATGACTCACGGCGCACGGAGCACGGAGTCAGTGGCACCAGGGCTGCAAGGGGATGCAGTCTGCGATGAGGCGTGTACATTGGTGTACACTCAGCCATTCAGAAATCAAGACCCAGTCACAAATGTGGGACCTACTTGACGCAGTGTCGGCCGGTGGCAGCGGTGTGCTTGGGCCAAGCGCAGTTCAGCCAGCTCCTCCTGAAACTCCCACACACGGCGTTGGAATGTCATGTGGCGATGACGTGTGGCTCACGGAGGCTGAGGCACCAGAGCTGAGCATGTGTGCAGCCTGCGACGATGCCGTGCCCTGGCTGGTCCCGCCTTGATGTGATTGGTGTGAGGCCGGCTGGCCCGCAGTGCATGCCGGAGCCAGTAGTCTGCAGGGGCCCACAAACACGTGTCGCCGGCTTGCGTTGAATAGGGTTAGTGGCACCACGTGTCGCCGGCTTGCGTTGAACAGGGTTAGTGGCACCAGGTCAGTTGTTGCTAGTGTTCGGTCACCTCCGTAACGAGGATCCGGCTTTCATCCAGACTGTACCGCATCTTCCTCTTACTCCTCTCCGTGCGTTCACTGGTATGGACTCTGCCATTCATGAATCACAACTAACTGCTGGATGTGGGACCTACTGGACCGCAGTGTGGTCCGTGGGCAGCGGTCAGCACGGGCCCACAGACACGTGTCGTGTGCTTGCGATGCAGACTTTGGCTTCACTGATCGGAGGGAGTATAGTGATGTGGACGCTGCCATAGACATTTGGTCACTGCCAGTAAAGGCTCAGTTCAATATGTGCCACCAACTGGGCCAAAGTGGACGCCGGTGGAGTATGTAAACAAAAAAGGAGTGCTGCCTGCGTCGTGGAGGCCAGCAATGGTCTGCCGAGGCTGCCAAGGTTGCGGGCCTGGGGCTTGGAGCTTGCACCGGCATGTGGTGGGCCCTCTTTGACACACGCCGGTGTCAGCAGGTGAGCGGAGCGGCCTTGGTGCGCTGGGGCAGGCAAGACGGGTCTGGGGACCAGCGGCCTGGGGTGCAGCAGGCGCCCAGGGTCGCAGGACCCGCCGCTCACGGCGTCGGCCTCGTGGCGGGCTGAGAAGCGCCGCCCTGGCAGACACGTTGGCCATTCCGGAAGAGAACCACACCCAGTGCAACGGGTTTTTTTTATTCACACCCCTAAACAGGCCTGGCGTACGCAGGGCCAACCCACTCCACCCACGCCTACAGGGGGGGACGTAACGAGCGACATTTCCACGTTATGCCCCACAGCCTGTGGTGACATGGTAGCGTCCACTAGGCACTACACTCCATGCACCAGCAGTTAATGTCCACATGGCCATTTCCGTGGTTTGCACACTGAAGTCTGTCATCCACGCCACACTTGGCATTGGGTAGGTTCTGATTCATTAGTCACTTGCCTCTCTCACACATGCCTGCTTCCAGCCTCTCCTCACATTCTGCTATTGTGTGGCTGTGGTGCCATGCCATAGCTGGGTTGTGTACATGGCAAGCCCAGGTTCCCAATGGAGTTGTGTTGTCGTGTCTGTTCGGTGGGCATGTTGTGTGGCATGTTGCATGTAGTATTGCTGTGTGCCCATTGCCAGTGTCGTGAGTTGCATGACTGTGGAGTTGAGGTGTGTGGTGTGTTCATTTGGTACTTACCAACGAGCAATGCATTTCCATAGGTGCCATCCTGGAAGTGCTGGTTGATGATGGACTGTCGGAAGATGAATGAATCATGCACACTGCCTGGGTAGTTGGCCACAACATTGGTGAAGAGTCCCCGGTGGTCCACTACTGCCTGCACATTGATGGAATGCGTGTGCTTTCTGTTGCGGTAGTTGTGTGCAGTGTCGGCAGGGGGCACAAGTAGGACATGTGTGCAGTCAATAGCCCCCAACACGTGAGGGAATCCAGCTATGGCGTAGAAGCCCTGCTTGGTCTCCAGCTGCTCCTGCGCAGTGTGGGGGAAGTGGAGGTGCTGGGGTACCAGGCTGATGATGGCATCCAGGACTGGTGTGATGAACTTGGATAGGGCTGGCTGTGAGACTCCTCCAACTCTGGCAGTTGTGGGTTGGAAGGTACCAGAGGCCAACATGTGCAGCACAGCCAGCAGCTTTGTCTGCGGAGGGATGTTGGTTGTCCGCTGTGTTGGTACCGTCAGCCTGTGGGCGATGTAGGTCAGGATGCGGAGGATGGTTGTCCTTTTGAGCCTGTAGTGGGCAATGACCTCCTCTAGCGTTAAGTCTGTGAGGCTGGTGCGTTTACGGTAGATCCGCTGTCTTTGTCTACGCTGCCTCTGTGGTTGTCCAGGGGGGGGCGGGGCGGGTCCTGGGGGTGGTGGTGGGCCTGGGGGTGGTGGCAGTGGGTGTTGTGGCCCTCTTGGATCCCAGAGCTGCATGATCAGTAGCTCCATGGCGTCTGTTGGTCTTCAGGTGTGGCTCTGGTCTGAGCTCCCTTTCGGACTGCAGGTGGTCGTCCCGCTTAGCACCAGCAGAAGGCAGGTGTTAAATACCTGCTGCTACAGCGGCTTATCCCCGGTTTTTGCCTCGCATCGCAGATCTGGCTGTCTATAGAGAATCGCGCGGTGTTGTCTTTTCATGTGTTTTTGCACGGACACGCCTATTCTGCATCTCATTAGCGTTAGTTGGCGGTGTCAACCGTGGCGATGTTTTTTGCGGCAGCTATCGCGTGTTGTGTGGTGATGTGGGCAGTTAGCACCAACTTGCGAAAGGGGCGGTAATTCTATCCCCACTTTTGCTGCGCTAAAGTGCCGATAACTCGGCGATAAGGCCTTGTGAATATGCTCCTTTGTGTAGTAGCATACAACAAAATTTCCAGTAGTGTCAGCTAAGGGTTGCGGCAACGCAGTATTCCACCTCGCCAGTGCCATATCCCCGTGCGCCCTGTCCGTTTGTACCGCATTATACAGTTTAGTGAGGAGGTGTTGACGTGCTGTGCTAATGAGCAAGACTTGTAGTGCAGAAAGTGCAGGGGGCTCGACAGGGAATTGTGGGTTAAGGAGCGCATGGCCGCATAAAGTCAATAGTATATGAATATCAATAGAGGGGTGTTGGCCTGCAACGCAGTGCATTTCTTGAGGGACAAAAACGTACCATTGGGGTGTACATCTCACATCTTTAAGCCCGCCGAGTGCAGTAGTGAGAGTGCATTGTGCTCTTGAGTTACTGCTATAGAAGGGTGGTGCTGCAGAGGAAACGTCGGAGCATATAATGGAGTTTTCCCAGCCCGTCTCACTAAACTGTGACAGGCCATCATTGTTGAATGTAGTGTCTTTATCTCTGTGGACGGAATTACCACCTGTCTGTGTGGTAATGTAGCCGTGAGTGGGATTGGTTAAGCGTCTTCGACCGCAATATGTGGATTGAAATCATGTGCTGTATACCAATAGTGAGCGAAATGTGCTTGAGCACAGAGATAATACAGATGGAGATCTGGAGCACCGAATCCCTCATCAGCTAATCCATGGCTTCTTACCTGCCCACGTCAATGTGACAAGAAGTGTTCGAAATCTTTTAAAGAAGGACGCCCTCAAAACAATGGGTTTATTAATGAATAAATATAGAAATTTGGGGAAAACTACCAATTTAATGACGGCAATTCTGTCTGTTAGTGATAATGGAATTTCTGTCCATCTGGTAATTTGATCTTCTAGTTTAGAAATTGCCCTCCCATAATTCACCCTCAGGACCGTGTCAGGGTCTCTATGTATCCAGACACCAAGATATTTGAGCAAGTCCATTTCCCACACCAGCAGGAACTCAAATGCACATAGTAGAGTAGTAGGTGTGAGTGGTAATACAATAGATTTTGCCCAGTTGATGCATAGTCCGGAATAATACTCAAATTTAATAAAATCACGGACTACAGCGGAAACCATGTCATCTGCATAAACGGAGCTACTCAAAGGCTGTAAGTGGAACTTAAGTGTGGATTCCACATGTTTCTGTCTAATGATGCATGCTAGAGGTTCTATTGTTAGAGCGAACAAGAGTGGAGACAGGGGGCAGCACTGTCGCGTCCCCCTGCTGGTCCGAAAAGCATCTGACGTGTGACCATAGACCCGTACACGGGCCATCGGTTCCCTATAGTGAAGGCGTATCCAGAGTAAGAACTGCTCTGGCCTTCCCATAAAACCCATTGCGGCAAACATGTAAGTCCATGTAAAAGAATCAAACGCTTTAGCAGCATCTAACAAGGCAGTCGCCGCCTGCATTGTAGGTTCCACTTGATGTAGTAGTGTGAAAATGGTACTTAGGTTGGGAGCAGTCGATCGGGCGGGGACGAATCCAAACTGATCGGGTAGAATTAAATTTGGGATTAGAGGCTGTAGGTGCATTGCCAGCACTGTAGCCAATATTTTTGTATCAAAATGTATGCAGGATAATGGTCAATAAGACTCACGGGACTCTGGTGCCTTATCAGGCTTCAGGGCTTCTCATAGTGATGGTGGTAAAATTTGCCTTTGATTAGCATCCTCAAACACGGCATGTAGATGTGGCGCAAGTAACTCTGAAAATTCCTTGTAGAATTCTCCTTTTAGCCCATCTAGGCCAGGTGTCGTCCCATTAGCGAGAGTGCGTATTGCATCTTTAATATCCTCAACAGTTACTGGTTGGAGGAGGTATTCTCGCTGGCCAGATATCGATCTCTCTCTGCCAAGGATGCGGAGTTGAGTGCACCATATAATCTCTCATAAAAATATTGGAAGGTCAGTAGTATAGATGGAGTGGAATGGTATGCATGCTCCTCCACGTCAAATATCTTCACAATAGGGTCTGTAACTCAGTTTTTTTTAAATTTATTTGGAAGCCTGTGACTAGGCCTACCACCTTCCCTCTACACTCGTGCAATATGGTGCTTTGACATATACTGTGATTCCTGCTCATCAAGATCATTAAATTTGGTCAATTGGTCTCTAATGGACACCAGAATAGTTACATCTGGATGACGCTCATAGTCTCTCTCTAATGAGTGTAACGTGTCTTTGGTCTTTTGTAATTGATCGCCCTCAGTACCCCAGCCTGAATGCCAATACAGACCCCTTGAATCGTGACCTTAAAGGCCTCCCATAATATGTCCTGTCCTGTTAAAGACTCAGTTTTGTGTTCAAAGTATTCTATGATCGATTTCCGGACTGTATCTTTGAACACTGCATCTAGCAACGCTGTCGCGCAAAAACGCCATATGAAAGGAGCAAGGCTATGTTAGGTAGTGTTAATCGCAACAAAACAGGAGCATGGCCAGATAGTGTCCTGGCCATATGTTGTACTTTGTCCACCCATTGGCAGGCTCCTGCAAAGATAAGCCAGTAATCTAATCTAGACCACGTTCCATGTACAGATGACATGAACGTTCCCTCCCGTTGAGTCGGATGACAGAGGCACCACACATTAACCAACCCGCACGCCTGTCTGCAGTCGCAAATCTGTTAGCAGTAGGATCCAAATACGTATTTAGATCATCTCCCCATAGTATATTAACCGGTGTAAAGAAGACTATATGTCACCAAGTGGATCGGAAGAAATCCGGGTCACCACTATTCGTGGCATATGTATGTACCAATGTAATGGGGATGCCGTATATGGGTCCCTGAGCTATCGCCAGCCTGCCCCGATCATCAACATAGGAATTCGTAAGTGTGAAGGAGATCCAACATTCGACCAATAATAGCTAGGCATGGGCGGAGCTCGCAGAGTTTCACTCTGTGGAATTCCGCTGAGTTACCAAAAAACTCCGCCGAATTCCACGGACTTCCACACGCGCGGGTGGAGTATTGCTAGACTACCCCCAGCTTCACCAAGGTCCCATTTTTAACACAGACACACCCTCCTGTTAGCGGGGCAAAAAAACTGCCTGCCAAAGAGAGCCTTTTCTATGCTAATGTCACACAACTACCTCTTAACTGCCAAAACAAATGTCACAAATAGGGAAAGTGATGCCAAATCAAAACGTCACAGGCAATCGATTCGTGTCCTCTGATCTCGCATGCCCGTGGCGGCGGCTGGAGCGGCAGATAAATGATAACCCAACTCTGTGCCTTCTTCGCATTGGCTG
Organism: Calotriton arnoldi; assembly: GCA_963921515.1. NCBI lineage: Eukaryota > Metazoa > Chordata > Amphibia > Caudata > Salamandridae > Calotriton > Calotriton arnoldi. The sequence goes on from CAWUFW010002610.1 coordinate 930,822, forward strand.
TGTACCTGATCTTATCGATCATTGCTGCTAAAGTGGGAGGAGGGAGTTTGATGTAGAGCGAGGACAAGATGTTTTCAGAAAATGACAGACACATTTTTTTCCTCGGTGCTGCCTGATTCAGTGCCCACATTGTAAAGGCTTTCACAAGGAGAGAACTGTCGTCAGTAAGGGCTGTGCATTGGCCCCGTCTCAGCCAAATGAGAATTTTTGCTGACATAGAGTGCAGTAGAAGTGTTGCTCCAAAACTCTGGAAAGTTTTGAAACATCTTTGAATTCTCCACAGATGTGCCTTCCTGGCAGCATCTTTTACTTTGGGGACACATTCTCTAACGATATTAATTAGGCCAGGCATCAATGGTAGACTGGAAATAAACTGGTGAAAGGGGAAGGAGAAGGAAACAAGGAGGGGAATGTGTGCAGGGTTGTCGGAGAACTATAGAAACTAGGGCTCGATTGGAAAGATTAGTACCCGTAAGCCATGACAAAAGAGATCAGAATACCAGCTGCTAAATTAATTTATCACGACATGCTCCAGCAGCAGTGTCAAATCACAGCCATTGTGCTTCCGGCCGGCAATTACAAGCGCGTGCCCCTTGTACTCCCACCCCCTCACCACATACCAAGAAAGCTCTCATGAAGAAAGGGGGACACTGCTGTTCATGTAATGTTTTTGAACATTGTGTCAATTTTCGTGTGCACACACACATTATAACATTATCTCTGCCATGATCGAGCATCTGTAATTGTATCAGTGTTTATGTGAAAGAACTGCCGACCGCCTGTCTCCCCCCTTTTATCAAGTCCTCGGAGTCTTGGTGCCGCAACTCCCCTCTCTGGTCTGTTTCCTATACTTGAGCTCCAGCCATCTCCTCTTGGCTGCTCCGGGATTGCTGTGTGACAACAATGTCTTTTTGATTGAGCCGATGATGTCAGGCACTTTCGTCCTCACTTCCTAGTCCCTCCCGACCTCCTCCCTCTCATGCTGACTCCAATCCCTCCATGGTACAACTACCAAGACCCACAACGCCCATGCACACAACATGCGTTGCAGTCCTGACGTGATGTCACAGAGAAGGAAGCACAAGGGCAGCAAGAGGCCAATCCACATTCCTGTGCATCTCAGATTGAAGAAAGGTTCGGAACGCGATGCAAGTGATTGAATAGTTTGAGAGTGCTCTTCTCTGCCGGTGGTTGGCAGAGTTTTTTTTGCCAACTCTGCACTCCAAGCGGTGCACGGAGTGAGAAAAACTCTGCGAACTTTGGCGTCGGAGCAGAGTTTGCCGCCCACCCCTAAATAGCACGCCCCTTGCATATGCAGAATAGGAAGAGGCCAATTGATAGGTTGACCATCTAGTACCAATATTGCGATCCGTATGTCTTGTCAGATGTGTTTCTTGTAATAGAGCTATGTGGACATCATGACGGTCTAGATACCGGAGAACCAGTCTGGTTTTGCGGGATTAATTGAGTCCATCTACATTCCAGTAACAAGAGTTAGTTAAGCGCCTGACTGTTCCATCACTAATACTACATACATCTGAAGTGGGTACATGCATAGAGTACTTCCTGTGGCAGGTCAACTGACGAGCGATGCAGGTGACCAGCAAATTATCCAGAATTAAACAAGTCTCAACTCCCTTCCCACCCACTTCATCATACATAATATTGCTTAAGACATTCCCAGATACAGAAATTCGGACATAAAATAAAACAACATTCAGAAGTAAACCATACAATACAAATGTACTTATCAAACTCATCTGGGGTGCTCCCACTGGGAGGGGTCACCAGGTACCCGGTGTCCCTCCAGATGTGCAAAGGTGGCCAGGGTAGCAATGTAGAGTCAAGCCAGCATGATCAGTTCTTTCTATCCACAAAAGCGTTGGATGACCACCTGAGGAAATAGAGGGAACCACAGGTGTGGATGTAGATATACTTTGATTTCCACCTGCGCCATCACAGCTTTAAGAATGTAAAAACAACAGTTGATGGACAGAATGCAGAACAATGTCATACATTCACCCCAGTACAGAGATCTGGGCCTAAATCCATCGTTTTTTTGCTCACCATGCCATTCCAGTTTGAACCCAGCCATATGCAAATTAGTCTTGACCCTGTGCCTCATGGGAACAGTCCAGCCCGAACTGCCAAGCCAGGTCCACCCTGGAATGGAAACAAGCATCCTAGGACCGGTTTCGGGGTTTCACCCCTCTTCAGCCAGGATAGCTTGATTCCAGTGGCATGGAGAGCACGGGACCCACGTCTGGGCATACCCGTCCCACTCGGGTGACAAATGCAAAAACAACAGTTGATGGACAGAATGCAGAACAATGTCATACATTCACCCCAGTACAGAGATCTGGGCCTAAATCCATCGTTTTTTGCTCACCATGCCATTCCAGTTTGAACCCAGCCATATGCAAATCAGTCTTGACCCTGTGCCTCATGGGAACAGTCCAGCCCGAACTGCCAAGCCAGGTCCTCCCTGGACTGGAAACAAGCATCCTAGGACCGGTTTCGGGTTTCACCCCTCTTCAGCCAGGATAGCTTGATTCCAGTGGCATGGAGAGCACGGGACCCACGTCTGGGCATACCCGTCCCACTCGGGGTGACAAATGCAAAAACAACAGTTGATGGACAGAATGCAGAACAATGTCATACATTCACCCCAGTACAGAGATCTGGGCCTAAATCCATCGTTTTTGCTCACCATGCCATTCCAGTTTGAACCCAGCCATATGCAAATCAGTCTTGACCCTGTGCCTCATGGGAACAGTCCAGCCCGAACTGCCAAGCCAGGTCCTCCCTGGACTGGAAACAAGCATCCTAGGACCGGTTTCGGGGTTTCACCCCTCTTCAGCCAGGATAGCTTGATTCCAGTGGCATGGAGAGCACGGGACCCACGTCTGGGCATACCCGTCCCACTCGGGGTGACAAATGCAAAAACAACAGTTGATGGACAGAATGCAGAACAATGTCATACATTCACCCCAGTACAGAGATCTGGGCCTAAATCCATCGTTTTTTGCTCACCATGCCATTCCAGTTTGAACCCAGCCATATGCAAATCAGTCTTGACCCTGTGCCTCATGGGAACAGTCCAGCCCGAACTGCCAAGCCAGGTCCTCCCTGGACTGGAAACAAGCATCCTAGGACCGGTTTCGGGTTTCAGCCCTCTTCAGCCAGGATAGCTTGATTCCAGTGGCATGGAGAACACGGGACCCACGTCTGGGCATACCCGTCCCACTCGGGGTGACAAATGCAAAAACAACAGTTGATGGACAGAATGCAGAACAATGTCATACATTCACCCCAGTACAGAGATCTGGGCCTAAATCCATCGTTTTTGCTCACCATGCCATTCCAGTTTGAACCCAGCCATATGCAAATCAGTCTTGACCCTGTGCCTCATGGGAACAGTCCAGCCCGAACTGCCAAGCCAGGTCCTCCCTGGACTGGAAACAAGCATCCTAGGACTGGTTTCGGGGTTTCACCCCTCTTCAGCCAGGATAGCTTGATTCCAGTGGCATGGAGAGCACGGGACCCACGTCTGGGCATACCCGTCCCACTCGGGGTGACAAATGCAAAAACAACAGTTGATGGACAGAATGCAGAACAATGTCATACATTCACCCCAGTACAGAGATCTGGGCCTAAATCCATCGTTTTTTGCTCACCATGCCATTCCAGTTTGAACCCAGCCATATGCAAATCAGTCTTGACCCTGTGCCTCATGGGAACAGTCCAGCCCGAACTGCCAAGCCAGGTCCTCCCTGGACTGGAAACAAGCATCCTAGGACTGGTTTCGGGGTTTCACCCCTCTTCAGCCAGGATAGCTTGATTCCAGTGGCATGGAGAGCACGGGACCCACGTCTGGGCATACCCGTCCCACTCGGGGTGACAAATGCAAAAACAACAGTTGATGGACAGAATGCAGAACAATGTCATACATTCACCCCAGTACAGAGATCTGGGCCTAAATCCATCGTTTTTTGCTCACCATGCCATTCCAGTTTGAACCCAGCCATATGCAAATCAGTCTTGACCCTGTGCCTCATGGGAACAGTCCAGCCCGAACTGCCAAGCCAGGTCCTCCCTGGACTGGAAACAAGCATCCTAGGACCGGTTTCGGGGTTTCACCCCTCTTCAGCCAGGATAGCTTGATTCCAGTGGCATGGAGAGCACGGGACCCACGTCTGGGCATACCCGTCCCACTCGGGGTGACAAATGCAAAAACAACAGTTGATGGACAGAATGCAGAACAATGTCATACATTCACCCCAGTACAGAGATCTGGGCCTAAATCCATCGTTTTTTGCTCACCATGCCATTCCAGTTTGAACCCAGCCATATGCAAATCAGTCTTGACCCTGTGCCTCATGGGAACAGTCCAGCCCGAACTGCCAAGCCAGGTCCTCCCTGGACTGGAAACAAGCATCCTAGGACCGGTTTCGGGTTTCACCCCTCTTCAGCCAGGATAGCTTGATTCCAGTGGCATGGAGAGCACGGGACCCACGTCTGGGCATACCCGTCCCACTCGGGTGACAAATGCAAAAACAACAGTTGATGGACAGAATGCAGAACAATGTCATACATTCACCCCAGTACAGAGATCTGGGCCTAAATCCATCGTTTTTGCTCACCATGCCATTCCAGTTTGAACCCAGCCATATGCAAATCAGTCTTGACCCTGTGCCTCATGGGAACAGTCCAGCCCGAACTGCCAAGCCAGGTCCTCCCTGGACTGGAAACAAGCATCCTAGGACCGGTTTCGGGTTTCACCCCTCTTCAGCCAGGATAGCTTGATTCCAGTGGCATGGAGAGCACGGGACCCACGTCTGGGCATACCCGTCCCACTCGGGGTGACAAATGCAAAAACAACAGTTGATGGACAGAATGCAGAACAATGTCATACATTCACCCCAGTACAGAGATCTGGGCCTAAATCCATCGTTTTTTGCTCACCATGCCATTCCAGTTTGAACCCAGCCATATGCAAATCAGTCTTGACCCTGTGCCTCATGGGAACAGTCCAGCCCGAACTGCCAAGCCAGGTCCTCCCTGGACTGGAAACAAGCATCCTAGGACCGGTTTTGGGGTTTCACCCCTCTTCAGCCAGGATAGCTTGATTCCAGTGGCATGGAGAGCACGGGACCCACGTCTGGGCATACCCGTCCCACTCGGGGTGACAAATGCAAAAACAACAGTTGATGGACAGAATGCAGAACAATGTCATACATTCACCCCAGTACAGAGATCTGGGCCTAAATCCATCGTTTTTTGCTCACCATGCCATTCCAGTTTGAACCCAGCCATATGCAAATCAGTCTTGACCCTGTGCCTCATGGGAACAGTCCAGCCCGAACTGCCAAGCCAGGTCCTCCCTGGACTGGAAACTAGCATCCTAGGACCGGTTTCGGGGTTTCACCCCTCTTCAGCCAGGATAGCTTGATTCCAGTGGCATGGAGAGCACGGGACCCACGTCTGGGCATACCCGTCCCACTCGGGGTGACAAATGCAAAAACAACAGTTGATGGACAGAATGCAGAACAATGTCATACATTCAACCCAGTACAGAGATCTGGGCCTAAATCCATCGTTTTTGCTCACCATGCCATTCCAGTTTGAACCCAGCCATATGCAAATCAGTCTTGACCCTGTGCCTCATGGGAACAGTCCAGCCCGAACTGCCAAGCCAGGTCCTCCCTGGACTGGAAACAAGCATCCTAGGACCGGTTTCGGGGTTTCACCCCTCTTCAGCCAGGATAGCTTGATTCCAGTGGCATGGAGAGCACGGGACCCACGTCTGGGCATACCCGTCCCACTCGGGGTGCCAAATGCAAAAACAACAGTTGATGGACAGAATGCAGAACAATGTCATACATTCACCCCAGTACAGAGATCTGGGCCTAAATTCATCGTTTTTGCTCACCATGCCATTCCAGTTTGAACCCAGCCATATGCAAATCAGTCTTGACCCTGTGCCTCATGGGAACAGTCCAGCCCGAACTGCCAAGCCAGGGAGCCCTGGACTGGAAACAAGCATCCTAGGACCGGTTTCGGGGTTTCACCCCTCTTCAGCCAGGATAGCTTGATTCCAGTGGCATGGAGAGCACGGGACCCATGTCTGGGCATACCCGTCCCACTCGGGGTGCCAAATGCAAAAACAACAGTTGATGGACAGAATGCAGAACAATGTCATACATTCACCCCAGTACAGAGATCTGGGCCTAAATCCATCGTTTTTTTGCTCACCATGCCATTCCAGTTTGAACCCAGCCATATGCAAATCAGTCTTGACCCTGTGCCTCATGGGAACAGTCCAGCCCGAACTGCCAAGCCAGGTCCTCCCTGGACTGGAACAAGCATCCTAGGACCGGTTTCGGGGCTCTTCAGCCAGGATAGCTTGATTCCAGTGGCATGGAGAGCACGGGACCCACGTCTGGGCATACCCATCCCACTCGGGGTGACAAATGCAAAAACAACAGTTGATGGACAGAATGCAGAACAATGTCATACATTCACCCCAGTACAGAGATCTGGGCCTAAATTCATCGTTTTTTGCTCACCATGCCATTCCAGTTTGAACCCAGCCATATGCAAATCAGTCTTGACCCTGTGCCTCATGGGAACAGTCCAGCCCGAACTGCCAAGCCAGGTCCTCCCTGGACTGGAAACAAGCATCCTAGGACCGGTTTTGGGGTTTCACCCCTCTTCAGCCAGGATAGCTTGATTCCAGTGGCATGGAGAGCACGGGACCCACGTCTGGGCATACCCGTCCCACTCGGGGTGACAAACGCAAAAACAACAGTTGATGGACAAAATGCAGAACAATGTCATACATTCACCCCAGTACAGAGATCTGGGCCTAAATCCATCGTTTTTTTGCTCACCACGCCATTCCAGTTTGAACCCAGCCATATGCAAATCAGTCTTGACCCTGTGCCTCATGGGAACAGTCCAGCCCGAACTGCCAAGCCAGGTCCTCCCTGGACTGGAAACAAGCATCCTAGGACCGGTTTCGGGGTTTCACTCCTCTTCAGCCAGGATAGCTTGATTCCAGTGGCATGGAGAGCACGGGACCCACGTCTGGGCATACCCGTCCCACTCGGGTGACAAATGCAAAAACAACAGTTGATGGACAGAATGCAGAACAATGTCATACATTCACCCCAGTACAGAGATCTGGGCCTAAATCCATCGTTTTTTGCTCACCATGCCATTCCAGTTTGAACCCAGCCATATGCAAATCAGTCTTGACCCTGTGCCTCATGGGAACAGTCCAGCCCGAACTGCCAAGCCAGGTCCTCCCTGGACTGGAAACAAGCATCCTAGGACCGGTTTCGGGGTTTCACCCTCTTCAGCCAGGATAGCTTAATTCCAGTGGCATGGAGAGCACGGGACCCACGTCTGGGCATACCCGTCCCACTCGGGGTGACAAATGCAAAAACAACAGTTGATGGACAGAATGCAGAACAATGTCATACATTCACCCCAGTACAGAGATCTGGGCCTAAATCCATCGTTTTTTGCTCACCATGCCATTCCAGTTTGAACCCAGCCATATGCAAATCAGTCTTTACCCTGTGCCTCATGGGAACAGTCCAGCCCGAACTGCCAAGCCAGGTCCTCCCTGGACTGGAAACAAGCATCCTAGGACCGGTTTCGGGGTTTCACCCCTCTTCAGCCAGGATAGCTTGATTCCAGTGGCATGGAGAGCACGGGACCCACGTCTGGGCATACCCGTCCCACTCGGGGTGACAAATGCAAAAACAACAGTTGATGGACAGAATGCAGAACAATGTCATACATTCACCCCAGTACAGAGATCTGGGCCTAAATCCATCGTTTTTGCTCACCATGCCATTCCAGTTTGAACCCAGCCATATGCAAATCAGTCTTGACCCTGTGCCTCATGGGAACAGTCCAGCCCGAACTGCCAAGCCAGGTCCTCCCTGGACTGGAAACAAGCATCCTAGGACCGGTTTCGGGGTTTCACCCTCTTCAGCCAGGATAGCTTGATTCCAGTGACATGGAGAGCACGGGACCCACGTCTGGGCATACCCGTCCCACTCGGGGTGACAAATGCAAAAACAACAGTTGATGGACAGAATGCAGAACAATGTCATACATTCACCCCAGTACAGAGATCTGGGCCTAAATCCATCGTTTTTTGCTCACCATGCCATTTCAGTTTGAACCCAGCCATATGCAAATCAGTCTTGACCCTGTGCCTCATGGGAACAGTCCAGCCCGAACTGCCAAGCCAGGTCCTCCCTGGACTGGAAACAAGCATCCTAGGACCGGTTTCGGGGTTTCACCCTCTTCAGCCAGGATAGCTTGATTCCAGTGGCATGGAGAGCACGGGACCCACGTCTGGGCATACCCGTCCCACTCGGGTTGACAAATGCAAAAACAACAGTTGATGGACAGAATGCAGAACAATGTCATACATTCACCTCAGTACAGAGATCTGGGCCTAAATCCATCGTTTTTTTACTCACCATGCCATTCCAGTTTGAACCCAGCCATATGCAAATCAGTCTTGACCCTGTGCCTCATGGGAACAGTCCAGCCCGAACTGCCAAGCCAGGTCCTCCCTGGACTGGAAACAAGCATCCTAGGACCGGTTTTGGGGTTTCACCCCTCTTCAGCCTGGATAGCTTGATTCCAGTGGCATGGAGAGCACGGGACCCACGTCTGGGCATACCCGTCCCACTCGGGGTGACAAATGCAAAAACAACAGTTGATGGACAGAATGCAGAACAATGTCATACATTCACCCCAGTACAGAGATCTGGGCCTAAATCCATCGTTTTTTGCTCACCATGCCATTCCAGTTTGAACCCAGCCATATGCAAATCAGTCTTGACCCTGTGCCTCATGGGAACAGTCCAGCCCGAACTGCCAAGCCAGGTCCTCCCTGGACTGGAAACAAGCATCCTAGGACCGGTTTCGGGGTTTCACCCCTCTTCAGCCAGGATAGCTTGATTCCAGTGGCATGGAGAGCACGGGACCCACGTCTGGGCAAACCCGTCCCACTCGGGGTGTAGGTCAGCAGTCCTCTAGGTTTCCTCATCCTCTGTGTCTTCTGCTCGTCGATCTCACTTACGCGGCGATAGTGATCTGAGGAAATCCTTAGCTGCTATCCTTGATATTCAACACACAGATAGGCTGGGTATAACATGGCGTAAGGGATGTTGGCTTTTTGCATTTGGCATTTCACTACAAGGAATCCTCTTCTAGCTGACTGAACAGCCACTGTGAAGTCTGGATAAAAGGAAATCTTATTCCCTTGAAATTCAATGTCTCCTTTTTATCTTGCCATACGTAGAACCGCCTCTCTATCCCGATAGTTTAAAAGCTTTGCTATAATGGGGTGTGCAGTTGAGCTAGGTGGGGGCCGAGCCATGAGCAAGCGGTGCGCTCGCTCCACAACTCGGAGTTGAGACAAGTTTTTGGTGCCGAAGATCGCAGTCAGCATGCCCTCTATATAGGTTTCCATCTTCCCTGTGTTTGTAGATTTGGGGATCCCGGTGATGCACAGATTATTTCAGCCTCCAGATCCACATTCTTCATTTGTATAACTGCCAGGTCACGTTACATATTTGAACATTTCCAAGTGACAGACTGAAGACCGTCCTCATTTTCGAGATATGCTGCTCCGCTTCGGTGATTTGGGAGGATTTTTAATCTAATTTTGCACCATGTGGTCCATTCTTAGGTTTGATGGGTCTATCTTTCCATCTATGAACTAGAGACTAGCCTACATTGCTGGTAACATTATCTCTAGGGTGGACATCTCTGGGGACCCAGACTTGTGTCCCTTATCTATGTCGGTGTCCTGCGGTGGCCTGGCAGAGCTCCGAGCTTCAAAAGTGAGGCGCATTTGGTTCTTGTCCATCTTGCCCATCCTGAATGGTTGTGTCTCGATCAGACAGAGATCTTGAACTGCTGCTTCCAAGTTATGATAGCTCACTAGGTCTCTAAACGCACAGGCCAACTTACGTCACATTTCAGCCCACCTGCAATGCCAGCTCGGGTTATCTTTTCCGCAGCAGTCGATCAGCTAGTCAGTGATAATTGCCGCCTAATATTCAGTCTCGGGATGTCAACACAGACCACGAGTCTTCCCCTGCCAGTTGTATGCCATGTCGGCTAGGCTTCAGGCGTCAGATGTCCAGTCCAGGCGACCGCATATTGCACTGTCACAGCAGACTTAACCAGGTTCCCAACTGTAGCAACCCACCAGGCGCCAGATGCAACTTACGCAGCCCAGATGGCGACTCTTTAACTCTGCTTCACTTGATTATAGCAATTGCCTAGTTTTTTCGCCAGCTGATCAACCCACCATGCGCTAATATGAGCCATGTAGTCTCTTAATGTCTCTTCTCTCCTGGAGGTTGCCGGACTTCACGCCGCAATAGGGCCCTCCTCCTGCATGGCTATATAGTGGTCTGCCAGTAGTTCAATGCATGTGTATATTTCCCATTTTTCATAGTCTACAGCCAAACTAATGATCCCACTGATCACGTCTCCTACGGGAGGCACATGTCATGCACCCAGTCCCGTGGCCTAAACTGCACAAACAAGTCCTTCAGTAGGCTGCAGCTCATGCGCTCCCATCAAGCTCGGCGCCGGTCCTTCTGTTGATCACTTACAGGCTCCACATAGGCCACACTGAACAATGAGGTCACCAAGCAGACACCAGGCCACCAGTTCACTATAGTTCCCCGGCGGGCAGGCGCATATCAGCTTGCTTCAGCCTGCCTGCTGGCCTCAACCTCCAGGGCCCAGGGGCCACTGCCAACTACCATCTCCACGTGGCCCCACGCAGCTCTCACATTTAGAAATGCAGTCGATCTGATCACCGCTGTCTCCTGTGATCGTCTTGGCAGCTCCACAACACGCCTAGCGGTATGGGGTGACACAAAGACGATATTTAATATTCCACCACAAAGCAGGATCACCTCACCAGCAAGGCCCTCAGGGCAGCACCGCACACTCTACCACCACCTTTTCAGTTGCGATGGTCACTCTCGCCACGGACCACAGTCTGACAGGTAGGCCCACGCTCCGTATCGTTAACAGAGCCGTTAACAGTCAGACAGGTCTTGTATCTTGCTTGAGCGCTGCGCTCGGCATTTGCAAGGCCCGCCCTCAGTCCATGCCCCTCGGCTCGCAAGCAGTTTTTTTCCGGCTTCAACAGGGCGTCTCCCCTCAAAGGTGCCCCGCACTTATTGCCCCGCGCTGTAGGATATTTGAGCAGCCTTATTACAGCCCTGATGTACTAGGATGGCAGGATTATAGGCGGATTATCTGACCCCGGCAGAGCTACACTAAAGTGCAGCCATCTTGTCGCAGGCTTTCTGGCACACCGAGGCTCCATCAGTTAACCCTCAGGGAAAGAGTACTGTCCCCACCGTAGCTAAAAGAGAGGGGAACTCAAAATACAAAAGAACATTAAAACAGTTTAAAACTCACCATTCTTTTTCTGCGTCATTGTATATTGTTTTATCTTAATCTTCTAAAATTGGGAAATACAGCAAGTGCCTTACTTCAGTACATAATCGCGGCCGGCCTCCGGGTTGTGTGCCTACAAGCTGTGTATGTTCGATCAAATCCGCTCTGCCGGCCTTGAGATGTAGGCAGTAGGCCTTGTTCAGCGATTGGAATTTCCTGTTTAATAAAAATGATTGATTCTAAAACTCACCATTCCCCTAAAATCTTAGCACTTCCTTCCCAGTACCCCATTAGGAAAATTTGCTCACAGTCAAACCATCTAGCGCATCAGTAAAATGTAAATGCAGGTATTTTCCAGACAATTGCCTAATGATGTATTTTTTCCAAGCTACCCTACAACCCGTAGCTCTTATCCTACAGGTCCATGATCGAGCTGAAAGTGCACCAACACTGCTACGACTCGCAATCCCTTCGACCAAAGTTTTCAAAAGGACTTTCTTTCACAAGGCCAATCGCACAAGTAATAAAGAATACATTGACGTTTTGCAACAACTCCTTGAAAGACTTTTGCACTGCACCAAGGCAAGACACCTCTGGGCTCCCAGACGACAAGACACCTCACTGGAAGATGACCCTACAACCTACAAATGCTTTTTTAAGTTATGTATATTTGTATTCCTGTACATTCTCTATTTAGCCGGGGTGCTCTCAGACTCTCAGAGCTAGATGGATGCCTAATCTCGTGAACTCTACTTCTACATTCTTGCAATGCATGCGCAGAGACCTCTCTCACCTCACATACACATACACTGAACCAAACGCTGTATTCCTCAAGCACTACACAGTGCACTCCTACACAACACCTGGTATCAACACATGACCACCGTAATCACACAAACTACGAACAGGTCATGTTATATATGCTCACTGATACCCCGCGCCATAAGCACAGACAGGCTCTACCTATCCCAGGAGATAACCCCTGACAGAGAAAAATGCCTCACCATCTCTACTTATGTAGGATCACGGCAAAGATCCAACCCCATAGAGTAGAACCCAGTAGGACACTAGTAAACATCACCTGATATGAGACCAACCCCACTGCACTGTATTTCTTCACCGAGCCTAGCGACATCCAATCCAAGGTAGAGAAGATGCGCAGAAGGGGCACCATAGGGAAGGACACTGTTTGGCCACTGGACTTCGTAGAGAAGAGGTTCCTGGAGGAAGCAGGACCACTGCACCCGTACACAAATACGTCCACTCCCGCCTCCGCTTGTGGTCCCAGGGTGGCCCTTAACATTTCTGGGGCCACCTTTTTTAATGACAAGTGGACACTGAACATGGAATTCCAGGACAGGGCCGCTCATCTCAATCACGTGGGGGGCAATGAGTCCCATGGGAGGGGGGCCAATACTAGCATAGACACCTGATATTGTTCAAATGGACCCCACTCACGACAGAAGACACCCTGAAGACCATGAAAAGCATCCACTCCGGGGCCCCTCAGACCCTGGCCCATACCACATCTTCCACAGAGCCGCCTCTGTCATCGCACCCGAACTACGTTGGACGATCAACTGCACCTTCGAGACCGCCACCTTCACCGATGACTGGAAACACGCCGAAGCCAACCCCATCCTGAAGAAACCCTGTGCAGACCCGACAGACCTCAAGAACTTCAAGCCCATCTCCCTGTTTCCTTTCGGAGCCAATGTAATAGAAAACACCCAGTTTGCAAACTTCATCGAAGCGAACAATGTCCTGGACATCTCCCAATCCAGATTCGACAGCAAAAACAGCACCGAGACAGCCCTACTCGCTGCCACAGATGACATCCGCTTCCTCCTCCACAGAACAGCTGCCTGAAGCTCAACTCTGAGAAAACAGAAGTCCTCATCCTTGGCTCCACCCCCTTCGCATGGGACGGCTCCTGGTGGCCCTCGGATATCCCCCCACCTCGATGGACCACGCACGAAACCTTGGCATCATACTAGACTCATCGCTCACAATGAACCGCCAGATCAATGCCGTATCCTCGACCTGCTTCAACACCCTCCGCATGCTTCGAAAGACATTCAGATGAATCCCATCGGAATTCAGAAAGACTGTCACGCACACTCTCATCAGCAGCAGACTGGACTACAGCAAAGCTCTCAATGCCAGAATCAACAACTCCTTCGCAAACTCCAGACCGTCCAGAACGCTGCAGCAAGACTGACCCTCGACATCCCCCGTCGCAGTCACATCACCCAACACCTCCATAATCTCCACTGGCTCCCAGTCGAAAGAAGAATAACTTTCAAACTCCTCACCCACGTATACAAGGCACTTCACAACACCAGACCCACGTACCTGAACAACCGCCTCTCCTTCCACGCACCCAAAAGACACCTCTGATCAGCTGATCTCTCTCTGGCCACCGCCCCACGTATCTACAAGACCAGAAGTCTTTCTCCTACCTCGCAGCCAAAGCCTGGAACGACCTCCCCCTCCACCTCCGACAAGCTCCCACCTTGTCCCAGTTCAGTAAGGACCTCAAGACCTGGCTCTTTGGATGACTCCAGCTCTCGTCGGAGCCACCCCACCCCCTCAGCACCTTGAGACCCTCACGGGTGAGTAGTTGCACTTTACCAACCCTGATTGATTGATTGAGGGTCACCAGCTATTCCCAGGTATGCCTGAGGTCAGTTCAAACTCACTTGTATTTCTCTCTTGGCCCACACAGCTGGTACCATAAACAAATCGCCTTGCGAGATAGTTGTGTCTATGGAAAGTGGAAAACAGGCATCACAAACTCATGCGGACTGGTACCATAAACAGAACATTTTGGCAGGACATCTAATTATATCTAGCAGAAAATGTGTGAAACAAGCATCATGCGATTCCCTGCTATCACAGCATGGTACGGAGGTTTTCTGCAAGCATTTTTTACTCATCAACGCTTTTTAAACTAATTAACCCTTTCGCGTCACAATGTCTTCTGCACACTATTCCCTATATACTACAACAGACGCCAATATACATGAGACTTGCCTATGATTTGTGCCTGAAATTGCATCATTTTCAATTTAAAACAACAAGATATTTTCAAAAAGAGCAGTTATATAGAGTGTTTTTAGTCTTCTGTGCATAAAACAGAGACCAGGTAATTTTATTGGTTTTTGGATGGCTCAATGAGTTACACCAATGAAACATGCTGTGATATGTAGGCTACACGTTCAAACACCAGCAAGGCCAATTCAGCCTCCATCCTTATAAAGTTGATAAACTGAGTGCCTTTACAAGGTAATAGTAACACCTGTTATCTGTAGTACTTGCAAATGGCTGAAGAGTGATGTGAAGTGTGATATAATACAAGTTAATATTATTACAAACCTGTATTTTCATCACACTATGACTTTATGGTTTAAATCTTTTTATTGAAGTCAATGTCAATTGCAAGTAATAGTGTTATACTGTGAAAAGTTGGGCCACACAGGGCCTCCACTTCATGAAATGACATACATACTTACAAACGAAATAATAGATATTATTAAGAAAAATGCAGTCCCCCTCCCTAACCCCGAAAAAGAAACAGAAGGAGAAAGAAGAAAGAGTACAGTTCCCCCCTCCCCCCCCAGCCAGTCCAGCCCCCCATGTGGGAACAGAGCTCTATGTCGTGAAAGCAGGCTCCGCAACGGGAGTGGTCGGCGCCGTCAGGCGCAGAAGCCGTAAGTAGCTTGGACATGTAAGTTCCCTAAAATCTTGTGCAAGGAGGGACAGAAAAGGCTGCCACATTTCACTAAAGTCTGAGCCCTTACCAGCCCCCATGAGCGAGATCTTTTCCATGCCTAATATGTGCCATAACCGCTGGATCCAGCCAGTGGGTGTTGGAATGCGGGCGTCTTCCAATGTGTAAGGATGTTTTGTGTGGCAGAGCCTAGCGCAAGAGCAATCTGCTTCCCCCTCCTAGATTTCAAGGGATAGGTTAGTGGGTTGGGAACCCCCAAGAGCACGTATTCCGGGAGCCGAGGGAGCTCTGTTTCTAAATAGCGATCAATGTCATCAAGGACTTGAGTCCAATAAGGGGTCAGAAGTGCGCAGTCCCATAAAAGATGTGTAGCGTGCCCACCTTCCCACAACCCCTCCAGCAATTTGGGCTTTGTGCGCTGTCGAGTGATGCAGTCGCTCAGGAGTATAGTACCAGTAGTACGCTAGTTTAGTCAGAGTTTCTGTGAGACCAATGTGAGTCGCCGTGTGTCGTGCCCTGTAACAGATCCCTCCCATTCCAAACTGGTGAGATCGCGGCCTAAGTCCTTTTCCCATCGTGCTCGGCCCGCGTGGAAAGTGTGGGTGTAACGTGACAGAAGCATTTTATAGAGGTCGGAGATCAACTTCCTATCAGAAGAACGCGTTATCAACCATCTTTCATAAGGGGTAAGGTGTCTATGTGCCCGCGCCTTGACGTCAGGGTGGGAAGCCCAGTATCGCAACTGCAGAAAGTGTAGGCGCTCATATTCGGGGAGGCCGTAGTCAATGCAGAGTTGAGTGAAAGGCACCACCCCGTCTTTGTCATATAATGTACCGAGAGCCCGGCAGCCCGTGGTTCTCCAGTGAGGAAAAGAAGTCTTGCCCATCCCCAGGCCAAAATCAGAGTTCCCAAAGAGAGGGGTAAGTGGGGAGGGGAAAGTCGTCAGGCCGTGCCGTCTGTTCGTTTGGTCCCAGACTACCATAATAGAACGGGTCACGTGTGAGGCGTATAGATTGGGGCGTTGTTGTTTCCGAAGAAAGGGATTTTCATAAGAGAGGTGCCTGCTACCGCCCGATCTTGAAAAAGCCAGTGTTTCTCCGACTCCATTCTACTCCATTCTACCAACTGGCGTAGTTGTGCGGCTTTATAATAAAGCGTAAGGTCGGGGATCCCCAGCCCCCTTCGTGGGGAGGGAGGAAGTTGACTAGCCTCTTCATCCTCGGCCTACGACCCTGCCAGATGAACTGCGAGAGTTCCGATTGAACCCTCCGTAGCCAGCCCGTGGGGGGCGGAAGAGGGAGCGTTTGGAAAAGATAAAGGATTTTGGGCAGGATCGTCATTTTAACAGCTGCGATACGGCCGAGCCACGAAATGGGGTGATATTTCCATCGCCTCAGATCCGCACGGATATCGACTGCAAAATGTTATAATTGACTGACCGGGTCGCCGGCAGTGTGGGAGCTATCTGGAGACCCAGGTAGGGGACCGAGTCGGAAGACCATTGAATAGGGTATCGTGCTTATAGTTCTGCCAACTGCTGAGGCGGTAGAGAGAGGTTCAAGGCGGTAGATTTCGTAACATTGATTTTAAAACCGGACGCCCTTCCGAAGGAGTCCAGCTCCTCCAGGAGGGGCCCATAGTAGTCCCGGGGTCAGACAGGGTGACTAGAACATCATCTGCGTAAAGACTAATGGTGTGAACATCCCCCAATGCGGATGCCCATGATCTGAGGAGACTCCCGGACCCTCTGCGCCAGGGGCTCCATGTAGAGAGCAAAGAGCAGTGGCGACAAAGGTCACCCCTGCCTAGTGCCTCTATGGATCTGAAAGGAGTGGACGTATACCCATTGACACGCACCGTAGCCGATGGCCCCGGTAGCAGTTGAGAATACGCGAACGCATCTTTTCCCCTAGGCCAAAACGAAGCAGCACCCGTTCCAAGTAGGGCCAGTGTACGCGGTCGAAGGCCTTCTCGGCGTCAACGGTCAGGAGCATAAAATCACCCGAAACACGGGAGGCCTTTTCAATCAGATGCATCACGCGTTTGGTATTGTCACTGGTTTGACGCTGCGGGATAAAGCCCGCCTGGTCCGGGTCGATAATACCAGGCATATAGGGGCCGAGGTGCGCCGCTAAGATGCTAGTGTACAATTTGAGATCTATATTTAAGAGTGAGATGGGTCTGTACGCCCCGCATATCGTCCTATCTTTGCCTGGCTTGTGGATAACGGCGATATCCGCTGTGAGCATTGAGGAGGGATCGCCCCTGTGGTCGCGAAGGAGTTAAACAGGCGGGTGAGAAGGGGGACAAGAGTGGGGCAAAATTGCTTATAAAGCGGCCGTATAGCCATCCGGGCCCGGGGACTTGGCCAACTTCAGGCGTGATATGGCCGATATGACTTCCTCCGGCCGAATCTCCTCTCCATGTGTTCGGCCTGTCCCTCAGACAAGCAGGGCAGGGTGCCCTGGTCCAAATAGGCATCTATGGCCTCCGGTTCCAGGAGCTGCGTGTCATACAGTTGTGCGTAAAAATCCCGAAAGCGTTTCTGCAATGTCATAATCCTCGGTGCGTAACTGACCTGCCGGGTCTTGAATTCCCTGAACCCCTTCCCGTGATCGCGTCTCTCACAGTTTGTGCGCTAAGAGCCGGCCGCACTTGTCCCCGCCGCTGTAAAAAGAATGGCGCAGGCGTAAGGCCGCGTATTCGGCCCTGTCACAATCCAAAGAGGCCAACTGTGAGCGAGCCGCCATCAATTGACGCCAAATGCGCGGGGCACCCGTCCGACGGTGCATCTGCTCTAATACCCGCACCTGCTGCGTAAGGTCTTCCCGTTTATGTTTACGCTCCACGTTTTCAGCAGAGGAAAGGGCAATAATTGCGCCCCGAACTACTGCCTTCAAGGCTTCCCATCGGGTTGAGACGGACTTGTCCGAGTTGTCATTATGGGAGAGGTAGTCCGTGATCGTGCCCTGAATCTGGGCCACGGCGCCTTCCCGATGTAGGAGAGAGTCGCGGAAGCGCCACCGCCACGCGGGTAACCGCCCGGGCGGGATCGTCAGAGCGACCACCACTGGTGCGTGGTCCGATAGTGCTGCGACCTGTATGTCTACCGAAATAGCGATATCCGTAATATGCCTAGTGCTTAAAAATAATCGAGTCTAGCATACGTCTTGTGAGCGTTAGAGTAGTAAGAGTACTCCCTGTCTCGTGGGTGAAAGTGCCTCCATAGATCCGTCAGCCCTAGGTCGCCCAGCCGCGTGTGGCCGGCGCGAGAGAGAGCTCCCACTTGGCCATATCGCTGTGCCGACCTGTCAAGTTCATTGTCAAAAACTAGATTGAGGTCACCCCCGAGAAGTATGCTACGGACAGGAGTACCCGTGACTTCAAGCAGGGCCTCATGCAAGAACCGTTCTTGGCCGTCGTTGGGCGCATAGATGGACCCAATGATCATGGAGCATCCCCTGATAAGAAACTGATATGTTAAAAGTCTGCCTTTGATTTCAGCCTCCTTCTGCACCACTTTACCCTTAAAGGATCTGGAGAGCAGGATTGCCACCCGCGCCGATTAAGAGGGCCCAGAGGAGAAAAACTGGGTGGGGAACGCGCGGGAGCGCATCCTCTGACAGTCCTTGCTCAGCAAATGTGTTTCCTGTAATAAGCACACATCAGCGCCCGAGCTTTCCAGATACTCAAGAATCGCTCTGCGCTTAACCGGGTGGTTCAGCCCCCTCACATTCAGCGTGAGGACTGTAAGACTCAGCGGAGCCATCTATCGCAGTGGGTGTATCGCGCAGCTAAACTCGCCCTATCCAGCACAAAGAGGCGCACATCGCAGCAGCAGGCAGCACTCATGGACTGACCTTCACTAGCATCACAGGTTGGTAACAGCAGCATGGTGGACTTGGGGAGAGACCGAGAGTAGAGAGAGAAAAGAGAATAGCCCCAGAAGGATAGTAAGAAGCCCCGGCACAACCGGTGCCAACTCAAAAATACATTCTCAATAATAGTCCATCTTCCGAAGAAGATCCAGAAATAACAGCAGTTCAGGCATCAAGTGGCCAAGTATATCCCCTCCGATCGCCCCGGAAACGGCAGCGATAGAAACCATCACGTCGGCTCAGGACCATTAAGGGGAATGTGTCCGAGCTAGGGCCAGCGGAAGTGTCTCGAGGGCCTCTAGCTGCCCCTTGGCGATCTCTCCGGGAGCCGGTCTCTGTATCCCGTTTGGGCGGCGTCGGCGTCTCTGCTGTCTCCAGCGCGGCTGCGTTGCTCGGGGGCCCCCGTCCGGGACTCCTCCAGTATCTTCGTCGTCTGGGAGCTCGATCCCTAACACCTTGCAGGCCTCGGCCAGGGATCGGAGCTGGAAGAGCTTTCCATCGTAGCGGAATATGAGACGAAATGGATGCCCCCAGGAGTAAGTAATATTGCGCTGGCGAAGTGCCCCGGTGATTGGTCGAAAGGTCTTGCGCTTTTGAAGGGTGAGGGCAGCTAGGTCTTGATACAGGACCGGTGACTGGTCGCGGAATGTGATCGGATGTTGCACTCTGGCTTTCTGGAGGATCTCCTCTTTAATGCGATATTCATGAACACAAACCAGGATGTCCGCCGGTGGGGCGGTGGCAGGGCGGGTAGGGCCCACCCGGTGAGCCCTGTCTATGCGAATGTCGGTTTCCAGGGGGCTACCCAGAACATGGTTAAAGAGTTCACGCACAAACTGGAAGAGGTCTCTTGCTTCCACCGTTGAGCTCACCCCCGAATGCGCACATTATGCTGCCGGGAGCGGTTCTCTAAGTCCTCCAGGTGGGCCTGGAGATCCACCTGTTGATCGTGGACACGCAAGAGCTCCTGTTGCATGAAAGAGAGTTCCTCGTCCCTTGTGTCGCTTTTGTCCTCCAGAGCCGCCACTCGGTCGCCGACGGAGTCCAAATCCTTCCGGACATCTTTGAGTTCTGCGGTGATGTCTCGCTTCACAGTCTGTAGGTCATCCCGCAGGGCCGAGAACAGAGATTCCATGAACTCCCTCGTGACCGGTTCTTCCCTGTGCCCACTCTGGGATGACAAGGGTGTGTCAGCTTGCTTTGCGGGCTCCGCAGGCACCTGTGAACACGCAAACAGCTCCTGGAGGGACTTACTCTTCTTGCCCCGGGTAGATGCCATCTCCCCACTCTAGCTGCCCAGGGTGTGTTCGTGGTCGGCTGCCAGAGGATCCCCACGCCGCACGCAGAGTGGATCCGGCCAGACCCACTAGTAGGAGGCTGCCCCGGCCTCTATCTCTCCAGGTGGCTCCGGCGCCCAGGCTACTGCTCGGCTCCCCAGGTACACCAGTCGGCACTGGTCGCGGACTGTTAGGGGAATCAGGGCCTTGCGTCCGCTTCAGCGCCCCACCGGCCTTCTTGCGCCTGCAGGGGTGGGCCCCACACCGGGCGTCCAGCGTCTAAAGCCCCGATGGGCCCTTTCTTAGATCGGGCGAGCAGCGCTCCCCTCAAGCACTCTCCGCCGGTCCGGGGCCGTGCGTGTGGGCCACTCAGCAGGGACTCAACACCATCAGAGCTGCCCTCAAAGCCCCCGGGGTCTTCTGCGAAGGAGTGGGTTCTCCCCTATGCGGCGTGGCTTAGGGCTTGCACATCCGCCCCCGCTCACCTCTATCTTCGTCCGGGTCGCCGCCGGATCAGAGGAGCGCCGGAAACAAGTCCTCGATGGCGGCTGTCCCAGTCGCGGTCTCGACGTTCGGCGCAGGTATGCCCAAGCTCCGGTGCAGGCTTCGCCTCAGCAGCAGCAGTGCGGTGGACCCTCAATCTTCGCTCCGCAGTCTGGTCTCGCCAGCCCGCCGTGCCTCCGCACCCACCACCACCGGGCGGTGTGCTCTTCCAGCCGCTTGGGTACGCAGCTATCGCGCCAGCCGGCGTGCGCTTCACCGCGAGGTCGCAGCTTCGCCCTCCACCGCAGGCCTCACACTCGCGGGCAGTCCGCCGCCGCTATCCGCATGATCCAGTCCCTGAGCGCCGGTCAGGCAGGAACCGTCGGCCTCTGCGTGCTTTTCGAGGGCAGGTTATGGTCCCAGGTCGACCGCAGTCAGCCCTAGCGGTGATATCCCGGGACGATCGGAGGGAGAGACGAGAGGTTGCGTCTCACCTCGTCGCCATCTTGGCCACGCCTCCACACTATGACTTTAGGAGACAATTTGTATTTCTAGTTCTGTTGAAATGTTGTGAAATATTTGTAAACATTAGAAAGCAAGCTAACAAATAATTGTAAGTGTGTGCGTGTGCATATGCACATTGATATAGCATCCTCCTTCCACCTTTTCCTGACCCAAACAAGATTGTCACTAATTTCAAGTTATAAAAGTGCATCACTTTGCAGGAATATGCAAACATAGGCCTGCAGATCAAATAAACAGAAAGTTGTAGAACAAAATTGTTCTTTAAATTCTGCTGACCTGTAATTCCCTGTGACTGCACAATAAAGACAGCAAAAATGCAGAAAGGCCGTCCTGAAAATTTGAGTTACATTTCCAAACAAACAACGGCAGAAAGGAGCTGACCTAAAGCCCCTTGAGGTACATCAGGGGTCTCTAACCTCTATTTTGTTAAAAGACCTACTTATATTCCGTTAAAATCATCCTGAGCTACTAATATTAGTGCTGTAATATTGACCACATTAAACAAGATTACATCAGCGACCACGCCATGCAGGATTGTCAGCAGTGATCACCTCACTGCATCAGGCAGGGTTGCAAGAAGAAATATAAGAAAGCTTTATCAATTTGGGATGCATCTACATGACCAATACATAACAGCTATAGCTGCATTTTACCTTGCACCAAGGTAACATGAGTAATAAATCACCTCAACTCCCCTCACTCAAATATCAGCTTTAAATATATTTTGGAAATCCAACCATTTTTCTATTAAAAAGAAATACGCTAACTTCTTAAAATACATCACATTCCTATCTGAAACACATGGTTTTCAATTTTGGTATATGTATATTAATTCAATCAAGCAATAACATATATATTAGTAGGCTGTGCTGCACACAGGAAAGCTACTTACAGGTAGCTGGACAGCTACCAGTAGCTCACGAGCTACTCGTTGGAGAAGCCTGGTGTACATTCTTGTTGTTGTTATGACATGAGATCTAACTGGACATAAAACAGTGCATCACATAACATTAAACATCAGCATTTCACAGAGGGTTACAATACATTCTACTGCTGCACAGCAGCTTGGGAAACGCAACATATTTCACCATCAGACGAAATGAAAATGAGCCCGAAATGTACTCATATTGCTTATGTGAGAAAAAAATGAACCCAGTCCTTACAGTGATCTGTAAATTTGTACTAACCAGAAAAATACAAAGCAAGAAACCCGGGGACAATTTTGAATCAGGGTTTTGGTATAATCCACATCTAACATCACCTGTCCTGGATGACCCAAAATTGTTGACATCATACTCTTCACTAGAAATCCTAGCGGTCAAGTTTCTTCCTGGAAATTAAAACCAAGGGCCATATGTACAGAATTAAGGGGTTGCAATTTCCTAATTGCAACTCCTTACGAATCTCAGTTAGCAAATCGCAATCCCTAATGTAAAATAAACCTATAAGTTGGAAATAATGGTTTCTAATGGGGTCTCAATAGACCTACCTCATGAATATTGATGAGGTAGATCGCAGGAATGGTGGCCAGATGAGGTCAGCAGACTACCATGTCTGTGATAGCTTTTTAATGAAGCAATCTCTTTTTTTAATGCAGGCCACTTTCCTTAAAGGAAAACGGGATGCATTTTTAGGAGTAGGCAGTGGTCCGTGGAACCACTGCCTGCTTTAAAATAATATTTGAATCAACATTCACAAAGGGGTGTCCCATGGGGTCTCCTTCCCCTTTGTGAATGGTTACAACACCCTTGAGGTGTTGGTAAAAAATGAATGCTTTGCGACCGTAATTTGGTCAAACATTCAAACATACCACTGCGGATCAGTATTAGGAAGGGACGCCCTAAACACGCCCCTTCCAAATATTGGTTTGCAGCTCAAATTGCGATTTGGTAACAGGTTAACAAATTGCAATTTGGCTTTTGTACATTTGAAAAATCTTTTTTGCATTAGCTAATGGCCCAATTCTTCAAATCGGGTTTTTTTTTCTTTGCGACCTTAAAAACGGTTTTGTACATATGGTCCCAAATGCTTTTACCTCCTACAGAGAGTCAAAAAAGCTTCACTTTAGGTGCCGTAAAGTCTATAGGCCTGATTTAGAGTTTGGTGGGTGGGATATTTCGTCCGTCCCGTTACAAATGCATTATATCATAATGCCCTTTTAATAAGGTGGATGGGAAATGCATCGCATTTGTAACGGGGTACCCATCTGTTAAACTCTAAATCAGGCGCTTAATCTTTGGCAGCCTCACCGTCCGCATTGCAAATGCCACATAGCCACTAAAAAAGGATTACATTATTTTACTCCTTGCAGGAATAAAAGAGTGGACTGAACTTTCTGCCAACCCCACCACCCTAGCAAAACAGCAAATAGATTTAACACCTGCACAACCTAAAATTGGGTCTAGCATGCAACCAATGGGGAAAGTCAACCATCTGTATATATGGTAAGCGAAAGAAAACACAATGCTACTGACTCCTCAAGGGACTTGGCCGAAAGTATAAATACCCTGGAGATAACAAAACAATCAATCACACAAGCGGACAAACGTCAGAGGTTTGAAAAAACATGTTCACACAGAATCAAACATTATAACAAAAAAACAAATCTGAAAGAAATGAAGTACAACTGGCTGCAAATGATGAGTTACTGCCTAACACATCATTCTACTAACTCCACAATACACTTCGAAGGGCCTGCATGGTTTATTTAAACTAAAATAAAAATTGAATTTCTACCTACTCAACTAGGCAAAACTCAAGAATCTACTTAAATGGCCTGTAGATACAAGATAGAGTTTGTCTATGTAATGTCTAAAAAAAACTGTTAGAGATTGTGGCATATTAATCTCTATACCCAAATCGTACCGATATCCTACGTTCTTTATGCAATGCCAAGACCAACCATAAATGTATCAAGGGCCAAACGAAAAGCTTGTAATAAGCAACCAAAATGCAAGATTAGCAAGAGCTCCTAATAAAACAGCTGTAGGTGATGGAAATGAAGATAGACACTCAGGAGAAGGCTACCAGTCAAGAGTCCTCAAAGTAGCGCATGGTCCCTAATCATTAGAGTATGGAAAAAACAATATTACAATAAAAAATAGTCTGGGAAATTACGTACCAGGATACAAAATGCAAACAGCACAGAATTAGACTGGTCCTGGCTCCCAGAAGCCCCCCTGAAAACAAATCTCACGCCTAACATCAATAGAAACTTACTCTATCACTACTGAAAACACTATGAAAGAGATCATCAGCCATTTAGGCTCTGCAACCTAAAAATTGGTTCATGGAACATAGCAGGATGGCCCCAGTTGTGTGCACAAAATAGTGCAGCAGCTTACATATCTACTTTTGACATCATGTATTTTCAAGAGACAGGGAAAGTTGACGTGCCAAGCTTACTGGGTTAGGAAACATTCCATAGCCCAGAAGTGGTTTCCTACTACATCAACCGAACTCGACAGAATAAAGTTGATGATCGGATCTTTGCAGTATTCACAGGAGCCAATAAAGATGTTGATGCAGCGCGTACAATAAAAACTATTCTCCTCCTAGGTCACTTATAGGTCATCCAGGGGCAAACTATATTTTCTCACATCCACATGACGATGGGGCCCATAAACATCGCCTAACACACACGCACACACCTGGATTTCCTTTACACCTTTATGAAATTCTGTACTCCTAGGAGAAGTGTAGTGTGTGACTTTCCCTCTTTCTGTACTCTCTGTCCTTCCCCTTGCTGTTCAGCCTGAGCATGTGTGGAATCTTGATGATGCCTTGGAATGTTGGGTGCCTGATCTGAGTCAGTTGGTGATTGCAGGCTGAGCAGCTAGGAGGCTGCTCCTGGTGGGGCGTACATATAGACCTGACCTCCTGTGGACTTTGTACCCTCAACATTTTGGCGACGATTTTTCTACGAACCTGCGTGATCTTAAAGGGATGCTTTTACTGCAAATATCTGGAACTAAAATATTCTGCAACTTATAAGAAACTCAAGCTTGGGTACGTCTTATCACTTAAAGAACTTGGCAGCCCCAGCCCCACCAGTGACCACTCCACACCGGTCAGCCTCAACTCGGGCGTGCCAGTTCTCACTTCTCTCAAGCTTGGTGAATCTTGCTTTTATTTTTACATCCCTGCCGTGGTAATTCATCGTACTTCCAGTGTGTGCTTACATTACCCACCCAGCCTGGGAGTGTGACTACAGCATCTTCAACCACTATTCCCACAGAGCCGCAACTGTCTCAAACCAAGCTGGCATTTGTTATCCAGCCTGCCCGTTTCTACTTCATTCAAGCCTGAGCGTTTCAACAATATTTCCCTGTTCTACTAGTACTGGCACTTCCTACATTGTGAGCTCTCTGCAACCTTTGAACACTATTGTCCCTGCTTTGTTGCCTTTGGAGAGTTTCCTGTCCTTCTACTTCCTACGCTTAGTGTGTCTCTCCAGTACGAGGATTTTCCCTCAAGAGTGATGAGTCAAGGGGAGTTGAATTGTTGGTGAAAAGGTGAGCTATTTTCATTTTGTTTGGGCCAGTATTTTCACTCAACTTGTGCCGGTTCAACCGCTCCGCAAAATTCAAAATACAGCTCGAGCTGCTCGCAGTGCGTGTTCTTTCAACACGAGCTGTCTTACCTGTTTTCACGAGTCTGTCATGGATCCTCTGTGACGTCTGCTCTGCCTCTATGTTGTTGGCTGTTCTGGACGTTTTGGCGCATAACTGCACCGAAAGCCATCCGGCACGCCGTCATAGATGCGTGCTGCCATCTTGGGATTGCAGAATCTCTGGGGTGCATATTCTTCGTTACTTGGCAGTGTCCATGCTTTGCCAACCATTTTTTTTAAATTTTTGGCTGTCAATAAAGTTATGGCGAACATCCTACTTATGAATCATCAAGGTTTTGAAGTGTCCTTCGTCAGCTTCGATTACAGTTCGTGTCCCCGTGAGAGCAGTCCCTTCTCCGTGGATGCATCTGATGAACGTGGTTCTTCTTCCTTGTTTCCATGCCAACGCTATACTAAGAATGTGGTGGAGTTTTCCGGTGATCTTCGAATTTCCTCTCTCAGCACCCGGGAGTCTTCTCTTCTTCGCCATTCTAAATACTGGGAGTTACATCTTTGTGCCTGGACTGCCGGTTATTTTCAAACGCTCATTTCTCTTGCTGCAGTCTACAACTTCGTTTTCCAGTTTGGCACAGTTAAGATTTTGAAAGATTTCAACTTTTCGTCAATGTTGTTTTTCCTTTCTTTGACGTGAAGGTTTTCTTATTAGGTGGCCAATATACTCTAAAATGTACTCAGTGCGCCATCTTCTGGGCATATTTCGGAATCGTTTACTACTTGATTTTAACATGTTTTCCTATTTTAGTGTACACTCGGGTACTAGGTCGGGTACCGGCGTAATTAATTCTTGTTTTATATGACATTTTATTTATCTGAAATGATTTTTCCTGCATTTGCATATGTTAAGGTTCACTTGTGTTATTATTTATTTTTACCATACTTTGCTACTTATTTTCTGAGAGTGCTGTTTTATTCTGCTATCCTATTGGATTTATCCCCGTGTCAAGCCTAGTTCTTGCTGGGTATTTTCTATTGTCTACATCTACGTGGCAAAGTTTAAAAAATTGCAACTTGGGTGAGTGTATCCCAAGACTTCTTTTGCTGTTTTGGGTGAGTGTATCCCATTACTTGAATGATGTTTTCTGTGAGCCAGTGCATCTCAGATTTACTTCAGATGTTTTCGTGGGTGTGTGTATCCCATATTATTTTATGTCATTTATACGGGTGAGTGTATCCCGTTACATTCTTGTTGTTTATATGGGTGAGTGTATCCCTGTATTTTTACGGGTGAGTGAATCCCTGTACTTCCCTTGTGGGTGAGTGTATCCCGTATTTTGTCTGGCGTTTGTGGGTATGCATTCTTTGCGCCATTCTGTTTTTACTTTTCATTCATTGTTAACCACGTATGTACAATTTTTCTATTATCTGTCTTTTGTGTCCTGCCACGCTTACAGTGCTGGTTCACTGTGCGCCATACGGCGGATTTGATTCACAGATCGTAGGGGTGCCGGAGACGTCTGGTGTACAAGTCTTGTACGTGTTGTATGCTTCCTGAGACTGTTGTCCTTTCAGGTGCCTGGTATACTGTTTTTACTTTGTTTTGCTTTTCCACTCCTTTGTCAGAAAAGGGGATGGTGTGTGTGTGCCTTCCTATGCCACAATTTATTGCTATATTGCATTGCATTTATGCCTTCTTTTATTGCATTAGTTTGTTCCATCTTTTACTCCTGTTCCATTTCTTAATGTTATTATCCTACTGCGTTACATCGTTCATATTCCATTTTATTCTTGCTATCGTTTTATTGCATTTTGGACTATTTCTCTATCTATCTCCTATTGCACGTATTTGCTCTAGTGTTGTACTTACTTCTTGGTATATCTTCTTGCTTAGTTTTGTTTTTCAGTGTAAAGAAAGAGGATATGTAGTGTGTGACTTTCCCTCTTTCTGTACTCTCTGTCCTTCCCCTTGCTGTTCAGCCTGAGCATGTGTGGAATCTTGATGATGCCTTGGAATGTTGGGTGCCTGATCTGAGTCAGTTGGTGATTGCAGGCTGAGCAGCTAGGAGGCTGCTCCTGGTGGGGCGTACATATAGACCTACTTACCATCTTGGCTATATCCTAAGCTTCTGTAACTTGTGCTTGAATAAAGCTACTTCTTGGAACCACAACCTGGCCTCCTGTGGACTTCCTACCTTCAACAAGAAGCATGAGAACTAAATGGATAACACCATGTATGTACCGCTGGAAGGAGCCGGGATATCTTATTACCTTAACTTATCGCTTTCTTTTAGTTATTTCTTAAGATATTCCTGCTCATTGTTTTGTCGATGAATCATTCATGTAAGAAATTAGTTCATAGTGATTAAGACCAGCTAAATCACAATAACCAATTACTGATGTCACAATCATTTAGGAAAATAACCACTGAGTCATTTGGTTTAAAGAATCTTAAATTTTATATAATTTTAAAAGCATGAGAAAGAATTTAAACTTTATTCAATTATTCATTCATAAATTCAAATATTTATTAAGCATAATCAATTTATTGCAGAAAGGAAATTTTTGTCATGAAGCCAAAACCCTAATTACCTGCCTACCTTTCTAATTTAGCCTAATGATTTCTAACCTAAGTTTAAGAATTAGAAATAACCTGATTCTCATACTCAACTGGAAAATTAAGACAGCAACAGCAACTTCAGCTCGTCAGCATCAGCTACCTGCAACCCGTCTCATCTAACAGTCTTTCAGCATCTCCCGCTCAGTAAGGGATCGATCAGGACCACCCAGCACTGGAAGCCACCAACACCAATTCGACTCTCCAACTCCGCTCCTGACTGTGACAGCGACTGACCCCCTCCCACTAAGAGTAGGCCCTCTTATACCCTAATTCTAACTTTGCTAACTAATTGTTGCAACATTAATAACACGCTTTTCTTTCATTGGTCCATGCATGTCATCTTATTCATTCTTTTAATCAAGTTCTCTTGGATCCAATGGTCCTTGGATCATTTCCTTTCCCATACGCTCAAGACATGTTTCCATCCGCTTCGATCAGTACATTTGTAACTTCTTTCGATACATTCGAGAACTCCGCAGTCATTGTCCTTTCTCTTAAACTGGTTTCCCACGGATCTTCTGCTGATCACCACGACACACTATCAGTTCAATTAGGTCACATCAGCCTTGACCATTTCTCGCATCCTAGCCTCTCATCAACATCACGAGGTTAGTTTTTCTCCGACTTCATCCCGTGTCACATGTCCCCTTGCGCCTGCGCACATCTTCCCACTGGCGGCCATTTTATATTGCCACTCGGTTATACTTTAGAAGCACTAATTTGAAGTAAACAAAACATAATTAAAATAGAGAAAAATAGCCTTTTCGTTTCCCTCCCGTCGTCTACGTACCCCAATTAGTTATTACCTAGCAGAAAGCAACATTTAAGCTGTTCCTTACTTACCATCACTATTGTTTTTGCAACAACACGTTTTATTTCTATGAAGCACAAAAACATGCATTTATTTTAAATTAGTACGCATTTATTTTTACATTATAATTAGACACACGGACATCCATTAATAGATTATTTAGCACACACATTGGCATGTTACCTTTCCCACACATACAGTGTTGATTAATACATTTAAACGAACATTTTATTAATTATTTATAAAATTTGTTAGGGGTTAAAAAAATTATTTTCCCTGCTCCATCAACTCCCCCTTTGGTGATTTTTAAATCACCACATAAAACCCAAGTTATACTTCTTTTCAGGCAGCATGTCTTTTATCCTTTGCTTTCTGTTATTTACACATCTGTTTCTTCTTCATCTTGTCTTTTTGTCTCCTTATACATGTTTTCTTTCATTTTCTCCAACTCAATTTCACCCATTTCTCTCTCTCTTTCTTTCATTATTCTGTTATTTCTTTTTATCTTATTTTGTCTTACTTTTCTTTTTATACACGTTATTACTATTTTCAACACCATGGCTAATAATATTACTACAGTTGCTATTATTATAACTTTCCCTATCATTAGTCTACTCATTCTGGTCAACCAATTTGCTACCGAAGAAAACCCTCTACCCAGTTTTCCCAAGACATTTTCAACCTCCAGTGGAACTAGTTCTTTGTGCAAATTTGTAATATTTGTAATATACTTCTGTATATTTTCACTTTTATCAGGAATGTAAGTACAACAATGTTGGACTTTCAATATTCCACAGTCTCCACCCTCTTTTGCCAAAAGAATATCAAGGGCAAGCCGATTTTGCATCACCATAGCTCTCATGGCAACCATTTCGGTATTTACCATTAAGAACCCTCCCGCAGTATCTGTAGACAAACGATCTACTACTGTGGATAACTTCCGAATTTTAAATGCATTCAAAGATATTCCCACTGCTGGTATTAATGCTCCAAAAATATCACCTACAATTTCTGAAAAACTTTCCCTCTTTCTACGTGTAAAGCTATTAATCATCTTGTATGTTCCCTTTTCTTCTCTGTCCATGTGAAAGATTTTTGGAAAGACCAGGCCTACATAGCAAGTTCCATACCAATGGTCCGGTAACCTGTAATAAGCTCTATTCACACAAATATAATAGATACCTGGAAATATTGGATCTTTTCCACCTTTGAATCCCCAACCTCCCAGAATTTGATAATTGTCATGGCAGATACTGGAACCTACAAAGTAATTGTCATAGACTGTCTTATTTCTCCTAATACACAACTTTCCTGTTTGCGGCCAATCTAATGTCATTGCTGCATTTATCTTTTTCCCTTCATGATTTCCTTCCTCAAACGTCCATAGATGTGTTCCTTCCTCTTTTATTGCTTCTTTTTGAAATTTCATTCTTCTTTCTTCAACCATTTCTAAAAATACTTTTTCTTCTTTCTTTAACTCACAGGTAAGGTTGTTACTAACTATTTCTTCTAACGTTAATTTTCTATGTTCTAAAAAGAATTCTCCTAAAACTTTTGCTGGTTTTACTTTGTTAAGTTCTGGTACTACTGGAATGTTTGCAAAAATCTTATCTATGTCAGTATAATAAGATTCTAATCTACCTGTTTTATAAAATAAACTTGCTATTACACTACATGTTATTCCATAAGTTAGAGGTAGGTGATGATAAGTCACACCTTCTGACACTGATGCAGGCAACTGCATACAAACATAACAATCTCTCACATCCATTGTCTCTACATATTCGTACAACAATTTTGTAAAAACATTTTTAGAAAAGTCTGTTACTGACTTATCCTTATGCAACTCTGCACTACTTCTTAAAATAACTGGTTCTTTAATATTAGTCTCTTTTTCTGGTTTAGTATCATTCTTTGCTTCTATCACAGCTAAACTAATAGGAATTGTGATTGCTAAAACTATCCATATGGTCATTAATAACCCTGTACAAAAGCAGCACATTTTGCACCATCTTTTTATAAACTCACATTTATCTCTTCTATCCCTAGTATTTTCCATTTTTCTTTTTCTATTTGTTAAGTTTCAGAAAATTGTGTCACTACACCTCAGAAATGACTTAGATGCCACTCTGCTTTCAAAAAGTCTTTGCTTGGTACTTTCTTTTAATTCTCTCCAGAATTCTTTCGTTGTCACATCCGGTGATTTGTCACATCCAGTAAAATTGTCATGTCCGGTAGAAGCACTATAAGTCTTCACTTCAGGTTTGTTGCATCTCACCTTTTCCCATTCGACTTCTTAGTCTCTGGTTCTCGTGAGTGTTTTCTTCTTCTTTGTAATCTGTCAGTGCAATATACAGCCACTCAGGTGACTTATACTTTGCATTCACTTTCTTTGTTCTTTTGGACTTTTGTAATCTTTTTCCACTGGGTTTTTCTTGTCCCTTTTGACTTGTTATTTCATTCACTTGTTCAGCACTTTCGTCTCCTGCTCTTATTATTCTATATCTCAATTTTCTTATATAGCTGTTGGGCCAATTATCTCCTTTTCTTGGCCTTTTGGCTTCACCTTCTTTTTCTTCTCTTTCTGATTTCCAATTTCTTTTTCTTGATTCAGTTTTTGCCTTTTCCTCTTCTCCACTTTCTTCAGTTTCTGTTTCAACTGTTTCACTATTGTCTCTTATTTTGAAACTTATGATCTCGTCATCTCCTACTGGTGGATCTGTCTTCTCCTTCTTGTTTTCCCTTATTACTGTCCCTCCTCGGTGTTCTTCCGATTTGGTGTTTTTCTCCCTTTCTGCTTCTAAATTTCCCTGTTCTTCTGTTTCTCTATCTGTCCCTATTGCTCCTCGGGGTTCTTCTCGATTTTCTAACTTTTTGTGTACTTCTTTCCCTACTTCATCTATTAATATTATTTCTGAAGGATTTCCACCATAACTTGTACTTGGTTGTTCATCTAGCTCAATTTCTTGCTCAGTTTCTTCTCTAATTGGTTTATAACCCCAAGTTCTCCTTCGGAATTCTTCACAGTTTGCAACTGAATCATCAGATTCTGAATTTGTGTCAGATATTTCCAGATGTCGACTTACAGGTCGATCTTCAGGTTCTGGAACTTCTGAATTTCTTTCTTCTTCTTCTTCTTCCTCTTCTTCTCTAGAGGTGTTTGCAGTTGGGGTTTCCAGATGTCGACTTTCAGGTCGATCTTCAAGTTCTGGCACCCTTTCTCTTATCCTTGTTGTCCCAGCTGTTAAACTTTTATCCCACACTTCCAGACGTCGACTCACATGTCGATCAGTAGGTTCTTGAACTCTGATTGTATGGCTGGCATGGACCCAGTTCTTCACTCCTGCACACTTGACTGCAGTCGTTGTTACTAGGATTACCTGTCGTGGTTCGTCCCAGCGAGGAACTAGACAGTTTCTTCTCCTGTGGATTTTTATACGGACCCAGTCTCCTGGATTCAAGTCGTGGGCTGGTTTTCTTTCAAGAGTGGTCGCATCCGGTCCAACCTGATGAAACACAGAACGCACCACATCAGCCAGTCCCTTGCAATAATCCAGTACTAGATCATCAGTTATAGTTAATAACTTGTTGACAGGTACGTGTGCTTGTCTCATTGCTCGTCCCATGATCATCTCATGAGGACTGAGTCCAGTTTTCTTTTCAGGGATGCTTCTGATGGTCATCAGAACAAGAGGCAGTGCATCTGGCCATTTGAGTCCTGTAGCTTGACACATTTTTCCTAATCTGTTTTTAATTGTTCCATTAATCTGCTCCACTACCCCAGAAGCCTCTGGTCTGTAAGCACAATGTAGTTTTTGTTTAATACTCAATGCTTCACAAATCAATTGGATCAACTCATTTTGAAAATGTGTTCCTCTATCTGTCTCAACCGTGACTGGAAAACCATACCTTGGAATGAACTCTCGCAGCATAAGTTTTGCCACTGTTGTTCCATCATTCCTTCTTGTAGGGTATGCCTCCACCCAACGAGAGAACAAACAGACGACCACTAGAACATATCTTAGTCTGTTACTAGGGGGCATCTCTATAAAGTCCAACTGCATCCTAGTGAATGGACCTCCTTCTCGTCCTATTGTTCCTAGACTCACTACTGTTTTTCTTCCTGGGTTAAACTGCTGACAAATAAGACATCTTTGACAAAGACTTTCAGCAATGGCTCTGAATTTTGGGTTATACCAGGTTTGTCTAAAAAGTCTGATCATTGCATCTCTCCCAATATGAGCTTGTCCATGGTACATCCGTGCCATGTCTGCAATCATGCTATCAGGCATAACTGGTCTTTCATCTCTGTATACCCACACACCATTATTTTCCTGTCTTCTACATCCTGCTTTTATCCAGTAATCTTTTTCCTCATCACTTGCAGTTTCTTGTAACTGCCTTACTTCATCCCATGTCTCGACAGTATTAGTAAAAAGCAAAGGACAAGAGACATGCTCCCTTTCTCTATTTTTGTTCATGGACACCATGTTCTCTGCACAATATTTAGCGATCTCATCAGCATAATTATTGCCAACGGCTATGTAATCTTCGTTTTTCTTATGCGCTTTGCACTTCACTACAGCTATTTGTTTAGGCAACTGTATCGCCTCAAGCAGCTTTTTAACAAAATCTCCATTTCTGATAGGTGTTCCTGCAGATGTCAAAAATCCTCTTTGTGACCAAATCTGACCGAAGTCATGTACGATGCCGAAACCATATTGGCTATCGGTCACAATCGTGACTCGTACATTTCTTCCTAATTTACATGCTTGAATCAAAGCAATCAGTTCCGCAACTTGTGCAGACCTTATTCCTTTCAGACAAGACGCTTCCATCACAGTTGCCACTGTGCACACTGCGTAAGCTGCGCTTAAAACTCCTTCTTTTGTTCTCAAGCATGAGCCATCCACAAACATGACATAATCAGATTCCTTTAACGGTTCATCTTTTATGTCAGCTCTTGGTTTCGTGCAATATTCCAGCACGTTCAGACAATCATGATCTACTTCGTCCTGTTCAATTATATTCTCCTCATCTGGCAATGATGTTGAAGGATTCACATTCATGCATCTATCTATGGTCACATTTTCAGCACTTAAGATGACTTTTTCGTACTTAGTCAGCCGACTATGTGTCATGTACTGTGTTTTTGTTCTTGTCAAAAGAATTTCTACTGAGTGGGGAACATATACTCTCAGTGGATACCCCATCACTATACCTTCACTTTGTTCCAGGCTTACACAAGTAGCAGCAACTGCTTTCAGACATCCAGGCAATGCTTTTGCTATTGGATCTAAAACAGCTGAAAAATAAGCAATTGGTCTTTTTGTTGTTCCATGTTTTTGTACCAGTACTGAAAACGCACATCCATCTCTTTCACTGCAGTACAACTCAAAATCCTTCTCATAATCAGGCATGCCTAATGCAGGTGCCTCACACAGTTTCTTTTTCAATTCTTTGAAAGATTTCATTTCTTCTTTGTTTAACTCAAAAGGGTCTTTTACATCTTTCTTGGTCAATTTTTGTAATGGTTTTGCAATTAAAGAGAAACCACTTATCCATTGTCTGCAATATCCAACCATTCCCAAAAACATTCTTACCTCTCTTTGAGTCATTGGTGCTCTCATTCCTTGAATCATTCTTACTCTTTCTGTCGCTATCTTTCGCACTCCTTTCTCAATTTTATGCCCTAAATACTGGACTTCTTTCTGACAAAACTGTAATTTTGAAGGAGACACTTTATGTCCTCTTTTCTCTAGATGGTTCAGTAAAGCAATTGTATCACTTACACATGCTTCTTTTGTTTTCGACGCCACCAACAGGTCATCGATATACTGCACCATCACTGACTTTTCTGGCATTTTCAAATCTTCCAGAGATTTCTTTAGAATCTGATTAAAGATTGAGGGGCTTTCTGTATACCCCTGAGGAATTCGGCACCATGCCAAAATACGCTCTCCGAACCGGAACGCAAATAATGGCTGGCTATCTGGATGCAAAGGAATAGAGAAAAATGCGTGACACAAATCTATCACAGTGTACCACTCAGCTTCATGTGGAATTTGATATAGAATTACTGCAGGGTTTGGCACTATTGGACAACAGGGCACAACTATTTTGTTGATCTTTCTCAAATCCTGTACTATTCTATATGTTCCATTTGGCTTTTTCAGTCCCATAATAGGTGAATTACATGGACTGCTCATTA
The DNA here is from genome assembly GCA_963921515.1 of Calotriton arnoldi. NCBI lineage: Eukaryota > Metazoa > Chordata > Amphibia > Caudata > Salamandridae > Calotriton > Calotriton arnoldi. Next base: position 966,390 of record CAWUFW010002610.1, read on the forward strand.
TTTCTTTTAGAATTCCCTGTTCAATCATTTTATTTATCACAGGAGTTATTCCTTCAATTATTTCTGGAGTTAATTTGTACTGTGGCGTATTCGGGTAAGTTGTCCCTTCTTTTACTGTTACTTTTACGGGATCAACTTCTTTCATTAATCCAATGTCTTCTCCTGTAAAATCCCACACACTTTCTTTTACTGCACTTTTTAGTTCTTCTGGAAGTTTTTCTGCGTCAAATGCAGGAAACAAACCATTCGTTTCAGGTTCCTGATTCATCAAAGTTACTTTATACAAAACATCTTCATCTGAAGTCTGAAATCCAATTCCATCTGGCGTACAATAAATTGTGCAATTCATCTTGCACAAGAGGTCACGACCCAAAAGATTTACAGGACTACAATCGCACACTACAAATTTATGCATTTTGCTAAAAGAACCAATTTTTACTTCCACCAATTCAGTAAGTGGGGTTTTAATCTGCTGATTGGCTACTCCTACTACTTGGATGTATTCACCTGAGAGAGGAAGGTTTGGAATTTCCACTGATCTAACAGTAGAACGGGTAGCTCCAGTATCGACAAGGAATGTTACATTTGCACCATTCACTTCTCCATCCACAAAGGGACCAGACTGATCTACCTCTAGAGTTGCGCCAAGCACGCACTCTTTCCCCTCTCCTGGGCACCGTCAGAATCTTTCATCCGGGTCATCCTCACTCTGACGCAACCAATACTGAGAAATGTTAGCTGCTCGTGGCAACTGTGTTACCTGCTCTCCTCCGTAGAATCCTGTTTCTGTACTGTATCTTTGCTGGTTAACAGTGTTGGGAAGTGGTGGTTGCGGCACCTGACTTTGTTGAACAACTACCTCATTCTGCACCTGTGGAGTTAATGATTGATTTTCCGGATTAGGTTTAGGTGGGAACTTACACTCGTTTCTCCAATGCCCTAATTTTCCGCAATTATGACATGGCCATTTCTTCTTTGCCTCTTCTAGACTCACTTGACCCTTTCCTTTACCTATGTTCGGTCGCATTTTATTCTGTCCTGTTTCATTTCCATTATTATTGTCCAATTGAGCTTCTTGTTTTTCTGCCACCTTCACCTGTGCCCACATTGCCTTCTCTTTCAACTTACGCTGTTTACTCTCTATTTCATCACTACAATACTTAGCATACCTCAGCACCTCATCTACACTTCCATTCTGCCAGTTTATCATGTGTTGCTTAATCATATCACTTATTTCTTGTTTCAGGCCAAACACAAATCGGTATACAAAATGACTCATGTCTTTTTCACTCAATTCCTCATAACCACTATACTGCTTGAAAACCAATAACAATCGCTCATAATATGCATGTACAGACTCCTTACTTTCCTGTGTAGTTCTATCGATTTTTACCCAATCTGTCTCTTTAGGAGGAATCTTATTCTTCAAAAAGGTAATCACCTTATCGTACTTCTTCATCACATCAGGACCTGGAGCTCCTGTCTTAGGATCTCTTGGATATTCTGTAGTTGGCCAGTCAACTGTAATCTTACATTCTGACCACAAATCTGTTGGTACCACTATGTCAAACAATCCATCTAAATCTATCCACAACACTTTTGAGACTTTTACAAACCTCTCTACTTGTCGGTACCACTCAACTGGCTTCTCTCTTAACTTTGGAAAGTCATTGGTAAATGACAGTATGTCCTGCCTAGTCCAGGGAACATGCACGTAACTACCACCTGGAGTTTCTCTCATGGGGTATTCTTTGGCAACAGATTCTTTTTCAGTTATCATAAAAGCCAATGAACCTTTGTCTGTAGTTTTCTCATTCTTCTTTGTCCATCTAACCTTCCATCTGTCCACATCACCCCATTTTCTCAACAACACAATTAACTCCTTTATCTGTGTCAGTCTTCCTGCCGTGTTCAAATTTTCAATATCCTTTTCACAAAAGTCTACTCTGTATGGTTTCTGCAACGTTTTCACTTTCGCAAAGTCTATTCCAATCTCACTGGCTACTTCTTCTAGTTTGTCATGTAAATTCTTTGCCCTCCATGTAATACTTTTGCACAGAAACATTATTTCATCATCCTGGTAATTTTTTATCTTTTCGGTACCAATTGTTCCTAGAATTAATTCTTCCATGTCGATTTTTAATCTAATTACATCTAATGGTTTTTCTTCTGGTTCTTTTATTTTAAATGCCTTCATCCACTCATTTAACTCATCAGGAGTCGGACCTATGGGTGTATTATTTAGTTCTATCCAATTACCACTCTTTTCAGGGGTTTCTGTTGCAGATTCTGTTACCATATGCATTTTTCTACCATTGCACTCATTTACCGTCAAATTTGTAGGTGGACTTGGTCTGTAAGTATTAGCCAAATTACTGGTACTTGCACTTTGTTCCATCCTTTCTTTTTCTCTCTGAAATTGTGAACTCATGGGAATTACCAAAGATCGTTCATCAATTTTCTGATTCTCAAAAACGGGTATTACTGGACCTATTGTTACAGGCACAGTAACTGCTTCCATATTTTTCGTTAATTCTCTAATCTTCTCAGTTAGTTCTTTTGTTGTCCTTGCTAATTCGCTTGCATTGTCGCTTTCTATTCCTTCATTTTGAGAAGTTCTCATTTGTTCTTGTGACCTATTTACTTCAATTCTCTTTTCCGGGCTTTTATTTCGCATAGTCTCTATTAGCGGCGCATTTGGTGTCACCACTGTAGAACTCTGCTGATACGGAGGTGGATTTCTATTTAAAATATCTTCCAGCAACTCGTCATCCGTTTCGCTCTCATGCATATATTTTTCTCTCTCTATATGTTTCTTTTTCTCAGTCCGCTTTTTCTTAGTCCCTTCCTCAACTGTAAAAGCTGGAAACAAACCTCCTGTCATGTTAGCACATCTCCATCGTTTTATTCTGTCCTCATGATTTACTCCCCACAATCTTCCAGGCATAAACTCATGATCTCTCATTCCTCTGAATCTCTCTCGTTCATACATCTCATCTTCCCATTCCGTCAAAGCCTCAAACTGTGTTGGTCTAGGTCTAGGTTCCAATTTACACATTTTTTCTCGCAAATTTCGCAAAACCGCTACACTAAATGAACCATTCTCAGGGAAAGCTAAAGCACCATCATTCTTCGTATATTTTGCCCAGTTTTCCAACCATATGCACGTATGATATCCATATTTCAGCATCATATGTGAAGCTGCTGATTTCGGCGGAGGAATTACTTGTCCCTCTCTAGTCACAACCTTTTTGTCTTTCTTAAAGAAATTCTTCAATTTCGTCGTCCATGACGTTCTCTCCCTTTCATACTCGTAATACGGCATGTTTTCTATTTGTTTTCTCTTTACGCTAACGCTGTTCTGTGTACGGAACTTCGACCAATTACAGCGCGACTCACACTAACGTACCAATCAGAACAATTCCCTCCGTCCGCGAACCAACCAATCCTAGCGCGGCACTTTTCTACGTCACTCCTGCTCTGTGTTCACGTGACTAGCGCACTATCCAGTCCTAGCGCGGCACTGTTCCACGTCACTTCTGCTCTTTTACCCCTCCTTTACAAAATTTATCGGCAATTTTTTCTTTTCGCTGTTTTCTTCGTTAGTTACAACAATTAAAACAATTCCATAGTCTGATTCGCTAAACAAAAGTGACAGCTTTGTCCTTTTACACAAGAATCCTGTATTTCCAGTAGGCAGCGCTTACATCTACCCTACCACAGAATTATTTACTCTCGCCGATAAAGTAGCACTTCCCTCTACCTTACCCTTCTTTCAAACAAACAATTTACTCGTTTCTCTGGGGATAAGACACATGTGGAGACTAGGCTCCTGAGAATTAAGGCCAAAGTTTCACAAGTAAACGTGATTTGCTATTTCAATTACACACTTTTCGTACAGAAAATCCCTAACATAACACAACCTGCGTTATTACCAAAATGAATTCAGACCATGTACCAAATTCCATGTGACTTCTCTTGCCACACGTGTTCCACTTCCTACATCCCAGAAGCGTGAAAACTCACATATAACATAACGCGACTCAACATATAGTGTTAGTCATCAAAAATAATCAATAATCAATAAACAATAATCACTAAACTAATCTATAGAAAACCATAACTCTGCTACCAAGAAATCTGATGCAGCGCGTACAATAAAAACTATTCTCCTCCTAGGTCACTTATAGGTCATCCAGGGGCAAACTATATTTTCTCACATCCACATGACGATGGGGCCCATAAACATCGCCTAACACACACGCACACACCTGGATTTCCTTTACACCTTTATGAAATTCTGTACTCCTAGGAGAAGCATGAGAACTAAATGGATAACACCATTTATGTACCGCTGGAAGGAGCCGGGATATCTTATTACCTTAACTTATCGCTTTCTTTTAGTTATTTCTTAAGATATTCCTGCTCATTGTTTTGTCGATGAATCATTCATGTAAAAAATTAGTTCATAGTGATTAAGACCAGCTAAATCACAATAACCAATTACTGATGTCACAATCATTTAGGAAAATAACCACTGAGTCATTTGGTTTAAAGAATCTTACATTTTATATAATTTTAAAAGCATGAGAAAGAATTTAAACTTTATTCAATTATTCATTCATAAATTCAAATATTTATTAAGCATAATCAATTTATTGCAGAAAGGAAATTTTTGTCATGAAGCCAAAACCCTAATTACCTGCCTACCTTTCTAATTTAGCCTAATGATTTCTAACCTAAGTTTAAGAATTAGAAATAACCTGATTCTCATACTCAACTGGAAAATTAAGACAGCAACAGCAACTTCAGCTCGTCAGCATCAGCTACCTGCAACCCGTCTCATCTAACAGTCTTTCAGCATCTCCCGCTCAGTAAGGGATCGATCAGGACCACCCAGCACTGGAAGCCACCAACACCAATACGACTCTCCAACTCCGCTCCTGACTGTGACAGCGACTGACCCCTCCCACTAAGAGTAGGCCCTCTTATACCCTAATTCTAACTTTGCTAACTAATTGTTGCAACATTAATAACACGCTTTTCTTTCATTGGTCCATGCATGTCATCTTATTCATTCTTTTAATCAAGTTCTCTTGGATCCAATGGTCCTTGGATCATTTCCTTTCCCATACGCTCAAGACATGTTTCCATCCGCTTCGATCAGTACATTTGTAACTTCTTTCGATACATTTGAGAACTCCGCAGTCATTGTCCTTTCTCTTAAACTGGTTTCCCACGGGTCTTCTGCTGATCACCACGGCACACTATCAGTTCAATTAGGTCACATCAGCCTTGACCATTTCTCGCATCCTAGCCTCTCAGCAACATCACGAGGTTAGTTTTTCTCCGACTTCATCCCGTGTCACATGTCCCCTTGCGCCTGCGCACATCTTCCCACTGGCGGCCATTTTATATCGCCACTCGGTTATACTTTAGAAGCACTAATTTGAAATAAACAAAACATAATTAAAATAGAGAAAAATAGCCTTTTCGTTTCCCTCCCGTCGTCTACGTACCCCAATTAGTTATTACCTAGCAGAAAGCAACATTTAAGCTGTTCCTTACTTACCATCACTATTGTTTTTGCAACAACACGTTTTATTTCTATGAAGCACAAAAACATGCATTTATTTTAAATTAGTACGCATTTATTTTTACATTATAATTAGACACACGGACATCCATTAATAGATTATTTAGCACACACATTGGCATATTACCTTTCCCACACATACAGTGTTGATTAATACATTTAAACGAACATTTTATTAATTATTTATAAAATTTGTTAGGGGTTAAAAAAAAATTATTTTCCCTGCTCCATCAATGTCATTAAGCGTTGAGTTACCTGTGTATCAACATCGGCTGTCCTTCAGAAAAGGACACCCCCTCCCCACTCCAACTCCTCCACTGGAGGGCATTTGTGCCGAATCCGCTAGGGCCAAGACTATTTTCACGGCTGTCACTAGAGGCATACCGGTGGCTGATATCTACCGAGTGGGCATGTGGTCATTCTTGCATACTTTTGCTAAAAATTGCTACCTCACAACCAAAGCAGCCAATGACAGATACATTGCATTGGTTGTGTTGCATAGCTTCCTTAATTAGTTGGCACAACTTTACTCAATCTCCCTCATCCTTGGGTGGAATTTTTCTGCGACTCATTCAAAAGGAAAAAAATCTGAAGAAAAATGATCTATCACAAAAAAATATTTTTTACCTTCTGTAACAATATATTTGGTGGTTACCTATTCTTCTGAGAGATTCCCCACCACCATTCCTCCTCCCCTGATGAGTAAGTGTTGTGCATAATAAGATCCGAAATATGCAAATAAGAAGTTCTTTTTGCTGTTATTGATGCTATCACAGTAATTCTCAGCACGCCTCAATAGAGTGCGCAAAAAGCATCAGGAAGGGACATCTGCATGCTGGTTGGTGCCTAACGTACACGGATGTCATCACATCCGGTTGGCAAAGCCACAGCTCAAGGAGCATGGCATCACCTAACAATACTGGAAAGCTATTGTTGGGACAGTTTCTGGACATCTGGTGCCTGGAGGGATGTTCATGAGGTGAGGAATCTGCAGAAAGGCAATGGGTCTGATTTACACTTTGGCTGAGTGGGTCCTCCATCGCAACAGCGAGGGAGTGCCCTTTCCGCCAAAGCCAAATTCATTATGTAGACGGCAGAAACAACTCCATCTCGGCTGCCTACATACATCTCCAACGGGCTGACGCAGTAGGGGCATAGGAGCAGTAGCGGCTCGCACAGTTAAGAGCGGTGGGGAGGGGGCAGGGTGGGGTGGGGGTGGTTTAAGTCAACAGACGACGGGATAAGTTATATGAAATAAATAAATAAATAAAACCACTTACATTGTGCTCGCCGCATCGCTGACTCGGCGATGCGGAGTGCGCAAGGTGTGTTTTATTGATTTATTTATTTCATATTACTTATTCCATCGTCTGTCGACTTCCACGATCCCCCACCCACCCTGCCTCACAGCTCTTACATGTGTGAGCCGCTACTGCATAGGAGGTTTAGCAATGTGCCAGCCCGCCCTATTTAGAAGGAGTGAACACGTGGTCAGTTTTCACTGTCACTGTCAGGTAAACCCTGGCAGTAAGTGACAGTGAATGATTTTTCTCGTATGGCAAGAGGGAGGGGTCATTTATTTTTTATTTTCAAAAACAAAATTCTGTTGAAAGTTTCACATATGGCGTCATCATATCGACAGAGCTGACAATCAAACTTTCAATGCATTTCTAGGAACCGGTGTGACAGTGGTTCCTAGAAATGCAAGAGATTCTGCTGGACTGGCGGACATCTCTAAATTTGGTGTCTAGAATAGCCGCACCAGGGCAGGAGTAAAGTACTCTGCCATGGGGATGGTACCTACTCCCTCCGCCAAACTCTAAATCAGGCCCTAGGTTTACACCAGAAATATTCCTATCAAAAGTAAGTGACATTCATCCTACCACTTCTGCAGCCAGCAGTATCTTGTGGGTGAAGGAAGACTGCAGTGCTGATGCCCATGTGAATACATACCAATATTTGGGAACAGGAAAGTGGAAGCTTTTGAACATAAATTGTGGCAATTTAATTTCCCCATCGATTAACATTGAAGTGGAAGCAATTTTTTAAGCAGAAGAAATTTAAGAAAGCATTAATGGGTTAAAGAATTGTGACCTATTGCTTGAATCATATTTTTAGGTATGTATGCATGTGGTCCTTTTCGTATGAGGAAAGCATGCATTGATGCTGCTCATTCGCTGTGTGACAAGGAAGCTTGAACCCTGTGTGCTCTTGTTTTCTTTTCTGCTTACTATTTTGCTGTCTGCGCTATTCCCCAATGTGCATCTTGCATCACATCCCCTTTGTCAGTGCCAATCATTTTTCCTTCTGTGGAGATGTTTTCCCCAAGCATCAATAAAATGTAGGCTACTTGTTACAAAGTGAAGACGCTGTGAATTGATGAGAAGTCTTTATTAAGCATCAGACACCATCACAGGTTCCAGTCAGCTGGAGTCAGCTGTAGAACCTTTGCATGACAGTTGAGAAAGAAAATTCCAATGGGGAAGAGAAGGTAGGGGAAACAGATTAGACCAAGTATAGTAAATTAATAAATTACAACACACCTCCCTTGGTAGGGAGAAAAAAATAATTTCACTGTAAAATTCTGAGCCTTACACAAAGAAGAACTATGCGGGTTCGAGGCAAGATGGCGGCCGTGATTACGGTTGTGCGGGCTTGAGCTCCCAGAGGTTTTCCCCCCTGCTCCACTCACCATGACCTGTGGGTAGTTTTTTGACCAGGTCAGGCTACCTCTTAAACCCCGAGGTGAAGCGCTGGCTGAGCAGGCATGCTGTGGATCGCCTGCGGTGCTCCTCGTGTGGTTCTCCTTCGGCTCCTGTCATCGACGAGACGTGCTTCCTGGTGTGCGCGCGCCGCCCGGACTACGGAGTGGATGGTGCCGGCGAAAAGACAATCTAACGCGGAAGTAAATGCAAAGCACTACGGCGGTGTAATGCCTCCAAAGGCTGGGCGTGGGAGAGTGCGCAACTCCGCCGAAATGCCTGACAGCACGGAGGGCAAGAAATTGACTACAACCACGGGGAAGAAGGACGCTGCACGTATAGAGGGTGGTAAGAAGGCTGTCCCTGCATTTTTTCAGGCTGTGAAAACCAAAAAAAGCATTTCTGTAATATCAGCTACTCCCGAACCTGAATTTAATATAGAGGTGCGGGCAGAGGATTCCCAGCAGACTTGGTGGTCAATAAGGATGGGGCTATGAGTGGTACCCCCAAGGCTTTGCTGGAAGTGGGGAGGAAGTTGATAAAGACATTGAAAAAAACGCAGAAAAGGTCGCAATAGGGGGACTTCTTGAGGGTCAGTCAAGAAGGTACAGATGGGGAAAGTAATGCAACGCCTGGCCCTGGTAGTTCTGATATGGCAATAAGGAAGATAAGGGACAAACAGGATTTGAGGAAAGAAAATGACTCTGGAGATCCCCCCTTCTATTCAATGTCAGATCCCTCGGATACTTCTGGGGAGGAATCTGATTTGGACAAACACAAGGGAATCGACAGCCCAAAAACAGTACGTAAGCAGGGGGATCTCGGGCTGTGCGCAGGCTATCACTCGGCCGGGAGTGTTGATTCTTTTCAATGGGACTATTCATATATGAATGAGACTGAGATGGCCAGCGGGATGCAGGCCAATTTCGAATCTGCCGAGAAACCTGAAGATATCTCCCTGGCTGTTATTTACCAGAGCATTATGGCTCACAGGGCGGAGAAGCGGGCAGAGAGTCAGCGTACGCAAGGGGCTTGTCGCAAACTGCAGAATGCAGTACGAAGAATTGCTAAGTCTTGTTCCGAGTTTGCTGACAGGTTCAATGAGGCTGAGCCCCGTATATCCAATTTGGAGGATGAACTGGCTCTACAGAAAGCAACTACAGAGACTTTACGCTCCGCTAAGGATGATACTATCTGGAAAATCACTGATTTAGAAAATCGTCTACGACGGAACAATCTCCGAGTACTGGATATTCCTGAGGGGGCCGAGGGGCAAGACCCCTGAAAATTTATCATTGAACTTTTCTCTGAAGCCTTTCCTGGGCTAACGCAATGGGACTGGAGTCGGGAGATCCAGAGGGCACACAGATTTCCTTTTGTGCAGCGCAGTAGGTCGGGCCAGAGCTCTCCTAGACCAAGGGCGATTTTAATTTCAGTTAATAATTATCTAGCGAGAGAAGCAGTGTACGACCTGGCACGTCCAGATAGAAAGAAAACTGGGAAGGGGGTTGAGTTCTTTGTGCGCCCTGATTATTGCCCTCTCACAGTTGAGAAAAGATGGCAACTTCGCCAACTCATTACGCCATTCCGAGATAAAGGGGCACAAGCCTTCTTGCTGAATCCAGCTAAACTTAAAATCATACACAATGAGCATGTGCGGTTTTTCACAGTGGAATCAGCTGCTAAAGAGTATTTACAATCGCTATGAAGGCAGATGTTAAAAAAGGAAGGGGTAAAGATATTTTCTGAAACTAATTGATCTTACTTGATATTATTTTGTACCCCTTTCGCTATTTAGGCATTGATAGTATTATTCTGTTTCAACATATTGGTTTTTCAGCCGGGATGGCAGTATGGAATGAGATATGGTGATGAGTGGTGAATATTTTTTGAAATCAAATACGGGTTGGGGCAGGGGGGTCCGGGGTTTGGGAAGCTCGATCCATCTCGGAGACCTTGTGTCTCCAAGCCTCTAGTTTGGGGATGGGTGGGGGAGGGACACGGCGCCGGCTGGAACCGTGTTTGGGTGAGGAGGGGGCGGTTGTTGATGGGGGAGGGGTGGAGGTTGGGGGGTGGGGGTGGGGGGGTAACAGTAAAAATAATCCATGAGGGTTTGATGAAGAGAAATATGAAATTCAATGGTTTTAAGCACATAGTACATGAGCAGGAAGTTACAGGGAAGATAGATGGGGGATAGTGGTATAATGGGCGGTATCCGGATCTGCTCCCTGAATGTAAGCGGTCTGAACAATTATAATAAAAGGCAACGTGTCACCAATGAGCTGCGGGCACTACAGTCTGACCTGATATTTTTTATTTATTTATTTATTGATATGTATACAGGAGACCCATATACCATGGGCCAAAAGGAAACTATTGGCGGAATTAGGCCTGACAGTATTAGTTTGTACTGAGCAATCCACCACTATACAGGGGGTAGCAATTCTGGTGAAGAATCACATACAAGGGGCAGGAAGGGCATTGGCAGGTAAACAAGGGCGATGGGCTATAGTGGAATGCAGGATGGGAGGCCAGATTTATACGATATGCTCTATATATGGTTCTAATTTTGATGAGGCCCTCATAATTGAAGGGCTAAATGTGGAATTGGCGCTTTGGCCCACACCATTAATTATATGTGGTGATCTAAACATACATCTTGAGCCTGAAGCGCTACAAGATGATAGTAAGCCTTATAAAGGAAGGAAACCAAGGGTATTCAAGGCTTTACAATCTTTATTGGCTGATCACGGACTGGTGGATGCATGGGCTACGCAGAGAGGCATGGAAGCAGGGTATACTTTTTATTCCCATCCGCACAAGAAATTAGTAAGACTTGATTATTTTTTTGCATCGGGTCTTCTGTTATCGGGAGCCAAAATACAAGTATATCCACGGGTGTCCTCTGATCATGGACCCTTAGTGTTGAACCTTCAAATGGCTAGGACGGGAATCAAACGGCGATCTTTTTCATTCACAGGAAGTTATTATTGGATGAAAGCTATGTTGCACATATGCAGATATGGATTGAGCAATTTTTTGCCATAAACCGCAATTCAGCAGGGACGGGGTGTGTATGGGATGCTTTTAAAGCAGGTTTTAGGGGGGAGACTCTTAGCTTTGGCATATATAAGCAAAAACAAATGCGAGTGATACTACAGGAATTATATGCTTGTCTTATGGTAGCGGAAGAAAAACTTATGCAGGGTATACATCTGGGCCAGGAGATTACAGCCCTGCAAACGGAAGTAGCTCGGGGTAAAGCTAAAATGAATCAGTATTGGAGCAAAGAGATAGCTAAGAAACATTCTATTAATAGGAATCTAAATTATGAATATGGGGAGGCAACTGGACGCTGCTTGGCACAAAGATTGAGATCTAAAGAAGCAGCTCAGAGGATCAGCTCAATGGTTGATTCTAGGGGCAATATAGTAGAATCTGATGTTGGGATTTTAAAGGTGTTCCATGACTTTTATGAGGCACTCTATACCGGGGAGGGTTATGATTTACGTGCTGGGGAATCTCTGCTACAGAACTGTTGTAATAACCTGGACACGCAGGATGCAGAACTATTAGAAGCTCCTATCACTATGGAGGAGCTAGAAAGAGCTGTCAATAGCTTAGCCTTGGGCAAGCGACAGGGCCCGATAAACTCCCATTGGATGTTTATAAAACTTTTCTAGGAGTATTAAAGACCGATATGTTAATTACCTTTCAACAGGCTCAAGCAGGAGCTGCCCCCTAACTTGGGATGAGGCTAGCATTATTGTTTTTTTAAAAAGACAAACCGGCTGATCAACCTGGCTCATATCGGCCTATATTGCTCTTAAACTCAGATGGCAAAATTTTTGCCAAAATTTTAGCGAACCCGGTTGGCTGAAGTAATAACCCCGTTGGTGTCTTTGCGGCAACATGGGTTTATCCCCGAGAGGGAACAACCAATCATATTAACAGGGTTGTAACCTTGCTTGATATAGCTAACACCACGGGGAGTGAATTTAGCTTGATACTATTAGATGCCGAAAAGGCATTTGACCGGGTTGCCTGAGACTTTTTATGGGCTCCATTGCGCGGTATATCGGCGTCCAGCAGCTAAAGTCTGTATTATGGGCCTGGAATCAAGCCCAGTATACATCTCGCTGGGAACAAGGCAAGGATGTCCCTGCTCCCCCTTGCTGTTCTCATTGTATATAGATCCGTTTTTAAAAATGTTGGAACAGAGTGCAGGGATAGAGTCGGTAATATGGAGGCAGGAGCACTTTCGTGTGTTTGCGTATGCAGATGATGTGGCAGTGGTAACACCAAATCCTATCACTGCTATGCCAGAAATAGAACAGCTGGCTGTAGAGTTTGGGGCTGTATCAGGATATAAACTCAATGTGGCAAAGACACAAATCCTATGTTCCAACATTTCTAGATTTGATGACCAGCGAGTTTTGAACGAGGTAACATATTTAGGGGTCAAGCTGAGGACATGTTTAAAAACATTGGTTGAGGTTAATTGGTGTAACATTTTAAATGATGTGCGAAAGCAATTGGACCGCTGTGAGTGTTTACATCTTTCACTTGTGGGACGCTGTAATGTCCTTAAAATGTTGATATTACCGAAAATTTTATATTTTTTTAGATCTGTACCAATAGAAATCCTCGTCCCCAACTTGCAGCATTACAATCAATTTGTGCTAGGTTCTTATGGGCCCAGGGAAAACCCCGTAGAGCTATGCGCTATATGACCCTCCCTCGGGAGAAAGGAGGTTGGGCCGTTCCTGATTTTATCTTATATCATTATGTATGTATATTGCAAGGTTGTATGTTGGAACAACGAGTTCCACAACCACGACTTCCCTAACAACGAGGTCGCAACCACGACCTCGTCTAAACTACAACTTTTACCACGCATTCCTTTACCACGTTTTTCGTGTTAATGAAATGCGTCTTAAAAATGCTTTTCTACTGCTACTCCGATCCCCCAAACCCTCCTGCCCCTTAAAATTCATTTCGCCCCACACCCTTTTAACAAACAATAAAAACGAATCCCAAACCCCTTCCCTCTTAAAACTAACTGAACCCCCTTATTACTAATTCTCCCTCTTATTAATAATCACGATCACCCCTCCCCTAAACTCATAGTCCTATCTAAACTCTTCCTTGATCACCCGGACCTCCTAAAACGTACTCCACCCCTTTTATTCTAATCCCCCCACACCAGATAATCAAACATTGCGCCATCAAAACTAATCCCAAACTCCCATCCCCTAAAAACGACCTCAACCCCCCTAAAACTAATTCCCTCCACCCTATAAATAATCTCGATCTCCCCAACTCCTACAACCATACTCAACCCCTCATTAACTACTTCCTCCCCCTTAAAATCTATTACGATCTTCCACACCTCCTAATTTGATCTCTACTCCCTAACCCGATCACCCATCCCCCCAAAAACTTATCCTAAACCCCTCAAAACTAACCCCAAACCCCTCCATCCCCTAAAAATTAACCCCTCTTACCTGTTCCACTTCGACTTCACTGTGACGCTCCCCCGAACTCCGCCCTGCCCGAACACTAGACCGAATCAGCCTTAACCACGCACATGCGTGGTTAAGGCTGAGTCGTTCTTCGGGCAGGGCGGAGTTCCGCTTTCGTGACTCCGGAACTCGTTGTTCCGGAGTCGTTGTTCAGGATGTTTCCCATATTGCAACATATGAATATTCTATTAACAGGTGCAGAACCAGCTAGCGCTGCCGAAGCCCCCTCGATTTATCAAATGTTATTGGGCAGTGATGCTAAAAGTTGATTGTTTATCAATGTGGAGCCAAGCTATTACAAGAAAACCAGGTTTAAGGTTTTATATACCGCCTATAAGGTGTGGAAAGCGGTGCGAAAGTATTATGGATTAGAGAGGATATCTCAGTACACCCCTCTCACAGCTACGACACTCCTTCCACCGATATTTTGGGATAGGATCATAGATAGATGGCGGACTAAAGGGATTAATTTTATTGGAGATCTATTTGCCAATGGGGGATTAATGTCCTTTGAAATGCTAATAGACAAATTTCATCTTAATAGGTTCGAATTTTTTTAATATCTACAGGTGCGTGACTATTTAGGAAAACATCGGTGGAATATGGCAGGAAATCCTGTAATCAAAGCTGTGAGGAAGAATGCACGCATTGGGATATTGTACAATTTACTGTTAGATACCAAGGGTGACGATTTAGCGAACCATAATATAAAATGGGACAATAGGCTGGGCTGCGTTGGCACACGGGTAGAAACCTCCATTGAGCTGGCGGGGAGATTGTTAATATCTGCCAATCTCCGTGCGCAACACTATAAGACTGTGTTTAATCTTTATTATACCCCAGCTAAACTGTCTAAATGGGGTGGCTTAAACGATGGGAAATGTTTTCGTTGTGGAACAGAAGAGGCAGATATTGTACATATATTTTTCACATGTAGGCATCTAATGAACCTGTTTGGGCATATAGAGAAATTCTTAGCGGAAATCTTGGGTGGTCCAATTAATTTGTCATCTATGCAGGTACTGCTGGGGGTAGCTGAGAGAGAGGGATTGGATCAACTGGCCCATAAATATAGGTACCTGATTTTTCTCGCTACAGCTATGGCTAGGCTATGCATTGCTTCAATGTGGCTTCAGAAAGAGCGCCAACTTTTGAATTATGGAGGGCCCGATTTCTTTCCATGTTTAATATAGAATATAGCTTATATGAATTTAAAGGTATTCGAAAAAAGAAATTAGGCATGGAGATATGGGGGCCGGTGGTGTCTTTTATGGATGAATGAGGTTTTAGTTTGTGGCGACCTCTCTTCTTTTTTTTTTTTTTTTTTTTTAACGGTCCTATGCACTTGCACTTTAATGAACGTTATGTATTTAGTCCTGTCATTTATTTGTAACTTTGTGAAAATGTTTTAAGGCTTTTTATTGCTTGTGCGCATTTTAAACCATTGTGTTAATGTATTGTAATGTATTGTAACTATCATGGATTAATAAAAAAAATAAAAAAATAAAAAAAGAAGAACTATGCAAGGTTACCCCAAAGGAAATATGCAACAGTGAGGTAAACCAGTATTTATAGACCGGTACAGAATTACTAAATAATTGCTGAAAGGATATTACATAAGATACTAAAGATAAACAAGAATACATACAGTATAAATTCCCAAACCAAAATGCATCCACAAATTCAAGCAAAAGCATGAACCCAACAGACAACTTAGCACATCATATCACATAAAGAAAGCATAACAATATCATTCATTTTATGATATAATCTCTATGCCATGTAGGAGCTGATCTTGTTCTCTGCGGTTTCCTGGAACTGTTTTTGCCCAGGGACAATAGAAGGCAGTCTTATGATGTTGAATTAGCAGTTCATTGAGGAATTCTGTCATGGAATCTGAGGTAAATTGTACCCCTTTGTCGATAACTAGGATTTCTGGAATACCTTCTTCATAGAAGACATCCGTAAGAAAATTGATAAGGGTTTGTGTGTTTATCTGATGTGCACACTTTGTGATGACCCAACGTGTGTGGTGATCTATCTATACCAGAATAAAGCGTTCACTTAGCCTTTTTAGCTTCAAATGGCCCATTATGTCAAAGGGTAGTTTGGTCCATGGTGTGTCAGGGACTTCGACTGGAGAAAGGGGAGGCTTCCAGACCTGATGAGTCTTGTCACTCTTAATGCACTCCACACACCCTTTCACTTTGGCCTCCACTGTAGTGTCAATTGCTGGCCACCAGTATTTAGATCGTAATTTATTCTTAGTGATGCTGCATCCCAAATGACCCTCATGAGCTAGGCTAGGCCAATTAATTTCTCTCTCATCTCCTCAGGGGTCACTATTTCCTCCTCTCAGTATACTGTCATATTCTGTGTGCTCAACTCAAGTCTAACCTCCCAATACTTTGACAAGCTGTGAGGAACGTCACTTTTACTTACTGGCCATCCTTCCTATATGAGTTCTGTCAGAGAATTAATCTCCTCCTCCTTTCCCATGCATTCTTCCCACTAACGTCTGTTCATACTTATCAACTTAATTATAACTTCTCTCTCTTCCTACTCCATTGTGTTGGCAGCATGATCTATGGGAGCCTGAGAGAGAAAATCTGCTACTACATTTTGTGTACCTGGAAAATACTGAACCCTAAAATGGTACCCTTCTAGCCCCAAATCTACCTTGATATCCTGGATGTGGTCCTGGTCGATCTTTTAGTGGTGAATACAATTAAGGTTTGTGGTCTGTTTTGATGGTGAAGACTATGCCCCATAAAAAAAATGTAATGTCTGATTGCCTAAAAGCATGCCTGGGCCTTCTTCTCCACCACTGAATAGTGCCTCTCTGCAACCTTTAAGGTTCTAGATGCAAAAGCAACCACCTGTTCCTTTCCATCTAACCATTGTGTAAGACTAGCCCTTAATCCCTTATTGCTGGCATCAGTAGTTAAAACTGTAGGTTTTCTAGGGTCAAACCTACCCAGAGAAGGTGCCTTGATTATACGTGACTTTACAGATTTGAAAGCAGATTGACACTCTTCATCCCATGTGAATGGAACCTTCATTCTCAGTAGATTGCATAAAGGCTCAACAATATCAGTGTAATTTTGTGCAAACTTTGAATAGTACTCCGAGAGATCCAGAAAGGATTTGAGTTCTTCAACATTGGTGGGAGCTATAGTCTTCTCAATGGCCTACACGAGATTTAATTTAGGTTTTATACCATTGTGGGAAATAGTGTGTCCTAGATACTCTGCAGATCCCACACCTATTTGCATTTATTCTTTCTCAAAGTGAGCCCTGCCTTCCTTTATCTGGTTAATACTTGCCTTAGTATTGTGTTGTGCTGTTTTTCATCTCTGCCATGGATCAGGATGTCATCCTGACAGCACATAGTGCTGGGCACTTCTTTCAACACATGCTGCATAATTCTTTGAAATGCAGCAGCTGTGGAAGCAAGACCGAAAGGCATGCACATGCATTGGAACGTGCCCAAAGAAGTCACAAAGGAAGTGCGGTGACGCGATCCAGGGTGAAGCTCCACCTGGTGGTAGGCAGATGAAAGGTCTAAAACACTGAAGAAATTAGCATCTTTGATTAAAGTGAGGACTTCATGAATGCGTGGAAGAGGGTCTGTCGACTCATGTTTGCATTCACGTCCCTCAGATTTATGGAAAGTTTTATGTACTTACCAGAGGACTTGGTCGCTATAACCACCGGAGCCTACCGCTGTAAACTTTCTATCGGTTCAATGAACTCCCACCTCGAGTAATCTTTCCTGTTCCTTTTTTAAGGGAGCATCCATCAGGTGCGGAATAGGCCTCACTTTGTTCGCAACACGTTTAGCTTTCGGTTTCAACTTAATGCTATGTTGATAGTCCTTTAACAGCCTCAACTCATTGGAAAAAAACATCTTGGAAATCACAGCAGACACCACTGCCACACATTGACCATTGAATTACCAACTAAAATGGCCGACTGAGAAGGAGCTATCTCCGGAGGCTCCCTGGGTAAGGGATCGCGATCTGCTTAAATCCCTGTGTAGCCCAGCTCATTGAATCCCTCTCTCTCTCCCAGATGTACTACGGAACATAGCACTGCATAAAGATTATGTAGAACTTCAAAGAACCACAAGAAAAAGCAACTATCTGAACCTATTACCACGGTTTCGGCTTCATGACTGTTGATCACGCTCTCTCCTGCGACTACCTCAAGGACTCTCTGAGGCGCTGTCCTCTTATATTCCCGCCGCCTGGGACCCAAGTTTGGATGAGACCCCTTCCAGACATCACGGTGAGGTTTGCGACGTTGCACTGTGCAGGGTAGCCCACCACACCTACCTCAGGGTCGCAAACTGGCTATCTCTGAGCCCACCCTGCCTCATCTCCTCTGGCAGCCTCAGGCTACAATATCGTTGAACGTTCACTGTCAGTAGTTAGACCTCTCCCCATGGCTGGGCAAGCATACTCACACGCGATGATACTCGTGGGAAGTTGTGCTGTTTTTGACCAACCGTCCAGATGTTCCGCCATGTTGGATAGGGAAACCTTTGCCTCCCGATGTGCAAGCAATAAGGATTGCTGGCTACGAATAAGGCATAGCGAGTCTGCCACATCTTCATCTTACTACACGGATCGTAGCTGCTAATCCGTCCTCCACAGAGTCAACCCTGCTGCATCCCTGCACCCGGCTGCTGGTCTTCCACGCGCTAGTACCCGTTACCATGCCCCATCATGCCATTCATTGAAGCGACCGCCATGTTGGACCAAGAGTCCATACCTTGCGCTCCGTTTAAGTTTGGATAAACGGATCGATCTTCTGTTTTAAGGGCCAACACCTCCACTCCACACAACTAGTACCGGTGATAAGCCGCCCACCCCCGATCCTCCATTGGGCTGACAAAGCATGTCCGAGCTTCCAGGGGCTCCCGCAGGATCTAACTGCCAACCGTCCATTAGTTTTACCGTGAATCCCCTCTTCAAGATGGCGCCCGTTTCCAGCTAATAGGATTATAAGTATCGTCTCAGTCCTGCAGTGAAACTACAGGAGTTTTGGCATCATTCAAAAGGAAGGTAGGTCTTGTCTCCTTACAATTCGAGCACTGCAGTGAGCCTTCTATGGCAGGAAAAGTAAAGTAGGACTAGGCTTTGTGTTCTCATTCATCGCAGTGAAGAAAATGGTAGGACTTTTTATTTGGATCAACCTGAGAATCGAACATATTGCAATTGGTCTTCTCTCAGTGCCTTCAATAAAATTGTATTTTTACCCTGACCCCTTACAAACCACCTAAAGATTCTCTTGGCTCAGGCACACTGCCATTTCATCCACTCTTAAATTAAATTAAGTCATCATAACTCACAGACTACATGTTGCTCTGCTTGGCCATCAGGTCCATTGCCAATTTATCTACGCTTTAATTATATAAAAATTCCACTATCACCATCCTGATTTTATATTTTGCTCCGTTATTTGGATCAACCTAAGTATAGGCCATATTGTATTGGTCTTTTTTCATTGCCTTCTGTAGGATTGTCTGTCTTTACCCTGACCCCTTAGATACCACCTGAAGTTTCTCCTGGCTCAATTTGTCCACTCGGAAATTAAATATATTTATCATAATTCCCAGACCACATGATGTTCTGCTTGGCCATCAGGTCCATTGCCAATTTATCTACGCTTTAATTAGATAAAAATTCACTTTCACCATCATGAACTTGTAATTGGGCTCCCTTCCTCAAAAGGATTCGCCTAGGCCTCTCTCAGAATGGATGTAAGACTTGACCCCACTGGATCCAATGCCTTCATTATCAATTACCCGCCTAACCTCTCCAAAAATGCGGCCAAAAAGCACAAACATCATCTACTCAAATCCAGACCTGAAACATTAATCTCAGACGTCTACCTTTGTGCCAACAAGGGTATTCGATCTAATGACATCATCTTCTACTCCAGAAAACGGGCATGTTGGAGAAACGTCTTCTACTCCATGCTTCGCATAACGGGCACTAGGAAAACTCTGCATGGTCTCAAATTATCAGCTTCACCCTCGCCCTTCTTCAATGCAAATGCCACCATCACCCTTTACAACAATGGTATTATTCTAATTCAAGCCTCTAATGACAATTTAGCTAAGATGGACAATATTTTCCCTACACTCAAGAAAGCGGTGACCTCTACACCCACTGATCCCTACCCAAACCCTCCTATTATACAGGATTTAAGCAGCACACCCCCCACCACGTCAGGGATGACTCCAATTTCACATAACCCTACTTACTCCATTGTTGATCTCGGTTCCATTCAGTCCTCTGTTTTAGTGTCTCAGTCCACTCGACCATCAACTCAGGTGGTTTGCGGGCTTACTGCTTCTTTCACCTTGCCGATTTCTAATCAGATACAGTATGGTTCCCAAGTCGGGGTGTCCCCTCACGCTCGACTGCCTTTTCTCTCTCCTGGTTAACTCCCTTACATGATCTCGCGTAATATGTCATCTTCTCTGTCAGAGTCCAGGAGATTGCCCTCCTTGGACTCTAACCAACCCAACCCAATCAACCTCTCCTTGTCCACCTCCTATCCGCCACACAACTGTCCTTTGATGGAGCAGGGTAAATGAAGAAATTTTAACCTCCTAATAATTTTCGTAAAATAATTAATAAACATGTTCGTTTAAGTAAATAACCAACAATGTATGTTACATGTTAAGGGTTAAAGGTAACACGCTATTCCGTGTGCAAATTAATCAACTTATAATTGTTTACGTGTCTAACATAACATAATATTTGCGTACTAATTAAATAATAAACGCATGATCCGTGCTTTTAAATAAAACGTGTAGTTGCAAAATAAAGCGATGGTAAGTAAGGGACAGCTTTATATGTTGCTTTTTGCTAGGTAATACCTAATTGGGGTACGTAGAAAGACGGGAGGGAAACAAAAGGGTTTATATTTCTTTGTTTTAACAATATTTTGTTTATCTTTGAAAATAGTGCGCTTAGGCCTGTCGAGCAGCAATATAAAATGGCCGCCAGATGCTAGAGTACGCATGAGCAGGGGACCATGTGATAGAGGAGAGAGGCTGTGGAAAGGGATGATCACGTGCTGGTGCAGAGAGGCTAATATGGAAGTATGGTCAAGGCTATTGTGACCTTTCTGAGCAGATGTGTGCCAAGATGATCAGCAAGAAGCGTGAGAAGTCCAACTGAATCAATGGACGGAACTGTTAAACCCAAAATGTAGCAGAAAAAGATACAAATTGGACTGATCGAAACGGATGAGCAATGACATAAACTGTGGGAAACGATGCAAGCATGGACATTCCAAAAGGAACTGGTTAAGACCAGGAAGTTTGATTAAAATGTATATGGGCCTGAGTTTTGACCAATGAGAAAGAATCACGCCATGAAGATGAAACATTTTATTCTGTAAGCTAGAATTAGGGTATAAGAAGACCTACTCTTGGTGGGAGGGGTGAGTTGCTGCGGGAGTTGCTGGAGAGTTAGTTGCTGCGGGAGTTGCTGAGGTAGATGTTGCGGGAGTTGCTGGAGAAGTTAGATGCTGTAGATGGGTGAAGTTGCGGTTGCTGATGCTGACGAGCTGATGCTGCTGCTGCTATTTTTCTTTTCCAGTTGAGTATAAGATGCTGCTTTAGGAGATTTTTCATGATAGATTTTTATTTTAGAAACTATTAGATTTTCCCCAGATAGATAGATTGATCTTTAGAGTTCTTACTATGATAACCTTATTTTTCCGTCTAATAGATATGCATTGCAATTTCATTTTATTCTTATAGTGATTATAAATGTAATGATCAGAATAATAAACTTAACCTCATTTCTTGCATAAAAACTTTATATAAACTTTATTATTTCTTTAAACAAATGACTCAGTGATTCTTTAGCTCAATGATTAAAGTAAATTTATAAGGAGTTTATTGTGATTGAGCTGGTCTTAATCACCATCAACTGATTCCTACTAGTTGGTCCATCGACCAATGAGCGGAATACCTTAAAGCAAATGAGAAATATTATGTCATGTTAAAGAGGTATCCCGTCTCCTTCCAGCGAATCGTTTTTCTCCTAGGTTATTGACGGAGGAAATCCAGGGAACAAATGAGTAAGTGAATGTATATGCGGTGTTATGGGCCCCACCGTCATATGGATATAGTGTGTGTGTTAGAGGAATAGTTGCACCTGGATGACCAAAGCATATAGGAGAATTATTTTTATTGTTAGCGCTGGATCAGATTTCTTGGTAGCAGAGTTATGGTTACTATAGATTAGTTTGGTGATTATTGATTATTGATAAGTTCATGTCTAACACTTCTTGTTGAGTCGCGTTATGTTATATGTAAGTTTTCACGCTTCCGGGAAGTAGGAAGTGGAACACGTGTGGCAAGAGAAGTCACATGGAATGGTGCATTGTCTGAATTCATATTGGTGATAACACAGGTTGTGTTATAATAGGGACATTTTCCGTATAAAAGGTGTGTAAGTGAAATAGTGATCGGTTTTCTTGTGAAACTTTGGCCTTAATTCTCAGGAGCAGAATAGTCTCCACATGTGTTTTATCCCCAGAGAAACGGGTTTACTGATTGCTTGAAAGAAGGGTAAGGTAGAGGGAAGTACTACTTTATCGGCGAAACTAAAAATTCTGTGGTAGGGTAGAGGTAAGCGCTGCCTACTGGAAAATACAGGGTTCTTGTGTAAATGGTCAAAGCTATCTCTTCGGTTTAGTGAATCAGACAATGGAAAGGTGTTTTAAATGTTGTAACTAACAAAGAATTGTTGAAAAAGAAATTGCCGAAAAATGTTGTAAAGGAGGGGTCAAGAGCAGAAGTGACGTAGACAAGAGTCACGCTGGGATTGGACAGTGCGTTAGTCACATGGAAACAGGAGCAGAACTGACATAGACAGAAGCTGCGCTGGGATTGGACAGTGCGCGGTAGACAGAAATCGCTGATTGGAGCATTGGTGTGAGTCGCGCTAGTATTGGTTGAAATAACGCATAGAGAACAGTGTTGAATTGCGGATCATTTAAGGAGAAAAGAGGTTGTGAATCATGTCGTACTATGAGTATGGTAGAGAGAAAACGTCATGGATGTCGAAAGTTAAGAACTTCTTTAAGAAAGACAAAAAGGTAGTGACTAGAGAGGGACAAATAATTCCTCCGCCGAAATCACCAGCTTCACATATGATGCTGAAATATGGATATCATACATGCATATGGTTAGAAAATTGGACAAAATATACCAAGAATGATGGAGCATTGGCTTTCCCTGAGAATGGTTCATTTAATGTAGCTGTATTTCGGAACTTGAGAGAAAAGATGGCAATGTTAGAACCTAGACCGACACAGTTTGAAGCTTTAACGGAATGGGAAGATGAGATGTATGAGCGAGAGAGATTCAGAGGATTAAAGAATCATGAGTTTGTGCCTGGAAGATTATGGGGAGTAAATCATGAGGACAGAATAAAGCGTTGGAGATATGCTAACATGACAGGAGGTTTGTTTCCAGCTTTTACAGTTGAGGAAGAAGCAAAGAGAAAGTGTACAGAGAAAAAGAAACATGTAGTGGTAGAAAAGTATGTGTATGGTGGTAGTGAAACGGATGACGAATTGCTGGAAGATATTTTAAACAGAAACCCACCTCCATACCAACAGACTTCTGCGGTGGTGACACCTAATGCACCGCCAATGGAAACTGGGAGGAATAAAAATCCCGAACGAAGAGATGAGACAAATAGGTCACAAGATCAATTAAAAACTTCACAAAATGAAGAGATAGAAAGTGACAATGCAACTGAATTAGCAAAAACGACAAGAGAATTGACTGAGAAAATAAGAGAATTGACAAAGAATATGGAAGCTGTAACTGTACCAGTAACGATAGGTCCAGTAATGCCAATTTTTGAGAATCAGAAAATTGATGAACGTTCTTTAGTGATTCCCATGAATTCACATTTGCAAAGAAAAAGAGAAGGGATGGAGCTGAATAATGAAGGTGCACACAATTTGGCTAGTACCTATAGACCAAGCCCACCTACTAATTTGACGATAAATGAAAATGAGATTAGGAGAATGCCTATGGTGACGGAGTCCGCATCAGGAACACCAGAAAGAAGCAGCAATTGGATAGAATTAAATAGTACGCCTGTAGGTCCGACTCCAGATGAGTTAAATGAATGGATGAAAGCACTAAAAACAAAAGAAGCGGAAGTGAAACCATTAGATGTAATTAGGTTAAAAATAGACATGGAAGAATTGATTTTGGGAACAATTGGAACAGAAAAATTAAAAAATTATCAGGATGATGAGATTATGTTTTTGTGCAAAAGTCTTACATGGAGAGCTAGAAATTTACATGACAAATTGGAAGAGACAGCAAATGAACTAGGAGTGGAATTTGTGAAAGTGAGAACGTTTCAGAAACTATACCGAGTAGATTTTTGTGAGAAAGACATAGAGAATTTGAACACATCAGGAAGACTGACCCAAATAAAAGAGTTAATTGTTTTATTGAGAAAATGGGGTGATGTGGATAGATGGAGAAATAGATGGTCGAAAAAGAATGAGAAAACAGCAGATAAAGCATCTTTGGCTTTTGCAGTGACAGATAGGGAACCAGTTGTTAGGGAATACCCGATGAGAGAAACTCCAGGTGGTAGTTATGTGCATGTTCCATGGACCAGACAGGATATACTGTTATTTACAAATGACTTCCCAAAATTGAGAGAGAAGCCAGTAGAATGGTACAGACAAGTGGAAAGATTTGTGAAGGTTTCAAAGGTGTTGTGGATAGATCTGGATGGATTGTTTGATATAGTAGTGCCAGCTGATTTGTGGACAGAATGTAAGATTACTATTGATTGGCCAACTGTAGAATATCCAAGGGACGCTAAAACAGGAGCGCCAGGACCAGAAGTGATGAGGAAGTACGACCAAGTAATTACCTTTTTGAAGAATAAGATTCCACCTAAAGAAACAGATTGGGTAAAAATAGACAGAACAACGCAGGAAAGTAAAGAATCAGTGCACGCTTACTATGAGAGATTGTTGTTGGTTTTCAAACAGTACAGTGGTTATGAGACACTGAATGAGAAGGATATGAGTCATTTTGTATATAGGTTTGTGTATGGATTGAAACCAGAGATAAGTGAAATGATTAAGCAGCATATGATTTGTTGGCAGAATAGCACAGTGGATGAGGTTTTGAGATATGCTAAATATTGCAGTGATGATATTGAGAGTAGACAGCGTAAATTGAAAGAAAAGGCCATGTGGGCACAGATGAAAGTTGCAGAGAAGCAAGAAGCTCAATTGAGTAATACTGGTAATGAAACAGGACAGGTTAGATCCCGACCTAATATAGGTAAAGGAAAAGGACAAATGAGCATAGATGAGGCAAAGAAAACGTGGCCATGCCACAACTGCGGAAAGCTAGGACATTGGAGAAACGAGTGTAAATTTCTTCCAAAACCTAATGTGGAAAATCAATCATTAAATTCACAGGTGCAGAGTGAGGTAGTTACTCAACAAGGTCAGGTGCCACAACCACCACTTCCCAAGAGTGTTAACCAACAGAAATACAGTGCAGAAACATGATTCTACGGAGGAGAACAGGTAACACAGTTGCCGCGTGCAGCTGCAATTTCTCAATATTGGTTACGACAGGATGAGGATGACACGGATGAAAGTTTCTGATGGTGCCTAGGAGAGGGGGAAGAGTGCGAGCTTGGCGCAACTCTAGAGGTAGATCAGTCTGGTCCATTTGTGGATGGAGAAGTGAATGGTGCAAATGTAACATTCCTTGTTGACACTGGAGCTACCCGTTCTACTGTTAGGTCAGTGGAAATTCCAAACCTTCCTCTCTCAGGTGAACATATCCAAGTAGTTGGAGTTTCAAATCAGCAAATTAAAACGCCTCTTACTAAATTAGTGGAGGTAAGAATTGGTCCATTTAGCGAAATGCACCGATTTGTGGTATGCGATTGTAGTCCCGTGAACCTATTAGGACGCGATTTATTGTGCAAGATGAATTGCACTATCTATTGTACCCCAGACGGAATTGCATTTCAGACTCCAGATGAGGATGTGCTGTATAAAATGACAATGGTGAATTTAGAACCAGAAGTAAATGGTTTGTTTCCTGTATTTGATGCAGAGAAAATCCCAATTGAATTGAAAAAGACAGTGAAAGAAGAAGTGTGGGACTTTACAGGAGAAGATGTAGGATTAATGAAAGGAGTAGATCCCGTTAAAATAACAGTGAAAGAGGGAACGAGTTACCCAAATACGCCCCAGTATAAATTGACACCAGAAATAATTGAAGGAATAACACCAGTAATAAATAAAATGATTGAACAAGGGATTCTAAAAGAAATCATGAGCAGTCCATGTAATTTGCCAATAATGGGACTGAAAAAGCCAAACGGAACATATAGAATTGTACAGGATCTAAGGAAGGTAAACAAAATTGTTGTGCCTTGTTGCCCGATAGTACCGAACCCTGCTGTGATTCTATACCAGATTCCACGTGAAGCAGAATGGTACACATTAATTGATTTATGTCATGCATTTTCTCTATTCCACTGCATCCAGATAGCCAGCCATTATTTGCGTTTAGGTTTGGAGAGCGTATTTTGGCATGGTGCCGAATTCCTCAAGGGTACACAGAAAGTCCCTCAATCTTTAATCAGATTCTAAAGAAATCGTTGGAAGATTTAAAAATGCCAGAAAAATCAGTGATGGTTCAATATATTGATGACCTACTGGTGGCATCAAAAACGAAAGAAGCATGTGTCAATGATACAATTGCTTTGCTGAATCATTTAGCAAAAGAGGACATAAAGTGTCCCCTTCAAAATTGCAGTTTTGTCAACAAGAAGTCCAGTATTTAGGGCATAAAATTGAGAAAGGAGTACGAAAGGTGACGACTGAAAGAATAAAAATGATTCAAGGAATGAGAGCTCCAATGACACAAAGAGAGGTAAGAATGTTTTTGGGAATGGTTGGATATTGTCGACAATGGATAAGCGGTTTTTCACTGATTGCTAAACCATTGCAAAAACTGACAAAGAAGGATGTTAAAGATCCTTTTGAAATGAATGATGAAGAAATGAAAGCATTCAGAGAGCTGAAAAAGAAATTATGTGAGACTCCAGCATTAGGAATGCCTGACTATGAGAAAGATTTTGAGCTGTATTGCAGTGAAAGAGATGGATGTGCATTTTCAGTTTTGGTACAGAGACATGGAACTATGAAAAGACGCATTGCATATTTTTCGGCTGTTTTAGACCCTGTATCGAAAGCATTGCCTGGATGTTTGAAAGCAGTTGCTGCTACTTGTGTGAGTCTGGAACAGAGTGAAGGCATAGTGATGGGATATCCACTGAGAGTATATGTTTCCCATTCTGTGGAAATTCTCTTGACAAGAACGAAAACCCAATACATGACACATAGTCGGCTGACTAGGTATGAAAAAGTAATTTTGAGTGCAGATATTGTGACCATTGACAGATGTATGAATGTGAATCCTTCGACATCATTGCCAGATGAAGAGAGTGTGATTGAAATGGATGAAGTAGATCACGATTGTCTGAATGTGCTTGAATACTGTACAAAACCAAGGTCTGACATACGTGATGAGCCTTTGAAAGAATCAGATTATATTCTGTTTGTGGACGGCTCATGTTTGAGAACGAGTGATGGAGTTCTAAGTGCAGCATATGCAGTTTGCACAGTAGCCACTGTAATGGAAGCATCTTGTCTGAAAGGGGTACGGTCTGCCCAAGTCGCAGAATTAGTAGCTCTGATTCAAGCATGCAAGTTGGGAAGAAATGTACGGGTTACGATTGTGACAGATAGCCAGTACGGCTTTGGGGTGGTGCACGACTTCGGTCAGATTTGGTCACAAAGGGGTTTCTTGACGTCTGCAGGAACGCCCATTAGAAATGGAGATTTTGTGAAAAAGCTGCTTGAGGCGATACAGCTGCCTAAACAGATTGCTGTTGTGAAGTGCAATGCACATAAAAATGGGGAAGACTACATAACTGTTGGTAATAAATATGCTGACGAAATGGCACAGTACTGTGCAAAGAATGTGGTTTCTTTAAACAAAAGTCGGGAAAGAGAGCATATTTCTTGTCCTTTGCTTTTTACTAACTCTATTAAGACATGGGATGAGGTGAGACAGTTACAAGAAGCTGCAGATGATGAGGAAAAGATACATGGATAAAAGCAGGATGTAGAAAACATGAAGAAAATGATGTTTGGGTTTACAGAGATGAGAGACCAGTTATGCCTGATAGCATGATTTCTGACATGGCACGGATGTACCATGGACAAGCCCATATTGGGAGAGATTCAATGATCAGACTTTTAGACAAACATGGTATAATCCAAAATTCAGAGCCATAGCTGAGAGTCTTTGTCAGAGATGTCTTATTTGTCAACAGTTAAATCCAAGAAGGAAGACAGTAGTGAGTCTAGGAACAATAGGACGAGAAGGAGGGCCTTTCACTAGAATGCAAATGAATTTTATTGAAATGCCACCTTGCAACAGACTAAGGTATGTCCTAGTGGTCGTCTGTTTGTTTTCTCGTTGGGTGGAGGCATACCCAACAAGAAGGAATGATGGAATAACGGTAGCAAAACTTATGCTGCGAGAATTCATTCCGAGGTATGGTTTTCCAGTCACGATTGAAACAGATAGAGGAACACATTTCCAAAATGAATTGGTTAAACTAATTTGTGAAGCACTTAGTATTAAACAGAAACTGCATTGTGCATACAGACCAGAGGCTTCTGGAATCGTAGAGCAAGTGAATGGAACAATCAAGAACAGGTTAGGAAAAATGTGTCAAGCTACAGGACTCAAATGGCCAGATGCCTTGCCATTAGTTTTAATGACAATCAGAAGTATTCCGGAAAGGAAAACTGGACTCAGTCCCCATGAAATAATTATGGGACGAGCAATGAGACAAGCACAAGTACCTGTCAACAAACTACTGACTATAACTGATGATCTAGTGCTGGATTATTGCAAAGGATTGGCTGATGTGGTGCGTTCTGTGTTTCATCAGGTTGGACCGGATGCAACCACTCTTGAAAGAAAACCAGCTCACGACTTGAATCCAGGAGATTGGGTCCGCATAAAAGTCCACCGGAGAAGAAACTGTTTGGTTCCTCGCTGGGACGAACCACGACAAGTGATCCTGGTGACGACCACTGCAGTCAAGTGTGCAGGAGTGAAACACTGGGTGCATGCCAGTCACACCATCAGAGTTCCAGAACCTGAAGATCGACATGTGAGTCGACATCTGGAAGTATTGGATAACAGTACAGCATCAGAAGCAGAAGAAGAAACAAACAGGGGGCCAGAACCTGAAGATCGACCTGTAAGTCGTCATCTGGAAGACCCAACTACAAGTGCAACGACGGAAGAAGTAGAGGAAATAGCTGAAGTTCCAGAACTTGAAGATCGACCTGTAAGTCGACATCTGGAAATATCAGATACCAGTTCAGAATCTGATACAGATCATTCGGATTGTGAAGAAATTCTAAAAAGAAATTGGAATTTTGAAAGCATAAGAGAAGAAACTGAGCCAGAAGATAGTGACAGTGAGCTACCAAGTACAAGTTGTGGTGAAAATCCTTCGGAGATAATATTAATAGATAAAGAAGGGAGAGTTTCAAACAAAAAGCTAGTAAAATCGGAAGATCCCCGAGGAGCAATAGGGACAAATAGTCAAACACAAGAACAGGGAAATTTAGAAGCAGAAAGGAAAACTGATACAAATTCGGAAGAACCTCGAGGAGGGACAGAATTAGGTGAACGAAGGAAGATAAGAAAAGAACCACAAGTAGAGGAAGAAAATGACATTATAAGTTTCAAAATAAGAGGCAATAACGAAAGAATTGAAACAGAGCCTGAAGAAAGTGGAGAAGAAAGAAACCAAAAACTAGAGTCAAGAAAAAGAAATTGGAAAACAGAAAGAGAGGAAAAAGGAAGTGAGGCAAAAAGGCCAAGAAAAGGAGACAATTGGCCCAACGAAGTAAGAAAATTAAGATACAGAATCATAAGGTTGGATGGGAAAATTGCTGAACAAGTGAATGAAATAACAAGTCAGAGAGAGCAAGAAAAACAAGGTGGAAAACACTTGCAGAAAATGAAAAGAATAAAGAAGGTAAATCCAAAGTATAGATCGCCTGAATGGTTGTATCTTGCTTTGACTAGTAACAAAGAAGAAAAGAACACTCACGAGAACCCAGAACAAAGAAACCTGATGGGAGAAAGTGAAGTGCAACAAACCTGAAGAAGTTTAAATAGTTTCTACCGGATTTGACAAAACACTGGATCTGACGAATTTACCGGATGTGACAAAGAAAGAATTCTGAGAAAGAATTAAAAGAAAGTACCAATAAATAAGGTTATAAAACAAAATGGAGAATACTAGAGATAGAAAATGTAAATGTGAGTTTTTAAGTAGATGGTGCAAGATGTGTTGCTTTTGTACAGGATTATTAATAACAGTATGGGTGGTTCTAGCAATCACTATTACAATTAGTTTAGCTGTAGTAGAAATGTCTAATAACACTGAGAAAGAAAAGGGAGCTAACACTCAAGAACCAGTTATTTTAAAGAGTAGTGCAGAATTACACAAGGACAAATCAATAACAGATTTTTCAAAAAATGTTTTTACTAAATTATTATATGAGTATGTAGAAACAATGGATGTAAGAGATTGCTATGTTTGTATGCAGTTGCCTGCATCTGTAGCAGAGGGTGTGACTTATCATCACCTCCCTTTGACGTATGGAATAACATGTAGTGTCTTAGCAAGTTTATTTTATAAAACAGGTAGATTAGAATATTATTACACTGACATAAATAAGATTTTTGCGAAAGTTTCTGTAGTTCCCGAGCTGAACAAAATAAAAGAGGGAAAAACGTTTGGTGAATATTTTCTAGAAGATAAGATTTTAACATTAGATAGTATAATTAGGTACAACCTTACCTGTGAGTTAAAGAAGGAAGAAAAAGTATTTTTAGAGATGGTTGAAGAGAGAAGAGTGAAATTTCAAAGAAGAGTGATAGAAGAGACAAAAACACCTCTTTGGGCGTTTGAGGAAGACAATCATGACAAGAAAAAGACAAATGCAGCTATGACTCTGGATTGGCCCCAACAGGGAAGGTTGTGCATTAGAAGAAATAAGACAAGATATGACAATTATTTTGTGGGTTCCAGTATTTGCCATGACAATTACCAAATTTTAGGTGGATGGGGATTCAAAGGGGGAAAAGATCCAATATTTCCAGGGATTTATTATGTTTGCGGTAATAGGGCTTATTATAGGTTGCCGGACCATTGGTATGGGTCATGTTACTTAGGCCTGGTCTTTCCAAAGATTTTTCATATGGATAGAAAAGTAATAGGAACACACAAAATGATAAATACCTTTACACGTAGAAAAAGGGAAAGTTTTTCAGAAATAGTAGGTGATATTTTTGGAGCATTGATACCAGCAGTGGGAATATCTTTGAATGCATTTAGAATTCGGAAATTATCCACAGTGGTAGATCGTTTATCTACAGATACTGCTGGAGGGTTCTTGATGGTAAATACCGAGATGGTTGCCATGAGAGCTATGGTGATGCAAAATCGACTTGCCCTTGACATTCTTTTGGCAAAAGAGGGCGGAGACTGTGGAATGCTGAAAGTCCAACATTGTTGCACTTACATTCCAGATAAAAGCGAAAATATACAGAAGTATATAACAAATATTACAAGTTTGCACAAAGAACTTGTTCCACTGGAGGTTGAAAGTGTTTTGGGAAAACTTGGTAAAGGGTTTTCTTCGGTAATAAATTGGTTAACAAGAATGAGTGGATTAATAATAGGGAAAGTTATAATAATAGCAACCGTGATAATAATAATAATATTAGTACTGAAGCTTGCAATTACATGTATAAAGAGAAGAAGAAGGCAGAATAAAATAGAAAAAGAAAACATGATAAACAAGGAGAGAGAGAGAGAAATGGGTGAAATAGAGTTAGAAGAAATAAAAGAGAACATGTACAAGAAAACGAAGAGACAAGTTGAAAGGGATACAGTTGTGTAAACTAACAAAGGCAAACGGATAAAAGATATATGCTGTCTGAGAAAATTGTATAACTTGGGTTTTGTGGTGATATTAAAAATCACCAAAGGGGGGAGTTGATGGAGCAGGGTAAATGAAGAAATTTTAACCTCCTAATAATTTTCGTAAAATAATTAATAAACATGTTCGTTTAAGTACATAACCAACAATGTATGTTACATGTTAAGGGTTAAAGGTAACACGCTATTCCGTGTGCAAATTAATCAACTTATAATTGTTTTCGTGTCTAACATAACATAATATTTGCGTACTAATTAAATAATAAACGCATGATCCGTGCTTTTAAATAAAACGTGTAGTTGCAAAATAAAGCGATGGTAAGTAAGGGACAGCTTTATATGTTGCTTTTTGCTAGGTAATACCTAATTGGGGTACGTAGAAAGACGGGAGGGAAACGAAAGGGTTTATATTTCTTTGTTTTAACAATATTTTGTTTATCTTTGAAAATAGTGCGCTTAGGCCTGTCGAGCAGCAATATAAAATGGCCGCCAGATGCTAGAGTACGCATGAGCAGGGGACCATGTGATAGAGGAGAGAGGCTGTGGAAAGGGATGATCACGTGCTGGTGCAGAGAGGCTAATATGGAAGTATGGTCAAGGCTATTGTGACCTTTCTGAGCAGATGTGTGCCAAGATGATCAGCAAGAAGCATGAGAAGTCCAACTGAATCAATGGACGGAACTGTTAAACCCAAAATGTAGCAGAAAAAGATACAAATTGGACTGATCGAAACGGATGAGCAATGACATAAACTGTGGGAAACGATGCAAGCATGGACATTCCAAAAGGAACTGGTTAAGACCAGGAAGTTTGATTAAAATGTATATGGGCCTGAGTTTTGACCAATGAGAAAGAATCACGCCATGAAGATGAAACATTTTATTCTGTAAGCTAGAATTAGGGTATAAGAAGACCTACTCTTGGTGGGAGGGGTGAGTTGCTGCGGGAGTTGCTGGAGAGTTAGTTGCTGCGGGAGTTGCTGAGGTAGATGTTGCGGGAGTTGCTGGAGAAGTTAGATGCTGTAGATGGGTGAAGTTGCGGTTGCTGATGCTGACGAGCTGATGCTGCTGCTGCTATTTTTCTTTTCCAGTTGAGTATAAGATGCTGCTTTAGGAGAATTTTTCATGATAGATTTTTATTTTAGAAACTATTAGATTTTCCCCAGATAGATAGATTGATCTTTAGAGTTCTTACTATGATAACCTTATTTTTCCGTCTAATAGATATGCATTGCAATTTCATTTTATTCTTATAGTGATTATAAATGTAATGATCAGAATAATAAACTTAACCTCATTTCTTGCATAAAAACTTTATATAAACTTTATTATTTCTTTAAACAAATGACTCAGTGATTCTTTAGCTCAATGATTAAAGTAACTTTATAAGGAGTTTATTGTGATTGAGCTGGTCTTAATCACCATCAACTGATTCCTACTAGTTGGTCCATCGACCAATGAGCGGAATACCTTAAAGCAAATGAGAAATATTATGTCATGTTAAAGAGGTATCCCGTCTCCTTCCAGCGAATCGTTTTTCTCCTAGGTTATTGACGGAGGAAATCCAGGGAACAAATGAGTAAGTGAATGTATATGCGGTGTTATGGGCCCCACCGTCATATGGATATAGTGTGTGTGTTAGAGGAATAGTTAACCTGGATGACCAAAGCATATAGGAGAATTATTTTTATTGTTAGCGCTGCATCACCTTCCACCCTCCCACCTTCCCCAGCTACTCCATCCAAGCAAACATGGACTTTGCAAGACATCAATGAATCACTCACTCCCCCGGACCATTGCATTGCCGCCTTTGACCATCCAGGAATCCCTAGAGGCCCCTCCTCTCCGCTGGATCTCTCCACACAACTTTTATCCTTCAACCAACACGCAGACCTGGCTGCGCATCTAGATAAGATCTCTCTCCACCTGCGCCTTCTCTTGGATGAACTTCATGAACTGAAAGCCCTCTCAATTGAGCATCTACCCCTGCTCAGATCTCTCATTTCCATAGGGAACCTGCCTTTAGTCCCTGCTAGCACAATCCCTGTACTTGACCCGCACTCCTCTCACCCTATCTCTAAAACCTTACCTCTCCCAAATGCCCCCTCCCGCCGCAGAAGAATGAAGGCCGATCTTGCGACCAGTGATATCAATGATCTACTCCTCTCTTACTCCCACACTCTCGACACCAATAAGACCCCTCTGGGTCAAATTCAAGCCATTCACGCCAACTCGCACAGGGAACCCTTACACAACCTCAGAGTCATAAATAGTGACAACCTCAAGCGAGTGAACATCATTCAGGCTCCTACCTCACACACGCCTGTACAGCTGAAATGTGTACTACTCAACTGCAGATCGGCCAGTAAGCACGCCTCCGATATCTTTGACCTCATCCTAAACAATGAGCACGATATCATCATCCTCACGGAAACCTGGCTAAATCCCTCTTCCACCCCTATCCTCGACCTCCTAGTTCCTCCTAGCCACGACATAATTTGTCTAGACAGATCTAAGAGGCAGGGCGAAGGACTAGCTTGTTTACATCGGAATACACTCTCGGTTTCCCACTCAGAGACCATCACTCGATCCTCCAGTGAATACCTATGCCTCAGCATCTCAAGAAACCACCTCACGGTTTGCAAACTACATACATTCTACCACCCCTCTGGAGACAATCTCTCCTTCATTGAACAAATAATGGAAATCATCTCATGCAATGACGACACCTCAGTGTCCCAAATCTTCCTCGGAGATTTCATCCTTCACTGGTTTAACCCTAATGACCGAGCTGTAATCTATCTAAAATCATTCCTATTGGATCACGAGCTGACTCAAATCTGTGAGCGGCCGACTCATAACAAGGGAGAAATTCTGGATCTCATCATACCAAAAGGAAACACCATCACACTGGATGCCATTAGCCCATGTGATTGGCCCCACCACTACAGCATCTTCTTCTTTATTAACAGGGAGGTGTCCCCGAGGAGGGATCAACCTAAGAAAATGAAGCAATGGAAAAGGGACCTCAGGAATATCAATTCTGAAGAACTAGCAACCCACTGTAAATATGCCTTGTCTTCCCAAGCTGACATGACAAATGTTCATGTACTCACTGACTTCTATAATTCTACTATCTCTAGTATCCTGGATTCCATAGCCCCGCTACAACAAAAAAATGCCTCTTCCAAAATCTCCAAACCTTGGTTCAACAACAAACTAAACCTGGAACGCCGCAACTTAAGGGCAGCTGAAAGATCCTGGAGATCCAAACCCTCCACGGATCATCTAAAATTCCTTAGATCGGTAAGGAGCTCCTACAATAAAAAAATCAAGAGTTCAAAGGCTGATTTCTTCAGAACCCAACGTAATCAAGCCAAAATTCGCCCCAAGAAACTTTTTGAAATTGTTAAACAACAATCGGTAAAAGCACCCAACCGCCCTGACCCAGGTGACGGCCTTCCATCATGCGACAAATTGGCTGCCTTCTTCACAGAGAAAACAAAATTCATCAGTATTGACCTGGAATCTAAGAGGGCTTTTTTTCTTCCATCCTATGGGATTGCTTCTCCTCCGGCCCACCTGGAGAGGCTCGATCCCCTTAGGCTTAGCACCAAGAACAATGCCTCATGGATTACCTTTACTCCCCTCAGCGAAAGAGACACATACAATACTCTTATTATTATCAACCCATCTAACCACTTCAGCGATCCGCTACCACCGCCCATCTTCAAAGAAATCAGGGATACCCTCATCCCCCTTTGGACAAAGATTGTCAACGCTTCATTGTCACAAGGCAGGATCCCCGAATGCTTAAAAGCAGCTCAGGTTTCCCCCATTCTAAAAAAACCTAATGCAGACAGATCTGATCTTAACAACTTCTGTCCTATCTCCAACATCCCCACTCTGGCTAAACTTCTTGAAAAATGCGTGCAATCGCAACTTTGCGCACACATTGAGAATTTCCAACTTCTGGATCAACATCAATCTGGTTTTCAGAGTGGTCACAGCACGGAATCGGCGCTCACTCACATTATGGATGACATTTTACAAATGCTAGACCAAAAGGAATCTTGCTTCCTAATCCTCCTTGACCTTTCTTCTGCGTTTGACACTGTTAATCACGATAACCTCTTATCCATTCTTGAGCACAGGATGGGCCTTTCAGGACTGGTACTGCAATGGTTTACTTCCTTCCTTCACAACAGATCCCAAAGAGTCAAGGCGAATCAATCTCTATCACAGCCCTCTACAGTTTCCATGGGGGTCCCACAAGGGTCTGCCTTATCACCCATACTCTTCAACCTATTCTTGGAGCCATTAGCAAATGCACTAAACTTCATGAACATTCTTTTTCATATGTATGCGGATGACACGCAACTCTACCTGAAAATCACCTCCCCTAAAGACTTCACATCACTCAACTCTACCCTGACGAATACTCAAAACTGGCTAACCGAGAACCACCTCTTGCTCAACACCTCCAAAACAGTATTCCTTCTCATTTCGCCTCCTGATCACACCCCCAAGATAGACCTCTGGATGAAACACCTCACAGCCTTCAACTGCTCTCCCCACATTATTGATACAGCTAAATCCCTCAGAATCACCCTGGACATGCACTTGAACATGCAGAATCATATTAGTAATGTTTACAAGGGTGCTAATAACCAGATGAGGATACTTAGGAATCTCAAACCATTCCGTCCACAAGATGACTTCAAGCAGTTGGTTCAAGCCCTAGTATTGCCGAGGCTAGACTATGGCAGTGCTACGCTCTGTGGCCTTTCCAAAGTTTCCTTGGCCCCACTAAGGGCTTCCTTGAATGCCGCAGCCAGATTGATTATGGGTACAAAAAGAAATGATCACATGTCACCAGTCCTAACATCCCTAAACTGGTTGCCTTACGAAGCAAGAATACAGCTAAAGATTGCCTGCATGACTCACAAAGCCCTCCATTTTAAAACTCCCTGTTATCTGGCTCAAAATCTAGAATTATCTGGAGGGGGTAGACCATTATGAAGTGCAAACTCATTCCTCTTAAAACCACAGATTTTTCACAAAAAGAGAACAAGTCACAGAGCTTTCTCAGGCTCTGCCCCGAAGATCTGGAACTCTCTCCCACCGGGAAGTCCGCCAAATCTCCTCCACGGCTTCTTTCAAAAAGGAAGTAAACATAATCCTAATGACCAAGTTCCTGCCTTAAATTGCCATGGCTCGACTGTTTACTCATTGCCCCTGATTATTTACTGTATTGGCTTAACACCTGTCAAGCCCAGAGTTGCCTGTTATACTCTTATAAGTAATGTTTGTTTTTCTCCCAGCACGCTATTGTCTTTCTAAATGTGATGTACTTTGATACCCCCTCTGTCATTGTTCGTTTGCATACTGAAGTGACTCTGGTCCTTGCCCACTATTATTCCCTACCCATCCAAATTGTGAAGCGCTCTGATACCCGCCAGGGTCATATTCGCTCTATACAAAACTTTATAAATAAATAAATTGAGGGATGCACAAGACGTTCTTGGTCTGGGCTACTAGGATCTAATCTGATATCTAACTCTTTTCTAACAGATTGAAACCTTTCTTAGTTATGTAGACTTTCCCCACAGTATTCCTATCTTAAAAACTGATTTTCACAGTGGTCATGCCTAGTAACGGAATGAGATCACCATTGTAACCCCCCGGTTTGATGTCTGGTACTTCAAGTTCATTATGCGTGTCCCGGAACAACCCAAATAAACGAGATCCTTATAAGGTGTAAGGAGAATATGAGTCAGCAAAAACAGTGATCAGCTGACTGTCAAAAGTAATACTGCAAGAAGGAAAGTTCACACCCTCAGTGTTATTTCGTAATTGGAAAACTAATTTTAGTTTCCTGTTGGTTCACAGGCTCAACTGCAAGGACAGGTTGGGAACACAGTTCTCTGCATACCCTGGTGAAATGCCCCTTTTTCTCGCATTTACGGCAAGTGACAGCTCTGGACTGACAAGCCATATTATTTGCAAGGTGCCCCATACTGCCACACTTGTAACACTTAGGTTTGTCCCCACTAATCCATTGATTTTTGTGTCTGGGCTCTTTGTTGTTGTTTGTGTTGTCGCTATCCTGCTTACTAATTACGTTTACATCTGCTGTGAAGTCATTGTCCACTTTCATTTTCTTGATGAAATCAGCAGTATGTTCCACACTCAAGGCAATGCCTATCTCTTGTCTAAAATCAAGATTCACAACTAGTAGTTTCTCTTGTATTTTTGGATTATTGGTGCACCTAACTAACTGGTTCCTAATAAGGCAATCTGTTAAAGACCCAAATCATATGCGTAGGATAATCCTTTCAAGGCTGCAATGTATGTATTCACTTTTTCTCCTTTGCCTTGTATTCTTGCAAAAAGTATACCTTTCCAACACTGCATTTATTTTCTGCCCAAAATGTTGTTCAAGTTTATCAAAAATAATTTGGTATACATCTTCTTCTTCATCAATGTCCTCATCATCTTGCGGAGCCTCAGAAATGTTATCATATGTTTTACGCCCTTCCACCCCCAAGTTATGAAGCAAATATGTTGTTTACGAAGTGATGTAAACTTTTCACCACCAATAGCTATAAGATAGGACTCAAATATCCCTTTCCACTGTTTCCAATGGAAGATTGGGTTCCACTGCATCATTTTGGAAAGGTGGGGGATTCATGCTTGGTGCAGCCATCATATTACTCTGATAAGGTATGGCAGGATGAGAGTATTTGCAGATATAATGAAACGCTGAATATCACAACTAAACAGATTATTACATACCAGAGACTCCACTCTGGCAAAATAAAATACCAGTAAACAGAGAACATGAGAGCAGAAATAGTA
Source organism: Calotriton arnoldi (assembly GCA_963921515.1). Lineage (NCBI taxonomy): Eukaryota > Metazoa > Chordata > Amphibia > Caudata > Salamandridae > Calotriton > Calotriton arnoldi. The sequence continues at coordinate 1,005,228 of CAWUFW010002610.1, forward strand.
TCCCACTCAAAGTCAAAATTTGAAATTGCAGATGTAAACTCACAATAAAAATGCAAAATCAGTCCAACTCAGAAAAAAGGCAGAAATGCATCATGGATTCAGAAAAGATATGGATAAGTCTAAGTACACATGATAGTGCTCCTGGGGGATGGACAGAGAGATTCCTCCTAAAAACAAAGAAAAAAAAGAAACAGAAACCAACCACTGGGCACAAAAACACCCCCCAGCTCGCCTTCTTCCTCAGATTCTAGTCGGCATGTACTAGAATCCTGCAATACAGGCTTCCCAGAAGAAGAAGGCTGTGCCTGTCAGTATGAGCGAAACCTGTTCTTAGCCAGGTAAAAGAGCTGTGCATGTCAGCCTAAGGAACAACAGGCTTACCGCTGAGGTAAAGAACCGAGAAGCAATAGTCCCTCAGCGAGTTACAAGCTGTGCCTGTCAGCGTGAGGAGAACTTTTCCCACAACAGGTCTCCTTCTGAAGTAACCCGCTGAGATAACCGTGAATCGAACCTTAAATGTTCCTCAGCAAAATATGTGCTGTACCTGTCAGCGTATTGGGAACTTCCCGTGACAGGCCTCCACTGAAGCACACAGACACATTCATTGAGCGTGATTTCGCCCAATTGACAATACCGGATAAAGCCAGGAGAAGTTTCAACGCTGCTGCCTTCAGATGCATGGCTTGGCTTGAAACTGGCAGCAATAATTATCGGTGCTGAAGGAGACACAGATACGCACCAGATCACACCGCACCCTCTTGAGCACCCTAAAAAATAACCAAAGGGTGCTGCGCGGCTTCCGTGATGTGTGGGTGATGACAGCTAGGCTCGTCAAGGAGTCACAGAGAAAACCGACTCCCTTGTCCCAAATGCACCACGGCACTTTGGCAAAGGACGGTACACTGTAATATCCCAGCTGCCGCATAACAGAGCGGCATGGCCCCAGGCACTGCAGTCCTCAGCCGAAGCAGTCCTTCGCCAAACATGATACAGCTACGGTGAGTAGCAACACAAAGTGAACATTTTAAATATGCTAATTTGCATACTCAGCACCAACAGCGATGTAAAGAAATACCTTCCTGAAAAGGCTGTAGAACAGGGTAGTCAACACCCTCCGGTAGTCCGCTGTCACTGGAGTCAGGGCCGGACTGGCTACCGGGCGTTTTGGCATGCTGCCGAGCTGGGGGCTGATGTCACTGCAGTGGGGGCTAATTTCGTTGATGGAGACCTGCGTGTGCTACGAAATAAACAAAGCAAAACGAATTTCGTTCAGCACACGCAGGTCCCCGTCAACAAAATCAGCCCCCAGCTCGGCAGCATGCCAAAACGCCCGGAAGCCAGTCCGGCCCTGACTGGAGTACTAGTTGGGGGTGATGCATACATGCCAACATTTTAGAAGAGGAAAGTGGGAAATTTTAGAAAAATAATCAGGAGATTGTTTTTCTCCCATTGACTTCTATTGAGGATTTAGTGAGCTGCTGTAGGATCGGATATCAGAAACGTAGATACATGTTTTTTTCCCTTACCTGTCAGGAGCACGGAGAAAGCGCAGGCAGAGAGTCTGTGACAAAATTGTTGTGCACTGGCACGCAGAAGCAGGCTACTGGCAGTGAATACCAAGCGTCTTACTAGACCAGTCCCGGCTGCAGTCTGACGAGTAATCGGGTTTTTTTAATGCAGGAATCGGGAGGCGGCAGACTAGCCTTGAAATTGGTAGTCTCCTGTCTGAATCGGGAGGATTGCCATGTATGGTTATGTGTGGCTGTCCTCAGACAGCAATAAATTGTCGCCAGTCGTACAAAGTGAAGACGCTGCTAGTCAGCCCTGCCAAGTACCAAGCATCAGGTGTGATGGTATGCAGTCATAATATCGATGTTGAAATATCGATATGCCATAATATCGATGTTTAAATATTGATGTGACAGAATATCGACCTGCAAGAATATCGTCGACCAGAATATCGACATGTAGGTGAGAAATATCGTTTTTGTTAATATCAAAGTTAGTAATATCGTTAGTCAAAATATCGTTGTTAATATATCGAAATTTATTTTAGTGTTTTGTATTTTAGTATGTGTTAAAAGTATAGCTTATTTTTTTAATGTATGTTTGAAATTTTTAGTAGAAATTAATTTTATGTTAAGTAATCTTTGCGTATTTTAGTTCCGTAGCGGGTTGTGTGTTTATAGGGGAATAGGGTGGGAAGTAAGTTAATTATAATATATTTATTAATACATTTTTAGTAATTATTAATTTTTTAAGAAATTAAATATTGCGTTTTAGTTCCGTAGCGGGTTGTGGGTTTATAGGGGAATAGGGTGGGAAGTAATTTAATTAAAATTAATTAATGAATCATTTTAAATAATTAATTGGTAAATATGTTAATTGTGTCATTTTTTAGGAGCTGGTTGTGGGTTTATAGGGAGTAGGGTGAGAAGTAATTTAATTATAATTAATTAATTAATAATTTTAATTAATTCATATTTTTGTATTTAACAATTTATATTGTTAACTGTGTTAATTAATTTCTTATTAATTAGTTATTAATTGGTTATTAGTTATTAATAATTAATTGGTAAAAATGTTAATTGTGTCTTTTTTTAGGAGCGGGTTGTGGGTTTATAGGGGAGTAGGGTGGGAAGTAATTTAATTATAATTAATTAATTAATAATGTAATTAATTAACATTTATGTATTTAATATTTTATATTGTTGTGTTACATCATTTGTTATTTATTAATTATTAATTGGTTATTAATTATTAATTGGTAAATATGTAAATTGTGTCAATTTTTACTGAGCGAGTTGTGTATTTAGAGGGCAGTAGTGTGGGAAGTAATTAAAAATTAATATAATTTTATTTTTTCATATAATATTTATTTATTGTTATTTTATAGTCTTAATAGTATGAATTAATTTAATATTGATTGTTTTCAATTTTATTGTTCATTGCTATTAGTTAATTAATTAATTGTTAAGCGATTATGTTAATTGTGTCATGTTTTACAATAGTGGTGGTGTCATTTATAGGGGTATTTGGTGGGAGGTAAATTATTTTTTATTATTTAAGTATTTGTTAATTAATGTTTATTATTTTGCTGGAGTGGGAATAGTAAATTATTCACCTCCGCTATCCAACACTTTCCCTACTGTTGCAATTGTTGGAGTGGGAATAGTAATTTTATCCCCTCCACTATCCAACACTTTCCCTACTGTTGCACTCCGTGGAGTGGGAATAGTACATTATTCCCCTCCGCTATCCAACATTTTCCCTACTGTTGCACTTGCTGGAGTGGGAATAGTAAATTATTCCCCTCCGCTATCCAACACTTTCCGTACTGTTGCACTTGCTGGAGTGGGAATAGTAAATTATTCCCCTTCGCTATACAACACTTTCCCTACTGTTGCACTTGCTGGAGTGGGAAGAGTAATTTTATCCCCTCCGCTATCCAACACTTTCCCTACTGTTGCACTCATTGGAGTGGGAATAGTAATTTTATCCCCTACGCTATCCAATACTTTCCCTACTGTTGCACTCTGTGGAGTGGGAATAGTACATTATTCCACTCCGCTATCCAACACTTTCCCTACTGTTGCAGTTCCTGGAGTGGGAATAGTAAATTATTCCCTTCCGCTATCCAACACTTTCCCTACTGTTGCACTCCCTGGAGATTCCCCTCCGCTATCCAACACTTTCCCTACTGTTGCACTGCCTGGAGTTGGAATAGTAAATTATTCCCCTCCGCTATCCAACACTTTCCCTACTGTTGCACTCTGTGGAGTGGGAATAGTAAATTATTCCCCTCCGCTATCCAACACTTTTCCTACTGTTGTAATTGTTGGAGTGGGAATACTAATTTTATCCCCTCCGCTATCCAATACTTTCCCTACTGTTGCACTCGTTGGAGTTGGAATAGTAAATTATTCCCCTCCGCTATCCAACACTTTCCCTACTGTTGCACTTGCTGGAGTGTGAATAGTAATTTTATCCCCTCCGCTATCCAACACTTTCCCTACTGTTGCATTCGTTGGAGTGGGAATAGTAATTTTAACCCCTATGCTATCCAACACTTTCCCTACTGTTGCAGTCCGTGGAGTGGGAATAGTAAATTATTCCTCTTTGCTATCCAACATTTTCCCTACTGTTGCACTTGCTGGAGTGGGAAAAGTAAATTATTTGCCTCCGCTATCCAACACTTTCCCTACTCTTGCACTTGCTGGAGTGGGAATAGTAAATTATTCCCCTCTGCTATCCAACACTTTCTCTACTGTTGCATTCTCTGGAGTGGGAATAGTAAATTATTCCCATCCACTATCCAACACGTTCCCTACTGTTGCACTTGCTGGAGTGGGAATAGTAAATTATTCCCCTCTGCTATCCAACACTTTCCCTACTGTTGCACTCGCAGGAGTGGGAATAGTAATTTTATCCCCTACGCTATCCAACACTTTCCCTACTGTTGCACTCCGTGGAGTGGGAATAGTAAATTATTCCCCTCCGCTATCCAACACTTTCCCTACTGTTGCACTTGCTGGAGTGGGAATAGTAAATTATTCCTCTTTGCTATCCAACATTTTCCCTACTGTTGCACTCGCTGGAGTGGGAATAGTAATTGTATCTTCTCCGCTATCCAACACTTTCACTACTGTTGCACTCCGTGGAGTGGGAATAGTAAATTATTCCCCTCCGCTATCCAACACTTTCCCTACTGTTGCAGTTGCCGGAGTGGGAATAGTAAATTATTCCTCTCCGCTATCCAACACTTTCCCTACTGTTGCACTCCCTGGAGTGGGAATAGAAATTTTATCCCCTACGCTATCCAACATTTTCCCTACTGTTTCAGTTAATGTAGTGTAAAATGTTGTTTTAAATATTTATTTTAATATTTTATTTTATTATATATATATTTTATTTTTATATTTATCTTACAGGTTTATGTATATATATATGTATTTATAATTTTTATTATGTTTGTAACGTTTTATAATTTAATAAAATAATTATTTATTAATATTAAGTAAATATATTTATATTTTTTATATATATGTATGTTTAATTTATTTTTATATTATATTTATTATTTATAATTATTAAATTTTTTTAAATAATTCTAACTATGGGGCCTATTACGATGGCGGGCGGACTTTGTCCGCCCGCCACCGTAACGGTAAACGGGACCAACCGCCAGAGGTGCGGCGGTCCCGCCAGGCCCATTAGGATGCGACCGCCACCCTGGCAGTCGCATCCCGCATCTATTACATTGCGGCAGGTGGTGCTGTCAGCAGCACCCGCCGCAATGTAAAAGCTGCATGTAGTGCATTGACATGCACAACATGACAGGCACCGCACGGAGCCTGCCACCTTGTGCGTGGCAATGAAGGGGGTACCATAGGTACCCCCCCAAGTGCAGCCACCCACCTCCCCACCCCCCCAGGGGCCCGCAACGGGCCCCCAAAGCCATTCACCGCATGCCTTTCCATGGCGGAGTCTCTGCCATGGAAAGGCATGTCACCGCAGGCATCGTAATATGGATGGCGGTGCCTGCAAGGCAACGCCACCATTTTGTGTGCCTTTTCCGCCCGGCCGGCAATCCGACCGGTGGAAAAGCGGCGGACAGTCTTTCCGTCCGCCGCGGTGCCCCTCGCCATACTAATATGGCGGTTGGTGACACAGGGACATTTAGCGGGTGGATCGCCACCGCCAGGCCGGCGGTGACGATCCGCCCGTGATCCTAATGGGCCCCATAGTTTTTATTAATTATATTTATTATTTAATTTATTTTATATTATTTTTAAGACATTTTAAAAAAACGATATTTTGAACAACGATATTTTGGTTTCGATATTTTTGTACTTACCTTTGTAGAGATAGGATGTCGATATTCTGGACATCGATATTCTTGACACGATATTCTGGTAGGTCGATATTGTTGTCGTCGATATTATGTCAGTGATCCAGGTGTGATACTAACGCATTTCAGTGTGGTGGTCCGCATCACCGTACTGAAATGCATTGTCACGCATTTATAGGGCCTCAGCTGTCTGTAGCGGCGCTGCTATTTGGCACCTCCAGTCTCCACTGACTGCCAAAGCTCTTAGCTTGGGGGCTGGTTCAGCTCGCAGCTGGCTACAATGTAATGTTTCACCTGATACAGCGCATTCACTGAGGTAACGTCACAAGTCTGTCCCATGATTAAATTTGCCCAATCACCATAGGCGCCATGGGCGGCTGCGGCTGCGTGGCATAGTTTCAGTTCTTTCACAGACAGCAAGCTTTGGGCCTGCCGCTGCAGCTCTCAAAATCCGACCCGGCCGGTGTAATGATTCGGCCGTGGTGGTGGTGGTGGTGCATGAGCATGACTACTGCTTCAGCTGCCGCCTGCAGTCCAGTCGGTCGGAGACTGAGGAGTGTCTGATCCAGACTGAGGCCGTGGCGTTGCTCGGGACTGTGCCAGGGCAATCGTCGCACCTGTACCATCAATGGGGTCGGCGCTGACACAGTGTTACTTTTTGTCTTCCGGACTGGCAGGCATTTTGGCAACTTGCACCCTGCACGCCCCCTTTTAAACTATGAATCCCGTGCACCCCAACCCGCCTTCCTTCTCTCTTGAAATCCTCCTGCACTTTGAAATTGCAGTGCAAAGTTGTTTGGACGTGTATCAGTCAGTGCGGCATTGTTGGCGGAAGAGTAAACCTTTCTAACTCTGGGTGGGAGTAAAGTATGCTTCCGCCCCCACACACCAGAAGCAGTACGGACAGCAGCAGTGAGAAACTATGGGCCCGATTCACAGAACTAACTTAAGATAAAATCCTAAACTTACTACCATTTTGGTATTCACAGAAGGCACTTGCTCATTTTGGTATTCACAGAAGGCACTTACTTACTCATTTTGAGTAACTTACTCATTTTGAGTAACTTACTCATTTTGTGTAACTTACTCATTTTGGTATTCACAGAAGGCACTTACTCATTGATGAGTAAGTGCCTTCTGTGAATACTAAATGAGTAACTTACTCATTTTGAGTAACTTACTCATTTTGTGTAACTTACTCATTTTGGTATTCACAGAAGGCACTTACTCATTAGTGAGTAAGTGCCTTCTGTGAATACCAAAATGAGTAAGTTACACAAAATGAGTAAGTTACTCAAAATGAGTAAGTTACTCAAAATGAGTAAGTGCCTTTTGTGAATACCAAAATTAGTAAATGCCTTCTGTGAATACCAAAATGGTAGTAAGTTTAGGATTTTAGTCTTAAGTTAGTTCTGTGAATCGGGCCCAAAGTGTGGGAAACGCATGTCCTTCACTACTACCCACACGCTGCCTCTTTTGTTTATTAATCAAGTCGATTTCATACTCACTAGTCAAAATGATTGGCGCCGCCCTCTCTTGTTCTAATACCAGGCATCAAGATCCCACATCTATCACAGCAAAAACACGCACTTAAATCAGGAATGGATGCAATTTAATAATGAAGTGAAATAGTCCAAATGAAACAATCACACAATGTTATGCAAGCATGTTTATTGTTGATGTTTTCTTGAGTCCACGGAGCATGGGCTTCGGCTGCTGGATGTACTGTTTTGTGCAGGCCACGTCTGCCCTTTCTCCTCTGTGTACCCGCGCTGATTCATTGTTGGTTCTTGCATTAATTCGCTGCTTGCCCCACTTTTGTTTTCTTTTCTGATCTTTACCGTGAGCTGTATTGTATCCTGCCACTTATTGAAATGCGATCTGTAGTGGCATAGCTGTCAAGGTTTCAGATTGCTATGTGTGACAGTTTCGTAATTTCATTGTAACTATTGAGTCAGCCGCCACATTCGATTGGACCAGTTTTAAGGTCTTTTAGAGTTTCTCGTTGCTCAAATGGGTCTTGTTTCTGATATTTTTATGTTTCCCTCATCTTCATTGCTTGATTTTTTCCTCGCAAGAAAGTGTCACTCATAGTCATTGAAATGTCAATCAATCAATCAATAAGAGCATTTGTATAGCGCGCTACTCACCCGTGAGGTTCTCGAGGAGCTGGGGGGAAGGGGGAGGGGTGCTGCTACTGCTCGAAAAGCCAGGTCTTGAGTAGCCTCCTGAAGGTCAGTAGGTCCTGGGTCTGCCGTAGGAGGATGGGGAGGGTGTTCCAGGTCTTGGCGGCGAGGTGGGAGAACGATCTGCCGCCCGTGGTCGTTCTTCGGATGCGGGGGACTGTGGCGAGGGCGAGGTCGGCGGAGCGGAGCTGGCGGTTCGGGGTGTAGAAGGTGAGTCGTCTGTTGAGGTATGCTGGTCCGGTGTTGTGGAGTGCCTTGTGTGCGTGGGTGAGGAGCTTGAAGGTGATCCTCTTGTTGACTGGAAGCCAGTGCAGGTCTCTCAGGTGGGGTGTGATGTGGCTGCGGCGAGGGATGTCGAGGATCAAGCGTGCAGAGGCGTTCTGTATGCGTTGTAGTCATTTCAGGAGTTTGGCCGAGGCTCCTGCGTAGAGGGCGTTACTGTAGTCCAACCTGCTGCTGACGAGGGCCTGGGGGACCGTTCTTCTTGTTTCGGTGGGGATCCACCTGTAGATCCTGCGGAGCATGCGGAGGGTGTTGAAGCAGGAGGACGAGACGGTGTTGACCTGCTTGGTCATGGAGAGTGTTGAGTCGAGGATGAACCCCAGGTTGCGTGCGTGGTCGGTGGGTGTTGGTGCTGCTCCCAGTGCGGTCGGCCACCAGGAGTCGTCCCAGGCCGAGGGGGTGGAGCCGAGGATGATGACTCCCGTCTTGTCCGAGTTCAGCTTTAGACAGCTGTTCTTCATCCACTCGGCGACGGCTTTCATTCCTTCGTGGAGGTTGGTTTTGGCGGTGAGGGGGTCCTTGGTGAGGGAGAGGATCAGCTGGGTGTCGTCCGCGTAGGAGATGATGTTGAGGTCGTGCAGTCGGGCGACGTGAGCGAGCGGTGCCATGTAGATGTTGAACAATGTCAGGCTGAGGGATGAGCCCTGGGGTACGCCGCAGATGATCTCGCTGGCTTCGAATCGGAAGGGGGGGAGTCGGACGCTCTGGGTTCTGCCAGAGAGGAAGGAGGTGGTCCATTCCAGTGCCTTGTCTCGGATCCCTGTGTTGTGGAGGCATGTGCGTAGGGTGCGGTGGCAGACAGTGTCGAAGGCGGATGACAGGTCCAGGAGGATGAGGGCCGCGGTTTCGCCGTTGTCCAGTAGGGCCCTGATGTCATCAGTGGCGGCGATGAGGGCAGTTTCGGTGCTGTGGTTGCTGCGGAACCCAGACTGGGACGGGTCCAGGATGGTGTTCTCCTCGAGGTAGCGGGTCATTTGTCTGTTGACGGTCTTCTCGATGACCTTCGCCGGGAACGGGAGCAGGGAGATGGGTCTGAAGTTCTTGAGGTCCTTCGGTTCAGCTTTGGGTTTTGTGAGTAGGGCGTTGATCTCGGCGTGCTTCCAGCTCTCCGGGAAGGTCGCGGTCTCGAAGGAGATGTTGATGGCCTTGCGGAGATGGGGTGCAATGGTGGCGCTGGCTTTGTTGAAGATGTGGTGTGGGCATGGGTCTGACGGAGTGCCGGAGTGGATGGTGTTCATGATTTTGATGGTTTCATCGTCGTTTACGTTGGTCTAGGTGAGCAAGGGATTGGTGTGGATGGTGGCCGTGACGTCGGAGGTCTCAGTGGCTGTCGGGGCGGTCACGGTGTTGAAGCTTTCGTGGATGTCTGCGATCTTGCGATGGAAGAAGGTGGCAAGGGAGTCGCACAGGTCTTGAGAAGGTGGGATGTCGTTGGTGTTGGAGCTAGGGTTGGAGAGTTCCTTCACGATGTTGAAGAGCTCTTTGCTGTTGTGTGCGTTGTTGTCTAGGCGGTCTTTGAAGGAGGCCCTTTTGGTGGATCTGATGAGGTGATGGTGTCTGCGGATGGCGTTCTTGTAGGCTGCGTAGCTGTCCGGTGTCTGTTCGTGGTGCCATTTCTTCTCTAGTTTTCGGCAGGTTTGCTTGGAGGCCTGGAGGTCCGTGGTGAACCAGCTGGCTCTCTTGTTAGTGTGTCTGTTGGAGGGTTTCTTGATCGGGGCGAGAGTGTTGGCGCAGTCGTCGATCCACTGTCTGAGGTTGCGGGCGGCGGTGTCGGCGGTGTCGGTGGTGTCGGCGGGTGGGCTTCGGGCGAGGGTGGCATTTAGCTGGTCTTCGGTGACTTTGCTCCAGCAGCGGTGGGGGATCTGTTGAGTGCGGTGGTGCGTGGTGGGTTTCCGGAAGGTGAAGTGGATGCAGCGATGGTCGGTCCAGTGGAGTTCGGTGGTGTGGCTGAAGGAGACGTGGGGGCTTGCGGAGAAGATGGGGTCAAGCGTGTGGCCGGCAGAGTGGGTAGGTGTTGTGACGAGCTGTCTGAGTCCGAGGTTGGCGAGGTTGTCCATCAAGGTGGTGGAGTTGGTGTCGTTGTTGTTCTCGAGGTGGAAGTTCAGGTCCCCGAGGAGGATGTAGCCTGTGGAGGCGAGGGCGTGCGTACTGATGAAGTCGGCGATGGAGTCACTGAATTGTGGCTGGGGTCCGGGGGGTCTGTAGACGAGGGTTCCTCTGAGGGTGGTGTTGGGGTCCGTGTGGATCTGGAAGTGCAGGTGTTCGGCGGTGCTGAGGGTGTCGTCGGTGCTGGTCGAGACTCAGAGTGTTCCTGTGGACGATGGCGATTCCTCCTCCTGTTCCGTTGGTGCGGTCCCTGCGGGTGATCTTGTAGCCGTCGGGGATGGCTATGGCGATGTCGGGTGCCGAGGAGGGGTTCATCCAGGTCTCCGTCAGGAAGGCGACGTCTGGGGAGGTGGAGTCGAGTAGGTCCCAGAGTTCGACGGCGTGTTTGCGGGCGGAGCGGGTGTTGAGTAAAATGCATCTGAGGTGGTTGCGTCCTTTCTCGGTGGGAGGATTGACGGCTCGGATGCTGGTGAAGCTGCAGTTCCGGCAGGAGAAGGGTCCTTGGGTGCGCTTCGGGCGGCCCGAAAGCAGGTGTGTGATCGTCCGGTGTTGAGTGCGTGGAGGGTGCTGGCATCATAGCGGTGACGGGCGTCGTGGACTCGCGGGGTCCAGGGGTTCAGGCACTGGGCGCGGTCCAGGCGCGGACGGGCGCAGACGGGCTTGCCTTAGTCGCGCCAGCGGCGCGCCCGCTGCGCGGCCGCTGTGCGGCCGCTGCGCGGCCGCCATATAAGGGGAGGTGAGAGGGAGGAGCAGCCGGGAGGCGGGAGCGGGGCGGCGAATGGGCGAGCAGGGGGACGGGGACGCAGCGGCGGGAACGGCGAAGCAGGGATACAGAAGGCAAAAGGAGGCACAGAGAAAAAGGGGAAAAGAGGGAAATAAGGAACAAAACAACATTACACAGGCAGAACACAAAATAAGACAAAAGCAGTGAACAATATAAGGCAGTACCGGACTACCGAGGCGGAGGGGCCTCGAACCTGCTGTTGCGGGGATTCTGCACATATACAGAGCTATGCACAGGAAAATAGGACCTCGGTGTATAGTGGTGTACCAACCATGCACCTTAGTACCCACAATCCCAATCCGACTAGCTTTAGCGTCTCATTCGTTCTCCGTACTACAGCGAAGCTACCAATGATTAGACATCCCAGAACACGGACTCTCTCAGGAATCGCGGGAGCAAGAACACTCTTTCATAACTCACTCATACTTGTCCACAACATGCGTAATAAGAGACACAGTATAGTTTAAAATGTTTATTTTCAACTATCGTGCTCTAAGATAAAGTACATGTGCCAGTACTATCAGCATAATGCATAACGATAAAATAATAAGCATGGTTACAATTCCATAGAATACAAACGGGGACAGTATTTTATAAAGACAGTGGAAATAGGGCTGAATTGCCTTACCACCCTCCCGTGCTAGTAACTAGTTTATTATAAAAATAGAAGACCTCTGGGCTTTGTCAGGCGGCCCCCCATACCTCAATATCTAGATGCAAGGTTTACATCCTCAGACAAGCACAGCTCTTCTCCCTGGAAAGGTTTTTCTCCAAGTGCCACCAACAGGGAGATCACAATATTAAAAGCACACAAATTTCTCCAGTGCAGCTGTATTTCGTGTTATGTCTAAGTATGAGGGGCTGACCAGATCAGCAATAACAAGGGACGTTGTTTTTCGACCTTGTACATGGTGTGCAGACGAAACCCACAAGGAACATGAGAAAAGGTGAAAGGCAAAAAGGCAGACAGCTCTAATATAGCCGGGCACAAGCAGAGTCTGGAAAAACAAAGTCACAGAATAACGTGTGCAAAAAAGGCATCATGGCAGCCAGGCCTAAGCTAACTTAGCAATGTAGACAATGAGGCCACAAACCACACTACACTGCGGCAGCGGCGGTGACAGGCAGCAGAGGCAGACAGAAGCACTGGTGGAGCTGTGCGGCGAGGGGGAGCGACCTGCCTGAGGACAGGGTCAAGGGTTGCTCGCCTCACCGCGCAGCGGCCGCCATATAAGGGGAGGTGGGAGGGAGGAGCAGCCGGGAGGCGGGAGCGGGGCGGCGAATGGGCGAACAGGGGGGCGGGCCGAAGTGGCGGGAACGGCGAAGCAGGGATACAGAAGGCAAAAAGGGGGCACAGAGAAAAAGGGGGAAAAGAGAGAAACAAGGAACAAAACAAAATTACACAGGCAGAACACAAAATAAGACAAAAGCAGTGAACAATATAAGGCAGTACCGGACTACCGAGGCGGAGGGGCCTCGAACCTGCGGCAGCGGCGGTGACAGGCAGCAGAGGCAGACAGAAGCACTGGTGGAGCTGTGCGGCGAGGGGGAGCGACCTGCCTGAGGACAGGGTCAAGGGTCGCTCATAATTACATTGAAATTATGAAAATGTCACACATAGCAATCTGAAACCTTGGCAGCTATGGCTAGTTGATGAGAAGTCTTTATTAAGCATCATACATCATCATAGGTTCCTGCCTGCTGCAGTCAGTTGTAGAACCTTCGCATGACAGTTGAGACAGAAAATTCTGGGGAAGGGAAGGGTGGGGGACGGGACGGATTAGATCAAGTATAGTAAATTACAACACTACTCTTCTACTGAAAAATGAAATAATTTGCCTTCTGTTCAACTGAGAGGTGTTCCCCAAGCAGCAATTCACGATGTGCAGCAGCATTGCAAGATTTCTTATTAATGCAGTCCTGTCAAGTGTCACACATCAGGCGTTAGACTAACGCATTTTAGTTCGGTGGTCCGCATCACCGCACTAAAATGCAAAGTCACGCATTATAGGGCTGCCGCCTTGTCATCGCCAGCACCGGACTTATAGAAAGTTAATGACGTGCAAGAGCAAGCACCAGGAGCGCAGACCGCGCACTCGCCAGACTGACGCTGTTGTGGCACAGACAAACCGTACGACTGTCATCCTACCAACTCAAGTTAAATTATCATGCTGGCTGTTGTATTTGCTGCGGCTGCATTCACGTGACATGGCGTCACGGCAGCAACAAACAGTCCGGATTTGCCGAGAGGGAAGACAGGGAGTCACCTTACTCAGGAGACGGGACACGGTGCCAGCGGGAGGCAGTTATGAATTTGTTTCTTTCGTTTTTGAGCTGCAGCCACTGCTCGCACCTCTGCCTGTGCTGAATTGGTGTCTCATCATGCCGCTGCCCCTGCATCTCCAAGGGGTAGGTTCCTGCCCCTCTGCTATAGAAACAAGTAAAAAAAAACAGCCCGCATCTCCACTTGGTGATGTTAAGCTGATTTGCCATAGGGGGGCAGGCATCACACTATCCCCATGTCGGTCTTCTGGCTCCGCCGCCGTTAGTCGCCCAATCTCATGGCTGTTCTGAATTCCTTTCATTTTAAAAGCAGGATGCGGCCAGGGTGTGCAGCCATGGAAAAATGAAAGGGGATCATCTGGTGAAGCATGGGATACTGACATCCTAGAGAAGGCCCGGCCGGAGGTGCCAGCTTGTCTCCAGCGCACCACTGAAGCCAGGAACAGAATACAGAGCCACCAGAGAGAGCTGGGAAGGAGGGAGAGCGGCTCTAAGTAGGCATGTTTGGCTGGGGTTGTGCGAGGTCCTGGGTTTGAGGACGGTGCCCTCTGCCAGCCTGCGAAAATTCTATAACTACTGCAATTATTGCCATGTCATTAGATTGACATCCTGCACCCTTGCGTGCTTTTTTTTTAATTAAGTCTAGAGCATTGAGCACTGTCTCCCATGTCACCTGTCTGATGACGTTTGGGCACATTATTGTTTTTATGTACAATACACTACTAAATGAATGCAGCTCATGCACAGTTCTATGACGCCCATAAGGCCTGCTCCTTGCTACAAAAGCTAAATAAACATATGTGCTCCACTCCGTGTGCCTGCCTGCCTCAGGCATTCACTGATAACTATAGCTATCGCATAAAAGAACTACGGTCATATTTATGAAGTTGCTTACTGGCTATTCAGCATTATTTATTTACATGTTCTGTTGTAAGGGCTCTTCTTCCTATGTAAAGAAATCCTGCCCACTCACATGATTTTCTACATTGAGCATTTCACAGTGCCATGGTCCTTGTGATATCCCTTCTGCTTCATCAATTTTCTCCCTACGAGATGGACATGGGTTTATATTTTATATGCGCGCCCGTTTGGCTTAACTAGGTATGTTTGAACACATGATTCTAAAGAGCATTTCGTCGGTCAAATGGGTGTAATTTCTGATATTTGTTTCCCTCGTCTTCATTGCTAGATTTTGCTCAGAAGGAAGTGTCACTCATAGTTGTTGAAATGTCACTCATAATTACATTGAAATTATGATAATGTCACACATAGCAATCTGAAACCTTGGCAGCTATGTAAAATGTGGAAATAAACTCTGGCTGTTCATACTAGCATGCCACCTAACAGGCTTATTATAGCCCGAAAACGTGTTTTAGGCGTTTAAAAACCAAAATGTTTGGCAATGGCAATGTTTGTTGTTTTCTCTGGTGAGCAGCTCGCGCTTTCCCAGAAGATCTGCGCGGTTGGTTTCGTCGACAGTAGATTGGCAGGATCTTCCTGCTGGGGCGTGCGCACGCTTTTAAGGTGACAAGCGGGCTATTGGTTAAGGCTTCTAGAACGTGAACTTCCGGTTGACGTTTTCACGTTTATGGTGAGCGAGTCAAACCGTGTTTGTGTCGAGAGGGCACTTGAATGTGGTAATGACCGCGCCTCACGCAGCAGATGCTCGGTGGCATCGACGTTGCCCTCATCTCACGATGCCCCTTCGCGCAGTGGTTGGATTTTTGCTACTAAGCCTTACTGTTATGGTTTCTAAAGGTAAGCGAGTTCCAAAGAAGCTGGGTTAGAATTCTGTGTGGGTACATGGAGTCTTCTTGGTGGTCATTAAGGACTGCCGCCAGCAAGCGACAACTCTAAAGCAGCGTGCGTGCGTGTAATGGCCTCGCAATTGCACCCAGCGGACGCCTATAGTCCGATCTGATGTCACCTTGGAAAAACACTGAGGCCTCTTTTAGAAACGTACACGGGTCACACTTTCATCATAGCACTTAGCAGCGTCTTTCAAAGTAGCATCTGAAGGCGTAAGCTATAACCGAGTCCTTCTGATGTTCCCTGTTCCCATTTTAGTATCTAGTGGAAATGCCATCACACGGGGCTTTAAGTGGGGTGAAAAAACTGGGGGGGGTATGATCATAGGGGCGAAGCCGATGTAATTAAGGGCGTGGCTTAAAACACAAGCTAAAGTTCTTACTTAGCTTAGTGTGCTGCCCCACTGGTATTTTGCTGCTTCTGTCCATTCATCCAGATATATAACACAACAAACAACATTACACCTACAACGAACCAGGACTATTGGCTTTGTCAATGGTTGTTAGTTGCATAAGATAAATAAGCAACAACTATTGCTTCATTGTATAGAAGATTGAAAATGCTTCTGTTCTTGCGGGCGAGGTTGGGGCGTAAAGCAAGAGCTGCCGACTTTCAAGCTGAGAAAGCAGGTTCGAGCCTCATGTCGGCTCAACATACCTGTGATTCAAAACATGAATATGTCCTTGTGTAATGTAACTGGTTTGTTCCAAGCTTACGGAATATAAAACTGAGAAACGAGTCGCTTTGAAGTTACATCAAAAGCAGCGACAGATGGTACTGTGGCATAGTTAAGCTTTTTTTGTTCCTTCCCCAACCCTGAAGGTAACAAGCATTTGCAGTGCAATCGGTCTTGCATTTGTGAAGGTTAGAGCTATTGGCATTGTAAATAATGTTTTTTACTCATGTTTTTTTGTTTTATAGTGGAGTAACGTAACATGTAAAGCAACTGTCTTTGGAATTGATTAAATAAGTTTCAGTTTTACGATTGAATAACCATTTTGTGCTTTATGTAAATAAAATATTTTGTTCTTATTAATGGGTATTGCGCAGGTATTTGGTTCATAAAACCAAAAAAAGAAATAATGAAGCAAAACAGCAGCAGTGAAGTCACCCACTTACTAGGAAGAACGGGTGCTGCAGAGGAACATTAATAGGGAGTAATGTGCATTGTAACAAGTGACGATGTGTGCACTTTGCGACAGGACACTCACTACATGAGGGGCATGTGCACTATAAATCTGTTGGCTACAAGGGCAGTCATTCACTGATGTGCCGAGAGGTGCGCTATCTGTCATACGTGAGGGTGGCACTCACTGCAGTGCAGGGAACAGTGAAATGGGGAAGAAGGAGGGCGCATGGTGCACTTTAATGACCTCCTGTTAGTAATAAAACAGACATATGGTGTGTTCTGGTATTAGTAACTGTTAGACTTGGCATCTTTTGGCGTGTTTCCCCTGAGTTTTTGCTTTCTGACCTCCCGATTTTGACTCTGTTTTTGCTGGCTTAGTGTCTCTGCGCACTTTCTCACTGGTGATCAGTGTTAAAGTGCAAGTGCTCCTGTTGTAAACTATGTTATGGATTGGTGTTTCCATGATTGGCATTTTTGATTTACTTGTCAGTCCCTAGTAAAGTGCACTGAGTGTGCCAGGGCCTGTAAATCAAATGCTGTTAGTGGGCTGCAGCACTGGATTGTGCAACCCACGCAAACAGCCTGTAAATGTAACTCTGGCCTGCCATTGCAGAGCCTGTGGGCAGTCTGGGACTGCCATGTCGACTTGGCAAGTGTGCCCACTTGCCAGGCCCTAACCTTCCCTTTTCTTACATGTCAGTCACCCCTAATGTAGGCCCAAGGTACCCCTGTGGGCAGGGTGCAGTGTATGTGAAAGGTAGGACATGCCCTGGTGTGTGTGGCATGTCCTGATAGTGAATTACTGCCAATTTCGTTTTTCACTACTGCAAGGCTACCTGTTCCCATAGGACAGAATGGGGAGTTTGTTTATAACATCTTATAAACATAACTGGCCCTTGGAAATAGGTAGAGAAACAAAGTTTAGTATGCCTGAACTCAGAATCTAAAGAGGCATCTTGTAGTGAAAGTGATTTTTACATTCTGTGTTTGAAAATACCACTTTTAGAAAGTAGGTATTTTCTTGCTCAGTCATCCAGTAGGCCTCTGCTGGGTTTGTGGATTGACTGTCTGGTTTTGGGATGACAGAGGCTGGGGAGGAGCAATGGCTCCAGATAATCTAGGTGGGTCAGGAAAGGGCTGAATAGACCTGGGTTGCATTTAGAGTAGGGGAGGAGATTTCCTTTCACCTGAATGGGCCTGGTCTGCCTCTGACAATGCCGTCTCCACCTCCTGCCAGGAAGCTACACCAGAGAGGACAGAACTGATTCTGCCTGGGCACAGACACTCTCTGCCTGAGAGGACAAAGGATTTTGGGCTATAAAAAGTTGGGCCCAAACCCTTGAACTTTAGAACTTGCTGGAATCAAGGAACCTGCCAAGAAGAAGAGCTGGAAGAGCTGCCAGGAGGAGTACTGCCCCTTTGCTGTGTTGTTGCTTTGTTGGGTTGGCCTGCAGTTGCTGCTTCTGCCTTGGGCAGTGAAAGGACTGGACTGAACTTTCTTCACTTGTGCTGAGCATCTCCAAGGGCCTGAAATCGAGCTGGCCTCCTGTTCTGGAGTCTCAGCGACTGCAAAGACTTCACCAACCTCTGGGTACCGCTTCTGGAGCCGCTGTTTCAGTTGCCACAGAGAAGGGAACTGCAACCGACTCCGTCACTGGCTCTGTATCCTGACGGCACCGCAGACCGCACCGTCCGCATCTCACAACCCTGGTCTCACCGACGACCGCCGCCGCTGCTTGCACCGTGACCTGTGGGCACCGCGGTCCGCACTGCCTCACTTCACTTCACCATCCTGGTCTCACCGACGCTGTCGCTGCTGCTGACTCGACACCCGTGACCGCATCGTGGTTGGGGGCACCGCTCGTAGAGTTTAACGACGCACCACCTCCTCGTCCCCTTCACAGCCGTCTGGGCCGACCGACGCCAGCTCCCGCAAACCGGCTCTGTCGTCTGCACCGCAACCTGCTAGCACCGCATCGACCACTGTCTCGCCATGCTCCGTAAGCCTTGGTCTCACCGACGCCGTCTGGACAATTGTCACCGAACCGCTGCCTGCACCGCATCGAGAGGACACCGCGCCCTGCACCGCTTCCATTTTGCAACGCAACCGCAACGGTTGCCATGACCGGCTCGCACCCCCGTGTAAGCCGCAAGGAGAAAGGTACTGTTACCGAGTCTGTTCACGCTTTTGCTGGCCCGTATTGACGCGGTTGGCTGGAACTATTAGAATCTGTTGTTTTCAGCATCGCGGTAGCCCCGGACGGAGCTACCGACTCGTACGAACTGTGTTTTTGAAGTATTTCTGCAGTTTAGAAGACATCCTGCAAAGTATCTATTTTTCAAGTACTGTATTATGGATTCTTTATCGTTTTTGGTCTTGTTTTGAGTATATAAAAATATTGGATATTTTTCTAAAACTGGGGTGATGTCCTTTTGTAGTGCTTTCACTGTGTTACTGTTGGTTATGTGCAAATGCTTTACACACTGCCTCTAAGATAAGCCTGGTGGTAAACGTAATGGGGCAACCCGGTGTCCCTCAAAACCTGGGTGTATGTATTATAAAGGAAAAAATGGTTCTGTCGGGGTATCAATTACTTAGGACAAGTAGCAACAGCTTACTTATAACCAATATGAACGATTTACAAAGAAAACCAATAAAGATATAACACACACCAAAAATTTTTGAATCAATAATATATTAAGAAAAAATCAAATAATAAAGGCTGTCGCAATTTACAATTTCAATTGCAATGTGACGAAGGTGACTGTGGTGAAACAGTGACATATGGTGATGAATATAGTCCACTATATACAGAAACAATTGTGCAAAAAATTAGGGGAGGGAGGGAGAAAGATTTCATAAATGTCCTTATTATTAGCACATATGCTTAATGATCCAATGACGAATGGGACTGTGATCAAAAGCGTTGTGTAGACATATACAATACGCCGACGTTTCAACCCTGTGTATCGTGCAAGAAGTGAAAGTGCGTCCAAGCGGGTCTTCCTCAGGGCAGGAGGGGGGAAAATGGCAGCCCAAAAGCAGATTCGTAGGCGGCCCTGCGAATACTAATAACTTGGTCAGGTATAGGTAGGAAAATTCATAAGGATCTCCACCAGCCGGTTTGGAGCCTCAAAGATAAACTGTATTTAACTTCCACCCGTCGGTTGGAGTTGTATTTGTGCCAGTCCGACGTTTTTCGTGATCTGGAATACAAGCCTCCGTCTGTCCATGGTTTATTTCGGATAAGCCTGACTGCTCGTGCCAAGCTACCAAGGGGGTGAGCAGGGGTTATTTTAGGAGTGTAACTCCCTTATCCTGACTAGAAGGGCGGGTCCCTACTTGGACAAGGTGCAAACCATTGCCAACTAGAGACCCCCATTTCTAACAGTAACACACTTAATGAAAGTTAACGTGCAGCAGGTGTGTAAGGCACACATAACATTTATGTAGCTTGAAATTTCGTGACACGTGGCTTGTTCCATATGACTGCAGTTACTCACAGTTTGGTGTGGCCTCCTCTCTGACTACTCAGTGGTTAATTTGTAAAAAAATAAGTGTTGAGGCTCTTGTCAGGAAGCAGCTTGCAACAGACCATATCTTCTGTTAGTGCCGTCTAAAACAGAACCATGAATGTGGTGTGATGGCCAGAGTTGCCGTCTTCAGAGCTGGAAAACCAGGTTCGAGTCTCGGCCTTGGCTCAACATCTTGTGATTCTGGGTAAATCACTTAATTTCCCTGTGCCTACCAAAAATGATTGTGCAATGTAACCTGTGCTCACGCAAAGCGCTCCACCTCCTAGGGTCGATTTCGCTCTAAATAAAACTGCAAAAAAAATGTTGGAACCATTTTATTTTTTGATAAACAATTTTATTAGTTTTATGAGTAACAAAGTGAACAGTGCATCACCATGATATATAAAGCGTTTCAGTGCATTTGTTGCATTTTCCCCCTCTTTTTTTTTTTACGGAGTTTTATATAGCGCAAACTTGACCCGGTATTGGGTATCAGAGCACTTTACATAGCACTAGTTGCGTTACATGAGGACACATTCATTTTTTGTTAGGCACGGGGAGATTAAGTGATTTGCCCAGAATCACAGGATGTTCAGCGTCATTGCCGAGACTTGAACCCGGTTCCCCAGATTCGAGGTCGACCGCCCTAGCCGTTAGGCCAACTTCTCTCCTCTTTGGTCTCATGAGAGACAAGCCCTGTGGAGGCGTGGCTTGCCTGGGGAAAATGGCGGACGCGTGAGCAGCGAGCTCCGCACCAACTGCCCAATTATCCTGCTACCTGTGCTAATCGGGGCCGAAGCGAGAGGCTTCACCGATGCTGTAGCGTCTGGGGGAGACGCAGGATATAGCGGAGCTACTTGCGGGGGCTACCGCTGCAGAGGAGCGAGAGCGGCGCCGTCCGGAGCGGCCTTGGAGGGGAGGTGCCAAATTCCCTGGAAGCCTGAGGCAGCCCGGCCGTACGAGACGTCCCGGCTCGGGGCCGAGCGCCGGCGGCAGGCTGCGCTGCTGAGCGATCCCCGGGGCCTTCGCACTGAGCGCCTGGCAGAGAGCAGATCCGGGGGGCCTCGGAGCGAGGTTGGCGTTACAGGGAGCGCCGGAGGAAGGGGCCAAGACGCCGAGGACGGTGCAGCCCGGAGGTGAGGCCTGAGTGGAGACGAGCCCTGATTGGAGACGCATGACATCCGACCCCCTACCAGATCCGGTACAGTAAACCAGCGGCACTGCGGTTGAAGGGGACGGCTGCCGAGGACACGGTACTGAGCGCTGAAGAACGGCGTGTGGCTGAGAGCTGACTGTGAGTGCGCAACGCGGCCCAAACACCATCTTGGGGGTCGGACCTTGTGCCCTGGATTGGGATTGCTCGCTTCTCTGGTGGGGGTGAGGAGCCTATGGGAAGTCACCCAGCCACCACCACCTTGGCATTGGGAGGGCTGAGCAAGAAGGGCTTACCACTATCTCCTCTGCAGCAATTGCCACTGGTCACCACCCTGAGTTTGCCTATAGTCTGAGAGGAGCACCGGAGAGGAGCGCTGATTAACTAGCTGGCTGCTAATGCCTATCCCACGGGTTGTTGATCGAGGGGCCCCACTACTATGTGGCCGTGGGCACTAAGGGCTGATCTTGAGAAGGAGGCACCTGCCGATTGGGATCGTTACCTGGGTGGGCCTCTGGCGCCGGTGCTCGCGTCTGGCGGCCTCCGTGTGGAAGACAGAGACCAGGGGTGCCTTGAGGTGCATCGGCTCACAACTGAGCAGGGGTCCAAGATTCCTACACGGCGGACTGCATTCCCACCATGGGCAAGCCCAAAGCTAAAGCCACTGGGGCTGGGCTAGACCCTGAGGACAGCACCACTGAGCACTCACAGCCGGGCCCTGGAGATCCGGTCCAGCAACAGCTGAAACAGATTCTCGATGCCATCACTGACACCAAAGCCACCCTCCACCAGGATATAAGTGCAGTGGCGGTAGGCCTGGGTCTTCTACGCGAAGAACATAAGAAACTCTCGGACAGAGTTCGGCAGAATGAGACCACTCTGGCAGAAATATCACCGGCACAGAAAGCGATGGGCCAGCAGGTGGGTGCTCTCACAGACAGAATAACTGCACTGGCGCATAGGGCGGAGGATGCGGAGGGCCGCAATCGGCGCAACAACGTTCGAGTGGTTGGGCTGCCAGAGGGAGTGGAGAAGGGGGATATGGTGTCCTATCTAGAGCACTGGTTCAAATCAGTGGTGGCTCCCGAGGGACTGACCACATTTTATACCCTGGAACGCGCTCATAGAGTGCCTGCTAGGCCCTTGGCTCCGGGGAGACCTCCGAGACCGATAGTGGCCCGATTGCTTCATTTCCGGGACAGGGACATACTGTTGCAGAAGGCACGGATGGAGGGTCCCTTTCTGGTGGATAATAGTAGGGTCACTTTGTTCCCGGATTTTACTCTGGAGGTGCAGCGGAGCGAGCCTCGTACTTGGAGGTTAAGAAAGCATTGAGAGAGGAGGGGTTGCAGTACTCCCTACTGTTCCCGGCCCGACTGCGAGTAGTACTGGATGGCACCACTTACTATTTCAATTCTCCCTCTGAAGCATGGGACTGGCTAGAAAACTACAAAGGTGGGCTGATGAAAGCTGCGACCTATGAAGGAACGACGTCGCGGAACGGAACTTCTGGAGTACGTGGCCCGCGAAGATCGAGGAGGAGAGCCCAGGGAAAGCCAAATGCAATGCAAGTTACAAAGGAGCGAACCGCGGTGCTACAAGCAGTGGTGTCTCTGTCGCAGAATCGGAGTCCGCCTCCAACAGACGATGAAGTGGGTTCTGAAAAGGGCTCAGCGGACAATGACTCTGACACGTCGAATGGTAGCAGTGTGAAACTACCTGTGGTAACACCTCGAAGCGCAGATGACATTGTATGAACAAGCTATTAGAAGCTGGTAGCAGTTTTATGTAGCACCTCATTGCTGTCGTATTATGAATAAGGTCTTGGATATAGCATTGATTTCTTGCAGTTGGTGCCTTGCTTGCTGGGTGCACGCCCCTAGTCAGCCGCGTCCACTACTGCCTCTGAATTAGTCGGAGGTGTTTGTTAGTTTTAGTCTGTTAAGGTTTGGATGGGAGCTCGTTTCATAGTAACTGTCCTTGGGAGGGGGAGTTGGGATCTTGGGGTTCTACATTGGGGGACCGGCGGTGGCATCGCTGGAATTCAGTATGACTGTGGGTCACGGGTTTCACCATGGGATCGTTTTTGGACCTAAAATGCATATCATGGAATGTCAGGGGTCTGCATACAATGGACCGCCGTTATAAGATACATGCCTATTTGGTGCGCAGGGGGATTCAGATAGCCTTCCTACAGGAAACGCACATCACGAGGCAGGAGGGCATTGCTTTGCAGCGTAGATGGAGGGGCGAAGTTTTCCATACCGCTTCTGCTTTTGCGAGGCGTGTGGTGATTTGGGTTAGAGCGGGGGTCCCCTTTCAGCTTGTGCAGCAGATCACGGACCCAGAGGGCAGATATGTGATGGTGTTGGGCAGGCTTAATGGCAGGGATGTAGCGATGGGTAGTGTATATGTTCCTAATACTGAACAGTCGACCTTTTTTGCTCACCTGTCTGGGAAACTAGCGCCCTATCTGACCGGTGCTGTATTCCTAGGTGGAGATTTTAATTCGGTCACTGATGTCCTACTAGATAGATCTCATCCCCTCTCCCTACTGCCTCTGCACACAAGTTAGCTAGGGCCAGGAAGAATTGGCAAGAACACTGGGGACTGGTTGATTCATGGCGAACGCATCACCCGACTGAGCGAGATTATTCCTTTTTCTCAGCACTTCCACGAACTTCATGTTCGGATAGACGCTACTACTTTGCTCCCCAGAGTTACACACAACGATCACGCATAGTGAATATCTCACCAGGACACTTTCTGATCATAATCCATTGTTGGTTAAGGTACGGTGGGCCCAGGTGCGCCCAGCAATCCCAAATTGGCGTTTAAATCCGGAGCTTCTGGAAGACTTAGTTTTTCGGGAGATAGTGGGAACTGGGGTGACTCAGTATTTCTCAGAGAATGCGGGCACGGCATCTTCAATGGCTGTGGAATGGGACGCATTTAAAGTGGTGGTGAGGGGTTTGTGCATTTCCAGTGTGATGGGGGTCCGGAAGACACTTCTCCAGGACATAGATACAGCAGATCAGCGACTGCGGGAACAGGAGCGTGCTCGACCTGGACAACCTCAAAGGCACAGGGACTTACTGGAAGCAAGAGAAGCAGTAGCGGTGGAAGTCGAAAGACTCCGGTGTTTTGACTATAAAAATATATAGCGCGTGCGCATACAGAGCGGGACAAATCTGGCACTTTGCTGGCCTGGCTGGCTAATCCGGAGAGGCGGGGGCAACCATCATTGAATTATATAGTCCGTCGGGAGAACTTTGCCGTACGCAACAGAGAATTAATGAGCAGTTTCATGCTTATTATAAGGAGCTTTATCGGAGTAAGGTAGTATTAAATGAGGATGTCCTCGGGGAGTTTCTAGCAGCGGCTGCTCTCCCAGAGCTAGATCAGAGGCGGACCGGCTGGGGCAAGATATCACA
Organism: Calotriton arnoldi; assembly: GCA_963921515.1. Lineage (NCBI taxonomy): Eukaryota > Metazoa > Chordata > Amphibia > Caudata > Salamandridae > Calotriton > Calotriton arnoldi. The sequence goes on from CAWUFW010002610.1 coordinate 1,029,761, forward strand.
TTGGGAGAAGTGAGGGGAGCGATAAAACATATGGCACGTAGGAAGACCCCTGGTGCAGATGGGCTACCGGTTGAGTTCTACCTAACTTATATCGACCTGATAGCGCCAAAACTAGTGGCCCTCTTTAATGAGGCGAAGAAGACGGGATGTCTTCCGGTCTCTACCCGGGAAGCAATAATAATCCCTTTATTGAAGCCCGGAAAGTCGCCCTCAGACAGAACTGCATACCAACCACTGTCCATGCTGCCTACTGATTATAAGATCCTGAGTCGGGTACTGGCAGCCAGGTTACTTCCCCATATGGTCCATTTGGTTCACGGGGACCAGGCGGGATTCATCCCGAAGCGGAACACGGCTGTTAATGTGAGACAGCTCCTCCGCATTTTGGAAGGCGACACCTACTCGAGGATGACTGCGGCCATCTTTTCGGTGGACATGGAAAAGGCCTTTGATAGTTTAGAATGGCCTTACTTATTTCAGGTCATGCGCGCGTTCGGGTTGGGAGAGGACTTTGTGAGCTGGACGGCATTATTATATAGATCCTCCATGGCGCGGGTTAAGACAGGGGGTTTGATCTCTGAGGCATGCGCGGTGGGCAGGGGGACGCGTCAGGGATGCCCGCTATCCCTCTGCTATTTGCTTTAGCTATCGAGCCACTGGCAGCCCAAGCCAGGACGGGATGTCGATACAGGGGCCTCGATGTACATGGTGGTATCCAGTATATCGCGCTCTATGCCGATGATCTCCTCATGTTTTTAGCGGATACAGGAGAGGCACTTGTAGGGGCGAGACGGTTGCTCCAAGACCTTGAATTGGTGGCGGGCCTTAAGGTAAATTGGGAGAAATCGTGCCTGTTTCCCGCTGGCCCGATGAGAGAGGGTCCCCTGGTCACAAATGGAGTACACTGGGAATATGATTGTCTACATTATCTGGGGACCCGGATTTACCATACGCAGGCAGACCTATTAGAGGTCAATGTGGAAAGGGCTATCAGGGGGCTTAGGGACAGCATGGACTTCTGGGGAACGCTCCCGTTATCAGTGGCGGGCCGAGTGGCCCTGCTTAAGATGGTGGCACTACCCAGGCTGCTGTACTATTTTAGGACCCTTCCTATTTGGCTCCCGGCGGCAATTTTTAAGCGTCTCCAGACGATGATCACAGGTTTCCTGTGGCTCACTGGCAGGCGCAGAGTGGCCCTGAAGACCCTCTTGCGCCCGAGAAATGAGGGCGGACTGGCGGTGCCGGACTTTGAGTCTTATTACTTGGCGGCCCAACTGCAATGGCTTACCCAGGCAGTGGCTCTAGAATTCCAGGGAGTGGGTGACCGAGATGACGGGCGGGTGCCTAGACGAATACTGTCTAGCATTATTTTGCAACAACCGTTGCGACTTAAAACACTTCCCACGGAATTCAAAACATTCCGGCTGTGTTGGAATAGAAGCCAGAAGAGGGCTCGGATTGAGCGCCCATATGCCCCCGAGATTCCCATCACAATGTGCATGATATTACCGCACGGGGGTAATTGGTCAGCGCTCAGCCAGTGGTGTGACCTGGGTTTGATGACGTTGGGTGATCTATATGATGATAATGCCCTCATACCGTTTGAGACTCTGAGAGATCGATATGATCTACCTCGCGGGGACTACCTACTCCATACAGCCCTAATAGCGGCCATTCAAAAGCACTGGGGGGAAGGTCTTTCTGAACCATCGACTTCTATGGTCTGCCAATATGTTGTATTGGCAGCGGGCACCACTAAAGCAGTAACATGTTTAAATCGGCGGATGACGCAAGAGAGGCTAGTCCCGCTGGTGGAACTGAAGCAGAAATGGGAAGAGGACTTGGGAGGAGAGATCCTGAGAAGGTGTGGGAGGAGTTAGTGGAACGACCTTGGAAATGCACTAGAAATGCCCGATTCCAACTGGTTCAATTTTTATTTTGCACAGGGCATACCTGACACCAGAAAAAATTAACAAATACTTTAATGTGACCACAGCGCTCTGCCCAAGATGCACTGTGAAGGGGCGGATCTTCGCCACATGCTATGGGACTGCACCAGGTTGAGGACCTACTGGAAGGAAGTGGTAGAGCTGCTGTGTGATATCACTGAGAGAGATGTTGAAATAGCTCCGGGCCCTTGTTTACTCCACTGGTTCCCTCACACATCCAGGACCAGGATCACTAGCAAGTTCTTGGATCTGGGCCTGGTATTAGCCAAGCGAGAGATTACAGCACACTGGAAAGCTAAACAGGGACCAAATTTTCAGAGATGGAGGACTGTTTTTACTAGATGGGCAGAAAGCGAGGAATTGCTAGGTTGCAAGCGGCCAATCGAGCGCACAGCGAAAAAGCTCTAGAATCTGCAAGGGCCTGGGAAGCACTAACACTATTACTGAAAACAACAGGGACGGACTCGGATGTGGACTCCACCATTAGCAATCAGACTAATTTGAACTAATGACTGCTTAGTTAACGTGTATATGGGGATACAAGGGGCTCCTGGGGTAGCTACTTGAGTCAACACAGACCTATACTGACATCCAGTGTAATGCATTATTATTACTCGGCGGAATGATGTGTGTGAGAAGTTGGCCTGGCATATGCTGTCCACTAATTATAGTGGGCACCTTGCACCAGTCCAAATCGACTCTTATGGTAGGTAGGTTAAAGACAACCTTATTGAAAGCTATCCTAGTGGTAGCTGTGGAGAGCAGCCTTCAGGCTAAGTCTTGAAGGAATGTAAAGCAGCTTGTTTTACCAGTCTATAATCTCTTGAGTGACCAAATGAAAGAGCACCACACCAGGTATATATTCAAAATATATGTATTTATTACTAAACACACCCCTCTAGTCTCTTTATGAGGCTAGAGTTCGAAATACATAGGTTATAAGATCTTAAATCACAGTAATAGCACAAATACACGTTTGGGCCCTAGGGGCGTACCAAACCATATACCAATAAAGTGGTATGCGAACCACGACTGAACTAGACACTAGGCCTAGAGCCTCTAGAAGTGCTTGGACCACAAGGAACCACCCAAGGTAGTGACACAGGGGACCCACGGGAGACGCGTGCAGTGTAAATACACAACCGCGATACGCCGTTAACTTCTATGGAGAAAGTCGGGATCGGGAAAATAGAGGAAAGGGACACTTAGAAGAGGACTAGGACAAAACCCTTTGAGACCTAGGACTTTGAAGAGTCTCTACCCACGGGAGCACCGGAGTACTCGTGTTACCTCACCCAGGGAAGCCGGGTGCATAGGTGCCTTTCGGGGTCGGGTTTCGTCGTCGGTTCTTATGGCGATCTGCTGCAAAGTGCTGCTGGCGACCAGGAGAAAAGTGTCCGGGTGGATCCAAGAGTGGATCGGAGTTCTGAAGAACCTGAAAGCAGAGGGGACAGAGTCTGGGTCACTAGCCAGTGACCAGGGAGGCGATGGACAGATGCCCACCGATGTCGAGTGCTTCAGGTGCGTTGACGGTCGTCTCGTTTCTGCAGCCACGAGGTCCAGGAGGCGTTGTCGGCGACCAGGAGCAGGATTCGGGCTGGTACACGATGTCTGTCGAGTGCTGCGGTGTCGGCGACCAGATTGGACCCAACAAGCCTTGGCAACGGCAAGTCTCGATGTAGCTGAAGATCGTCGATGGTGCAGACCAGCAAGGTCTGGGGAACTCACCCAGCAAGGGTAAGTGAGGGCAGGCCTGGAGCAACCAGACTGCCAAGTAAAGAAAAGATTGGCCTTCGGTAAGGGCTACTAGCCAACGGGCTAGCGACCGCGAAGGAGCCTCGTGACGCCGCACGTGGAGCTGGCTTACAGGACACTCGTGGAGTGGGGGCCAGTGATCTTCGGTGCAGGTGGTGCTGGAGGCTAGGGCTACTCGGAGCCCAAAGCACGACTTCTTGGGAGACCCAGAAGATGGTGCACTTGCAAGTGTGCTCGGTGTCCAGGGGTCACGGTCTCACGTTACCCACGATAGCCACGGGCCTCAGCTTTGCTGGGGACTCAGGGTAGCCTCGGGGAAGTCTGAGAATCCACCTCTGGTGATGCGATGACTTCGGCGTCCGACGGGAGCTTCAGTGATGCGAACCGGACAGATGCTTCTTTGGTGCCTGCCAAGCAGGGGAGTCACTCCTTGACCCCAAGGGAGATTCTTCAGTCCTCTAATCTTGTCGTAGAGCGTCGAAGGTCCAGGATTCCGTGTCAGAGTTTCGTCCAGGTATAATCTAATCTTGCTGTGGCAAGGGTTCCCCATTTTAACTAGTAAAACAGGGAGGGACTAACTCTATGACCCCACCTATGGGAGGGTCAAGGGAGGGGTGGCTACACCCACTTCCCTTTGTCCAGTTTCGCGCCAGAGCAGGGGCAGGTAGCCCCTGAGCTGGTTTGAACTGGCATATGCACAGAGGAGCCTTTTGCTCCCCCAGTGCAGGTCTTCAAAGCACTCTAAGAGTGCACCCACCCAGCCCCAATACACATTATCCTGTCTGGGGAGGTGGTCACACCTCCCTGCAACAGGAAACCTATTGTCCAGGCCTCCCCTGCCGGAGTTTCGTCCAGCAGCAGGAGGCCAGACTTGTGTCTGTGGCAGCAGCATCCATTTTGTGATGCCAGGGCTTCAGAAAGAAGTTACCGGGTAAGCCAGAGTTAACATGTCTTTCCCTCTAGAAGGGTGGAATGCTACCCCCGCCGCCAGGATTGGCGGGGGGTAGTATTCCAAGATGTTTGACACCAAACACGACATGTTTAGGTGCAGCCATTCCAAAGTTAGCATTTTACCGCGAGGATATAATGCGCTTAAGAGTATATGGTCAGGCTGCACTACAAACAGCATCAGAGATGGTCTCCGAACGCTGCAGAGGGGCCCTGCTCATGCAGGGGCACCCTCTCACATAGGAACCATGCACTCTGCCTTTAGGATTGATAAGGCCTGCCTTAGGAGTGACTTATAGGTTTCTAGGTGTGTATGTATTTCGTGATATAGGTAACCTATATCACAGTAAGGGATGCATGCACCACCTTACCCAGGCTGCAGTAGCAGACCTGTGGTGTCAGTTTGGATGGCCTTCCAGGGGTGGCATAATACATGCTGCAGCCCCTGGCAGGCCTCTGAGGTACCTATGCCCTTGGTACATAGTATACCATATACTAGGGACTTATAAGGGCACTCCAGATCCCAATCAGAGATGTGCCTAAGGCACATGGAATCCATTTTACAGAGAAAGCAGATAGACTGGGGCCCTGAATAGCAGGATCCCAGTCCAACTAAGTCATAAACCAGCAAAACACCATAAAAAAGTGGGGGCAACCATATAGTCAGATTCCACCTTCCTACATAACCCCCCAAACGAAAGGAGATAAGGCTAACCTTGGCCAGTTGAGCCTATATTGACTAAGTGGCCATATAAGGAAGCACCTGCACTAGCATGGTTGCCCCCTATGTTATGGTCCACTAAGCAATCCCTCACCCTAAGGGTATGAGAGGGTCTCCACCATGGGGAATCACTACCTCTGGTGTGCTTAGGTAAAGTACAAGGCTGGTGAGGTGTCTGAGTAGGGAAGTGAGGCCCTAGGAATGTTGGCCTCAGTTTCCTCAGATCACTGGTCACCATGTATGCCTGTCTTTCCATGACTGAGTTGCACTTTGCTCTAAGGGTCAACCTTTGGCTGCCTACAGCTGGGGGTTGGGTCCCTTTGGATGGAACACTGGAGGGACATGGCAGGTTTGGAACCTTCTGGTCCCAGGTTTGCCCTTGCCTACCAGAGTCCTTCTGGGGAGGTCCCTACATAAAGGTATGGGGGATCCCTCAGTGTGTAGAGGAATTTTCACCTGGCTAGGGCTACTAGACTGGCTGCCCCTAATCTGCTGATGGGGGGCTTCCTCTGGACAGGGGGCCCGGGGGGTCCACTGACCTCCCTGACCTCTGCAGCCCTGGGCTGACTGAGGCAGGGTAGAGAGGGGCAGGTTACCTGCTCCAGACTGGGTACCACCGTGGAAGGGTCCTCTGCCATCAGGGGTGTGGCCAGGCCAGGCCTGACTACCTCTGTGGCAGTTCCTTCACTAGGGGTAGGGTCAGTTCCCTGAGGAGGCTGACCCTTACCTGCTGTCTGGGGGAAGAAGACTTTTCTTCAACCCTTTTGCTCTCTTTTGGGGGAGAGTGGGCCATTCTTTCAGGCTCCATCTCTCCAAAGTCTTGGGCTGGGGCTGTGGCCATCACAGCCCCACTAACCTTTGCAGGGACGCCCAACATCCTAAGATGGGTTTGGTGTTCAACTTCAGCCCAGGCTGAAATTTCCAAATCATTGCCCATCAGGCAATCTACAGGTAGGGTTGGGGACACTGCCACTCTTTTGGGCCTGTGACCCCCTCCCAGCTGAGATTGACTATGGCCATGGGGTGATCTGTTCTGACACCATCAATGTTGGTCACCTGGTATTTAAACTCAGGTAAAAGCTGGTGAGGGGGGACTAGTTTCCCTGCCACCATGGTGACACTAGCCCCTGTGTCCCTAAATGCCACAGCTTTCTGACCATTAATCATTGGCTCCAGTCTGTACCTGCCCAATGCTATGGGACCCATGGTAAAGGTGGCAAATCCTATACCACCATCAGAGTCAGAGGAGTCTGTTGAGGGGTCCCTGTCTAAACTAGGGCCCACCTCTGTTCCTCTTGCAAAAGCACCCAACTTTTTGGGTGCACTACTCCCAACTGGAGGATTACTACTGGTAGTACCAGGAGGGGTGGTAGTAGTTGTGGGAGGAACATTTTCTTTATTGCCAATCCTGGGGCAACTGGGATCAGTTTTCCAGTGCCCAGGCTTTTTACAGACATGGCAATATGGTTTCTTTTCAGGAGAGGAAGGAGTTTGGGACCCACCCCCAGAAGAGGAATTTTGGGGCCCTGTAGGGGACTTATCCTTAGATTTATCCCCACCTTTCTCTTGGGACTTAGTAGAATCTTTCTTCTGGTCACCACCCTGATTTCTAGTTTTTACTCTGGTTCTGACCCATTTGTCTGCCTTCTTTCCCAATTCTTGGGGAGAGGTCAGATCAGAGTCCACCAGATACTGGTGCAAAAGCTGGTTTTGACAATTATTAAGGATCTGCTCCCTCATAATCAAATTGTACAATCCTAAAAAGTCATGCACTTTGTTGCCATGTATCCAACCTTCCAGAGCCTTTGTAGCACAATCTACAAAATCAACCCAGTCTTGAGTCTGAGCTTTTTGGGTGTCTCTGAACTTCAACCTATACTGTTCAGTGGTTAGGCCAAACCCATCTATCAGAGCACTCTTCAAGACTGTGTAATTGTCAGCATCCTCTTCTCTTACAGTGAGGAGCTTGTCTCTACCTTTGTCTGCAAAGGAGAGCCACAAGATTGCTGCCCACTGCCTCTGGGGGACCTTCTGAACTTTACAGGCCCTCTCCAGTGCAGTTATCCATTTGTGGATGTCATCCCCACTCTGGTAGGGAGGGACAATCTTGTTTAGGTTTCTATGGTCATAAGACCTGTCCCTATCTCTAGGGATATTGCTGCCACCATGGGACTCTAGTCCCAACTTTCTTCTCTCTCTAAGGAGATCTAGGGATTCTCTATCTAAAGCCAATTGCTTCTTCCTGATCTCTAGTTGAGTTTCCTCATACTGGACCAGTCTCTTTCTTCTCTCATGAGAGGATTCCCTCCTGTGAGAAGAAACAGAGCTCCCTATTGAGGTGCCAGAGTGGTTAGACTCCTGAGAAGGAGACCTAGACTTTCTGAGCACACTCATAATCCTTCCTGGGGGGACAAAGGTGTGGTTCTCTAGATCCTCATCTTCATCTTCCCCAGAAGGGATTGGGTTTTCCAGGTCAGGGTCATTGTCACCCTCCTGGTCAGTTTCAGAGGGGGGCTGGGGGTAGTAGTACCCCTGGCCCCTTCCTCATCTGCTGGCCCACCCTCTGCTCCTACCCCTTCAGTCTCTGAGGACTTACTAAGATCATAAGCCACCAACAACTCCTGGAGGTGTTGGGTGGTGGGACTTTGGCCTGTCCTTAATTTCCTCACGTTACACAAAGCTCTCAGTTCCAAGAATGGGAGTGTGTCATACTTGGAGGGGAAGCTCAATGGCTTCCTGCAGGGCATCTTTGGATCCTGCTTTTAAAGACATTACTAGTGTGGTGTGGTGTATGCACTACCTACTCTAGTGTGGCCTACTAAACTCTCTTGAGTTGTAGAAAGGGTTGTGCTATCCCTTAACACACAACTCTAAGTTCAGTAGAACTTACTGATATTCTAAGCTTAAATTATATGTACCTTAGGTACCTTTAGTGGTTTTCAGTTGATCAATTCAATTGAGATTATCTGGTAAAACAATAGCAAGCTGGAATCCCACACGCTGCACACCAATGTGAGAAGTTGGCCTGGCATATGCTGTCCACTAATTATAGTGGGCACCTTGCACCAGTCCAAATCGACTCTTATGGTAGGTAGGTTAAAGACAACCTTATTGAAAGCTATCCTAGTGGTAGCTGTGGAGAGCAGCCTTCAGGCTAAGTCTTGAAGGAATGTAAAGCAGCTTGTTTTACCAGTCTATAATCTCTTGAGTGACCAAATGAAAGAGCACCACACCAGGTATATATTCAAAATATATGTATTTATTACTAAACACACCCCTCTAGTCTCTTTATGAGGCTAGAGTTCGAAATACATAGGTTATAAGATCTTAAATCACAGTAATAGCACAAATACACGTTTGGGCCCTAGGGGCGTACCAAACCATATACCAATAAAGTGGTATGCGAACCACGACTGAACTAGACACTAGGCCTAGAGCCTCTAGAAGTGCTTGGACCACAAGGAACCACCCAAGGTAGTGACACAGGGGACCCACGGGAGACGCGTGCAGTGTAAATACACAACCGCGATACGCCGTTAACTTCTATGGAGAAAGTCGGGATCGGGAAAATAGAGGAAAGGGACACTTAGAAGAGGACTAGGACAAAACCCTTTGAGACCTAGGACTTTGAAGAGTCTCTACCCACGGGAGCACCGGAGTACTCGTGTTACCTCACCCAGGGAAGCCGGGTGCATAGGTGCCTTTCGGGGTCGGGTTTCGTCGTCGGTTCTTATGGCGATCTGCTGCAAAGTGCTGCTGGCGACCAGGAGAAAAGTGTCCGGGTGGATCCAAGAGTGGATCGGAGTTCTGAAGAACCTGAAAGCAGAGGGGACAGAGTCTGGGTCACTAGCCAGTGACCAGGGAGGCGATGGACAGATGCCCACCGATGTCGAGTGCTTCAGGTGCGTTGACGGTCGTCTCGTTTCTGCAGCCACGAGGTCCAGGAGGCGTTGTCGGCGACCAGGAGCAGGATTCGGGCTGGTACACGATGTCTGTCGAGTGCTGCGGTGTCGGCGACCAGATTGGACCCAACAAGCCTTGGCAACGGCAAGTCTCGATGTAGCTGAAGATCGTCGATGGTGCAGACCAGCAAGGTCTGGGGAACTCACCCAGCAAGGGTAAGTGAGGGCAGGCCTGGAGCAACCAGACTGCCAAGTAAAGAAAAGATTGGCCTTCGGTAAGGGCTACTAGCCAACGGGCTAGCGACCGCGAAGGAGCCTCGTGACGCCGCACGTGGAGCTGGCTTACAGGACACTCGTGGAGTGGGGGCCAGTGATCTTCGGTGCAGGTGGTGCTGGAGGCTAGGGCTACTCGGAGCCCAAAGCACGACTTCTTGGGAGACCCAGAAGATGGTGCACTTGCAAGTGTGCTCGGTGTCCAGGGGTCACGGTCTCACGTTACCCACGATAGCCACGGGCCTCAGCTTTGCTGGGGACTCAGGGTAGCCTCGGGGAAGTCTGAGAATCCACCTCTGGTGATGCGATGACTTCGGCGTCCGACAGGGAGCTTCAGTGATGCGAACCGGACAGATGCTTCTTTGGTGCCTGCCAAGCAGGGGAGTCACTCCTTGACCCCAAGGGAGATTCTTCAGTCCTCTAATCTTGTCGTAGAGCGTCGAAGGTCCAGGATTCCGTGTCAGAGTTTCGTCCAGGTATAATCTAATCTTGCTGTGGCAAGGGTTCCCCATTTTAACTAGTAAAACAGGGAGGGACTAACTCTATGACCCCACCTATGGGAGGGTCAAGGGAGGGGTGGCTACACCCACTTCCCTTTGTCCAGTTTCGCGCCAGAGCAGGGGCAGGTAGCCCCTGAGCTGGTTTGAACTGGCATATGCACAGAGGAGCCTTTTGCTCCCCCAGTGCAGGACTTCAAAGCACTCTAAGAGTGCACCCACCCAGCCCCAATACACATTATCCTGTCTGGGGAGGTGGTCACACCTCCCTGCAACAGGAAACCTATTGTCCAGGCCTCCCCTGCCGGAGTTTCGTCCAGCAGCAGGAGGCCAGACTTGTGTCTGTGGCAGCAGCATCCATTTTGTGATGCCAGGGCTTCAGAAAGAAGTTACCGGGTAAGCCAGAGTTAACATGTCTTTCCCTCTAGAAGGGTGGAATGCTACCCCCGCCGCCAGGATTGGCGGGGGGTAGTATTCCAAGATGTTTGACACCAAACACGACATGTTTAGGTGCAGCCATTCCAAAGTTAGCATTTTACCGCGAGGATATAATGCGCTTAAGAGTATATGGTCAGGCTGCACTACAAACAGCATCAGAGATGGTCTCCGAACGCTGCAGAGGGGCCCTGCTCATGCAGGGGCACCCTCTCACATAGGAACCATGCACTCTGCCTTTAGGATTGATAAGGCCTGCCTTAGGAGTGACTTATAGGTTTCTAGGTGTGTATGTATTTCGTGATATAGGTAACCTATATCACAGTAAGAGGTGCATGCACCACCTTACCCAGGCTGCAGTAGCAGACCTGTGGTGTCAGTTTGGATGGCCTTCCAGGGGTGGCATAATACATGCTGCAGCCCCTGGCAGGCCTCTGAGGTACCTATGCCCTTGGTACATAGTATACCATATACTAGGGACTTATAAGGGCACTCCAGATCCCAATCAGAGATGTGCCTAAGGCACATGGAATCCATTTTACAGAGAAAGCAGATAGACTGGGGCCCTGAATAGCAGGATCCCAGTCCAACTAAGTCATAAACCAGCAAAACACCATAAAAAAAGTGGGGGCAACCATATAGTCAGATTCCACCTTCCTACAATGTGCTAAGCACAATTGTTGTAGTTACTAGCAGTATATGTTTCAGATGCCACGCCGGGGGGGGGGGGAGGTAACTGAGGGGGGATTGGGTGGGTGGGGGGGGTTTGCCTTATTGGATTTTTTTTATTTTTTTGTTGTGTCTGTTTGTTTTCAACTATGTTTCTCAGATGCCATCCTTGCAGGCTGTCTCATGTCTGAGTGACTATTTCTGGCCGTCCGATGCGCAGGCGGGGACGTGCAACACAGGATGTTATTAGATTGAACTGATGTATCCACTTGCAACATGAGATTAGGTACAGTACTGGAGATTTCAGCCTTGTCTAAATGCCGGAGTGGCGGCAGAGGAAGTTCATATTCTGAATATGCTAGATGTTTTCATGTTAAAATGAATAAATACATTTATAAAAAAAAAATTAAAAAATGAGAGACAAGCCCTGTATTGTTCCCCAGCATTTCAAACATTGCCTGCGAAACATCAACCCAGCAAGCCCAGCCATTTGCCCCAGATACGTTCGTGTTTGGCCGGACACCCTCTTGCCTCATACACAGATTTTTCTTGGATGGCGCACCAGTCCACTCCTCCACGCCACTTTGCAATGGAGGGAGATGCTGAGTCCTTCCAGGTCGCGACAATGTCTCTCTTAGCTACCAAAATGGCAGTCTCTAGTAACAATTTATCAGTGCGGGAACCATCCAACCCCTCCATCACCCCCAGGAGAAGGGCAAGAGGACAAAGAGGGACCACCCAGCCCAATATGCTACTTAGCTCAGCCACAATCAACGCCCAGCATTTGAAGAGAATGGCGCAGGACCAGATCATGTGGTAAAAATCGTCTGGCTTCGCCTCACAGCAGAGACATTTTGGGGTCAGGAGGAATCCCCCTTTGTGTAGCCACACGGGTAAGGTATGCACAATGGAGATAGTAGATTTGAATGAGGCGGAGCCTAGCCGATATGGTTAGCACCCTAGGGGCCATCAATGTATCTCTCCAGTCCTCCTCCTCCAATGGGCCAATCCAGTGTTCCCAGGGAGTCCTAAGGGAGTCCAATGCGGACAGGGTGTTGTTTATCAGGGATCAATAGATTTGGGTTATTCCCCCCCCGCCCCCTTCCCCTGGTTCCCCATGAGGAGCTTAGCTTCCAACGGACTAAATTCTGGGAATGCCGTGTGGTTGGGAATGTGGAAGGCGAGTGCATGTCGCATCTGGAGGTATTTGAAGAATTGAGTCGAATGTAGGGAATATGTTTGCTGCAGTTCCCGGAAGGAGGACAAATGTTCTCCCTTCCATACATCCCCCAAGTGAGTGATGCCTATCTGGTCCCACTTCTGGAAGCCCGCTAGTGTCCCGACCTCCCGCAGCCAAGTCCCATGCCAGAGAGGTGTTTGTAGTGTAATTCTAGCATGCCATTGGGTGTGCCGCAGCGCAGACCGCCATGCACGGAGGACCATTCGCGTGACTGCTGGTAAAGTATGAGGAAATGGAGCCCCGTAGAGCATGGCCTGGACCTGAGAGAACCCGAGGTTCTCCAGTTCCAGCCCGTAAGCTGGATCTGAACAACCGCCATTAAACCAGTCGTGAATCACCAAGAGGTGGGTGGCTAGATAGTACAGGAAGGGGTTTGTCATCCCCATTCCCCCATCATATGGGGCCCGTTGGCAATGCGCAAGGGCCAGTCGCAATCTCGAGGCCCCCCAGAGGAAAGTCGTGGCTACCCCATCCAACCTACGGAACCAACTGCAGGGAAGGTGGAGCGGGAGGTTCTGGAGTACATATAGAAGACGGGGCAGAACTATCATTTTAAACGGGGCAATCCTACTAAAGGGGTTGAGTGGAAGCGATTACCAACGACAAAGGTCATCTTTTGTACGTTTGAACAATGGGTTGACATTGAGGGACCAGGTCTGCTCTGGGAGAAGCGCTACCCAGATTCCAAGATACTTGAATGAAAGTCTACGCAGGGGGATAGTTGTTTGCCAGTTCACGCATTCTCTTGATGCATGAAGGGGCACAAGGGTGGATTTTGCTGGGTTAAGGCGTAAGCCCGATGCTCTCTCAAAGGAATGGAGGATCTGGAGGCACCCCGGTCCGGATTGGGCTGGGTCGGCTAGAAAGAGCAGGACATCGTCTGCGTATAGGGCCATCCGATCTTCATGTGAGCCCTTCCAGCGCCATCCCTGCTCCCGTTTATCGGCCCGAAAGAGACAAGCCACAGGCTCTATTGCAAGAGCAAATAGGAGAGGGGAGAGTGGGCATCCCTGTCGGGTTTCCCTCCTGATAGGGGATGCTTCCGATAGTGCTCTGTTTATGAGGACCCTGGTGGATGGGCTGGAGTAGAGGACTCCCACCATTCTCCTATACTGGGGGCCGAAGCCCGCTCTCTCCAGCACACTCTCCAAGTACTGCCAGTCGACCGTATCAAAGACTTCCTCAAAGTCGAGCAACACCAGAGCTAGATATGGAGACAGGAGGTCATGGTGAGCAAGGGCCACATGGAGGCATCTCAAACAGTGCCTTGTGCTACGATGCAAACACAAGGAGATGATGGACGGAGCGCTGAAACTTTTCAGACACTCACCCCCAGTCACAGATCTGGGTTGAATCCATCATCGTTCTTTAGCTCACTTCGCCACCTCAGTTCAGACACAGCTATATGCAAATCGGTCTCGACCCTGTGCCTCATGGGAACAGTCCAGCCCGAACTGCCAAGCCATGTCTTCCCTGGACCGGAAATAAGCATCCTGGGACCGGTTTCAGGCTAACAGCCCTCATCAGCCAGGCCAGCTTGAATCCAGTGGCAAAGTGAGCAAGGGACCCACATCTGGGCATACGCTGCCAACTTAGCGCGAACAAAGCAAACACGAGATGATGGACGGAGCGCTGAAACTTTTCAGACACTCACCCCCAGTCACAAATCTGGGTTGAATTCATCATCGTTCTTTAGCTCACTTTGCCACCCCAGTTCAGACACAGCTATATGCAAATCAGTCTTGACCCTGTGCCTCATGGGAACAGTCCAGCCCGAACTGCCAAGCCATGTCTTCCCTGGACCGGAAACAAGCATCCTGGGACCGGTTTCAGCAGCATGAAGCCACATTGATCGGGGTGTATGAGAAAGTGAAGTACCCATTTCAAATGGGTAGCGAGAATCGTTGCGTAAATTTTAATCTCATTGTTAATCAATGAAATTGGGCGGTAGTTGGAACATTGGGCTGGGGGAGGGTCCGCTTTAGGTATAACCATGACTGTGGCTGTATCAGTGTCAGGGGGAAAGGCGCCTTTTACCAGAACCTCCTCAAATAGGCCATGGAGTTGTGGGGTCTGGATTTCCCAAAATGCTACGTAGTCCGCAGGGAAACCATCTGGCCCGGGAGTCTTACGGATAGCGAGTGACGAGATAGATTCACCGATCACCTCAGTTGTGATGGGCTCATCCATGGCTGCAACTGCATTCTCTGGAAGCTGCGGAAGAGGAAGACCCTGGAAGAAGAGGGAGCTGGCAGCCAGTGTATGTGAGTGATCTGTGGAGTAAATCTTTTGAGTAGTAGTTCGCAAATGTGCGCGCAATGTCAGCAGGGGCACGCAAGACCTGCCCTTGTGCTTCGCGAATTTCAAGGACGATTCTGTTGGCCAGGGGATGGGTGGCGAGCCAATGAAGAAATTTGCCATTTTTGTCTCCCCATCCATAAACCCAGGCCACCGAGGACCTCCAAATCAATTTAGAAGACTCGAGAGAAGTGGTTTTGATCTCTTCACGTACTAAGTGGAGCTGCCGGCGCGCCGCCTCCCCATCCGTTGTGGCCACAGTCATTTTGAGACGTAAAGCCCTGGCCTCGAGTTGAGAGAGGTGACGGTCTTGGGCCTGTCGTCTTTGTTTAAGGAACCCCTTGGCATACCCGCGGATCATGGCTTTGCCCGCCTCCCACAGTGTGCTGTGAAGCTGCACTGTGCCCTCATTGGTGTGGAAGTAGTTTTTCAGTTCTCTCTCGATTCCCTTGTTTATATTCTTGGTCCTAAAGGAACCAGGCATTTAGTCTCCATATGGGCCGTAGAGCTCCCGTGGAGCCCCCGACTCACAGGAGAAGTGGGGAGTGGTCTGAAACCTCTCGTGCTAGGATTTAGATCTCAGTGACTGTCCTACAGTCCGGGGCAGGCATGATGATAAGG
This sequence comes from Calotriton arnoldi, assembly GCA_963921515.1. Classification (NCBI taxonomy): domain Eukaryota; kingdom Metazoa; phylum Chordata; class Amphibia; order Caudata; family Salamandridae; genus Calotriton; species Calotriton arnoldi. Next base: position 1,045,069 of record CAWUFW010002610.1, read on the forward strand.
TCAATGCAAGAGTGGGTGTGGCGTGCTGCGGATGTGTGGGTATAATGTAGTGTACTAGGGTGCCAGGTCTGCCAGACGTCGCAGAGGCCCAATTGGGAAGCTCAATCTCAGAGACACCTGGCACCCAGCGTTCTGTGGGAGGATGGTGTACCCGTGGCATCCTTGGTGGGTTCTGGGACAGCATTAAAATCTCCCCTATCACAGTCGTACCCTGGGGGAGAGAGGATATTATCGCCACCGTATCCCAGAGAGTGTACTCTAGGTTCGCCGGGGGGGGCATATAGCAACATCAAGTTGATAGTGGTGTCTCCAAGGGTACTCGTGAGGGTGATGAATCAGCCCAGAGGATCACAAGTTGTGTGGACCGGTGTGAAGGGGAGGGAGTGTTGCAAAAGGATCGCCGTTCCTCAAGCCCCTCTAGAGAACCCTGAGTGCCAAACCCTGTCGAAGCCCTGGTGTGCTAGGAAGGGACATCGGTTACCCATCAGGTGCGTCTCTTACTGTAACAGGACATCGGGATTGACCCTTTGTGCATATTTTAAAATCTCTGTTCATTTAATTTTATCTAGGAGGCCATTAACGTTCCATGGAAGGACTCTAAGGGGTTCACCCCCACTACCTTGATGTGGCATTACGATGTTGTGGCAACGTGGGGTGCCAAAGGTCTGGGAAGCCTAGTTGCTCCGGGTGGTTAGGCCTTGGGAGCAATTGAGGGTGTTCAGGCTCACTACGAGGGCCGCCTGGGGGCTAGTCATGGATTTTGTACATAGTTCTGCAGAGAAACAGAATAATACAAACAAAAGCAGGGAGAACAATCCCTACCGAAAGTCCCAACCAACCCCCCTCTCCATACTTCCCCAACTGAAGCATCTGTTGCCCAGTAAACTGAGATTAAGAGTGTGAAAAGACTAACTATTAAGGCGTTGTTTAAGGGCAACGTATTGGGCCCCTCTACATGGAAGGATTGGCATTCCTCCAGTTCAGGTTAATACTAGTGGTAGTGCTTGGAATCAGATTTGGGGGTTGCGTGAGAGGTCGTTGTCTTCAGAGGTTGGTTTTGGAGAGTCAATAAGGCCCTCTGCGGATGACGGGTCCGATCTGCCAGAATTTTCAGGGAGTCCAAAAGGCTCTTGGGGTGGCAATGACCTGTTCTTCTCACGGGGGAGCAGCGGGCGAGGCAGATGCCGTTCCACGGGTGTTGTGCCTTCTCTGAGACTCGGCAGGTTGCCTTTGAGAGCCCGCAGGTGCCCCTACTCGTACCCCCTTCTGAGGGTCGGTTAGGGGGGCCCCCATCCCTGGTGCATTGGGCATTCCTCAGTCGCCTAGGTCCATGCCGCCTTCGGCGTATCAAAGAAGTATGACTTATTTTGGAAAATCACCCTGAGCCGGGCTGGAAAAAGGAGTCTATAGGACAGATTGAGGTTCTGCAGCTTTTGCTTTACATGGAGGTATGATCTCCTTTGTGCCAGCACCTCCTTGCTGTAATCTGGTAAGATCATAATTTGGCGTCTTTGTGGAACAGCTCAGATCGGGAACGGGTTTCTTGCAGGATGGCATCGCGATCTCTGAAGTTTAAGATCCTCGCAATGATTGGCAGATGTGGGGCTCCCGGCAGCGGCCTGGGTGCAAGCGAACAGTGGGCCCGTTCCACCACAAACCATGGGGACAGGGCATTTGGGGGCATCCATGACTTGATCCAGTCTTCGATGAATGTGTTCATTTGTGAGGGTTCTGTCCCCTCAGGAAGGCCCACCAGATGGAGATTGTTTCGACGCGTTTGGTTTTCTGCATCTTCAGCCTGTCTATGGAGATCAGCCGTATGAGATAGCGACTATTTGACCTGCATCTTTAGAATTGAAACATCGTCTTCGACCTCCGAGAGGCGGGATTCCGTCTCCGTAATGCAAGCAGTTGCGTTGCTGAGTTCCTGGCGGATGAGGGCCATGTCAACCCGCACTTCCCCGATCTTGGTCTCCATGGAATCTTGACATGCCTTGATGGCCTGCAGGTTGGTAGCCAGGTCAGCCCCGGGGGACTGGCCGCGGGGGACGTGGGCTCACCGTGACCGGGACCACTGACCACATACTGCTCCATACGGGTCTGGGTCGACGGGGGGGGTTCGCCCCTCTGTCCTTCCTCATGGCTGTCCGGTCTCTCAGAGGAGGCAGTTTGGACCCACCGTGTGCATTTCCGTTCAAGTTCCTGGGATGTTGGCTGCTGTAGCTGTGGGGGGAGGTCTCTTGGGTCCCAGAAAAGCCCTGAAGCCAGGTGTAGTCCATGAGGCTTAGGCCGCCGTGGTCTCCCGCACAGGTCACCTGTATTACGTGGAGGGGGTCTTGTGTGCAGGGAGCGGGAGATCCCAATATAGGTGAGTGGAGGCCAGGGGGGCCGAGTAGTAGTGTGTGGGCCCTGGTGCGCAGAGAGTGCAGATTACGGATCGAAGGGGCCCCTTGGCTCTGCTCAGGCCCTCAACTTCGCCATGCTGTCGTTTGCCAATCAGGGGTCGATCAGTGGTGTCCTCACCCCCCCCCCACAATAGGCCTCCGGTTCCAGGCAAGCTCCCCCTCGCAGGTTAATTCCGGTTCTCAGAGTCATGGCTGCCTCGGGGGGGGGGGGTGTGACCCGCAAGTCGCGGGCCGATGTAGCCCCTATCTCTCACTGAAGCACCCTGCGCCCCGGGCCAGCAGCCTCGAGGTACTCCTCGCCGACATCGGGATGCAGGAGAGCCCCGCTGCTCCTGTGCTGTAGGGCCACCTACACTTTTAAGGTTCGCTTGGTGGGGGGGAGGGGGACCTCTCCCGTAGGCAGACATGCCTTCCCGCTGATCGTGGGCCGGTCGACCCCCCCCCCACTCCTCACATCAGGGACCCAAGGAGGCAAGGCCCGCAAGCAGAGGGCCCACCACAGGCCCACCGGAGGTGTCCCGCCGATCGCGGTCTGACAGCCCGGTCGCTTCCACAGCCCCAGAGGATCCCAGTGGTGCGCCGTTAACCAGGGGGGGGGGTCACATCAGTCCATTGGCCCACCGGGTCAGGGGTGGGAGGTCCTCCAGCCTCGCAGCTCGCGGGATCAAGCAGGTGAGCGCTCAGCAGTCGGGACCGGGAGAGGCAGGATCCGGCACCTAGGAGCTCACCCGGGCGTCCCTCCCAATCAGGCCCAATGGCTCACACGAGGTGAAGGGTCCTGCCGACCGCAGGCCGGGTGCCTTTACATTAGTTCACGGTTGGCTGCACTCCGACGCCGTGGGTCTGCCTCTGTCTGTGATGGGAATGTGGCAGCCCTGCTGAGCCCCGGACGTGCTCCCTCCTACCTTCGGGTGCCGCAACAGATCGTCTCGGTTCTGCTCCCAGGGCGCCCTCTCAGATGTCGCAGCCTCGGCGGGTCCTCAAAGCCGCATTCGGCAGCAGCGGTGCTAGCGGGCCAGACACTCAGGCTCCCGGATTCGGTCACGCAGTGGGGACTCTGGTGTGGCGTGTCCCACGGCACCCATACGGCCAGCCCTGCCGGCACCGGTCACCTTGCCGCCATTTTGCCGCGACCAGGGCAGTTCCGCGGGCCGCCGCAGGCTGCCTTCTCCGTGTCTGTCAGTGCCGGTTTTGGGGCAGTACTGCTGCCGGCGTGGGCACCCCACGGCTGGGGGTGCCCAAGGTGGATAACTTGCTCTGGAGGAAAGGTAGGATGACAGCAGATACTGGAAGGGCCGGAGCACTCTTAGACTGTGACTGCCATCTTGGCTCACCAAGCCACGCCTCCGCTGGAACCATTTTTTCAGCTCACACTGGCAATAGCGCTTTATAGTACTGGAGGCAGGAAGATTAAGTGAGTTTCCGAAAATCACACAATGTTGAGCCGAGGTCAGGAATTGAATGTAATAATTCCGCATGTAGTTGCTGAGTCATCAGCTCTCACCACGATGTCACATTCTCATTCCTTAATAGTAATGTTTGTTACCCTCCTGTTTCCAGTCCTCACTTGCTATCCTGTGCCTTCAACAAGCGCTTAGCAGTGAATGGGGGATGCTGGGAATGCCAGCCGTCTCAAGGTGCCGGATGAGGGTGGTCAGCATTTACCTGGAGTTTCCTGTCTCCGGAGCAGATGAGGCGAAAGGAGAGGTGTGAACTGCCATGAGAAGTTCGCCCCCTCGACACCACAACGTCTGGAAACCTCCTAACATGTTTGGAATGGAGACATGCAGAAATAAAGTTTAGGCCCTGGCACGGAGGTTAACCAGTGTGCCCAGAGGAAGGCTAGCCCTGTGGTTGCTGCCACCGCCTCTCAGACCCCTAGTTCAAGGGTCATGAAAGAACTGACGTCAGCACAGCTCAGAGAGCCAACTACCGTTTGTGGTCTCTGGCCCTGCTCCCAGCCATTCTGCAACAATCAGGTGGCTCTTAGGCGGCTATGGGTGCTACGTGAGGGTTTGGGGGGGTTAGACCTGTGATGTCAGAGATCGAAGACTGTACGGTGTCACTTCCGGGACCCTTGGCATTCTGGGCAACCTTTAACCGGTTCTCGTGTAGCTTCTTGAGAGCCTATTAGAAAGTACCGAAAGTTTGTCCTTTCTCGTCTTTGAGTTCCTTGAAATCTGCTGGCCAAGCACTTTATTTTACATCAGGCCGCCTCCTCGCTCTGTCAGCGTGTTCCTGGCTCCCAGCAGCTCTGCGCCCGCACTTCGTAGCACACTTGGGTATGAGAGCTGCGGCGCCTCCCCTCCCAGCTCCGCCCGTGGGACCCGAGACAAGCGGCCAGCAGCATCTTTAATATAAGAAAAGACATTCACACTGCACTGGGGCAAATGCCAGCTTCTTTTCCTTCCGGCGATATTTAATTAAAAAAGCTCTGAAAAGTAAAGAAAAATAAACAAGTAATTCAAGCAAGGCCGCATGTTACCGTGGAAGTCCCGGAGCTGCCTATTTGTGAGGACACTCTACTTTCCGGCTGCTAGAAACTTTCAACAGTTCAACTGCCCAGAGCATATCTGATGAGGGGGCGACTCCGCTTAGCACCCCCACAATCTATTTTTAATGTGTCTTTTAAGTAGTGTATGCATGCGCTCTGCTGCACAGGGTTAGCACCCCGTAGGTAAAATAAACAAATAAGAAAAACAGGGGGGAGGAGCATAACGAGGCTTAGGAAGGCGAAAGGCATTGCTCATTCAACAATAAGGAGCATGGGACTCCTCCACACTTGTCATTACAAAGGCACTACGTAGTAAGGGCAGGACAGCGCTGCTCTGTTAGCGAACCCGGGAAGTGAAGTGCTCCCAACTGAAATTAAAAAGAACAAGCATGGAGAGAGAACTCACTCAGAGGGAGAGGTTGTGGTTCAGCGGTCAGAGCTGCCGACTAGGGAGCTGGGGACCAGCGTTTGAGCCTTGGCATGAGCTCAACATCTGTAATTATTAGCGGATCTGGCACTTTAAATTAAAAAGAAATAAATAAACGGCATCTCGGAAGGGGTGGGAGAAAGATAAAATGAGTTAGTTAAAAAAACAAGTGATGGAAGTGACGGGCTGCTTGGAAAGAAAAAGCGTGCATCGCGCGCTAAATGTTGCAGGAAAGCATGTCGTGCCAGCAGTAGGAAAAACTCATTAAAGAATGTAGTGCATACAGACTAAATAACAGTTACTGTGTAACAATTGAAGTAAAAGGGCCAGTAGCCATGGGAGGTTACAAATGAAGACAAGGCAGTACTAAGGAGGGACTAACAAGCCGATTACAGAATCAGAAGCCAGCTTTTACAAAGGACAAAGACACAAGCCAATGAAAAATATGGGCGGAGAGTGGGTGCTTCTCTTCCATACTCCAGTACAGCAAGTCTCGCAAAGCAGTGCATGTACGCTGATTCCAGGCACAACCTAAAAATGGAGAGCCCGATGGAGACCCGTCTTGGCACCTGTTTTTAAGGGCAGGACCCAGCCCACTTAAAGCCCTGCCCTCACATAGGATCTGGGAAAACCTTCAAGTAGCAGCACCATCTTATAAAAGAAAAATCTCCTAACAATGAGGCAGACACGTGGACTCGTTTACAAAAACACATCCTTTCTCTTCACCGATGGAAAATCTGTAGCGGCCTTCGATGGAGCACCCATAACAGTACACGAGGAAACATAAAATACACAGGAGTCACTTCCCATTCAGCATCCGTTGATTACTACAAAACACAGAGAGGATACTTTTTGTAACAGTACCTGGAAACTCCCTTCATTCCCGTTTCATGAACATTTCAATCCTTATCTATAGTGACACAATGTATGAGATGCACAGAAAAAGCTTGACGTTCATGTCAATTCAACCCGACCATCTTGTGCTCTCTTATTGTGGAATCTTTAGAAAATCCATTCACATACGAGGTGTTCAAAATGTGAGTCAGATGCGTTGAGTAGAATCCTTCAAGAGGAAGACTGAGTGGTGGTACACATCAGTCATCATCAGTGCTGGTTTCTGCAAATAGACTTATTTGCTAACAACAATAAACTGCTCTGATTTCACATCAAGATTGCACAAGGCAGTGTCAAAGAAAAATGCCCTTTGGGTCTGAGAAGTGACTGCACTTTCTTCCCCCCTGCTTCAGGTCCGTAAGTCATCATCAGAATGTAACCATAAATGAGAGGGATGTGCCTGCTCACTTCAGCATTTTCCCTGTAGTGGTGTTTGTGAGATTGCGAATGAACTTGTGTAAGCTCAATTTCTTTTCAAGGCTAGAATAAAAAGGTCTTTCACCACAACCTATAATTCTTAAGGTTGGTGGCCTTGCCCTGATTTACTCTAGAATGGACATCGGAATCGGCCACAAGATTCAGTGGGCATTTTAAAGAGGCAGAAAGAGGTTGTTGTGTTCTTTGAATTATGAGCAGTTCTGCATTTTCTACATAGTACAGACCATCAACCCTGCAGCATTCCAAGAGGAAGCAGTACTTCCATACATTGCTCAGTTGGCCAGGTCAGGCTAGTAGGTCTCCACCTATTAAGCTACAGGTGCTGACTATCCCAGCCTACCGAAACAGCTCCTCTCATACTACGATTTTTCCTGTCTTCATGAAAAAGGATATCTTTTGAAGGCATTTAAAATGTTTTCACCAGTTAAAAGGCACTCTTTTTTTTTTTTTTTTTTGGTTTAAAATTTTTTATTGAATAACAAAACATTGTCATGTGTAAAATCATAGTATACAGTTCGTCATTGAATGGAAAATTGCGGTAGGTTGTGTTACAATACATTCAGATGTTACAGTTTCATAAAGTTCTTTCGTGTCAGTTCAAGTTCTTCAGTTGGTGAGATGCACATTACTCCCCGATGTGCGTTCCAGGCCCCCCACTTTCTATCCCATTTCTTAGGGCAACCTCTGATTTTATAGATTTCTTTTTCGGCTATCATACATTGGTCCATTGCCGCCACCCATTGGTTCAGTAGTGGTTTGTCCGCAACCCCCATTTCATGGCTATGGCTCTTTTTACCAGGGTATATCCCAGGGTGGTGAACTGCTGCTCTATATCTGTGAGATCGTTTGCGTCCCAAATGTTTAGGATTCCCAATGGGGTTTCAGTACTATTGGTTTGCCCAGTGCCTTTTGCATTTGCTCTGTTGCTTGCTCCCAAATGTGCAGAATGTGGGGGCAATCCCATAGAATATGATAAAATGTTGCATTAGAGTTACAGCCCCGGAAAAAGGCACTCTTTTTTAATGAGAGCGTAATATCTCTGAATTGATGAGTACCCATGTTATTCATTCATTCACTCACACTTAATCTTGCAGTCTCCCAAAAACGCAATATACCAGGAACATACTTATAGCCACACAACCAGTAGGTAATTAAGGACAGCCCACCCCAACCCTGCTGTGGTGGACTGAACAGATTTTATAGGGGAGTGGTATAAGTGAAAGGCTTCCAGGCAATAAGGTAAGTACAGATTTATTTCTCAAGATAAGTATACATGTAGTGGAACCCAGAACCTGTCTGCTTTCCGCCTCAACCGTCCAGACAAGTCTTCCTGAACGAGAACCATAGTGCAAGCTCAGAACATAAAATCAAAAGTAAACACAAGTGAACACACCAAATAAGAACTTTGGAAAGGCTCAACACACTAAATAAGAAATTTGTAAAGACTCTTGAGCCTTCACACTAACCGAAAGCCATGAAAGAAATACTAACATGTTAGTACATTATTTCATACACACTATGTTACAACACCTTCCCCTTTTTGGAAAACAAAGTTGGGAACAACAAAAAATCAAAATAAACAACAGCTATACAGAGGTTTAAACATATGATACATATCGTCTTTTAAGTAATATAATAATCTCTACATTTAGAAGGCATACCCACATTTCTTGACAGTTTACCAAAAGTTGATTTACTGCGCACACCTGCTTGGAATGACATGAGTGTCAGCATCTATCAGCTCATCAAGCATTAAATTGCCACTAGACTAGCCCAAAATACTGGATATGAAATTACTTTCTTCGTCTCTGTTGAGTGAATGTGTCTTTGGATTTTCCCATCAAGATCTGCAAATTGAGACATTGTGTTTATCACAGCCTTTAACAGCTTTAATTATTGAAGCTTGTAGAGGTACAACATTGTCCACCAAGCTTTTCAAGATAAAAGAACAGATTCTTTAGAAACTTTTTCAACATGGACTAGCTTTGACAGTTTAAACTCCTCTTTCCTGACTCTTGAGGAAATCTTGGTTAAAACCCAATCCCCGGGGGCGTGGTCTCGCTGCCGATGGAGTGAGACGCACGCCGCTGGAGCTCCGGCCGCCCGCTGCTTTCAGAAGCTATTCTAGCGGAGCTGGGGCCTTATCAGCGCGTTTTTTTGGGGCGCATGAGTGGCGGAGACGGAGGGGGCCCCTCTGACGAGAGGTCGGTGGATCCGGCCCGTCGGCTGCGGTGGTGCGGCCTCTGTGCTTGGGCCTCTCCGATGCGGATTGCGGCCGCCGCCATTTTGTGTTCTCCCGGCCTGAGCCCCCCTGGCGAATAGTGGACGCCGCCTTGTGATCTGCCTGCTGCCCCCGGTGCCGCGCCGTTCCGCGGAGATCTCCGGAGCCGGTGGGAGACTGGGGCCACACTTGCGGCGCTGGTGATCGGTGGTGGTCACCCCCTCCAGCATCGGAGGCCCGCCATTTTGTGCTCCTGAGCGGCCCCGAGCCTGTGGAAGACGCCTGAAGTGGACGGTCGGCGGCGCGGCCCTGCTGAACCCTACACCCCCCTGCGGTGAGTGACGCTACCCTGCGGCTGGCGGCGGATGGTGGAGGCGTGCAGGGGGGGGCCAGACGGCGGGCGCTGTGGACTGCCTGATTTCGACCCTGCACTGAGGCGTTTGGGGCCTGGTACACGACGAGCCTGCTGACGGAGGTGTGGGGACCGGGGGGCTTGGCTGGTGCCCCTGAAGCGAGGGCCCTTGCTGCAGCGGCACCCGGCACGCGACTGTTGGGTCATCGGCCTGGGGGACCATCGATACGGAGACTGCCAGCAGCCCCTCTGACCTGGTGGGAACGCTTGGGGTTTTGACGGCCCTCCCGGATCACGCAGCTGCCCCTTGGGTCACGGGCGGCCTGTCTAGCGGGGAGGCCCTGCCACGGCTCCGGACCTGCTATCTGCCCCGGCCCTAACTGCCCCCAGGGGAGCCCGGTGGGGTTCGCTCTACACTGCGGTGGCCTAAATTGTGGCGCACTACGGAGTTGGTTGGCTAGACTGTGGGCGTGGGGCGATTCATTTGACGTCTGTGGACTTTGTGGGGCGGGTGTCCCTTGCGCAGCTGACTGGGGGAGCCCTGACGAGGAAGAGCTGTCGCTTGGGGCGCCCTTCAGCTGCTGAGTCCCGGGCTGGTCTCTGGAGACGGATCCCTCTTGAAGCATCTGCTGCCTGGCTGCATACCCTGGGCATAGCGACGCCGACTGGGCTCCTGCTCCTGGCTCTCGGCTGGACTGCCTGCTCTGTGGGGGGTGCGGGACCTGGGAGGCCCTGGGCTTGAGCGGCCGCGCAGTTGGGGACTGACCAGCCGGTCTGCGAGGCTCCGGACACCACTCCACGCTCCACGTCACCGCCTGCCCTCATGCCTTCTGCATCGGCTGTGGGGCTTCTCTGGCTGCGCCCTGTGCTCTGTCACCTGCGTGAACTTGGATACACGCGACTCTCCCGCCTGCTTTCCCGCGGCCACACGCTCCCTCCTTTTTGCGCCTCGCCCGGCGTTGGTTGCTACTGGGCCCTGACGAGCGATGACCCGCACTAAGTCGGTAAAGGATGCAGCGGCACCCCAAAGGACAACCCCGTAGCGGCACTTTGGAGCAAATCAGGCGCTACTGCCTCTGGGGAGATGGCGTTGCAAACTGGCGGGGACTCGCCGCCTGTCACGCAGTCTTTCATGGCCGGCTTCATGGCGGAGCTCAAGACTGAAATCGGCTCCCTACGCGCAGAGGTCCACTCCTGTGTCCGTGAACTCAGGAAGGAGGTCACCGAGATTGGGGAACGGGTGGACGGCCTTGAAAGGACTGTGGATGCACGAACGGAGGACCAGGAGCAACTGTGGCAGCGCCTGGCTGTCCTCGAGGAGCAACATATTGACCTACAGCTGAAGCAGGAGGATTTGGAGAATAGGAGCCGCCGGATTAATCTCCGCATCCGGGGAGTGCCTACCGGGGCCGAGGGGTCAGACATCATGACGTATGTGGCCCAGCTCCTGCATGAGGTCTGGGGTGATGACGACGCCTCTCCACCGGCACTGGACCGAGCGCACAGAGTTGCTGGCCCTCCCAACCGTGCGGGCCTCCTCCCCGATATACTGACCCGGGTCCACTTTTTCACCGAAAAGGAGGCGATCCTAAAAGCGGCACGCTCCAAGCCGGACCTTTCCTATAAAGGAGCTCCCATACAGATCTTCCAGGACCTGGCACCCACCACCCTCCGGCGGCGCCGCGAATTCAGGCCTGTTACTGACAAGCTGCGAAGTTTGAATGTCCGGTACCAGTGGGGCCATCCCTTCGCGCTCATTTTCCAGTGGGAGTCCAAACGCCGGATGGTGCGGTCTTTCCGGGAGGCGGCACAGCTTCTTCGACTTTCCCTCACGCCGCCACCTAGCCCTGCGCGTATGCCACCCCGTGTCCCTGCCAAGCCCTCCTGGTCCGGGGTACGCCGCAATCGGCACCCTTCACGCCCCGGGGAGCAGTCGTCTTCGCAAGCTAAGAATGATATCATCCAACATATTCGCTCCATGGAGGGCGACCGCTCTGCACCTGGTTCCCAGCCCTCCACCCCCTGAATGGTCGGACCTCCGTGTTCGTTGGTGGTGGAGCCCATTGATCTCTGTAGCGGTCCTCTGTCATTGAGAAGTTTGCACCCTGCCCCCCGAGACAATGCTACCCCAGCTCCCTAACTGCAGTGCTGACGGTACTGGAATATCCACCCGGATGACACCTCGCACGGTGGAAGACCCGCCCCCGACCTGTCCCTGGGAGAGTGACTTCTCCGGGATTGCCTGTGCCTTTGGGCCTTGTACGTCCCTAAGCTGGAGAGGACAATGTGGCCCTGTTGGCCACTGATGGTTTTCTATACTTTGGATGCTTCTCTGCTCTTTTTTTCCTCTCTCCTCTCTCTCTTACACTACCTCTTCTTACGGCGGGTGGAGGTCCCCTTCAAGGCGCTATTTTCCCCACGACGGGAGCGTTTCCCTTCTGCTTCTCCCCCCAGCTACACAGCCCCGTTCTTTGCAATGGTGTGACGGATTGCACCAGGCTCTACATCAGTCATGACCACTACCCCTTGCCTGAAGATCCTGTCCCTCAATGTTAAGGGGCTTAACTCCCGAACAAGCGACACCAGATATGGCGCTATCTTTTACAACATGACTCTGACATTATTTTCCTTCAGGAGACCCGCCTCACACGTGCCGATGTCCCTCGCATGGCCCGTCCGCGATATCCCCTCCAGTTCTGGGCTACAGCCCACACAAAAACGGCTGGAGTGGCGATATTATGCAGACCGGGCATCAGGCAGGGGAGTCTAGGGCATTTCGTAGCCAGGATGGTCGGTTCGTTAAGATTGGAGTCAGGATTGGACGTCGCCCCTTTACACTGTGCAATATCTATGCGCCTAATCAGGCGCAGGATTTGTATCTTCGAGAGACCCTGCGGGAACACGTCCCGCAAGCAGATACCTCACTCATCATAGGGGGGGATTTTAACCTGGTGTGGGGTGCTGAGATGGACCGTAGCGGGACCTCTTTTCATGGGACTGGAGCAATGTCCTCGGCCCTCAAGAAGCAGCTGTCGGACCTTAACCTTCTTGACACTTGGCGCTATCACTCCCCTGATGCGCGCGAGTATTCGTATTATTCACACGTACACCGCACGTACTCGCGCATCGACCATATTTTAATCTCTCATGCTTTAATCAGCGAATTGATTTCGGCCTCCATGTCCGACATTTCTGTCTCGGATCATGCTCACGTAGAGCTCCTCTTGAGGGAGCCAATTACCGGTGCCCCCAGGGCCCAGCGCTGGCGTCTACCTCCACACATCCTCCGAGACCCAGTTGATGTGGCAAGCCTGCGTACTGCTATAGAGTCATTCTTTGCGACTAATGACATCCCCGAAACTCCCTTCCCAGTCGTATGGGTTGCATTCAAGGCCACAATCCGCGGCCATATCACGTCTCTTGCAATCGCACGGGCGCGCGAAGCACGCCTTTTAGAAGATAATCTCTCTCAGGACATCAAGATCCTGCAAAAACAGGATCAGGAGCACCCCTCGCTTACTCACAAACAACGTCTGGCGATCCTCCGGGGCCAGCTTCGCTCTCTTCGAACTAACAAGGCCGAGAGGGCTCTCCTTGCGTTGAAGCAACGCTATTTTGACGGAGGGGATAAGGTGGGGAGGGTCCTGGCTCGGCGCTTGCATGCGCGAGCAGCTAAAGCCCACATAGCTAATGTTCAGATAGGTGATGGCATACGGGCCACTACGGAGGCGGCTAAACGTGACGCGTTCCACGCATATTATACGGCACTTTATGCTGCAGATGAGCCGCCCCCAGATCGGGTACAAGCCATCTTGGATCGTTGTCCTTGGACCCCGATCAGTCCATATCACGTCCAGCAACTGGAGGAACCCCTCACTCAGGACGAACTTGCGAGCGCCCTGAAGGAACTGCCTCTGGGGAAATCACCTGGCCCGGATGGCCTCCCCTTGGCCTTTTATCGCCTATTCTTGCCACAGCTCCAATACCACCTGCTGCGCCTTTTTAACTCCTTTAACTGATGTAGTGGGTCCTTCCACCTCTATGGGAATGGCAGAGATTGCCCTCATCCCCAAGCCGGGTAAGGATCTTGCCCTTTGCTCCTTTCGGCCTATAGCCCTCTTGAACACGGATCTTAAAATATTCACTAAAATATTGGCCAGGCGGCTCGATCCGCATTTACCCGGGCTCATCGAACCGGACCAGGTTGGCTTCATCCGCCATCGTCAAGGAGCGGACAACGTCCGCCGAGTCGCTCACCTTGTAGGGAAGGCCCATCATTGGGACATACCGGCGTGTCTATTATCGCTTGACGCGGAGAAAGCGTTCGACCGTGTGGACTGGACCTTTCTCCGAGCCGTGTTACACAAAATTGGGCTAGGCCCGTCCATGATTGCCCGGATCATGGCCCCCTATATCTCGCCGCAGGCTCGAGTGCGGCTTAATGGCCAGCTCACGGCCCCCATTTCCATACACTGAGGCACGCGGCAGGGCTGCCCTTTGTCCCCCTTGCTATTTGCCCTTGTGGTGGAGCCGCTGGCCATGCTGATTCGGCAGGCTCCGGAGGTCCACGGCATTCCCCTTGGTGGCCAACAACACAAAGTGGCTCTCTTTGCGGATGACCTTATTCTCACGTTAACCCGTCCGCATGCCTCTCTCCCAGCTCTCCTCTCTTTGTTGCAGTCCTTTGAATCGGCATCTGGCCTTAAAATTAATCATGAAAAATCATGGGCTCTGCACCTAACGATCCCTCGGGAGGAGATCCCTGTGTTGCAGTCTCTTGTCCCCTACCAGTGGGCGACTAATTCCATTCGCTACCTGGGACTTCAGCTGACCCCCTCGCTAGCCACATGCACTCAAGCGGATTGGCGAGATTGCAGGAGGTCGGTTCTGGAGGACCTGAGAATTTGGAAACCTCTTACTCTCTCTTGGCTGGGCCGCCTCAACGCCATTAAAATGTCGATACTCCCAAAAATCTTATATATATTCCAATGTCTTCCCACCCCTATTCCACAGCGCCAGATCCAAAGCCTACAACGCGACCTCACTAATTTCATTTGGGCTGGGCGTAGATCGCGTTTCTCCAATAAAATTCTCATGCTCCGTCGGGACAGGGGGGGGCTAGCATGTCCCAACTTAATGGAATACTACTGGGCTTCCCAACTCCGCTTCATTTCTGAATGGGTAGTGAGGGATAGCGAAAAGGTCTGGCTCCACATGGACAGGGCAGTAACTGGGCGAACCATCTGGGATCTTCCTTGGCTTCCACGGGCTGCGCGGTCCCGTAGTGCCTATATTGTCCTGCCCACCAAGACAGTCCTGGATGTCTGGGACAGGATAGCCGCTTCTAAGGGACTCACTACCTTCCCCTCCCCTCACACCCCCATTGCTGGAAACTCGCTATTCCCGCCGGCTGTTAACACGCAGGCCTTCGCCAATTGGACATAGGGCGGCTGCAAGACGGTCCGGGACCTGTTCATAGGAGGTACACCCAAAACCTTTGCTCAATGCAGGGAGGAGTTTGATCTCCCAGAGGGGGCCAGACTTCAATATCTACAGCTTCGCCATTGGATTTCTACACCTGACATAATGCAGGCCGCCACCTGCGCCTTCACTCCTTTTGAACGCTTAGTACGCTCCTTTGACGACTCAAAGGGCTTAATCTCTTGGATCTACCAGCTCCTACAGCACCCCGCACTGATCACCCCGCATCCGTATCAGCGTCGGTGGCAGTCGGCATCCTCCTCTATCATTGAACCTGCTCAGTGGAGCCGCTTGTGGCGGGACATACCGAAGGTCTATCGCAGTGTCGCCCAACAGGAAACTGCATACAAGGTTATGACGCAGTGGTACTATACGCCCTCTCGATTACATAAGATGTTTCCCACCTCTTCCCCGCTCTGTTGGAGATGCCTAAGCTCCCCGGGTGATTTCATTCATATTTGGTGGGCTTGTCCACTCCTGACTCTATTCTGGAAGGAGGTTCTTAGTCATATAAAAGTGGTGTTGGGCTTCCCCTTGCCTGAATCTCCAGTCACAGTTCTCCTAGGTCTCAAGCCCGACAATCTGCGCGCACTTACTGGTAGCGACTGGCACATTGCTCTCCATATGCTAGGGACCGCCAAGCAACTCATTGCTTTATATTGGAAGAAAACAGAGGCACCCCCCATTAACACTTGGTTCACGCGCCTGTGGTACACAATCACTATGGAACACTTCACCGCGCGCTTGCAGTCCCGCGACATTCATTTTACCAAAATATGGCAGCCGCTGGTCACCCACCTTTGTAAATTAGAGCACGCACGTTCTCTGCCCCCGAAACACCGGGCTCTCCGCCTTTTTGAAGACGCTGTGTTGCCACCTGAACCTGACAGGCTCGCTGCCTAGCTATACTGACCCAGCCCCTTGACCCTCTGGGGGAGGCCCCAGGCGGTCACTCGCCCCTTGAACGCCTTGGCTTATCTCTTCCCCCTCTGGCCTGACGCTCCCCCCCCCCACATTGCATAAGACATTTCTCGAGTAGCGCGCCCTCCCTCCCCGCCTTGCGTTGCTTAATTGCGCGCCCCCGCCTTCGCTTTCCTTCCTTTCCCTAGCGTCTCAGCTCTCTAACTATCCTCTGACTGTTAATTCCCTTCGGTCCTATCCTGTCACTGCTGCATTCTTTCTCTCCCTCTTTTCTTGCTTCTCTCCCCTTAGTTGCTCCGGTTGAGCAAAGGTCCTGAGGCATACACACAGTGTAGGCTTGCGCAATGCTTCTGATAACACGCGGCCGGCCCAAAATGGGTTGTAGGCGACTTGCTGTGTAAATACCTAAGTTGATGGCTGCTGTCCCAGTTTTACACGCCTCTTCTTGATACGGCGGCCGGCCCTGCGTTGGGTTGTAGGCCACACGCTGTGTATGTATGGACCCTCTCTCTTGATTCTTTTACGAAAATAAAAACAGATTTGAAAGAGAAAAAAAACCCAATCCCCCTCATTCAAAGTTACCTCCTTGATAAGAAAAATCATATCAAAATTCACCTTCACTTTATTCTGCATAGATCCCACCTTGTTTACTACTGTGGGAAAGCTTTTGCTGTCATTTTCTCCTCTTTTACTTACATGTTTGATCCAATCAGGACAAACTGTTGATCTGGGTGCTCTTTTGCGTAATAACAAAAGTGGACAAACACCTGTAGTACTATGTGGTGTCACCAGATTTGACCACTTTTGTTTCTTTAAGAAATGTTTCAACTTTATACCCCATGGCTAAGGCTGTTTTTATACCTTCCTTAAAAACGTGTTAATTTGCTCTACTAGACCATTTGAGAAAGAAAAGTAAAGAGTTACTTTGAGATGAATGATGTGAAATTCATCAATGAAATGTTTCATACGTACAGAGGTAAAATGAGTGCTATTGTCTGCAACAATTTCCCTGGATGATCCCTCTGTACCAAAATTTGTTTTTATGAACCTGTGTTTAGAACAGATGTAAACTCGAAATACACCCATTTGGAAAAATAATCTACCAATACCATCATGTACTTGTTAATTATTAACACATCAATCGAACCCGCAAAATCAAGAGCCACCTTCTGCCAAGCTTCATCCTGCAATGGTACCATGTGAATGGTTAACTTGTGCAATTTCCAGTGCTTATCGGAAACCAAGCAAGTTGTACAGTCATCTACAAACTTGGACACTTGAGCTTCGATGGCAGGCCACCAATAAAATTGTTTAAGATCTTTACAAGTACTACTGACACCCAAATGACCTTTGTGAGCTTTCTTAATCGGAACATTTCTGAGCAATACTGGGGGCGCAGAAACATCATTCCGAATAACACTTCTTCAACCATAGCCAGGTATCTGCAACCTGAATATAAGATCTCAATGAAACTTCAACATTTCTATTTTTTGTCCACCCTTCTTTAATGGATTGCAGAATAGGATGTTGCTCAGACGCATCCAGCCATTGTCTATGTGTGATGGTACCTTAATCTCCTAGAATGTCCTCACCAGCGCAATCAAACACTCATTCTCATGCAAAGTGTTAGAACATTCATCTGCAATAGGAAGTCTGGATAGGCAGGCCGCCCTCACATTGCTTTCCACCTGGTATGTACTTCACAGTTAAATTGTACTCCTGTAACTTAGATAGCAACCTGACCAATCGTGATGAGGCCTTTCTGGAACCATTGAGAAGATGTAGCAAAGGTTTGTGGTCAGTATAAAGATCAAAGTGTAAACCCCATATGTACGATTTAAATCTTTCCACAGACCAATAGCAGGACAATGCCTCTCGCTCAATGGTACTGTAATGTGTTTCAGCATCTGTGAGAGCACGAGAGGCAAAAGCAATGGTGTGCTCTTTGTCTTGAGATAATTGCAAAAAACACAGTCCCTAGACCAACTTGACCTGCATCCACAGTGATGGCATTCCCCATACCAGTAACAAATAGGGACAGCGCTGGAGCAGAAATGATAAGACTCTTAACTTTTTGGAACGCTCCATTTGTTTTTTTTAAAATCTGTTTTTATTAATATTAATTTATATGCAAACGACTGCAAAACAGTTACAATCACAAGTAATGAGTATTCCACTGCAAACACCGTTATCATATATAATACAATTACGGATAAATAAATATAATATATAATACAATGCGGAGTCCTATGCAGCTATAGAGGAGTCTGGCTAGGGTTCACCCCCTCGGCCGTCACCTACCCAGCCGGACATCGGACATTATTCTTAACGGTGCTTCACGGTCTTGTCTATCTTTCACTTTGACTGCTTGGGTCCTCTGAAGTCCCTTCCCCCCTCGGGTCTGCCTAACGCTATCTGCATTCCTTTTTCCCCTGTTTACCTTTCCCCCTCTACCTTCCATTCCACATAAGACGTTTTGTCTTTGCTACGTAACGCAAAAATAACTTATGTTATCGTGTAATAGCATGTTTTTCGACTGTCTGTTCTCACCGCGGAGTCCGAACAACCTTGACCGATGCCCGGTGGAGCTGTCCTATGCAGCTATAGAGGAGTTTGGCCCTGGTTCACCCCTCGGCCGTCACCTACCCAGCCGGACATCTGACATTGTTTTCCTCGCCTCCCCGTTATGTTTCCTTCCCTCTATCTTTCTCTTATGTCTATACTTGGAATCTGTAACTGAAGTAATTATGTAATCTTTAACTTGCTGATCCTCATGTAAAGCGCTCTGATACCTACGGGTCTAGCCAGCGCTATATAAAACTTTGCAAATAAAAATAAATAAAACAATTGTCATTTAATGTACAGTGTTTCCATTACAGTACAGTTGAAATTCCGATGTTGATCTTATCCGTACAAGCGGTGGTGTGCAATCAAATTTGTATTAAGTTTGCCTTGCTTGGGGCGTGTATCCGCGGTTGCCACTGGTAGGACAGATGGCATCCTTGCATTTCGAGTATGATGTACCTAGTCCATCTGTACCCCAGGTACTGGGAGGAGGTGGAATAAAGGTTGGACAAACAAAAATAACTAGGGGAAACTTGGCCCAGCTGGGGGGTTGACTGGCTCCCGTTTGAGTTATTCGCAAATGCAGTGCGCACACTTGCAGCCGCGAGCGTCAGGAATAGGATGTAATGGATTGGGGGGAGCACTTTTTCCCATCCGCAGCATGCCCACTTTGACTGCGCAATGATGCATCAAGGTCTCGTGGAACACAGTTCCGCCAGAGAGGTGGTGGTTGGAACGTGTATATCTTGTGGTGGTTTGCCATGTAAATCATGCAGGATAGCATCCCAATTCACAGCTATGGGGATTTTGCGGAGGCCTAGGGTGTCCTCAGTGTGCAATGCCATGTTTTCCCCCCTGGCCCACACTAGTAGCGATTGCCTCCAGGCTATGGAGGTAGGGGGGACGACGACTTCCATCTTTTTGTGATCAGGTGCATATACATTTGCCACTAACATGCCTAGCTCAAGGAAGCAAGAGGTGACTTTCTGCCGTTTGTCTCCGGGGTAGAGGTGTAATAGACACTCCTACCAGGTGTGTGATAGGCTGCGGGCGGTCCAGGCAGTTAAGGCGGCACCAACCGAGCGCCAGTATGCATACAGGGTTGGGCTGGCCCACAACATGTGAAGGAAATCGGCATCAGTGGCACAATACCTGGGGCAGATGACGTCTGTATGGTGAAAGATTCTGTTTATTTTGGCAGGGGTGATGTATGCCATTTGTATTATGTAATGCTGGATGAGGGGCAGATGCGAGCGTTACGGGGAATATATGTGGGACTACCTAATACGTCAGCCCATTCGTTGTCAGTGAAGAGGCGATGTCTGTCTGCCTCCCTTGTTTCCTCAAGGGTGTTAGCGTCAACCTCTGTATGTTGGCATAGTGAATCAGCGAACCATTTGGTGAGATGCCTTCCTCTCCCCATGACATGTAAATACTGGATGGTTAAATGTGTTGTGTGCTCCGCAGCCATGTCCCTCCATTTTCTACTCCGGACGGCAAGCAGGGAGTTTTACAGTAGAAATTGACTGGGAGGAAGTCCATTGATTTCTGTCAGTGTGTTGTAAGGCACCAGAGTACCGTCTTGGAATAAATCACCCAGTGTGTAAAGTCCCACCTCTAGCCAGGCCATCAGTTCTATGGATGAGGTTATGAAACCACCCCACGTCGTGCCCTGTAGGGGCAGTGCTGGTGCATAAGGCCGTGTCGGGCACGTAATTTATATACTTCTGCTGTAACACTGGTATGCGACTCCCAAGAGTAAAGACTCAGGTAGTCTGCGTTTGGCACAGGGGTGTTTATAGCCGGAGCATGGACAGAGTCGACCAGGGCAGGGAAAAGCCCGCAGTGTCGTGTAGCTGGAGTCCCGCCATACACTTGGCCACCCATTGCAGCTGTGAGGCAAGATAGTATTGTTCCATATTAGGTACCGTCAGTAGCCTTTGTCCGTTGCCAGGTAAAGTTTAGTAAGGGCGATTCTGAGACGCTAGGGGGCGTGCGACAAGATGGCCGCACTGTAGTGAGGCTCTGTCAGCCCTGAACCTAACATCCACCACCTATCCTGAATCTGATAGCGAATCCTGCCATCAGCTCTACCCGCTTAATCAGAAAACACCCTGGCACCCGATCGCGTCGTTTGTGAGAAAGCACACACAGTGAGAGTCCCGAAAAACGAACGTCCGACATCGCGGACCGGGTGGCCTACGCAATTCAGCAAGGCCGCGATCTAGGTAGCGGACTCGTGGCACTGGGGATAAGAACACAGCGGCGATTCACCAGCTGGAGGGAACAGACTGCGGAAGAACGGGTGTGCGCCTGGGAGTGAGAGCCACCTTCAAGGTACAGACCTAACTGTAAGCGCGTCGGTGTGGTCTCCCGTGGGAGCGGACCCAGGCTGAGGTGCGCGTTGCCGGGGATCGGGACCCGGCCTGAGACGGAGGACCCGACCGCGTGCTGCGAGCCCCGCCGCGCGTCTGGGAGGGGCTGCATGGTCCCGCGCGGCACTGGGGACCCCCCGGGAGTGGCGTGGTACCACAACGCCTGCCGAAGATCGCGATGCCTCTTCCCTGCACACCGCCTCATGATCCCTGACAATGCGGCCTGCGCAAGCTAAGAAGGAGAAAAAAAAAAAAAACACCCCGAGGTTGGCGCTGCCGACGCCTGGAGGGCGCCACAGAGGACCGGTCAAGTGCTGCTCCGGGGCTGCGAAGCTGAGCTCGCGGCCCACTGAACCTTGTCCAGTGCCTACGGGCCCCCTGCGATTCACCCGGGCTGCTTTACCCCGCACCTGTTGATCTTTGGCGTGGGCCCTGCCGTGCGGCGGGAGTTAACGGGACAGTCCCGGGCGGCCCCCCGGGAAATCTGAGGACACGGAGGCGCCTGCTGGGAGCCCCTCTCTCTAAATACAGTCTTCAAACTTACAGTAGGAACAACCTGCACGAGCGATCAGATCCGGTGATAAATGCCAGATGCGCCGCCATTTCAGATAACGCCGCATAGAGACTGCTGAACTGCACCCTAAACTTGCTGCATTTTGCCCTGAATCTGCCGAGCTGGAGTTCGCTGTGCACAACTGCGGCCATCGTGTTTCGCTCTGGGCCTAATTGCTCGATCCCTCCCCTCTCCTCTCCTGAGCCACATTGCTGTTTCCCCCTGGGACAGCCATCATTGCCTGGGGCCTAGCTGCACAACTGCCCTCGAGGACCCTCCAGAAGTGGTGCAGACGTTGCGGTGCGCGACTGGTTCACCAAGACCTCGGCATTGCGATTCCTTACCACCACGTATGGCCAGTGCCTGAAATTGTTTTGCCTGAACACCCACGGCCCGTGGACCGACCCTGGACCCCCCCACTGCTGCAGTGAGGAACGGGGATGGATTACCGCTGAAGCGCACAGAGCGATCACTGCGCCTGGATAGTGAATTGTACAACACACTTGACACAAGGCCCTGCGCTGAACGCGACTGGCGCCAACTCAAGGCGATTTGGGGGAGTCACGGCCGCAACGCCGAAGCTCACGGTAGTAAACGAAAGGGAGCAGCCCCGACCCCTGCACTGGGCTACTGGACAGGTGCCCATGCGGACTAGGTCCAGGACTACCCATATCCCGTCCATAACGTGAAAAGCGAACTGACAACTGGCCAGCGACGCACGGAAACCGGTAACCCCCTCATACCACACGGCACAAGAAAATGGGTAAACCAGATGGCAAACAATCCAAGCTCAGCTTCGACACCCGTAAGACACCCAGAGGACAACAGCCTGACCCTGAGCACGATAGTACCAGCACTGAGATAAGTGGTCTGGACGAGGTGGATATGAAAACGATCCTTCATACAATGAAAGCGAGCTTCGCCTCTATAGAGGGCAAGATGGACTCTATGTGCGCCAGAATGGAACAGATTACACACAAACTTGAAAAACAGGACGGGAGAATTAAAGAGGCCGAAACGCGGATATCCACCTTAGAAGATGAACATGCACAAGCAGCGGGGCAGATCACTGACCTCGACAAGCTCTTAAAAGTGATAGCAGCTAAAAACTAGGACATCGAAGCCCGTTCAAGAAGAAACAACATACGCATAACGGGCGTCCCGGAATCCACAAACACTGGAAGGCTTGAGGATTATGTGGAGCGATTACTAACAACGTGCTTTGGCCAAGAAGCCTTCTCCAAAATGCTTATAGTGGAACGAGCGCATCGCACGTTGGCGCCAAGACCCCCACCGGGTGCACCACCTCGCCCCATAGTCGCGAGACTGCTCAACTATCGCGATCGCGACACTGCGCTCCGCAAGGCAAGAGAATTGAAAGATGTAATATTCGACAACAACGCCATCTCGCTGTACCCGGATTTCACTATTAATGTCCAAGAAGCGCGTAAAAAATTCATACCCATCAAGAAAAAACTCCAACAGGAGGGAGTGGAATATGCGATGCTTTATCCGGTGAGACTACGAATCACCCACGATGGCAAGCATCAGATTTGCAACACCCCACAACAAGCTGCAGACTTCTTAAAAAAAGTAGTACTGGACTCCAGGAGAGCGGAACGTTCGCCGACAGCCGGCGGGGGCGCCGGGGCGCTACCGGACGATGACTGACATTAGGGTCAGAAACTGAACACGCAGATGCCAACGAATCGCCCGGTTACCCTGCGACTGCAGACACTGCCCTTAATATGAAGGTAAAACACAGCATGATGCAGGTACAGAACTAATTTTCTACAGCGGACTTCTGTCCTTATTATTATTATGATGGAGGAGACGCTGCCAGATACTGTAATGTAATTTGAGGGCCCCCTCCCACACGCCAACATAGAGTGGGAGGAGCCGTTACGCCCCATGGGGCACCCGTCTCTAAGGGAACACCCCTACTTCCCACTAGCGGGAACTGTTTTGTTAGGCATGTGCCTGTTTTGTTCTGTTCTATGGACATGGTCACCAGAGACTCTAAATGGCCCCAAGAAAGTAAAGCTCGTGAGACTGCTATGGCATAATACTGCTAAGTACCTATTTGGGGGGTTACAACTGCCATGTACGATGTATAATTCATTAACAAGCTTAAAGTGCTACATATTCAATGTTATGGTGATGAACATGTTCCGAATGTTTGGGGGTAATTTGGGGGGGCACATAGGGAGGGATCAATGCACGGCACGTTTGGGAAGCCGGTTTGGGAGGGAGGTTCGGGTAAACTGGTAGACACTACTCAAGAGATGATACGTCACTCTGACTCAGACGCTCAGCTCCTATGGGTACCACACAGCTATGGACACTGGGAAATCCATATTAGACCATATATAAACGGGTTACAGGGGAATGGCGAACACCAGCCGTACAACTAATCTGACACCGCGGCTTACCCTCCTCACCTGGAACGTTAGAGGATTGGGTAATCCCAGGAAAAAACGTCATATTCTAGCTTATCTAGATCGCCATCACGCTAGCATAGCTATGTTACAGGAAACACACATCCCCTCAGACGCGGCCTCAATTGGCCACGTGGTGGGCTTCGCACAGATATTTCTCATCGTATTCCACCTTCTCTAGAGGAACAGCCATTTTAATTAAAAAAACGGTGCCATACATAGAGGAGGGGTCTGAGATAGACTCACAAGGAAGATATTGCATCACATGGGGAAAACTGGCCTCGGCTTCCGTCACGTTGGTATGTAGCTATGGGCCCAATACAGACGTCGAAGACTATTTCATTACCCTCTGGGCCCGCATAGCAAATATCGGGTCGACACACCTCATATGGGGAGGGGATTTTAACCTAACATTGCACCCACCCAGTGACCGCTCACGCCCACTACCGCATCATTACTCGAAAGCGCAGCGCCAACTTCAACAAATAGTCACCGACAACCTCCTGGTAGATGTATGGCGCCACCAACATCCGTCACAATATGAAGGCACATTCCACTCGGCTGTACATAACACCTGGTCTAGGCTGGACATGTTCTTAGTATCACGAGACATTGCAACGCGGGTCCTCTCCTCAGGCCACATGGCGCGCACTTACTTGGACCACTCCCCGGTGTTTATTTCGGTGACTCCCCCGGGGATGTCTTCCCAGGCTGGGCAGTGGCGCTTGCAGCCCACGGCATTGCTGGATACGGTGTTTGTGTCAGAATTGGGGGACTCCCTAGAAGAATACTTACGGCTAAATGTTGAATCCGTCCCTTCCCTGGCTACGGTGTGGGAGGCACTAAAAGTCACTGTGCGGGGACATTGCATGGCCAAGACAGGGGGTATCCTCAAAGACATACGAACGGCGCTAGCGCGACTGGACAGCCAAATAAAACAACTAGAATCGGGCATGCGGGGGACAGATGACAGCCCCACGATGACCAAGATACGGGAAACAGTAACTGAATACCAAGCGGCAGCAGAACGAGAATGTCTGTTCCGTGGCAAATATCACAGGGCGCGACAATATGGCGAGGGGGACCGCCCCGGCAAAGCGCTTGCAGAGACGATCCGACCACCCAGAACAGCGAATCATGTTCTGGCTATCCGAGACAGAGATGGCACGATGCAGCGAGATACCGTAGCTATAAGCCAAGTGTTCATCGAGCATTACCAAGCGCTGTACACATCGTGCGCGTCACGTCAGGAGGAGACCCCACAGTACTTGCAACAAATAGAATTAGCCTGGCTTAGTAATGGTCAAAGGGAATTCTTGGCGGCCGACTTGGAGCTGGACGAGATAAGAGAAGCCATAATGCAGATCAATAGTGGCAAAGCACCAGGGCCGGATGGCTTGGGCATTGAATTTTATAAAACATACATAGACACACTAGCCCCCTGCCTGAAAGCAGTTTATGAGGAGGCCTACGAAACAGGGTCACTCCCGCCTACTATGCGAGAAGCAAGGCTGGTCTCATTACTGAAACCTGGGAAACCCCCGGAATCTCCAGATTCATACAGACCATTATCGCTGATAAATTGCGACGTCAAAATATTGGCCAAAGTACTCGCTAATAGGCTAACCCTGCTAATGGATAGGCTTATCCGCCCCGATCAGGCAGGTTTCATACCAGGCCGCTCAACATCGCACAACTTGCGGACTCTCTTTTCTATCCTGCACGAAATCGACCAGGACGAGCAGGCGGTGGCAGTCTTTTGGACGCCACCAAGGCGTTTGATTCCCTGGAATGGGGATACCTCCGGGCGGTGTTGACACACATGGGATTTCCACCGGGATTTCTCCTGTGGATCAAACTGCTGTATACTAAGCCTTGCGCCTCAGTCCTTCTCAATGGGGAATGCTTCCCAGCCTTCGACATTACCAGGGGAACACGGCAGGGTTGTCCCATGTCGCCTTTATTATTTGCGATCGCCATGGAGCCACTGGCGGCCATGCTCCGCCAACACCATAAACCCTATGCGTTGGATTCTCCCACACGACCCATTTTAATATCATTATACGCGGACGACATCACATTGTATGTACGTAACCCGGCCGACGGCCTTAATGCCATGATAAGAGAAATAATAAAATTCGGGGCTTTTTCAGGTATAACCATTAACTGGGGCAAATCCCAAGTTATGCCGCTAACTGACGCTACTGCCTCATTCCAACTGGAATATCCACTACTGTGGAGCAATGACGAGGTACGCTACCTGGGGATAAACGTCACCAGAGATAAGGAGGAATTAATGCGAGCCAATTATGGAGTAGCCCTTGCCAACGTGGAGGACCTGATCAGCAGGTGGATTGCCCTCCCCCTTTCTATGGCGGGGCGCATAGCTCTAATAAAAATGGTCATAATGCCCAAATTTTTATATTTATTTACGAACATTCCCTTCCCCCCCGGACGCCCATTCTTCACTAGACTCAAAAGTCAACTCATACGTCTTGCATGGGGGGGTAAACAACCCAGGATTAAATGGAGCACCCTCACGCTGCCGTTCATACAGGGCGGGTTCGAAGCGCCTGATCCTGAACTATACTATCTCAGTGCACAGGCGCACTTCGCAGCATACTGGTTTGCCCCCCCCTTTTATGACACACCTCGCAGTGGAACAGGGGACCATGGCGCCGACACCGCTGAGGGGATTCCTAAGTGCAGATGACAAGACAGCCAGGGGAAGACACTCCACTGTGATGTGTACAAATAATGCATGGCGGGCCATCGCAAAAGATCTCAAGCTCCCATGCTGTACTCCCTCTGCTTCCCCTATTAGACCAACATAACCTGCCGGTCACTCAGGAAGGAATCTGTGAGCGTATGCTACTCCGACTGGGCCTTAACACATGGGGAGATATGTACGATAAGGGACAATTCAAAGACGCTACTACATTTATGGGCAACACACCTCCCACCACAATGGATAGATTCCTATACATCCGCTTGCGACAGGCTGTCAAAGCGGCCACCCCAGCGTTTCCAGAGGAACCCCCAACACTGATCCCATTACACCAACTCATACGGGGGGGCAGCACATGCCATGTCTCGCATATACAAAACCTCCATCGGGGCAGGGACACACAATACCACGAAAGCTAAACAAGGATGGGAGACGGAACTGGGCCATCCTATCACGGATGAGGCCTGGGCGTACAGTTGCCAACAAACTGAGCGCATCACTGCTAGCAGTAGATTTAGAATTATCCATTTTAAATTTCTCCACCGAATGTATTATACCCCGGCACGGTTACACAAACTCCGGTTACGGGACAGTGACAGATGTGACCGCTGTGGACGGGAAAGCGCAGGCTTTCTGCACTTGGCGTGGGAGTGCAAAAATATAGCGAAGTACTGGGCAGAGATAGGCAATGCATTGGGCAACATGTTGGAGGTGCACTTGGACTTGACGCCCGAAATGTGTCTCCTAGGATACCTTCCAGATCACAAAGGTCAGGCTAAGAGATTCCTGGCGATAGGCTTACTCATTGCTAAACGCAGAATCGCTTGTAGGTGGGGACGGGGCAGAGCGCCCAAGTTTAAGGAATGGTTGACTGACATCACATATTGCCAGGAGCAAAATAACATCTACGCAGAACTACTACCCACTCACTCCAGACCACGTGACATCTGGGAACCGCTCACTCGATATATGCTCACAATGGCTGCCACAGACACAGACGATGAGGGTACACCACTGCAGATTGATACTTATTGAGGCTCAAGAGACACGTAGGCCTGAGACCGGCACCGGAGGGACCATAGGTAATATGACAGCTGATCTATACGATTCTGCAACCAACTGAGCGAGGCATTTGGGGTACGCAAGCTGAGGCGGCACCTCGGAGGGTTGCTGGCACACTAGGCAGCGCTGAGGTGCTTCGAACGGGGAGACGGAAGGGTGCTAGATTCCCACCTAATGAGACATCACTACCAATAGATAGGCCCATACTGTAAACACTGGGGCATCTCCCCTATCGCTTACATCCCTGATGTTTATTCAGCCCCGATCATTAGACGGCTTCTAGTGTACAAGAATTGCCAATGTCATAAACACCCCCCCCCCCTTGTAACTATCAAGAACTTGCTGTACTGAAAATTCTAGACTTGTATGGGACAGGGACTACCCAACTAGACGCCTGTTGTGATACACATGCTTTCTAGTCATGCTACTAATGATTGTAATGCACCGAGCATGTTGTATTTTCATTTTTTTCTCGGTAACAACAGATATGCGCTGAAATGAAATTTTCATTGGAGTCTAATGTAATGTCTACCACACTCTGTAATTGCTGTATTGTTATACTGCCAAATGCCAATAAATAAAGTTAAAAAAGTTTAGTAAGGGCTACACAACAGCGGGAATTGTACCATATGAATTCTCTCATAGCCCGCTCAAACATGCAAAAAAGGAAGGGAGAGATGTACAGGGGTAGGTTGGTGAAATAATATAATAATCTGGGTAGGGCCACCATTTTTAATAGAGCTATCCGGCCCATAACCGACAGTGAGAGCGTGAGACAGAAAGACATCTGGGACTGGAGAGCAGTGATCGCCTTCCCCAGATTGCCGTCCAGTAGGTCTGCCTGCTGATGATACACTCTTATTCCTAGATAACGGAAGGTGTCAGGTTGCCACCTGATGCGACTACCGTTGAGAGCGGGAGCAGGGTCTGGGCACCCAGGCGTGAAAGGATAGAGACATGACTTGTTCCAATTAACCCTTAGTCCAGACAAGTCTGCAAAGTTGCTGAGTATTTGGGCCAAAGTGATTGAGATCGATCATACATCTCTAAGATATACCAAGATATCGTCTGCGTATAGCGAGATAATGTGTGTGCCGTCTCCCAGGGGAATTCCCCAGTCTGCGCCCCGCTCCTGGACTGCAGCTGCAAGTGGTTCTATGGCAAGGGAGAAAAGCAGCGGAGACAGCATACACTCCTGATGGGTTCTGCGACTTACCGATATGGGAGCGGAGATATAGGCACCAGTTTTTACCTTAGCCGTTGGCATTGTATAGAGCAAGCGGAGGAATCTGCCTTCTATGCCGTATCTGGTCAGAGTACAACAAGCATTTGCAATGCAATAGGTCTCACATTACTGAAAATTTGAGCTATTGGCGTTGCATTATTATTTGCAATGCTAATAGCTCAAATTTTAAGTAATGTGAGACCTATTGCAAATCAAATGCTTGTTTTTTTATGTGCTACACAAAAAAAGCATCCTACATCGTCTCCTCTTACATGGGTACTCAGTAGGATTGTCACATAAATTCTTTCACTTTGAAGTCAGAGAAAGAAAAGTAAACACCAAGCTCCCTCCGAAGAGAGAGTTTGACTTTTGACCTTTGTCTTTGATTGCACAGGAAATGTGACAAGATAAGAACAAGATTTAAAGGCCTGTTTACAGAAAGAGGGTTTTTGGAAGAATACAGTACACAAGGTTTGGGCAACGGGAGGGACGAAGTCAAGCTGGACAGTCTAAAACAAATAAAGCCAGCCAATAGAAAGCCAGAACATGTGAGTTACAAACCACAAAGCCAATGGTAAGCAACAGTCGGAATGCATTCCTAGGTAAATTTTCTGAATGTCACCAAGATGTATTTTGCAAACCAGGCAGCTGCGCTGTCAGGTAGGCTTTGACCTAAAAAAGGCAACACAATTCACAAGTTGCCCACCTGGCCAACATTTTGTTTATTCTGACCAAGTTCCCTGCTGGGTCAATTATAGTCAGAGCATCAAGTCTTCCTGTGAGTAATTTGTATATTCCCTAAAGAGGTTTACAATTAGCCCAGCAAAATGAAGAGCTTTAGACTAGGATTCTGTACGTTTATTTTTATTTAATTCCATAAAACTGCTGCAACATATTTATTTTTGTTTAGCCTCAATTCTTTTTCTGTCACACAATTGTGAAATAATGCAACAACACCCGTGTGTCATTTTATGTAATAGCTAAAGTGGCCTCATGTTATGTGGGCCCTATTCAGCCAAGCACTTTGTATTCTAGGGTTGGCAGTTATGCGGTAAAGACCACTAATTTATGAAGCAAAGCATGGAAAATTATGTGGAATAGAGAAGTAAATCATACAGCAAGATATGAGGAATAGACAATTGTATGACACCATCTGTGGCTTTAATACCATGTTGATACAATAGGGATCCCAATGGTATACAAATGCATAGGTTTAAGAAACAATGCTCTGCCTATTCTGCGAGTATCCATCAATATGTTACTTACCAGTAACTAAAGATATAATCTTTAGTGAAAACACAAGAAGAGCTTCCTTCAATTGAGAAAAATCCTTGCAGACCTTTATAGTACATCTCAGAATGCCTTCTGCTTTGAAAATAATGGCTGCGCTTTAAATGTAAATTTGCGTTAATAGTGAAACATGATGTTTTCAAAGGAAAACAAGCAGTCTTTCCGCCATGTTAGGACCGTTTGTTTCTTGTTGTAGAGTAAGTACATTCCCTTCTTCCATCCAGTGGGGATGATCACTCTGTCTGGGCAAGATTTTTATGACTGCAATCAACAGCTGAATGGCGAACTGTCACTGCACTATGTGTGCAACATTGCTAAATGGTTTTGAATCGGGAGCTTAAATAACATTTTTTGTGAAAATTTCTAATTTATGCAGCTCGTGGGGAGTGGAAGGGGAACAGAAGCAAATGCATATTTACATGCTAAAGGCCAGAGCTCTGGAATCACAATTTCTCCCCTACACAGTGGGTTTAACACTCAAAGATGTGTGTTGTTCCCCACTATCACTATGGGGCAGCTTACAATAATATGTTTCCTATTTGGGGTGCAACTGACAATAGGTGCCATTATTTAGGACTTTATTCAATAAGGAAAATTTGCTTCTTAAAAATTACCATATGTGATGTCGATAGGAGAACAGAAAAAAAGAGTTACCGTTTATTATAGTGTTACGGTTGAGTCTGCTTTGATCCCAAGAGCATGATGGTGTCGGGGACTGGTATTTTTACCGTTTTAAGTAGGCCTGGGCGGTAAATTCCGTTCCGCTCGCGGAATTTGCGGAATTTGGGTAATTTCGCGTTCCGCGGAGAACGCGGAATTACCAAAATCTCCGCGATCCGCGGCTTCGCGGAATTTTTTGCTTGTTCGCGCGTTCAAAATGCGTGTTCGCGAGATATTTCTCCCCGAGCACGCAAACAGCGTTCGCGAACAGGAAAAAAGCATCGCGAACGGGCGGAACAAGCAATTCCGCGTGTTCGCGGAACTTTTGCGTGCTCGCGGAGATTTTTAACCGTTTCGCGGAGCTTTGCGTAGCGCGACTACGCAAATTCCGCCCACCCCTAGTTTTAAGTATGCGCTTGGAAGTGCTAGCATTCAGGGCACCTGTTATCTGCAGCCTCATTAGGTATTTTAGGCCTCTCAGCATGCCATCAGGTGAAACACAGAGTCGCCCCTTATCAGAGAGATGAACCAGCACATTTCTTTCTCAAGTCTACGGCCACGGCCTTCTCTTTTTAGTCCTGTTTTTCTGTGTAAAACGTCACGAAAATCTTTGCATGTGATAGATGCTTTATTTGTTAAAAAAACAAAAGGGCAGGGACATTACGTTTTTCTTAAGAGCCTGCTGTTGCATTGCAGTAAAGGATTATTGTGCTTTTGGGGAGGAGACACGAGATATAGCGCTGCAAGAGCTTGGCTTGGAGCAGGATGAACGCGCCTTTAGAAGTCCTACAAAGTGAAAGTGGGAAAAGACGGATCAGCTGAAGGAGTGAGTGTGTGACAGCAACAAAAGGAGGGAGAAGGATTAACCAATGTGAGAGAAATCAGAGCGGCTAAGCTTAGGTTTACCACGGTGAAGTCTGAGCTATTGTTCTGAGGTTAGGTTTACCATGGTGAAGTGTGAGTTATTGTAGCTGGGTCAGCTGATACAATTGACCCAACAGCACGTAACTGTCTCACAATATTATCTATGCATGAATCACAGTGCACGAGTTCGCTATTTTGGACATTTCGTTCTGAAACTAGTAATCGTATGTTCACACAAAGGAAAGTTTTAAACAGTGTGCCTCATCTCTACTTGTGTCAAGTTTACATTCTGCATTTCAATGCAGTGTGTGCGATTACATAAAGAAAACTGCTTATCACGTCTCTGCCCGGATAAACACAAAGAAACTGCATAGATGCCAGTGGCGGTGCGTCCATTGGGGCGTTGCCCCACTAATCAGCATGGCCACAAATTTCTTCCTCGTAACTTAACGAGGAAGATTAACTTCACCGGCGTGACAGCGTCCCGCGGCCGGAGTCAGTCAAGACGCGTCGCTGAAGAAAGGGGGTGGGGCAGCACTGCAGGGTTGGGTTTGTGTTGTTGACTGACAGCAGGCAGCAGCAGCAGGGCAGGCCCAGTGCGCACGTTCAGGTTTGGGCTGATCATTTTTCTGACCAGCCCGAACATGCGCACTGCAGTGCCCTGCATTAGGAGAGAGGGCGAGGGTTGCCAGTGGCCGCAGCCCCCGGTCTCCTATGGGCGGGGACAGTCCCTGCTCAATCCAATCCTGGCACTGCTGGAGCAGCGTCTGGATTGGCTGAGAGGGGTTGCCACCAGCCAGCCACTCACGAAGGCGCCAACGCGGACCCCGGCCCAGGAGCACACAGCAGAGGCGGCGCGGACCGACCCGGCGGTCAGGTAAGTTTTCAAGGTTTTTTTTTTTTTTACTTTATTTTTAAACCCCCCCCCCCTCCCCCCGCGACTTAGCTATGTGACAAGGCCCTTTTGTCAGGACAAGCCTATTTGACAAAGGTATCGCACACACACACGTTTCCTCACTCTTGGAAACCAGGGTGCAGGGACGGCCTCAGATGGATTGTCCGCCGCCATTATTCAGGGATCTGCATAAAAAAGCCTCCAGTGAGTCCTCCCGCCAGTATTTTTGAGGCCTTCCGACTTCACGAGACCCGGCGTCGGAGCTGCTCGCGGCTCACCCAGTGTGCGGGCACGTTATCTTCCCTCAGAGTCTTTTCTTTGCAAAGAGGAGCCTGTTTTGTATAGCCAACCAACAATTTTTTCCCAAGAGCCAGGAGGGTGAAGGCGGCAGTTCCGCCAACAAGACCTAGACCCAATACATACTGGTTGAACACCCACTGCAGCCGGGATGTGTGCCCCTTTCACATTGTAGTTTTCAATATCGGCCAGGGTGACTCCAACTTTCATCCTTCTGAAATTGATAAAAATGAGTACCATTTAGTGCGTGAATGATACCTTTTATAAACATAAAAAAGTTAAGTATGAGGACAGATTGTGCTTTAATTGGCAGGCAGCTTATATTATCGTCGACAGGTACTCAGCTTCCATTCGTGGCATGTATTAGCTACCATATACGGCAGCATATGTTGTGGGAATTATGAAAATACATGGTGCAGTGGCTGGTGAGAACTCACCAAAAGGGTCTCGTTCGCAGGTGGGTGACTGTCTGATCCGGGGCCGTCGCAGTTTAGATGATATATTTGAGCTAATCCAATTATTTCAGACTGCTGCACGCGACAGTTGCATTGTTTATCCAGCGCCAGGAACTTTAATGTGGTGAGCGAGAAAGAGAGCAACCTGCACGGTATTCTGTGCCTCAGAGCAGAGGGGGTGCCGGAGGGCAGGGGCCTCGGTCGGTGAGGTGAAAGCTGTGTGAGTTAAAGAAGCAGTGGAGTAAATAAAATAGCTTGAGGGTTAGACGGGAAGTGAGATCGGCGTGTGTCACAAAATGGTGGGCCTGCGTTGCATGGTTTGACGAGGGTCCATGACATTTCACGAAGGCTGGCATCCTCTCGATGCCATCTCCTGAGCAGGGGCAGACCCCGGCACTGCAGAGGTGCCTGTGGCATGCATTATTGACCCTGAGTCATGTAATAAGGTAGCGAAGCAGCTAGGCAGAGAACGGTGAGGGAGAGACAATGGATAAAAGATAGTGAAGGAGAAAGGTAGTGAGCTAGAGAAAAAACGAGGTAACTAGGTTGATAAAAACAACTAGATGTGGGGTCGGTGTGGGAAGTAGAACGCTGGGACGTACGTACAATTCTTGTAGCAGGTAAACTGGCACCGGGGCAAGAGGTGTGAAGGGCACAATGCACCCCAAATGTGGCTGTCTTTTACTGCCGTGCCAGGAGATGGGGAGCGCTTTTTTTTTCCTTGTTTGAATTAGGGCTCATGACACTCTGGTACCCCACTGCTAGAAAGACACAAAGAAGGACAAGGAGAGGAAGCGAGGCACACAGAAGCCGATGAATATGAGGTGCAGGGCAGAAGGGCAGAGAGATGACGAGAGGAGGGAGGTAGAGAAGAAGTTAGCCGGGACGCAGGGGGGCCCAATCTCGTCTTGAGCAGTAAGCGCCTAAAATATAATTCAGTTGCGTATGTTACTTATTCGGTTGTTTGCTTTCATGACTAAAAATTACTAATCCTCTGTGCGTTTTTTTGTTGCCCTATGCGTTTATGCAATGCTGCAGCATCCACTGGTACCGCTATTGTGAACTCTTAACTAATGCTACTATTTGTGCTGCCATGTTACTCTATGCTAGGTAGGTTATGTTAGTTCGCTGTGTTATAGATGTAGGTAAGTGTGAATATATAAGGAACAGTCGCCTATCGTGTTAAGCTGCGCTCTTATAACTATGCCTTTTGCTGTTGTGTTATGCTGACATTCGTTCTGCAAAGTTGCACGCGTTTATATTAAGTTACACCATGAGGGGGTTTGTGTGTGCGTGTACGCAGTTATGCTGCACAGATTTGGCCATGTAGCGCTGCTATGTTACAGTATATTGAATTATGTCAGGCTATGTTATATTATAGTATTGATGGATATGTGGGCATGCACTGCACACTGCTGTTTTGCTATGCTGAATGTTATGCTCTATGATGAACTGCAATCTTGGACAGGAATCAAAAGTTCTCGCATTGCAAAGTTTTGTATGTGCGGGTATTTTTATGGTTTCCGAGAGACCCAGTGTGATTTGTTACACCTTCATTCGGGTCTAGCTTTTTACTCAACACCGCTTTCCATCTGATATACTAGTGTTTTCTATTGGAAAGGGTAGAGCCAAAGCAGTCTTGCTTGGTACCCTAGCCCTCTTCAGAGGTCAGACTTGCTTGGCAACCCAGAAATTCTCTGAAATAATGTATGAGTTTTCTGTTATGAATGCCTAGAAGAACTGAATTTTTAGTCCATTTATCACAGAAATAGTGCTGAAAATCGCCCCAAAAAGATGGCAATTTTGAAAAAAATTCTTCGCGGGGGAGAACCCCCCCGAACCCCCCTTATTGCCACCGGACTCGCTCGCTGCGCTCGCTCGCATGCGTTGATTCATCTGCATACACCCACCACTTTCAAATTCCACCCGCCGCCACTGATAGATGCCAGTACATTTTCGAAAAGTATGTTTTGTTTAGTGCCTCGATTTTATTATTGTTTATATCTGAATTAAACTCAACATAGTGACGTCACAGAGAACTGCCGTGCTCACTTCAGCTGGCCCTGGAAGACTTCGCCTGGCTCAATATAAAGCGCAAAGACACTAGACTGTTGTTCCCGTACCCTGGAACACGGGGCTTCCCTGAGAGTCACGGGGTGTCAGCACACCCTACTCGGAGCGAGTATGTGAGGATGCAGGTCTCCAGGGCAGTCGTTTTCTCTCTCTGTGCGAAAAGCAGTGGACTTTAAGCTGAAGGTGCCTTTTAAGGCACAGGCTCGCCTTCAAGTCCATGCCAGCGCAGGCCAGGTTATGGCATCATGTTCAAAGGGAGGCAAGCAGCTCACAGTGAAGCGCAGCCTAGCAGGGAGTGGTAGGTCCGTTTCAGTGAAGAGCTGAGTCAGTTTACGGATAGGGGATTTCAAGGGTGAGTTTAGACGTTTAAAGAGACCCTTGACGGTTTGATGAGCCGCATCTTGTGCACGTGCGTTTGCCCGGTTTAAAATCTCCAGATTTTCAAAATCTGCTAACCAACGGCAGGGCAGTTTAATAACTTTTTATAACGCTCTTCACATTACATGTGTGCACTTTGTAAGCACTGTAAATAACAGATTTTATAATTACGTAATTCAACTGAACTACATTTGCTGACCTCAGAAATATGTAATAGTAAGTTCGTCACGTTGGGATTCAACTGAGCTTCATTCTGGCCCTTCCAAACAGACAGCTGAAGTGCCACACCGCAGAAAATAATGTAAGAAATGTCAGAGCGGCTAAGCTTAGGTTTACCATGGTGAAGTCTGAGTTATTGTTCTGAAAACAATGCCTTTCAAAATAATATAAAAAAATAAAACAGGTCTAGGCGTTGCAACAGGAAGCAGGCGTACAAGCAAATAGGACAAAACAACAACAAAGGGAAAAGCCAGAAGAAACAAAAAACAGTCCCTGCACCCAGGGCTTTAAGTGGGATAAAAAAACTGGGGGGTCTCTCAAAGGGGCGTGGCCAATGTAATTAAGGGCGTGGCTTAACACCTAAGCTAAAAATCTGTGCTTAGCATAGTGTGCCGCCAGACTTGTATTTTGCTGTTTCTGTCATTGCATCCAGATATATGATACAACAAGTAACATCATACCTGCAACAAGTCATGACTATTGGCTTTGTCAATGGTTGTAAGTTGCATAAGATAAATAAGCAGCAACTATGGCTTGTTGTATATAATATTGAAAAAGCTTCCACTTAAAGCCCTGGTGACACCACCACAATGTTGCTGCTCTTGAGTTTCAAAAAGAGAAGGAACATCCAGAGAGAAAATGACTCTCTTTAAAGGATTTCCCTTCCCTACCACTCTCCCCTGGCATGACGTCATGCCGTAACTTCTCCACTAGTGAGAAGTGAGCAGCGCACATCGTTGTGTCTGCAGTCACTGCAGTCCGGAAAACAACGGACCGCCTGTGCCAGGGCACAAAACAGAGCCCGATAGAGACCCATTTCGAGGCCCAATTTTAAAAAACTGCCGGTGCTCAGCACCGGTCAGACCCGGCCCACTTAAAGCCCTGCCTGCACCATAAGACTTTCAGCATAGTAGCTCCCCATCCGATTTTAATTACCAAAGAGGAGAGCAGCATTTTAAAAAGGTTGCAGAGAAAGTCTGAGCGCCAGCAGGCAAGGGGAAGCTTTTCCTCATGTTCCAGGCTGCTTGCTATACAGCATACACGCAAAAAAAAGGCACAGGAGTGGATGCCTGCTTGTGCCCCGGGGGGACCATACAGTGCGGGCTGCTACATACCACTCTAGTCGGTCCTCCTTGTGTCCCGGTGGCACTGTAAAGTGCACGCTCAATCAGAGCAAAGGAATGGGCAATAGAATGCAGAAACAAAGCGCAGCGTCCCTGAAGCGAGCACTGCCTCAGCTTCAAATTAAAAAAAAATAACAAATGCGGAAACATGACGGGAGGCGTCCCCAAAGCAAGCTTTGCTGTCATTAATGCTGCTTGTTTGAAATGGTGACAGGCAGCGCTTTCCACGAGCACCAATAACATTACACAATTACATATTCATATTTTTTGTAGACACGGGGAGATTAATCGGCAGCTCTGTTAAAGACATTTAAGTAATGTCCCGAGCTGCCGATTAATCTCCCTGTGTCTACAAAAAATATGAATATGTAATTGTGTAATGTTACTGGTGCTCGTGGAAAGCACTCCCAAATGAAACAAAAAGCCCGCAGAGTGAGCTGCTGCTAATGCGAGCAGCCTGCAGAGCGAGAGGGCGTGGCTCAGCAGCCAAAGCTGGGGATCCGTGTTCGAGCCTGGGCGTTAAACATCCTCTGAATAATTGTGCGCAAATCTAAAATGCAATACAACTGTGGAATTAGGAGGAGGTGGGAGGGAGGAAAACTATATTTAAATGTAATCAGCTACGGTGCCGAAACTACACACAGGCAAACAGAAACAGAGCAGGAAACAAAGAAATTAAGTAGTCCCCCAGAGACCAGACAAAGAACTGTAGTGTGATGAGACAGTACTTAGTCCCTGCTGCATGGGAGGAACGGAAGAGAGAAAAGAGGGACAAAGAGGCAGGACTGACCACTGGCAAGCAAGGATTTTTGAAGGACACTGAAATAAACAAATCAAAAGCTGGGGGATGGCTTTAACCCAACATAAGAAATTACAATGGGTCTCGAATGCTCGACCTAAAAAGGATGTCCCGCTCCAGGGAGTCGAAGGCTTTCTCAAGATCAAGAACCAGACACCCCGAGTGTGACCATTTTCAGGGGAGTAGTTAGAGACCCTAAAGAAGCGTCTCAAGTTCAATAATGTGCTGGGAGATGGAGCTAAGCCGTTCTGGTCCGAATGGACCAGAGATGGGACCAACGATGCCAGTCCATCAGCAAGCATCTTAGCCAGGATTTTATAATCTGTGTTTAAGAAGGCTAATGGGCGGTAGGAGCCCACATCAGTAGGGTCCCTGCCCGGCTTAGGTAGCGAAACAAGCAGTGCCTCACGACTCGATTTGGGAAGTGTGGTGACCTTGAGTGCAGCATTATATAACGCATGTAAATGTGGGACCAATGTTTGTGCGTATGTCTTGTAAAATTCGAAGGGTAGGTCGTCAGGCCCAGGGGTCCTACTCGTTGCTAGAGCTCTGATGGCTTCGCAGATTTTGAAAAGTGTAATCGGTTCCTCTAGTTTTTTTTTGTTTCATTGGGGTGATGGTGGGGAGCCGCTACTGAGGAAAAAAAGGTTTCAAAATGCTCACTATTGAAGGTAATAGTCGATGCGTACAGAGCACTGTAGTGTCAAGTTAATTCAGTGTGCATTTCATGTTGTGTGTGTGTAGTAGGAATCCCGTATGATCCCGTAGGTCTTGAATGGGTTGGCGGGCCTGCTCCTGACGTATATGCCATGCTAGTAGGCGCCCCGCACAGCCTGAGGCCGCATGAGTGCGGGAGGAATGTGCTGCATTGTTTAGACATCTAAGGCGCTCTAGGAGAGTGGCTTGTTCCCCGCGATTTTCTTCCAGCTGAGATGTGTATTCCGGCCTCGTCACTAATCGCATCTCCAGCTGCACGAGTTTGCGCTCGAGTTTTCTAATGGCGTTATCGACGTGCTTGCAGATATTCCAGCTGATTCCCGGGCTCCGCCCCTGATAGTTACCTTGAAGGCATCCCATTGAGTGATTTTGCTATGTGTGGAGCCCTCATTGAATTCAAAGTAATCAGCCGATGCGGACACAAGTGCTTCGCGAATGGCAAGTCCTCCAGCGCGGAAGGTTGGAGGCGCCATGTGGGTATGGCTTACGGGGCTACCTCCCACTTAAGTTGCAATGACTGAGGATTGTGATCTGAGTGTGTGCGGCCAAGGTAGGTGGTTTGCCCAAATGTGGGAAAGAGCACTGGCAACCCTATTATACTGTCAGCATGGACGTGTAGGCCATGTGGTGCTGATTAGTGTGAGTACACTGTAGTGCCAGGGTTGTGTGCGCACCATATATCCACCAGTGACCAGAGATGCAACCAGTCGCTCAATACCAGAGCATTTGAAAAGGAGGCAGTGTGTGACAGCAGGGGAAACGAGCGGTCTAGTGTGGTGTCAAGGACAGCGTTGAAGTCACCGCCTATCAGCCAAGGGATTTTGCTCCAACGGCCAATATACCAGACAGGTTGCGGAGAAATATCGCCTGGTCCGAGTTAGCAGTGTAAATCGTCCCTAGCATGAGCTGTATCCCGTTCAAGTGACATTGTATAAATACATATCTT
This sequence comes from Calotriton arnoldi, assembly GCA_963921515.1. Classification (NCBI taxonomy): domain Eukaryota; kingdom Metazoa; phylum Chordata; class Amphibia; order Caudata; family Salamandridae; genus Calotriton; species Calotriton arnoldi. Next base: position 1,084,365 of record CAWUFW010002610.1, read on the forward strand.
CCGCCAGAGGCCGCCTTCACCTCCTCTGCCACAAATGGGTTTCCCGCCTGCACCCAAATCAGTACCCTCTGGCGTAGGACGAGTAGCCGGCAGCAAATACCTGAGCACGCCTACGCCGATGGAGTCGGTCAGCCTCTGGAGGCGTCAGGTGAGTTTCATGCAGGAGGGCCACGTGAGTGGATCTGCGATTCACATAGGAGTAGATCGAGTAGCGGCACAATAGTGAGTGCATGCACCTCACGTTCTACGTGATAATGTTAGTGTGGGTCATATCCGGGTTGCGACTTGGTTCCGCACATACCGCAGTTGTTCATGAATAGGGAGGCCTGCTGTGCGCTGTGCGTGGTGTATATGGGGGGACAGTCAACATAGGGCAACACTGCTGGGCTGAGAAAGAATAAGGAGGGGAGAATAAATTCAACTTGTAAAACATTACTGGAGCAGATGTGCTGCAGCGGTCCGCCAGAACCGTGTGGCCAAACCGTGGCAACTACAGAGAGTATCAATCAGAGAAAAATGAGTGTGTGTAGCAGAGTGGGTTTTTCAGTACCACTGATGTAGTGTGTGTGGAGTACCAGCTATAATTTGCGACTAGGTATATACCAGTGCTTGTAGTGGGTTTACAACGTGACTGCGTGGGGTCCTACTCTGTTTGGCTGAGCACCAACGTACCCTGCTGGTGTTGTTCTGGGACGGGCACAGCCTGCGGGTAAATGCTGCCGCAGAAGTCATCGTGAGTCGCCAGCGGGGCGAAGGCGGAGCATCGCTGACTTTCGGATCAGGTCAGATAATGTAATTAGCAGTCTGCGGTGTCAAGTCCTGAGGTGCCAGTGATCGCATCCCGGTGGGGCATGTGCTTGAGGAACCGCCTTCACTTAGGACTTCACGGAATCGATGTCTAGATCTGACCTTTGGGTCTGAATATTTATTGCAGCCACTATTTGCAGAGCCTGCCTCCTCTCCGAAATCACCTGTTCCAGGTTTGGTACAGCTTTGGGTGGTGAAGAATGAGAAGGGCGTCTTTTTCGGCCACAATGGCGGGTTCTGGTGCCGGTGTTCAGCCTCTCGTTTCCAGCAGACGGGGTACGCGAGGACGTGTGGCCAGCGGCCTCCATCCAAACCCATGCATCTTCAGGAGAGTCAAAGAAGCGAACAGTGTCCTTGTCGACTACCCGGAGGCGTGCGGGAAGAGCAGTGAGTAATGCATGTTGAGCTTGTGGAGGCGACATTTTACAGCTTGGAAAGAGTGTTTTTGTTTCTGTACAAGTATCGTGTAATCTGGGAATAGCATGACCGGGGCACCGTTCACAGTAATTTCCTTCAGTTGGGGAGGTTCGCGGAGTATGCTGTCCCGATCTCTGTAGTTGAGGAGGCGAATCAGAAAGGGTCTGGGGTTACCTTCCGGCAGCAGTCTCCGTGATGGCACCAGGTGGGTGCTCTCAATCGCAAAGAAGGAGGATAGCGCTGTGCTAGGTACTAGCTCATGGATCCAGGCCTTGACGTAAGCCACTGCGTCCCGGTCCTCTGTGCCCCCTGGAAGACCCACCACCCAAATGCTGTTTCGTGGGACCGACCTTCAGCGTCTTTTTTTCTAGCCTCCAGGGTGCCCACTCAGTCCAGCAATGACTGTAGCAAGGTCTTGTTTTCTTGGGTGGTGGGCTGTATCTGTCAGTGTAAGTTCAGCATTGTGTAGCTTATTGACTGGTTTACGATGGTCTGCGCGCAGGAGAGTGAAATCTGCCATTACTTTGTCCATCTTATTTTCGAGAGATGTTTGCATGTAGTCCAGAGCTGTACAAATTTTCTCCACCGCTAGCAGGACGTTGTCTAATTTGCTGCATCAGGCTATGGCGTTTCTTCCTCCGGGCGCATCCCCAACCATCCCACTGAGTCTGGCGCGGGTTGTTCCGGGGCAAATGGAGCATACGCAAGCGAGTCTTCTGAGCATTATGCATCTGGTGGTCTGGGTCCGCCTTCAAATGTAACCTGCACCAGCTGCCTGGGATGCAACCTATTGCAGGGGATAGTAGCAGTGCCCGCCCCAGTAAGAGGGTAGCCCAATGAACGAGTAGGCTGGTGGATGAGCACTGTGTTTGCTGGGGCAGTGAATGTACCAAGTGACCCCTGTCTGGGCTAGCCCCTGTGTGGACTCAAAAAGGCACCCCCAGTTGGTCAGTAGGAGCAGTGTGTTCCCAGTGTCCCATCCAGTCCCAGCCCCTCCCCCTGTGTTTAAAGCAGACAAGCCCCTGCGGGCCACGGACAGTCGGGGCAGTGTACCTTGCCCTCAAGCTAGTCCAGCAAGTGAGTCAAGGGGAGGGGCGGCAGAGTGAGTCCCGAGTCAGGCCTCTGCGCCGTGCCCTGGTCCCCCGCAGGCCCCCCAAAGCACAGTCTAGGTCTGATCATCCGGTCCCCGGGCCTGTGCAGGATGTGGAGTGTCAGGGGAAGGGGGGAGAAAATGGGAGGGGGGAGGAGAAGAGAGAAAACCGCCACACCTCAAAGAAGTGTTGTGCAAATACCCCAAGTCCAGTGCTAAATTATGCACCATCAGTTCCCACCGTCCATTCAAATGTTAGTGCCCCCCCGCCCCAAAATAGCAGTTTCTGTCAGCTACCCGAACGGGCGAGCCTGGGCCCGATCTGACCCCTGGGCACCTGTCGGAGGACTACTTTGTTCTGTGGAGAGGAGATGGAAGCCAATCAAGGCGTTCCTATTTGCTGGGGCCCAGTCAGATGTGCAGCGGATGCCTCACAGTCCCAGCGCCCCACCTAGGGCCAATGTACATCAAGGAGATATAAGCCAGCAGGCCCCCGCGACTCACACCCAGCGAAGGCCTGCGCAGCATCACCTTTCAGTTTGATGGTAGACCCACAAAAAAGACAGAAGAGCCATGTTGCAGCTGAATAGCCCTCCCCACTAGCTACCTCTGCAGCGCAACCTAGGCCCGATCCGACCTTTGGGCCGGTGCGGGGAGCGCGATACTGGATAGGGCAGGGTGGGGGCTTCTCTAGTGGCAGTGGCAGCAGCAGGTCCGCCAGAGGGCGGCATACCTCCAACTCACAGCGGTTGGCAGGCCGAGTTACTGGCAGCCAGGGCACTCCTTTCTCCTCGCAGGTGGTGGGGCAGTTGAAATCAGGCCTCCCGTCCGCAACTACTGCTCTTTCCAGTACAGCGGGGAAGGGCCCAAGTGGCAGCCGATGGACGACGTAGGCGGTGTCAGGTACACGCAGGCCCGATCCAACGCCCGGATTCCTGCGGAAGGCAGCGTCCCAAAGCGGGGAGGAAGGGCAACAGGAGGCGTTCCGAGTCTCTATGGCACAGCTCCCTCCTCAGCAGCGGCCAGCAAGTCCAGCAGCCGGGCCCCTCTGCCAGGCCCACATCCACGTTCTGCTCACCTCTACTTGTTGGGTCCGTGGCGATCAATGCTCCGGAAGCGCGATCGATGCTCGTGGCTCCAGAGATCCAGACGATCCCCATGCAGGATAACCGAAGATAGTGTGAGGTCGGCTGGTGCGTTCGCGCATCGGCTTTCCTTGATATTTGGCACCAGGATCTCATATCAGTCATGGCGCCATGTTGTGCTGTTACAGGGTTGCAGGCCTTGTCCGCACGCCCTCCGCACCACCTGGGAAATCGGGACAGAGAGCCCACACAACAGCGATGGCGGGTAGGGAAAGAGAACCCCTACACAATTTATCTTATGAGATAGGCAGATGGTTGTGCCAGGCCAGTATTCATGCCGGATGAAGGGGTAGGGATGCGGAGCCTCAGAGGAGTACGTCCGCCATCTTGGCCTGCTAGCCACGCCAACTTTTCTGAATGCTTCATGCTTCAAATCTCACCCCCTTTGTAAGTAGGTTTCACGAAGATTAAACGATAACTGCGTAGACCTGAACAAAGCATGAAGACTATTCACTTTGCTCAAGAAGCGAGCGAAGTGTATCCTTATCATGAGGTGCTTGGGTATCTTCAATGGCCTTAATTAATGATAATTTAGGAGAAATCCCATTTGGCCCAATGGAGAGCCCTAAACAATCAATATTTTGTGCCAATAATTTGCACTTTTCAGTGCAACGGGTGATCCAATAATCTTTGAATTTGCCAAACAGTTTCAAGAATTTGATTGTGTTGCATTAAAGTCTTTGCAAAAATCAGACCATCATCTTGGAAAGCCTGCACTCCGCTCACCCCTTCCAAGATGGTGTCCATGAGACGCTGAAAGACACTAGCAGCGGATGCTAGGCCAAATGGGAGCCTGCAAAATTTATAGGCTTCAAACGAAGTGACAAATGTGGTTAAATCCTGGATGATATCATCTAAAGAAATTTGGTGGTACGCTGACTTGAGGTCTATTAAAGAGAAAAATTTCAAGTCACCAATATTAGCCAACAAGTCTTGGCCCTTAGGAAGAGAGTGACAATCATGATATTCTTATTAAGACTTTGCAGGGCAGCACATAAGAGAATCTCCCCACCCTTCTTGCTAACAATCACAATTGATCTCACCAATTCGGAGGAGTAAGTGTTTTTGATGACATTATCCATAACTAACCTTTCAAAAAGGTCTTTAATTCAGGCCTAACACTCAAGGGAATTGGTCTAACCTTGTGTGAAACTGGAATCAATCAAACAAGGCTTATATCAATCAAGGTTTATATAGCGCGACTACTCACCGGTGAGGGTCTCAAGGTGCTGAGGTGGGGATGGTGGGCTGCTGATCCGTCTGGGCGCTGAGGTTCAGTCGAAGAGCCAGGTCATGAGATCCTTCCTGTATTGGGTCAGCGACGGGGCTTGCCTGAGGTGGAGAAGCAGGGTATTCCAGGTCTTGGCGGGGAGGTAGAAGGATCTTCCTCTGGTACTGGTCTTGCGGATCCGGTAGACGGTGGTCAGGGCCAGTTGGGCGGAGCAAGGGTGTCTGGTGGGTAGCATTCTTTTTCAAGTTCGATGATGTGGACATATTTTTTTTGTGACCAGTCTTACAACTAAAAATTTCCAGAAATTTCTAACAAATCTCCTCAACATGGCTTTGTTCATTTAAGTCAAACGGAGAAATGGGAATATTCGCAATGCAGACCGGAGGATCTGCTCCTGGAACTAACATAAGTACCAGTCTTGCAAGATCATGCTTCTCCACAATGTAGATAGTTGTAGTTAGGACCTATTTTCCATAGGAAATCCGCAACATTCTATTCCCAATAACTTTGGCGCCGGTTGACGAATCTTCACAAAATTTTCAAAACTCGTGGGCGCTCCGGTCCGCTCCTATCCTGAAAGTCTCGGGGTGATTCGTCAAGTGGGGGCCGAGAAAAGGGGGTCCCAAACGTGTTTTCCCATGCAATTTTCCATAGGAACCTTTAGTCGCAGCTACAGCCCGAACTGCTGAACGGAATTACACCAAATTTGGCAAAAAGGTAGCCCTTGGCTCAGAGTCGTGCCTTTTGGTTAAATGGTGTAAATACGTTCAGTAGTTCCTGAGAAAATCAAAAGTAAAATCACATATATATCTATGGCGCGTAGGATCCGCGCACCCTCCCGATCACGAGCTGTATGCTAATTGGCTGTCAACACTCCAAACCAGGAAGTGTTGGCAGAACATCTTGAGCCTCGGTAGAACCGAGGCACAGGAAAAGAGAAAACAAGTGCGCAAAACGCAAAAAGGGGGCAGGGTAGAAACACCCTGACCCCCTAGCCCTGCTCAGGGCCCCAAAAAATTTTTTTTTTTAAATCGGCGGGATTGTTAATTGTGTTGGAGTGTCTATGGTTTTGAGAATGGCAGTCTGTAATTTAGAGTGGGTGTATCAAAAGTTATATTAGGGTGTGAGAAGATGCATCAAATTATCACATGGATGATGTCATCAGTGATGTCATTTGAGATGTCATCAGTGATGTCATCAGTGATGTCACTGACCATGTCATGAGTGATGTAATATGTGACGTCATCAGCAGTGCTGTGCGGGCGCGAGTTATAGTTAGCTGAACTAACTATAACGGGGAATTTCACGGGTTTTGTACGAGTGCAATGTCCAACTAACTATAACTTTCCCTAAAACCTATGGTTTTTTCAGTGAACTGCTGAACGGAATTACACCAAATTTGGCAAAGAGGTAGTTGTTGGCTGTCAACATTCCGATTCAGGAAATGTTGGCAGCCATTTTGTCCCTCGGTAGAACCGAGGACAGAAACAAGTGCGCAAAGCGCACAAAGGGCAGGGTAGAAACACCCTGACCCTCTAGGTTTGCTCAGGGGTCCCACAAGGACCCCTGGGCAAAAAATAACATAAATTTGGCGCGTTTTAATATGGGGAATTAAATCCTTTCACCCTGAGGGTCCTGGGGCCAACTAGCCCAACAGGTACATCCAGAAAGCGCCATAGAGCTGCGTTGCAGAGAGGTGTAAAGAGGTGTGGCCTCTCTACACATCTCTGCAACGCAGCCCCTGGCGCATATTGGAGGTTCCTGGTGGGCTAGTTGGCCCCTAGGGACCCTCAGGATTCAAGGGGACTTAATCCCCAACTTAAAACGCGCCACGGGCGCGTTTGCACAGATGTCACCTCAGGCCCCGCCCTCCCTTCACCATTGTGCAAATATTCTTCTAAAATCATCCGAAATACGAATTCCGATTTACTCACCTGTTATAAGGAGAGACCTCAGTGCTGCATCTTTCTGCCCAGTACTGGTCCTGAAAAGTAATTTAACCGTACTTACCAGTAACTTGAATTTCCTTCCATAGGATATCATTGCCTGCTTTTGTTGAAAAAGTTTCTAAGTGTTGATTTTTGAAACATACAAATATTCCTCTAAAATCAGCCGAAATACGAATTCCGATTTACTCACCTGTTATCAGGAGAGACCTCAGTGCTGCATCTTTCAGCCCAGTACTGATCCTCAAAAGTAATTTTAACCGTACTTACCAGTAACTTGAATTTCCTACATACGCTAACATTGACTGGTTTCACTTGGAAATTCTTCTAAGTGTGGAGTTTTGGAACTTTATAATATTCCTCTAAAATCAACGAAAGTACGAATACCAATTTACTCACCTGTTATCAGGAGAGAACCCAGTGCTGCATCTTTTAGCCCAGCACTGACCCTGAAAAGTAATTTTCACCGTACTTACCAGTAACTTATATTTTCTTCCATAGGAATCCATTGTCTGCTTTTCAGCAGAAAAGTTTGTGTCGATTTTCACAAACTACAAATATTCCTAAAAATCGCCTGTATGACTTAAACGCATTCTTTCAACTGTTTACAGGAGATGCACCAGTGCTTAATCCAGGATCCAACACTGAGTAAGAAAAAGTAACGATAACAGTTTTTACCTGCTAAGTGAATTTCCTTCCATAGATAACATTGGTGATTCTATGAGAAAAATTTTCTAAGTGTCAACTTTTAAAATACAATAATATTCCTTAAAAATCACGACTGTAACCAAAACGCTTTTACTCAACTGTTTACAGGAGATGTACCAGGACTGCATCTAGGATCCAGTCCTTTGGTTAGAAAAGTAATCCATAAAGTAACTAATTGCATTTAACTAGAAATTCACATTGAGCTGAATGTTGCATTGTGTTTGAAAATGTGTTGCCCATTGCAACAACTGTAACTACTGTACTTAAAAGTCTATTGCCTATGTGCAAAGTATTTAAACTAAAGTAATTCATTCTGAGAAAGTATTTTTGTAATGTAATGTATAATGTAATTACAATGTAATTTTAAAAATAAAATATGTAAAAAAAAATTGTTTCTAAAAATGTAGTAAATCAGTATTAAAAAAATTTATATAACAATTAATACATTTAAAAATTGTCATTTACAAAACCTTTGAAATTCACTGAAAAACCGTAGGTTTCAGGCACGTTATAGTTACAAATTAGCATTTTAAAACCTTTGAAATTCACTGAAAAAACCATAGGTTTCAGGGACGTTATAGTTACAAATTAGCATTTAAAAACCTTTGAAATTCACTGAAAAAACCATAGGTTTTAGGGACAGTTATAGTTAGTTGGACATTGCACTCGTACAAAACCCGTGAAATTCCCCGTTATAGTTAGTCCAGCTAACTATAACTCGCGCCCGCAATGCACTGCTGATGACGTCACATATTACATCACTCATGACATGGTCAGTGACATCACTGATGACATCACTGATGACATCTCAAATGACATCACTGATGACATCATCCACGTGATAATCTCATGCACCTCCTCACACCCTAATATAACCTTTGATACACCCACTCTAAATTACAGACTGCCATTCGCAAAACCATAGACACTCCAACACCAATAACTACATACCCACTCACTGATTCTTAGGTCTACGCACACATCCACTCACTCACCCGTACAGTCACTCATACTTACGGTCACTCAGTACAGGACTATTATATGCACTCATACTCCTTTATAGACACTCAAACACCGCCACTCATCCATAGAGGTACTCACACACCTAGTCAGTCATGCAAATAATTAAACACACTACCATTTACTCACCTATACAGTTATACACACACCAGCTCACTTACTCATACAAATACTAGCACATTCTTACGCTCTTATACAATCACTGATACAAGCACACACTCATCCATACAGCCACTATCACAATCACTCACTCTCGCTTATAGCTATTTATATACTCCAACACACATATATACTGCCTTTCACATATGTAGTTACTCACACATGTACCACTGGGACATACATTCACTCACTAACACACTCTTACACACACTTACCCACCCATACAGTCTATCACAGATGCACTCTTGAAACCATCCACCCAGTGAATCACCCACTCACACATCTATGCACAGAGTCGCACACACCCTCCCACACAAACACTCAGGCACCCATACAGATACTCAGACAAGCATTCAATAACTCATATAGACACTCATGTAGCTATTCACAAACACATGCAGCCACTTACACAGCAACAGACAGACGGATACAGACATTCACCCAGTTTAGTCACTAACCCATGCATTCAGTAAGATACGTTAAATTACTCACTTATACAGTCAGTCACGCACGTACTAAATCATCCATACAGACACTTACACACCCACTCATTCTTCAATACGTCTTTTCCTATATATATTAAAAATATTTAAACTTTACAAAAACACACAGTCACTGGATGATGTCATCAGTGATGTCATTTGAGATGTCATCAGTGATGTCATCAGTGATGTCACTGACCATGTCATGAGTGATGTAATATGTGACGTCATCAGCAGTGCATTGCGGGCGCGAGTTATAGTTAGCTGGACTAACTATAACGGGGAATTTCACGGGTTTTGTACGAGTGCAATGTCCAACTAACTATAACTGTCCCTAAAACCTATGGTTTTTTCAGTGAATTTCAAAGGTTTTTTAAATGCTAATTTGTAACTATAACGTCCCTGAAACCTATGATTTTTTCAGTGAATATATATATATATATATATATATAAAAATCTTTTTATTGAACAATACAACAGTACAGTACAATTCGTCATGCAGGCTATTAACATCAGCATAACAGGAGTGTAGGCAGGTCCATACAGTGGGGGGCAAGGATTTAAGAGTAGTGTGAGCGTTACACATGACTCACCCACTGTATCTGAAACTCCACATAAGGATAATGAAGGCCTTAGATTAATCACCACGTACAGCAATGAGGAAAGAAAAATCAGATCGATAATCAAAAAGAATTGGCCAATTGTCCTTACTGATGGAGTATTGCGCACTAGATTACCTGCAACTCCCATGATTACTTTCAGGAGAGCGAGATGCATGAGCTCCGTTTTGGATAAAAGTTGCCCTGAGACTAGACAGTCTACAACTTGGCTTAAACCAGCTCAAGGGTTTAGAAAATGTACTACCTGCAGGGCCTGCAAGTTTGGCACCAGCAAGACTCATTATGTGACCCCATTCAGTAGAAAAGAAATAGCCATTGTGGGCAGCTTTAATTGTAAAACTGATTACGCAGTGTATGTTCTGACATGCACTTGTGGCCTCAACTACATCGGTAGTACCAAGCTACAGGTGCATGTCAGAATTTTGCAACATCTACGGGCTATCTTACACAGCGATCCAGCATATCCAGTAGCGAGGCATTTCAAAAGAATACATGACAATGATGTGAATTGCCTCACATATTTTGTGATCGGTTCTGTTCCCAAATCTAGGCTTGGAGGGAATAGGGAACGGCAGCTAAGGCAGCTGGAGACAAAAATGATCCTTGAGCTCGATAGCAAGTGGCCCAATGGCTTAAACAATACTGAAGACATGCACAATTTTCTCTAAATTTGAAAGAGTAGGTTGGTTTTTGGTAGAGAAAAAAAGTATACCTTTGATGCATTGACTTACGATAGCTAGAGCAGTTTCTGTATTAATTAACAATATTTGCACACTGTTTTGAACTTTTGTGATTTCAAAATGATTGGACTAGGGCAGATTGTTTTTAATCAATTTTTAATCATGATGTAATGATTATAGTGCCTCTTCTGCTGGAGCAATTAATTTTATAATGATGAAAGAATTTTTAGTATGATGTCTTTTAGCAAGGTTATTTATATGATTTTAGCAGTATTGACCAGGATGATGTTTTTACTGTTATTAATATATGTAAGATTTGCACACACCATATTATCAACTTTTATTGGATATATTTCACATAGTTTGCACTTTAGTACTCTTTTTGCACTTTTGTCTTTTGCTGCTATGCACTTATGCAATTTAGGATCTTTTTAAATAAATACCAAACAGGAATCTTTGCAATATTAACTTACAATGAACAATAGATATTTTTGATAAATATGGATTCATCCGGGAAAAGGGTGACATCTGCACAGCATATTATACATTTATTTTATTATTTGTTTATATTTGGTCAACTGCATAAGACTTCGCGACATATGGTTTGTAAAACCAAGGTATTAGCATCGACATAAGGATAACTGTTTGGTTATTTTAGTACCAGCCGATGATGGATGATGTCGTGTTTAAAAAGAATAATTGATCTAAATATAAAATAATATATATATATTTTTAATGTATTTATACAGATATACAATAAGTATGCTTGGAAGGCAATAGCATGAGTCATGATTTACGATTCATATATTTCAAGATTTTTAGCCTTCGTAATTTCTTGTGCTAACATGACAAATTGTTAGATTGATAAGTCTGTTTTCCCTGTTTGTGGTCACATGACACGGAACCCGAGAGGGAGGGGGGGGTGCACTCAGCAACATTTAAAAACAAACATGGATGACTGTTCTCCGTATGTGATCAAGGGCTGTCTGAGCCCGAAACGCGTCATCGTTTTGTGAGGAGAAGGTCGCAATAAAAACATCTTGCCTGATACCCTGTGGTCCGTCTCTCCCTCATCGCCGTTTGGAGGTTGCGGGAGGTTGTGAATATCTTGGATATATATATATATATATATATATATATATATATATATATATATATATATATATATAAAAATCTTTTTATTGAACAATACAACAGTTCCAGATAGATACACAGTACAGTACAATTTGTCATGCAGGCTATTAACATCAGCATGACAGGAGTGTAGGCAGGTCCATACAGTGGGGGGCAAGGATTTCCCAGGGTCCCACCTAGCGAACGTGTTTCCCTGTATATACCCGGAATCACACCTTCCTGGCCACCTCTCAATCTAGGATCTGTATTTCTCCCAGGGGGCCCATATCTTTTCCCACTTCTTGGGGCATCCCCATCTCTCATATACCACCCGATCCACCAAGCGACACCAATCCAAGTTTGTTTTCCAATCGGTTACTTTGGGAGGTAACTGTGCACCCCACAGACGCGCTATGTTACGTTTAGCGATCCGGCGGCCAGCAGTAGCCACGTGTTAGTGTGTGAAGGCCATCTTTCCTCTCCAGTAATACCCAGCAAAAACCAGCGTTCCTCCGCTTGGATGTGAGTTCCTACCACCCCCGACATTACCCCGGCTACCTTTCCCCAATACCGTTTTATTACTGGGCACTCCCACAGAATATGAAAAAAGGTACCGGGCAACACACAGCCTCTAAGGCAGGTATCCGAGTCCGCCCGCCCGATCCTATGTTGCAGTGTGTGTGAATAGTATGCCCTATGTAGGATGCGTAACTGAATTAATCTGAATCTGGTTCTTATAGCGATCTCTCTGGGGCTCTGAGTCGCCTCTTGCCAGTCATCGTCCTCCAATAGGCCTGTGTCCGTTTCCCAAGTCGCCCGGAGCGGGCCGAGGGGGTCGGGTAGATTATTCATTAACTTTTTATATGTAAGGGAGATTGCTTTATCGGGAATGGGATCCAACAGCAGTCGGTCTTCTAAAGGGGCGTACTTGGGTATAGTTTCGCCATCTTTAATGTGGCATCGTAATGCGTGCTTCAATTGAACGTACCTGTACTGCTCCGTATCGACCAGTTGATACTCTCCTTGGAGGTCGCCAAAGGACCTCATTTGTTCCTGTTTCCATATATCCCCAAGATGGTCAATACCAATGTGACTCCAGCAACGAAATCCCCTCAATCGACCCACCTCTCGTAATCCATCGCTATGCCATAGTGGGGTCCGTTGGGTCAATTTATCCTTCCACCCCAGCGCTTTAGTGGGTGCGTCCCAAGCCCTCACCACCATCTGAGTGTGCATCGGGAGCAGCTTCCTCCCTTTCGACATGTAAAGCACTGCTGGGTATCCGGCCGCTTCCATGGCTAGGCGGTCCACTCTGTATGCCGGGTCAGATTGCGGTGCAAAGACCCAGCCATTATTATTTTATAAGGTGGGATGCTAAGTAGTAGCACCTCATGTCCGGCACTGCCAGTCCCCCTTCGTAGACCCCTATCTGGAGTTTGCGGAGCGCAATCCGCGGTGCCCCTCCCCACAGAGCAGGCTGCGTTGCTCGCCCTCAATGGTACGGAAGAAGGCGTCAGGTAGCTTATATGGCGTGTTCTTAATCACGCAGAGCAACCGCGGTAGGGCCATCATTTTATATAGGACTGCCCTACCCATAAGCGTGATGGGAAGTTGACGCCAATGGGCAATGTCCTCACGTAGCCTTAGCAGTTGCGCCTGAATATTCATACGCTGAAATTCCTCCGGGGAGTGTGAAATCCATATTCCCAGATATTTGAATTTGTCCCGCTGCACCAGGGCCGCGCAGTCGGAGGTGAGCGGAGGAAGCACACCAGACAAGTTGAACACGAGGGACTTATTCCAATTTATCTGATAACCTGAGTAGGTACCAAATAGCCGGATGACATTAATGAGTCTGTGAAAGGTCTGTCTCGGGCTGCCCGCGTAGAGTAAAATGTCATCGGCATATAATGAAATGTGCTCCACCCATATCGACACCCTTCACTATGGGATCACTCCTGATCCAGGCCGCTAGTGGTTCAAGTGCCAGTGCGAAAAGAATAGGAGACAGGGGACAACCCTGGCGCGTACCCCTGTGCAGCGGAAAGGACCGAAAAAGCACCCCGTTCACCCGAACCCGGGCACAAGGGTCGCGATATAAAATGCGAATCCATGCCACAAACCTGGGGCCCAGACCAAATCTAGCCAACACCGCCTGTAGGTAGGGCCATTCGATGCTTTCGAACGCCATGCGTGCGTCGAGGGAAAGCAGCGCCGCCGGTACTGCCGGGGTGGCTGCCGTAGCTTGCATCACCCCATATAGACGGCGGAGATTCAATCTAGTATTGCGTTGGGGCATAAATCCGTTCTGGTCCGGGTGGTAATAGCTACTTATATTTTTGTCGTGGTTTTTCTAGCCAGACAAGACACCTGGTCAATAGAGAAGCCAACCATATTGAGGTCTTGATCCCTGTACGCTTTGGGTTGTATGTCAGGAGGCTCTAACCTAACAACAGAACCCCAATGTCGATTAAACAATGCATCTGAAATAATAGTTATGGGTGCTCCTGAGTCACACATATTAAGTGTTAGATCAGAACCCAATGTAACCTGACATATAGGATCTTTAAGTTTGTTGATGAGTCGCGAACCAGTTTCCAAATTTGAAAAATCTAAAGTGGTGAAATCATCCTCTAACTCAATGCTATAAACCTTAACTGGGTTTTTACTAGATTTGCGCACACTTTAAAAATGACCCATCTTTCTAGATTTCGTGCAGTGTTTACCCAAAGCTGGGCAATGTACATAGTTACTTAAATGTGATTTAGACCTGCACCTAAAACAGAAAAGGATTATTAGAACGTTGTGTACTCTTAAAGTTTTCATCCTTTACTTGAATGGCATCAATGTGATCTGGACCCAATACAGCATTCACAAATATTGCTAACATATGACCGGTCTCCTGAGACATCATACGAGTCGAGAGTATTGAGCGTCCGATGCTTTTAGCTAAATCAATAACTTTGCCCAACGAATGATCTCTGCAACTGAGTGGCCTTTCCTGAATCTTCTTAGAAAAACATCTATACACAAATTGGTCTCTTATGTATATGTCAAAGGATGCACCAAAATTGCATGTAGTAGCCAGCGCCCTTAAGGCAGAAATAAAGTTTCATCAGATGTTTGATTCCTTTTAAATAAATTAAATCTTTCCATAGGACACTGGGTTCTTCTGCGAATTTGAGCTTCAACCTGCTGATAGCTTCTGAGTATTTGTTCCAATCACCAGATGGCCTGATAGAGGGGTTAGAACTAGGTAGGTTGTCAAAAATGTGTCCGCCTTTGTTGCCGAAATGGATAAACAGAATTGCTGCTTTGGAGGTTAGGCTCTTTTTTTTTTTAGTTAAGTCAGGAAAGTGGCGCTCAGGCTATTGCGTGTACTATCTATAGACCTATGATGGTGCGGTGCTGCCAGGTCAGGGGAGTAACCCGATAACCCCTGGGGAGTGTGTGAATCGCAGGATCCACAATTTTAAAGTAAGCGTAGTCCTGGGCACACGCGGTGAGGGTATTCGTAATATAACATTCAGTATTGATACGTTATATAAATGCAGTGGTCAACATCAGTATTGGTCCAAAAAGGTATCTTTTTATTTCAACAACAACTAAGTTGAATATAATAAACCAGCCGACACGTGTTTCGTCACTGGGAAAGGTCCCGTGACTCATCAGGGCCGAAAACCGGTGAGAATTTCAAACCGGTAGGGGTTAAGCGGGAAACGAGAGTAACTGGACAGATGGCGCTGAAGCGGCGCCACGCTGGCATCGAGGATGTGTCGGGGAGGGAAACCGCGGGTAGTGGTTTGCCTGCGGTGAATATGGCAAAGGTGCTGGGGCGGGTGCGCCACGGCGTTCGAAAATGACAGGAACCTGGGTGACAGGAGGAGGCTGTCCAGTGTCCGGCTGAGTTGCAGAAGCAACGGGCCAAGCAGGCGGAGTGCGAAGACAGGGCCCGGGTGCGGGAAGATTAGAGCGGTATCAGGTAGTGCGTTTGGCAGGATAATGCAGACGCCTGTCTGAGGTCCGGATCTATGATGTACGAATGGCATTCGTTGCCACACGGCTCCAGTGTCTCCTCATACATCATAGATCCGTTGAATTGCCAGGTAAGTAAGAAGTGCTGAAATAACTTCAATTGGATAAGCAGAGTTGTATTCCCAGGTTACTCAGACTTAAGTAAATTGATATCTAAAATTGTCATACAAAGTTATGTGCTAAACTTCCATTTGTTCTTATACAAAAATGAGAAATCTTTCCCAAAGCAAAATGGCCAACAAAAATGGCCGCTGTGTGTTACATGGGGCTCATGAGGCCCTTAGCACAGAGCTGTAGCTAAGGACTCAGTTGCTACGTGCTCCAAATGACTGCGCTCCAATGCACATGTGCAAACACTTCCTGGTTATAATGCACGTTGCCAGGCAACGAGTCTCGCACTCCGATGCGCATGGGAAAGCGATGACTCGTGTCTCGCTCCAACGCGCAAGCGTGTGCTTGTTATCTCCCTCGGTGAAATTCAACTTTGGGCTGCAAGACCAACATTTTGGCAGAGTTGCAAAATGTGAGAACACTTTGCAGACCGCAACGTAGCAAGCAGTGAGCGGCGTCACTCAACCCTTTCAAATTTCTTGACCAGATTGAAAAAACCGGCAGAAAGGAGTTCAGCACGAAGTCGCTGACTCGCCGTCGAAATAATCTTGGTGTGGGCTCTGTCGGTTCTACAGTTGTCACCAAATGTTGCAAGTGAAAGGCTTCCATGAATTGGCCTACTGTTGATCTGTACAGATTTATTTCTCAAAGATACGTACACATGTAGTGGAGCCCACACACAGCCTGCCTTTCGCCTCAACCATCCAGACAAGTCTGCCTGAACGAACAGCAGATGCAGCGCGAGCTCAGAACATAAAATCAATAGTAAATACAAGTGAACACACTAAATAAGAACTTTGTAAAGGCACAACACACTAAATAAGAACTTTGTAAAGACTCGTGAGCGTTAACACTTACTGAAAGTCATGAAAGAAATGTTATTATACTATTAAATACACACTATGATACAACAGGGAAGGATGGTATTTTAAGCATATTACGTTTGTTTTAAACATTGCATTTTCATGTGAAAAGGGAAGTACTCATTATTTAAATCATAATGCAAGTTTTAAAATGCTGCCAATACTTTTAAGAGGCAGATAATGTTAGTGAAGGAAAGACAGACTTGTAAGATAAGTGAATGATCATCCAGTGAGTTTGAAACTGTCTCCAAAGTAATCCTTTTTAACATGGGCCTCTGCTCTTCTGTGTGGTCTGTTCTGCTTGCTTACCCTTCTGTAGGGCTCTTCTTGCATGCTGTATTGGTCCATATCGTCTCTCCAGTGCCTCAGTACCTCGCAAAGCACATCCTTCGGACCCTGCTTCCACAAACAAGGTTGTTTGTAAGGTTAGCATAAAGTGGGAAAGTGGTTGGCACTATATTCCCTCAAGCATCTTAAGAGATTGTCGGCCTTGTTGGACATGCCTAACCTGGAAGGCTACAAAAAGTTTTTTACCTGGAGTGCTGCTCGTGGCCACTACCAGGAGAATGAAATATATCTGGCTAGTGGTGTGGTGCAATTATTTCAAGATATGTTGAGGACCTCAAAGGGAATTTTACTGGCCTCCACAGTAACATTTGAAGTACATTCTGGTACACCACCATGATGTCTGACAGGCGATGTTACTTAAGTTTTGATGAAATAGTAATCATAAAATATAGTTGAAAGTCTTTTTATATTGGATTTCTTTAGGAAATGCTTATAAAGTTCATTGTTGAGTATCCATCGAATTAACAGGGTCTTTTAAACTCTGGCCCCATGAATTTCAGGTCTCCGTTTCCCTTCATTTGAGGGCTGAGATGATCGTTCAGTCATTTCAAGATATATCAAGGACCATGGGGAAGCACCTGCAGTGCATAAATATTCTGCTAGATTTAAATTCAACGGGTTTCTTAGAAGACATTTTACGTTAACTACTTGAATGCGCATGGTGAGATTTCATGTCCTCTTCATTACCTCCATAGTGCAGAGGATGTGAATGTCTAGTCCTCTTCCTAAACTGAGAAACTCCTTCAGGTGCCTGCACCAGAAAGATTTACTTTAAAAAAAAAAAATCTTGATCTGTGAATGTGACAAGTAGCACACTGAAGTCAGAATGACTACAAGTGAAAGCAGTCGGCGCTATCTGCTTTTACTTTGATCGGTGCTCAGGGGCATATCTCAGCCACCCCCCTCCTCCAGCATTGATCAAGATAGGAGAAGTACTATTGAAAGCCAGGGAGGAGGGGAGCAGCACCCCTCCTGTCCCCCCCCCCAGGAATGGGCATATGCCCTCGAAAAAAATTAGATTCAGCTTTTCTATCAATCTGGAAGGCCTGTTACTGGGGTAGAAAGTCTACTAGACCAAGGGAATATAACTTTTTAAAATAAAATGCCGTGGCATTGGGCTGTGCTCCCACTCCCTCTGTACCCCAATAGTCTGTCCACAATCCCCCGGGAGACAGAAGGGGGTTTTAGCCTCCATCTGCTTTCCTCAGCAGGGGGACATTTTACTATACACCAGTGAATGTATTTTTCAAAAAAATGGTTTGAGGTGGCTCATCTTGGCAATGGGTCATGCCCCCATCCCTTAAATGCCCCAACAGTCTTTATTCTGCTCCCTCCACCCCCAGAATGCAGAAGGTTCATTAGATACTAGGGATTATGTAAAAAGAAAAATGGAGTGGGGCACCAGCCGGTATCGGCCCTGACCCACGCCAAAAGCCCAAACAGGATTTCTGCCCTTCCTAGGGGAGCCAGGGAGGAGGAGGAGGGGGTTAACCATACCTGCCTGGACTCCCTTCTCTGTCTGGTGTTCAGAAATGTGTGAGTTTGGCACATTTCCCTGGGTGCCAGCTGACCCTCAGCCCAAATACCGCAGCTACACATATTGTGAGAATGGGTCAGCTTTTAAAAAAAACACTCTTGATGTTTCCTTGTATTTTGAAGCATTTCCTGTTGTGGTTGATAGTTTCAACTTCAGCCGACTGAGCACTAGAGTTCGATATGGGACAGAAGGAGAATGTACTACTAGTTTCAGGGTAGCACGGGGAACCAGGCAGGGTTGTGTACTTGCTCCACTCCTTTTTTCCTTGTATATAAATGGAGTAGACGAAACTTTGTAAAAGCTGAATACTGATATCCCTAGAGTTGGTAGACGTGCTATCCCCACTCTGCTCTATGCGGAGGACTCAGTTCTTTTATCTAGAACCGCAAGTGGGCTCCAGTCCTTAATTGAGACATTTGCAGAATATATGCAGGAAAAGGATTTGATACTTAACTTGAAAAAGACATTTACGATGGTGTGTGGGAGAGGAAAAATAAAGTCTAGGACCCATCACGTAAATAGTGTCCCTATTGCAGTAACAAATTCATTTGTTTATTTATGACTAATATTTACGGCAAATGGACATTGGGAAGCCCACATTGAACATTGTAAATTAAAATTTACCCTGATAACAGAGGCAATTTTTAGATTCTCAAAGAAAATGGGTAATAAACCCATCAGAGAAATTATGACACTATACAAGAGCAAGTGGCGCTGTGCTTTGGGGAGCGGCAAATCATTCCATTCTCCAGACTCAAGAAAATATCTGTTTACGGAGATTGCTAGCCGTCCCGAACTCTACCCCCACATATAGCGTGCACAAAGAGCTGGATGCCTCTTATATAAATGATTTTATTAGTATAGTAAGTTTAAATGCTTGGTATGGAATATGGAGCAAGGAGGGTACAAAATTTACTCAGAAGATTATTAAGGATTGCCTTGCACTCGACCATGGGGAAAAGATCCCATGGCTGAATTATATTAATAATCTTTTAAATGAATGTGCTGAAAATATTGATTTTAACAATCCTCCAAATACTTTAGTATAATAAAAAGGACCTAAAAACTGCCCTCATAGAATCTCGGAGCTGGCTAAGGGAAGTCGAGGCAAACTCGAAACAGCTGACTATGGCATACTGCGATAGGATCTTGGGGATAGGGATTCAATATTTATTTAATTCAGGTTACAAATACAAGACACAGATTTTATCTTACTAGACTAAGAATGGGAATAGTCCATTTTTTAATAGCTTTTCCAATGTTGGGCAAGTGGAAACGAAATCTCCCGAAGTGTCCCTGCGATGAAAAATCAGATCAGACAACCTTGCATTTTATTTTATTCTGTAATTTTTATAGAGAATTAAGGAAGAGCATTTTACGACCGTTGTTTTTAAAGGAGAGACTTTTTACATATAAAATTGCCTTCGAGTATATTTGTAATCTAGTAAATAACAGAGTCTGTAATGCAGTGGCGGCCTATATTCAGAGGGCAATTAGAATAAGGAAAAATAATTCACATCTTGAGGCCCTTACATATAAAGAAGATAGGTTGCACACTGATAACTGATGAGCAGGGTCTGAGTTTCGCTCTTGATTGTATATTTTGCACGCAACACTTTGGGGCCAATTCCGATTCGGGCCGGAAAACGTACCGACCGACTCGGAGCCGGAATTAATTCCGACCGACACGTACCGGTGCAGCCCAACCCGCAAAGTACGATGAAAAGCGTGCAAGATCCGACCGACTCGTACGGAACACAAGCCGAACGACCGAACCGCGCGGAAAACAGCTATCCGGCCGGAAAAGCACGCGAATCGAACCGACCGACACGCACCAGGAAGAATCCCGAACGAAACGTACCCGCAAACTCCGACCCGCCAAGTACGATGCAACGCGTGGAAAACACGACCGAGTCGCACGGAGCTCAAGCCGTACGACCGACACGCATACAAAACAGCGAGCCGAAGCAACCCAATACACCGCGACCGACGCGTACGCAGCACAGGAAACAGCACAAACACAGTGTGAACGACTCGGAGAAGCTCGCACGAGACAACTGCAGGGTCCGACTCGGTCAGAAGAACGTCTCCTACCTGCACAAAAAGTACAAAGGGAAAAACACACAAAAAAAGGCCAAACAAGCAATTACAAAGCCAATAAATACTTGGGGGGGGGGGGGAGAACAGGGAACAAAGACACAACCACAACTCCACCCATATAAAGGACACAAATCCCTACCATGATCCTTTGCAAATTCAAATGACCTGCCAGCACAGAACACCAACAGACAGCAACCACACACACACTCACAGCTCATCCATCACACAAGCCACACACCATCAGCACCTCAACAAATAGCACCCTCACATACACCCAGCAAAACACACACTCACACACCCTCACTTGCACACCAACACACACATCACTCACCACCACCACCCATCACCATGCCCCCCAAGAAGAATCCAAAGTTCCTAGAAGGTGAATTGGAAGTCCTGGTAGATGAGATCCTCAGGGTAGAGCCACAGCTGTTTGGTACACTGGTCCAACAGACCCCCATGTCGCAGAAAACCAAGATGTGGGCGAGGATCGTTGACAGGGTGAACGCACAATCACCATGTTTGCGCACAAAGGAAGACATCCAGAACAGGTGGTATGATGTGCGCAGGAGGGTCAGGGACCTACTGAAGAAGGATTACATCTTGAGCCAACACACCGGCAGTGGCCCTCCTGCCAAACCACTATACCTCAGGCCCTGGGAGGAGAAGGTGCGGGCCATCCTCCCACCAGTGAGCGTCTATGGACTAGAAGACATCCCAGAGCCTGGTGAGTACACAACCAATATACCCAATATCGTGTGACAATACACATACATCACTGTCAAGGGGATAGTCAAACCATGCACCCTTAGCAAATCCACAGCAACAAAACCAGAATCATCCCAAGATGTGTATGTCAGTCAGATAAACACAATACATGCCATCTCATAGTGATATGTAACTGTGTCATGACATGTACAAACCCTACAACAAATAAAGCTAGGCAGTGGCACAAATCTAACCAACAAACACTGTCAGATATGTAGCCACCACTACAACACCACCACACAGGGCATCCCACAGAAAGGAAGGAATTCTGTGCATGCTGGTCAAGTCAGTGTAGCCAATAGCATCATGGGAGTCGTAGTCACAGATATTGCCCACCATCACAATACGCCCATCAACACCACTCTGAACCATGCTCACATCACAGGGAGTGGAAAACACCTGACAAGATGGCTGACACTGGCTACTGCTGTGGGGAGCAAAAGGCCCTGCTGGGAACTGTGCACCAACCAACAGCAGGACACCACTGTCTGACATCCTGACAGACAACTTGCACTCCCTGCAATGGAAGCACGTTCCGTGGTGGGATATCTGGCTGGGTGGGAAGGAGGACTGACAGCTATGACCATAGTTACCAGCAGCTCTTCCCACACACACCCCTAACCCAAACTACACACAACTCACCTGGGGAAAATGCATTGCCTCACACTAAAAATATTTATCCCACAAAGAACCACCACCCTGGGTCATGCTGTGGGAAGCACAGTGACACACATGGGACTTGTAGCCAAACAAACGCCAGGACAACACTGTCAGCCATCCATTCAGCACAGGCACACTACCCCACAGGGAAGCAGAGTCAGAAGGAAGGAAGGAAGTATGGGCAAGCTGGGAAGGGGGGTGGAGGCAATAGCATGATGGGAGTGGTAGTCACGGCTCAACATCCCCCCCCCCCACATGGCCCAGCAAGCTCACACTGAAGCATGCACACCTCACAGAGAGTGGAAAGCCCCATCAAAGATGTCTGACACTGCTGCTCTGTTGTGGGGAGCACAAGGCCATGCTGGGAACTGGCCACCAACCAACCGCAGGACACCACTGTCAGCAATCTTGCCATTGCTGTCACACCCACACACAGTGAAGTACACTCAAAAGGAAGGAAGTATGGGCATGCTGGGAAGGGGGTGGAGGCAATAGCATGATGGGAGTGGGAGTCACAGCTCAACATCCCCCCCACATGGCCCAGCAAGCTCACACTGAAGCATGCACACCTCACAGAGAGTGGAAAGCCCCATCAAAGATGTCTGACACTGCTGCTCTGTTGTGGGGAGCACAAGGCCATGCTGGGAACTGGCCACCAACCAACAGCAGGACACCACTGTCAGCCATCTTGCCATTGCTGTCACACCCACACACAGTGAAGTACACTCAAAAGGAAGGAAGTATGGGCATGCTGGGAAGGGGGTGGAGGCAATAGCATGATGGGAGTGGTAGTCACAGCTCAACATCCCCCCACATGGCCCAGCAAGCTCACACTGAAGCATGCACACCTCACAGAGAGTGGAAAGCCCCATCAAAGATGTCTGACACTGCTGCTCTGTTGTGGGGAGCACAAGGCCATGCTGGGAACTGGCCACCAACCAACAGCAGGACACCACTGTCAGCCATCTTGCCATTGCTGTCACACCCACACACAGTGAAGTACACTCAAAAGGAAGGAAGTATGGGCATGCTGGGAAGGGGGTGGAGGCAACAGCATGATGGGAGTGGTAGTCACAGCTCAACATCCCCCCCCCACATGGCCCAGCAAGCTCACACTGAAGCATGCACACCTCACAGAGAATGGAAAGCCCCATCAAAGATGTCTGACACTGCTGCTCTGTTGTGGGGAGCACAAGGCCATGCTGGGAACTGGTCACCAACCAACAGCAGGACACCACTGTCGGCCATCTTGCCATTGCTGTCACACCCACACACAGTGAAGTACACTCAAAAGGAAGGAAGTATGGGCATGCTGGGAAGGGGGGTGGAGGCAACAGCATGATGGGAGTGGTAGTCACGGCTCAACATCCCCCCCCCACATGGCCCAGCAAGCTCACACTGAAGCATGCACACCTCACAGAGAGTGGAAAGCCCCATCAAAGATGTCTGACACTGCTGCTCTGTTGTGGGGAGCACAAGGCCATGCTGGGAACTGGCCACCAACCAACAGCAGGACACCACTGTCAGCCATCTTGCCATTGCTGTCACACCCACACACAGTGAAGTACACTCAAAAGGAAGGAAGTATGGGCATGCTGGGAAGGGGGGTGGAGGCAACAGCATGATGGGAGTGGTAGTCACAGCTCAACATCCCCCCCCCCCCACATGGCCCAGCAAGCTCACACTGAAGCATGCACACCTCACAGAGAGTGGAAAGCCCCATCAAAGATGTCTGACACTGCTGCTCTGTTGTGGGGAGCAGAAGGCCATGCTGGGAACTGGCCACCAACCAAGAGCAGGACACCACTGTCAGCCATCTTGCCATTGCTGTCACACCCACACACAGTGAAGTACACTCAAAAGGAAGGAAGTATGGGCATGGTGGGAAGGGGGGTGGAGGCAATAGCATGATGGGAGTGGTAGTCACAGCTCAACATCCCCCCCACATGGCCCAGCAAGCTCACACTAAAGCATGCACACCTCACAGAGAGTGGAAAGCCCCATCAAAGATGTCTGACACTGCTGCTCTGTTGTGGGGAGCACAAGGCCATGCTGGGAACTGGCCACCAACCAACAGCAGGACACCTCTGACTGACATCCTGAGAGTCAACCTGCACCCACTGCAAGGGTGGCATGCTTCATGGTGGGATAACTGGGCTGGAGGGAGAAGGATGTCCGGATGTCAACCAAATACCACCAATGCTGGCTATGCACACACCTCAACATTCACATTGAAATGCTTCATGTTGTCAGGACAATGCGCTATACCAATATCAACAGCTGACTGTGACAACTTAGGACAATGCAATGTACAGGCCCGCATCCAGAGGTACAGTCACAACTGTCAGGTGTTTGAACCATTGATGCCTGTAGAAACATTACATACATTGTGTGTCTCTTCCAAATACAGGTGATGATGGGGACACAGCAGCAGACGCTGAGGAGTCCCTGTCCCAGGCTCCGGGGGACACTGAGCTCACTGGTGTGGAACAGCCTCTGCCCACCTCGGATGACGAAGACCTACCTGGCACCTCCGCAGTGAGTCATCATGCAGCACCAGTAGGACCACCAGCTGCACCCCCTGCACCCACCCCTCCAACAACTGCCAACACACAGACCACCCCTGCCGACACGGACAGACCAAGGACCACCACCACCAACAGCACACGGACCCCGGCCCAACGTGGAGCTACGGACACCAACACCAGCAACAACCCCCAAGGGGGCCCAGGGTCACCTGTGCGTGCCAACGCAGGTCCTTCACGTGTCGCCAGGGGTGGTGGGAGGGGTGGTAGACATAGGTCGCTGCTTGCAGAGGGGTCTGGAATGCATGATGACCCACAACTGGTACGCCTAGCTGATGCGTACCAGACTAGCACCGGAGAGTTCAGCCAGGTAGTGGGGATCCTCAGGGACATTCAACAGCAGCAGGCTGCCCATCATGCCCGCTTGGACTTACACATGTCCCGCATGGAGTCCAAGTGGGACACATTGCAAGAACAGACGGCGATGCATAGGGACATATTACAATGCCTCCGCCAGATGTGCACCAACATGTCAACACCTCCCTGTGTGCCCACAACATCTGGTGCTGCAACAACTGCAACTGCCACAGGGAGGAAGGATGACTCTGGCGGAGAGTCCCCTGCACCGCAGCAGCCTGCACTTGAGGGTCCCCCCCCAAAGAAGAGGGGTTGTCCGAGGAAGGACAACTGAGAGGCTGATGGCCATGCACAACCCCCAGGAAGCCAACACCTGTTCCGGAAAATCACCTTTGTGCGCAAACTCTTCACCCTGTCGAATGCAACACAACTCTCCCACATGACATGGGGAGCTCAAGTTGGACCAATGTATCAGATGACTGTGGACTTTACTCAGGACATTTCTGCTATCAGGACTTCCAAATCATCTAGGAACTTTGGATTACAATCACAATGTACAGCACCCACCATCCTGTGCACTATACTCACACATGTATGTCAATAAACTCACTAATACACCATACTTGCCTCTGTTGTGATTACAACGTTGTTTCTGAAGTGGAGATGATGATCTGTGAAATGACACTGTGCATGCTAACTGCTACAGCAAGTACAACACCGGCATGTGAGTCATGGCGACGTGACACATATGAGGGAGACACACCACCAGGGCTACACAACACATACACACCAGGGCCATCTGACTCATTGCCTACACTGATGTTGCCAGGAAATACGGTGCAATGCACAGACACAACACCTATTCACAGTCTGTGTTAACTAGCCCACTGGTGCAGGAAGCAAATGTCAGTCAGATGTGTGACCACAGACAACACACATCACAAAGTGAAGCACAGGTTTATTACACATTTGCAACATGTTGTAACCACTACAGATGCAAGGTAATCCCACCTTGCAGTGGGCACACAGTCAACAAGTGTAGAAGAAAGGAAGTCCATGGGTGTGGCGCACATCACCTGTAGGGAAACGACAGCTACCACCCTGGAAGTTGATTCACGGTGACGGGGGATCACAGTTGACCAAACAACTCTGAAAGTACCCTGTGAAGGACAGAAATGACACACAGTCAAAAGCACTGAAGAACAGGACAGAACTGCAATACTCATGCCCAATACATGTCACAAGATACCCACCCAGGACCAAGTTAGCATGTCAACACTGTTGTGGAGTACAGACTACCTGTAAGGACACATTGCTGCACGCATCCAGTCAAGTAGCACATGGACACACTCAAACAGCACCAGAGCACCACCAACACATATCATGCAAACTCACATCATTGACATAACATCCCTGGATACTCACATTCAGCTGAAGAAGTTGGTGATGAGCTGTGTGCGGACATCACCCTCATCATCATCATCATCACTGGCATCGTGGTCCAGCCCAGGATCCTCCACAGGTGGCGGATGTTGGTCATCGTCATTCAGGATGAGAGGCAACTCCTTCCACACTGCCAGGTTGTGTAGCATGCAGCAGACGATGACAATCTTGCACACCTTTGCTGGGGCATATGGGAGGGCCCCTCCTGTCTTATCTAGGCAGCGGAAGCGGCTCTTCAGGAGACCAAATGTCCGCTCAATCACTCTCCTGGTCCGACCATGTGCCTCATTGTAGCGCATCTGGGCTGGTGTCACAGGGTTCCTGAGGGGCGTCAGCAACCACGGCATGTTGGGGTATCCGGAGTCACCTACATACAGACAATTGCTCATTAGCTGAGTTGGAAAAGAGGGTGGAACACTACATTGCAGAACACACACAATGCTACAAAGTCAGTACACACCAACAACAACAGGCACGCTGGTTCCACATCTGTGACATCATCCTCGGGATGCGACTACTCCTCATCACGTAGGCATCGTGTGCAGAACCGGGGAAACGGGCACAGACGTGTGTGATGCTCATATCTGCAAGACATACTCCCAGTGCATTGACCGAATGGTAGTGTTTGCGGTTCCTGTATGCCTGCTCTTCGGCCTGTGGTGGTACCAAAGCCACATGTGTCCCATCAATGGAGCCAATGACATGCGGCATCCTCCCCAGGGCATAGAAGTCACTCTTCACGTCAGTGAGTTGTTGAAATCTAGGGAAATAGATGTACTGGTTCAGGTACCTCAACATAGCCTCCAAAACATCGCGGAGCACACGGCTGAACATGGTCTGTGACATCCCACCAGCAGACGCCACAGTGTGTTGAAAGGTACCGGTGGCAAAGAAGTGTAGGGCTGCCATCACCTTCACCTTGGGGGTCAGCGCTGTAGGGTATGTCCGGCCAGGTTGCAAATGTGGGGCCAACCGCACCGTCAATTCCTCAATCAGTGGCCTGGTGAAGCGGTACCGTCGGATGCAGTCCCGTTCAACCACCATTGCAAGGTCAGGGAATGGCCGATGGACAGCTGGTGCCCTACAGTGCATAGGTGAGGAAAGAAAGATTGTCAGTCACCCCACATATGTGGCATAGACCAGACTCAATATCACATGATACATCATTACGAGACACAAGTACATGATGCGTGTGCCGTTCTGTAAGGACATGTATGGCACCTACATGGCTAACATCTAACATCACAGTTCAACATGTGTCCTCAACAAGTCCCAGGCCGGCCCATTGCATTCAATGTGAGCGGGTACGCATTGTATCGCGGGTACGCGTTGAACTGCAATGGACCGATCGGTGTGCCCGGCCGGCCCATTGCATTCAATGTGAGCGGGTACGCGTTGTATCGCGGGTACGCGTTGTAGAGCAATGGACCGATCGGTGTGCCCGGCCGGCCCATTGCATTCAATGTGAGCGCTTACGCGTTGTATCGCGGGTACGCGTTGAACTGCAATGGACCGATCGGTGTGCCCGGCTGGCCCATTGCATTCAATGTGAGCGGGTACGCGTTGTAGAGCAATGGACCGATCGGTGTGCCCAGCCGGCCCATTGCATTCAATGTGAGCGGGTACGCGTTGTAGAGCAATGGACCGATCGGTGTGCCCGGCCCGCCCATTGCATTCAATGTGAGCGCTTACGCGTTGTATCGCGGGTACGCGTTGAACTGCAATGGACCGATCGGTGTGCCCGGCCGGCCCATTGCATTCAATGTGAGCGGGTACGCATTGTATCGCGGGTACGCATTGTATCGCGGGTACGCGTTGAACTGCAATGGACCGATCGGTGTGCCCGGCCGGCCCATTGCATTCAATGTGAGCGGGTACGCGTTGTATCCCGGGTACGCGTTGTAGAGCAATGGACCGATCGGTGTGCCCGGCCGGCCCATTGCATTCAATGTGAGCGGGTACGCGTTGTATCGCCGGTACGCGTTGAACTGCAATGGACCGATCAGTGTGCCCGGCCGACCCATTGCATTCAATGTGAGCGGGTACGCGTTGTATCCCGGGTACGCGTTGTACAGCAATGGACCGATCGGTGCGCACACATTGGCTGGGGCCTGGCATGGCAACGGACGCGTTTTCGAAGCTCCAACGAGTCTGATGCAGTGAATTCAGTTGGTCAGCCACAACAATGTTGCAAAATCATGGGTGTCATGAAGTTGAAGATTTGAAGGATGCTGTGGGTGTGTATTAGTGCTGCTATACCATGGATTGGTCAGATTTAGAAGATGCAAACGACTTGGACCTATCACTTTGGACACATGGGACAGTATCTGCCTCTGCAGCACACATATAATGCTGGCTGTTCCCCTGAGAGCTCACTTGCCTGCACTACATGCTCCAGGACGACATCTGCCACCAACACTGCTGCTGTTTATGCATCCTCTGGCTCCTGCAATGGCACGTACTGTGGAGAGAGCCCCAGCCTTCAGCCTTGAGGAGAACCAGGCCCTGCTGGACAGCCTCCTTCCACAGTACAGCAAGCTGTATGGGAAACCAGGGGAGCAGGTGAGTGTGCTGTCCACTGCATCACTAATTGTGCATGTTGTCTGACTAGCAGGACTTTCACTGTGCACACCACTGGCTAGCATGCCCACTGAGTAGTTGTCACACCCCAAAGTGTGTAGTTACATGCACTGAACTGGTACAGTGCAGTAACAGTGCATTCCAACTAGGTTTACTTCCCATGCAATGATACCATGTAGTGACTGCTGGCAAACTGTTCATAGCCATTGTTGCACTGCCTGTATACATCATATGCCCCTGTAATTGAGACATGTATATCCAACTGTGATGCACGTATATGTTGCATGTGTAGTAATGGCCTTTTCACTTTGTCATCCTCACAGGTTGATGCCCACCAGAAGCAGGACATCTGGCTGACCATCGCCCGGAAAGTAAGATCCGTGGGGGTCTACAGGCGCAGGATCCGCAACTGCCAAAAGAGGTGGCAGGACCTTCGTGGCTGGACCCGGAGGATCGCAAGGGTCCAGCTGAAGCTGTCGCCTCCTCGCAGGAGGGGCGGACACCGGACCCTGACCCCCACATGCTCCGGATCCTGGCGGTGGTCTTCCCTGACCTGGATGGGCAGCTGAAGGACAGACAGCAGCAAGGAGGGGGTGAGTCCATGACTGCACTGTGCACTTTGTCTGCCATGCTATGTGCCCTCCTCTGGCCTGAGTAAATTTCCACAGTACATCAGTCATGTGGTCCAGGACCCATGTCCCTCATTTGTTACATGCCCACTTCTCCTCTGATACGCATATGTGTGGCCCTTATAGTCAGGAAATTGTGTCATTTGGGGACTGTGTCATTGCATTTTGCTTTGCTCAAGGTGGGGGACAGCATTTGTTCCCGTGACTATGTTGTGCGATTCATGGGTGGGTCAATTGCTTACACAATGGCTAAGTTCTGACATGTGATCTGCGTGTAACTTTGATATGTGGTCCGCTTTCTGCTCTGACTCACCACATGTCCCTGGGGAATGTGGCACACACCCATGCTGCTGGTGGGAACAATATTTGGGCCTCAGGAGTATGTGTATCCAGTGTGTCACACATGCTTAGCCACCTGCATACTGTCCAGGACTCATCCCTCTTACAGGTGGAGCTGGACAGTCATGCCTACTCCAGTGCATACAATACACTCTGTACTCCCACTCCCGTGTATCATCTGGCATGTTGTGATCAGTGTAATGTACCCTCAGGTGTCTGCCTCTGTCTCATTGTGCTGTGTCTTCGTTGTCAGGACTACTGGTATGTTCATCGTTTGGGGCTCAGCATGCCATCTGAGATGTGACCATGATAGACGATACTTCTGTGACTTATAGGTGTCTGATCACTTGACTGTGCACACAGGTGTTTGCGACTGTGACTTTCAGGCAGCTGTATTTTCATTCAGAGTGTTTGATTGGCTCAAGCGTTCCGTCCATCATCCCCTTTTGTATCGCTTTGTTCGCCCTAAGTTGGCGGGGGTATGCCCAGACGTGGGTCCCTTGCTCACTTTGCCACTGGATTCAAGCAAGCCTGGCTGATGACGGCTGGAATGCCAGAAACCGGTCCTAGGATGCTTGTTTCCGGTCCAGGGAAGACATGGCTTGGCAGTTCGGGCTGGACTGTTCCCATGAGGCACAGGGTCAGACTGATTTGCATATGGCCATGTCTGAACTGGGGTGGTGGAGTGAGCTAAAGAATGATGATGGATTAAACCCAGATCAGTTGACTGGGGGTGAGTGTTTGATTGGCTCAAGCGTTCCGTCCATCATCCCCTTTTGTATCGTATTTTCATTCACAGCACACTGTGAGGTGCTCATGTTCAGAGAGTTGTGTTTCATGTCCCCCATATGTCCAGTTGGTATGACGTGGACAAATAGTAGTACAGATGATGTGGTTTTTGGGGGATGGACATGTGCACTTGTCAGTCACATAACTTGCATTCCCCATGCCCTCGGATTGTGACACAGTGCAGACTGTTGTTGTCTGGCTGCCATGGCCATGTGACTTGAGACAGTAATGTATGACTTTGCACGCATTCCTGTGTCATGGCATTCAACTTCCTGGGACTGATCCTGCAGGGGAGTGACATGTGCAACATGCACCCCATTGTGGCATTGACTATCCGGACATGGGTGCATCATGGTGTCTGGTGCTGGTATGCATCACATGCATTTCTAATTAGATCTGGCCATCCCTTTATCCGGACACCTGCACTGACTCAGTGGCAAGAGATGTGATGTGTGCATGTTCACATGCTTCACCGTGTTCCCTGCAATGTCCAACAACTGTGTAGGTGGTGCATGTGTCCACACTGGGGTCTTACCATCAGACAGGCACCAGACAGATGGGTGCAAGGGCAGGAGGGGTGTGAGTCCCATGTTTGACCATCAGACTGACAATTGGCTTCCCCGAATCTGTGTGAGGACTTTAGGCAATGTTCAACTAAGGATGCCAGGGCTAGCTCTGTAATGTGCTGTACTTACTGTGGTGTGTGCGGTCAGTGCAGGTGACTGATGTTTGTCTGTTTCCCAAATTGTTTG
Source organism: Calotriton arnoldi (assembly GCA_963921515.1). Classification (NCBI taxonomy): domain Eukaryota; kingdom Metazoa; phylum Chordata; class Amphibia; order Caudata; family Salamandridae; genus Calotriton; species Calotriton arnoldi. The sequence continues at coordinate 1,115,619 of CAWUFW010002610.1, forward strand.
CAGATACATCCACGGCCACAGGAGGGGACAGCTCCACGGACCAGGAGGAGCAGCGGAGCCAGACTGGGTCAGCATCGGACGAGTGGTCAGAGGGACCCAGTGGCACGGAGGGCGAGGGGAGCCACACCGAGGAGTCCTCAGCACCATCCACCTCAGCTGGGGACCACAGCAGCTCGGAGGATGACTCCCTTGTGGAGGCGGGTCTCGGCAGCCACCAAAGGCCAGCTAGTCTGTCTGGCCCCACCACCGCCACCACCGCCCTCCCATCGGCTCCCATTCCTGAGGTCCGTGGAGGCTCCCGTGCTCGGGAGCGTGTCTCCTTCGTGCCAGGCACCGCAGCCCCTGCCCCTGTGTCCCCTGCTGCCCTGAGTGAGGAGTCTGTGTACCTCCTTCGGCAGCTCCATGTAGGGCAGACAGCAATGCTGAGTGTCCTCCTTGCACACACCACTCTGTTGACACAGCTGGTGTCGTTCATGGAGGGCATCTCGACGGGTATGTCTGCCCTACAGAGGAGCAATAGGTCCATGGACTCCTCCCTGACGGCAGCAGTGTCCCTCCTCCAACAGTCCCTCACCCCTCCCACCTCTGCCCCATCCACACTTCCTGCCCCCCTACCTGTCCAAAGCACATGCACACCTGCACAGTCATCCATACACACAGACACGAGCAGCACAGACACACCCAAGAGTAAGGCAAGACGTGCACACAAGCATCCTCAGGGGACTGATACCACAGACACAGGGGATGGGGAACACACACACACACAGGCATCCACATTCACTCCGCAGTCCTCCAAATCCTCTCCCTCCAAGACCCCTTCCCTTGCCTCGCCTGCTGCCCCACATACACAGAAGGTCTTCCTGTGTGACCTCGGCCTCTTCCCCACATTCCTGCTGACCCAGCACACCAGGGGAAGAGGAAGTCCACCCACACAGAGAGGAGTGCCCTCGCCCCCGGACACCCTCCCCAGGCGTAGGCAGACACAGGAGCCCATTCGGAAGTCCCCCGGAGCAGGAAGAGCAAGACCCCACCACCACCACCACGCAGCTCCAGCGCCCAGTCTCTCTCCTCCATCCCCCAGGCCACCACTGCACAGGTTCCCCCCCCACACCCAGCCCCAGGTTCCCCCACACACCGATACCGCATCCCCAGACTGCTTAGGCCCTCCCCCCCTGCCACTTGCTCTTCCACCCCCAACCCAGACGCTCTGCCTGTTAGTGGCACTGTTGTGGGGACTGGGTCCCCCCCCTCTGTCCTTCCTACCTCATCTGCCCACCCTTCCACTCCCTTGGAGTCATGCACTGCAGTGGAGTCCACAACCACCACGTCTGACTCGGGCACTGCAGTGGGTACCCAGTCCACTACATCAGTCCAGCCCACTGCAGTGGTTGCGGCACCCACACCAACTGACTTGTGTACCACGGTGGTGCCGGCCCCCCCTGAGTCAGACACCTCCACTGTAGTTGCCGGTGACACTCCTGCACCCACCACCCCTTCACTGCCTCACTCTGCCAACCCCTGATCCTGTCCCTGCGGTGCCTGGCCTGCCCCTTGTATGCCCCTCCAAGGGTGATGTCCCCCAACCGTACCAGTGCAGGCAAGCAATGTGTGACCAGTTGTCACTTCTCACCCCGTTGGTACTGTGATTTTGGACTGGCCATTGGCCTTAGTTTCTTTTGGACTTCCGTTTTTACCCTGACATTTGCTGAATAAAGCCTCTTTTTGTTTACTTTTGGGTTTTCTTTTGATGTACATGATGTGGATGAGTAGCATCCTGCATTTGCAGTTGTAATAGTGTTCACATCAGGACGATGAAGTGTTGCAGTGATGGACTCCATGTGGTCCATGGGATACGTGTCCTGTTGTATTCTGGATCTATGGCGTCGTTTGCTACAGTCTGAGGGTGTAATGTTCAGCATTTGACACAGGGATGTCCTTTTTGCATTTGTAAATGAACATCTTTGTCTTACACTGATGCACATCTGGTGGGCTTACCACTGTTCAATGTTCCGATTTCCTGACTGTGTGCCCAGCTCCACTGGACATGCAGTTTTGCACATCAATGTCGAAGGACTCATCTGTGTATACAGTGCAACTTGCTTGACACGTGTTTGGTGTGTGTGCAGATGACTGACGTGACACCCCCGTACCCAGGCTGATGTGAGCAGAGCCTTCTGTGTGTTGTGGTTGTTGACTCACTGACGGAGTGTTCTGCTGACATGTTTGGGTCGTGCACAGACAAGGTTTGGCACAGCGGACCTTCCACAGGAGTAGTGTGCCCTCATGGCAGTGTGTAATCTGGTGACATTGCGTGGGCCTGTGTTGTGTAAGCATGTCTGTGCGTGTTCCCTTCCCTTTTCCTACACAGGCTGTGTCCCTAGGGATGGTCCTGTTTGTGATGCTTGCTGAGTTGTTCTGTGGTCATCCAGCATCTTGGACCTGGTTTCTCTGTGATGTGGGTGCATGGCAAACTAATGTTCATGAGGTTGTCATCCCAGGTTGTCTTTGTTGTCAGTGCTGAGGATGTGGGCAAACGCAGATGGGACACATTCAGGATTCCCCTTGGCACTTGTTGTTTACACGAGTAAAGTTATGTACAGTTTGTGTTAGCTTACAGTGATTGTGACACGTTGTGTGTGTGACTGCTGCCTCTCCTCAGGGTCAGAGCTGCAATGTTGGTAGTTGTGTACGTGTGTTCTTCGTGTGTCACCTTGACTTCTTCATTGGTGTGTGACTATGGCCAGGATCCCATTGATTGTGGTGGATTTCACATCATGCCCATGTACAGCATACTGTGCTTTGTGTCAGACATTGACAAGTCTTGTTGATGGCCATGTGTGATGGGTTTCTGCACCTTGGTTCCCACCACCACCCCTGGTATTGTCATGGGTGCATGTGCAATGTCACCAGTCCATGTGAGCTTCACTGCTGCACATTGGTGGAGATCAGGGTGTGTGGTGTTGTGTGTGCAAAAGTGAGTTGTTGCACGGCCAGACCCCTACCCCCATATTGGCCTTGGCTGGCAGGCCGTGCTGATTGATTGGAGCTTGTGTAGGTGTGATGGTAGTTAGTTGCTCAGGACACATGGCTGGGGTTCACAGTGTGAACGACATCTGACATTGTCATCACAGTGGGATTATCATGCAGGCTAGTGTCAGCACAATATGGGGTCCCTGGGGGTAGTGCTGTGGTGGGTCTGTCTCTTGCTGTGTTAGTTGCTGTTCCTACAAGCTTGTGTGACGTGTAATTTGTGCTCCCTCTCATCTAACAATGCCTGATTGCCCACATAGGGATTTGGATCCATGAGTTACTTTTGTGTGGCACTGTATGTGCATCTGTGTAATTGGTATCCAGGCCTCATCATGTGTTGTGTGGTTGCCTGGGGACACTGGCACCCCCTCACCTGTTGTGTTTGATGTGCAGTGTGGGTCTGCCTGTTTGTGCATCTGCACCACTGCATTGGCATATCTTTAGTGTGCTATTGGCTGTATGTTGTTTGGTGGGTTTCACCTGCTGTCCCTGGGACTCCTAGGTCATCAGTCAGCACAATGATCATTGTTTGTGTGTCCCATTGCTACCATGGTATGTTATTTGTTCACCTCACATCTACAGTCTCCACAGGGTATCTACATTTGTGTGCCCATTGGTGCAAATATGTGGGTCTGCATTATGATGGTCACTTCTGTCATTGATGGTTGTTGACAGTGTCAGCCCCCATGGGTGATGTTTGTCTGCACATGGCCAAAGGTATGTCTTATTTGCACTGCACTGTTTGCCTCACACAATCTATGTTGCTATGGGACACAAGCACTACTTTGCCACTGATTTGTTTGTTGTTCTGTGACCAGGAATCGTCCATGCAGTTTGGCAGTTGCAGCTTTTTCAATGTCAACACTTACATTTTGGTCACTGTGATGATGGGGGTTGGACCCCATTGCCACAATGTTCAAAATGTGCTTCAGCTATGGACCCCACACTTACCTTTTGGTCACTGTGATGATGGGGGTTTAGACCCCATTGCCACAATGTTCAAAATGTGCTTCAGGTATGGACCCCACACTTACCTTTTGGTCACTGTGATGATGGGGGTTTAGACCCCATTGCCACAATGTGCAAAATGTGCTTCAGCTATGGACCCCACACTTACCTTTTGGTCACTGTGATGATGGGGGTTTAGACCCCATTGCCACAATGTTCAAAATGTGCTTCAGCTATGGACCCCACACTTACCTTTTGGTCACTGTGATGATGGGGGTTTAGACCCCATTGCTACAATGTGCAAAATGTGCTTCAGCTATGGAGCCCACACTTACCTTTTGGTCACTGTGATGATGGGGGTTGGACCCCATTGCCACAATGTTCAAAATGTGCTTCAGCTATGGACCCCACACTTACCTTTTGGTCACTGTGATGATGGGGGTTGGACCCCATTGCCACAGTGGTCATGGTCTGCTTGCATTGTGGGGGCCACACACATTTATGTGTGACACATGTGATAGGGGGTCACATTGTATGTTCAAAGTCATGTTCAGTGTTGTAGGCATTTGACACAGTCTACACACGCTTGTCATGGTGTTGGGGGGGGATGTCTTTTTGTTGCATTCCTTATGTTGGTGTGTGCTTGTTGTGTCATGCATTAGCCATCCTGTGAGTGGGGGTGTTGGTGGTAGGCATCCTGCCCCCCATGGGTAGAGGTGGTAGTAGTGGTAGGCATCTGGCACCCCCTGAGTAGGGGTGGTAGTGGTGGTAGGCATCCAGCCCCCCATGGGTAGAGGTGGTAGTAGTGGTAGGCATCCAGCCCCCCATGGGTAGAGGTGGTAGTAGTGACAGGCATCCAGCCCCCCATGGGTAGAGGTGGTAGTAGTGGTAGGCATCCAGCCCCCCATGGGTAGAGGTGGTAGTAGTGACAGGCATCCAGCCCCCCATGGGTAGAGGTGGTAGTAGTGACAGGCATCCAGCCCCCCATGGGTAGAGGTGGTAGTAGTGACAGGCATCCAGCCCCCATGGGTAGAGGTGGTAGTAGTGGTAGGCATCTGGCACCCCTGAGTAGGGGTGGTAGTGGTGGTAGGCATCCAGCCCCCATGGGTAGAGGTGGTGGTAGTGGTAGGCATCCAGCCCCCCATGGGTAGAGGTGGTAGTAGTGGTAGGCATCTGGCACCCATGGGTGGAGGTGGTAGTGGTGGTAGGCATCCAGCCCCCATGGGTAGAGGTGGTAGTAGTAACAGGCATCCTGCCCCCCATGGGTAGAGGTGGTAGTAGTGGTAGGCATCTGGCACCCCCTGAGTAGGGGTGGTAGTGGTGGTAGGCATCCAGCCCCCCATGGGTAGAGGTGGTAGTAGTGGTAGGCATCCTGCCCCCATGGGTAGAGGTGGTAGTAGTGGTAGGCATCTGGCACCCCCTGAGTAGGGGTGGTAGTGGTGGTAGGCATCCAGCCCCCATGGGTAGAGGTGGTAGTAGTGGTAGGCATCCAGCCCCCCATGGGTAGAGGTGGTAGTAGTGGTAGGCATCTGGCACCCATGGGTAGAGGTGGTAGTGATGGTAGGCATCCAGCCCCCCATGGGTAGAGGTGGTAGTAGTAACAGGCATCCAGCCCCCCATGGGTAGAGGTGGTAGTAGTGGTAGGCATCCTGCCCCCCATGGGTAGAGGTGGTAGGCATCTGGCACCCATGTGTAGAGGTGGTAGTGGTGGTAGGCATCCAGCCCCCCATGGGTAGAGGTGGTAGTAGTGGTAGGCATCTGGCACCCATGGGTAGAGGTGGTAGTGGTGGTAGGCATCCAGCCCCCCATGGGTAGAGGTGGTAGTAGTGACAGGCATCCTGCCCCCCATGGGTAGAGGTGGTAGTAGTGGTAGGCATCTGGCACCCATGGGTAGAGGTGGTAGTAGTGGTAGGCATCTGGCACCCCCTGAGTAGGGGTGGTAGTGGTGGTAGGCATCCAGCCCCCCATGGGTAGAGGTAGTAGTAGTGGTAGGCATCCAGCCCCCATGGGTAGAGGTGGTAGTAGTGGTAGGCATCCAGCCCCCCATGGGTAGAGGTGGTAGTAGTGACAGGCATCCTGCCCCCCATGGGTAGAGGTGGTAGTAGTGACAGGCATCTAGCACCCCCTGGGTAGGGGTGGTATTAGTTGTTGGCATCAAGGCCCCTATGTGTATATGTGGCATTGGTGATGGCTATCCCGCCCCTATGGTGCTGCTGTTGCTGGTGTAAGTAATTTCTGCATCCCTCTGTGTGTGTGTGTGATATGTCGGGTACGTGTAGTTTGTTTTTGTGGTTGGTGTCTGACTTACCTTCTGCGCCGTACGCGTCCGTGCCTGTTCCGGTAATAGATGTAGAATATTGGTAGGATCGGCACGATGGGATTCATGGTTGGTTCGTCTCGTTCGTCTTTCTCTTTGCTTCGCCTCGTCCTCGTCGCTGGCGTGTTCGTCTCGTAGCCGTGGATCGTCTTGTGGCGCGAATCGGAGCTTATGTGCGCCTCTCCCGGATGCTTTGACGTGCCGTGCGTAGCGACGGGTTCGGTGTGTACGGAAAGCGCATCGTACTTGTCCGGCCGGACGGGGCTGCATTTTGGCTTCCGTGCGACTCGATTCTGCGTTTCCGGATCCGCATCGGTCGGAGAACTGGACCTGTATTGGGTGAGTACGACTGGGTCGGGATTTGAGCAGTTGTGCGCATCGTACTATCTCGTTCGGACGGTCGGGAAACAGGCATTCGCCTGGCTTTTTTCCCGGCCGAATGGTATTAGGTGCGCCTCCGACCGGGATCGGAATCGACCCCTTTATGTGTAATGTTTTTATCGGGCCCGCTGTTGGAATCTTTTTAATTCTAATGCACTTTACTGTATACTTTTGTGATGAAATGTGAAGATGTTATTACTCTTAGGATGCTTTTATGGTTGCATTTTCTTTTAACCTAATAAAGCTTGATTTGATTGATTTGATTTGATTGATAGTTTCAACTCTACAAGTGGGTTACCTTTTTTCTTTGGGGTAGTGTGGGAACACAGTATAGTCAGACCCCCTAGGATATTGCAGCATGGATTAGCAAATTTAGCGGCACAAATATGGAAATTTAGCGGCATTTTGCGGCACTTTATTTTACCCATAATCATTCATTTTCAGCCTGAAATCAATGGAAACTGGTGGTACAGGCAGCATCGGTGCAAGCAGTGGCTGCTAAACTAAAAAAAGCGTACTTGCTGCCCGCTCGCGCTGCGGCTTCCCTCACTCAGAGTGACTTAAGTTCCTGTCTCGGCAAATAATGGACACACTGTTATTTTTGTAGTCGTGTGACGCTATGTCACGTCATGTGAATGCCGCTGCGGCCGGCCTGGGCGGTCTCAGCTGCTGTGATGTATGCTGCAGCCAGAGAGCCCAGCTGAGCCCCCAGGCCTGGCTGCCGAGACCGGACCCACACTCCTGTGACCACCTGGCATATGTAAACTTTTAAGTCAACTGTTCACCAGGGCAGCACTGTACAGTGTGCAGTAGTGCATTCAAAAAAATGATCACATTTTCTAAATTTCACGGGCAGTTTTGTAAAAATCGCAGCATTTTTACAAAACTGCAGATTTTGCGATTTGTTTGCAAATCGCAAATTTGCGAAATCCTGGAGGGTCTGTATAGTAGAACATTTGTTATTATCAATCGAATTTATCTCTATTTGTGGCTGTCAAACCTAAGCCAGTGTACAACAAAGAACACATTTTGCAAAATGCCATCTGAATCCAATGATAGAATGGGTAAACCTAAATTTGGAGCTGTAGAAATAATCACTATTCCTAAATTGAATATCATGGGCACATTTAAAAATGCTTAGGTATACTTTTAACCCATTTTTCATATGTTACAATTTACCACATGAATTGCTACATTGCCGGCACACATTGAAAAATCATAAGCTGCAGCTCAGTTGTGGCGCCCAATGAAAAATCATAAGCCGCAGCTCAGTTGTAGCTCTGGGTAGCGCATATTTTTGGGCAATCAGCAAACACTACATATCCCACCAGAAGGGTCTGCTGGACATAATGGTACCTTATTTTTGTAAATCATCCAGGAGTGTAAAAATTATTAGAAAGCACTTGAAACACATAACATTTGGGAGGGACAAACTTCTAGTACCTGTTTCATAGGCCTGTGTGGTGGTGGCTAATGGGACTGAGGAGGATGAGGATAGGTTCCCTGGTAAGTCTAGAAGGGATAAGTTATTTTCCTGTGTGGGGATGTTTTTACCTTTTTCTGTGTTTGTTGATGATCTTACTAAAAGCCAGCAAAACATTTAACTCAGATTGCTATGCCACGTCCCCTTTAAATGGAACACAAGCAACTCCAGACTAGTTTGACTTTGAGTTTTGTCAGTGAGATGCAGCTTTGTCCCTGTAGCACAACGAGCTCAACGTTGATTACACAAAAGGTGGTGGGTGGAATTCTTAATTTAATCTCTGCCGTTGATAGTTTCTCTGGGCTGTATTCCATTACATCGTTTTTACACACCTATGCCTTTATAGACGGGCACCAATTATATGGAGTATAGAGGCCAAAAGAGTTCTGGAATTGCTTGTGTTCCTGTGAAGAAAAGGGGCCTCACAGTATGGGTTCGACTGTTCCTGTTGGGAAGGGGCCAACTCATTTGCATTCAATTACTTCCTTTCTGTATTGGCTCAGGCATGGTCTTGAAAGTGAGTCAGGGTGATTACCTGTGACTGATTAATTTAAGCATTCCATAGTTCTCACTTTCTATTTGAATCAGTGTCTCAGCCTAGGCCAAAGTCGTCAGTGATATGTTGTCTTTGTTTTTACAGTGTCTGCTTTGGAAACACTTGCTGGAGTGAAGGATTATGAAGTGGTTTATCCTGAGAAACTTTATGCAAGGCACAGGGGTGACTCAAAGGTAAATGGAAAAAATATGTTTTAGATTTTTTTTAGAACAAAAGTTCCTCAATTACCTCTTACTTGCCTGTTGGACCATTTGTTGCATATTGTTAACAGATTTGTATCAATTCTAATACCGCTCTTGTATAAGGGACTGTTAAAAAACCACAATTCATCTTGCTTCTTTGTAAAGATGAGTCCGTCTCCAATTCTGCAAACAGGTTTCATTAAACTTTAGGTTTAAAAAGAACCACTGTTGAATAACCTCTGATTTCCATTCATTGAAAACAGTGTGGACTTGACCAATGGACAAACCAAATATATATATGTGGACTTTGTGAAGCAAAATTGCCAATACTTAAAAAACAAAATGCATCATAATCCAAATACAGTTATTTCTGAATGGTGTAATAATACTAACCAAGTTGAATAGAGATTAGATCTGCGGATCTTTGTGCATGTCAGTTACTTTTAGAATTGTATGAGTATGGCAGATTGGTGTATCCAAGGCTATCGCTCCGCCATGATACAAGTGGTCTTATGTTTCTGGATCAGAATTTTAAAAGGTATGGTAACACGGATCCTTTGTTGCTAGGTACGGATCTTCACATACTAAAATGGCAGATGAAGAGATTCAGGGTCTGTAGAATGTTGCTAGCGTAAGGTCTAAACTAAAGCAATAACAATGGCATTACACGTCTATTCCAAAACACTGTATTTTGTTTTCAAGATGCATTCTCCTCTTGGGCTCCTCTTTAATTGTCATAAGGACTGAATTTCCACACCTGAGTGCAGTATCCTGGAGCCCTTGGTGAAGATCTGCGAAGGTGAAAAAGTAAGGAGAGGAGTGAAAAAAGTTGTGTTTTTTCATGTTAGGCCCCATTGGAAATTTTGCTTGTGCCTACAACAAAATATGCTGAATGAGTTTATTCCAAACTTGGCATGAAAGTAGAACTTTACTCAGAAGGCATGCTTTCTCTGGTTTGTTGTAAATCATTCGGTAAATATAACAAACTTGCAAGTTGGAGCTGGTTAGCCAGTTTTAAAATGGTCAAAAAAAATGTCAGCCTTAATACAACCAGTCAAGTTTTGTAAACAATTCAGTGTGAGTGACGCGATTCATGAATCATGACTTGCGAGTTAAAATGGCAGATATATACAACATTTTAACCCAAACTAAAAAAGTTTTGCCTTTTGAGTGAACCTTATTCTCATACCAAGTTTGGTGTAAATCTGTTCAGCCGTTGGGCCTGTAGATGTGAGCAAAATTTACTATGGTAGCTAAAATGGAAAATCATATATTTTTTCACTGCTTCCATTAGTATTTTTTACCCATGGACGGATCTTCATGAAGCAAGGCATGCCAAAAGGCTGGCAGAGAAAGTATATTGCCATGTTTCGTGTAAATTGGTACAAGTGATCAAAAATTATAGGCAAATCAAAATGCCGTTTCATGGGAAATTCCATCTGAAGCATAACTACACAGTGGCGACTGCTCACACAGGTGGGACAATTGTATGGTTGTGACTTTGATGAGGATTCCCCTGAAGGAGAATGTAAAATTTCCTAGCTATCATAACGGAAAGTTTCAATTCTATTAAGTGTAGGAAAGTACCACTTTTTGTTAGGGTCACCACCACTTTTTGCTCACTGGTACTGATATTTTTGATTGGTAGTGCACTGGGTCCCTGTTAACCAGCCCCTAGTGCCAGTTCTCTTTCCCTAAAAACAAGACAAATGCTGAAGGACTTTAGCACCGTGGTTAGTCCCTGGTAAATGGCACCCCTGGTACCCAGGGCATGAGTACTAAAGAAGGTCCCCAAGGACTGCAGCATGTAATATGCCACCCAAAGGGACCCCCACACAACCTGCATGCAGTCTGCCATTGCAGGATGCATGAAATGGTGCAAGCCATTCCGAAAACACAACATTGCTCACTCCCTGTGTGCAATGCCCAAGTACACTGCATGTACTATATGTATGTCACCCCTACAGCAGGCCTTGAAGCCCTAAGGTAGGATGCATTATACTACATGTGAGAGCACATCTGCTTGAGCAGATAACCCTGTGATGTCTAGCTCCATTGCTAGACATAGTAAGTGATCAGGAAGCCATTTTAAAGGTATGTACTGGACACTGGCCATTACGAGTTACCCATCTACATAATGGCTTCACTGAAAATACTGATGTTTGGTATCAAACATCTTGTCTTAATAAATCCGTACTGAAGCCAGTATCGGATTTATAAAGACATGCATCCAGAGGGCATCATAGAGGTGTCCCCTGCATCCCTAGTAGTCATTTAAAGTGTTGTCTGACTGGTATCGTCCAGCCTGCCACCACAGACTTGTTTCTGACCTCCTGCAGGTGAGGTCCCACGCTCTCTGAGGCCAGAAACAATGTCTGCCCGGCGCAAGGTGATCACTCCTCCTCCAGCAGAATGGCTAGTGAATTTAGCATATCAAGGCCAGAGGCTTCAAATCCTCTTCCGCCTTTGATATGTGACCACGGCTTCCCCCCAAATCTGGGGAACACCACCCCCTGCCCTGAGGCCCATTTGGCTTCAGAGCAGATGGGAAATTAGATATTCAGGAGGCATGTTTCAGTTACAGGCTAGTCACACCCCTAAGGTGGGCTACCTGAAGTAGACAGCCACAGAAGTGTTGCCACAATCTTGTTTTTGGTGAAAATAGAGAATTCTGGGTCAGTTTTTTATTTTTTTATTATTATTATTATTATTGAGTTTTATATAACGCTGGCTAGACCCAAGGGTATCAGAGTGATTTTCATGTTTTGAGAATACGTTTATAAAAAGTGCATGTCGAGAGTCAAGTGGGATTCACAAATAGTCATATAGAACAATATAGGACAACAGAGTAGTTAAGTAGAATACAGTAAGGATACTGTCAGGGGACTTCCCCAACAGGACTTGTCAAAGAGGTTGGGTCTTTGGGAGACGTAAGTCCTCACATGTTCTTGTTGATGTAGTTGTTCGGTAATAGGGGTTTCAGTTCCGGTTTGAACTAAGAAAAGGAGGTGTTGCAGCATAGGTCCTTAGTGAGTGAGTTCCAAATCTTGGGTGCATTTCCAGAGAAGGAGCGTGCCTGAGATGATTTCTTTTTAAGTTTGGGGGATATGAGAAGAAACGAGTTGGAGCTTCTCAGAGCCCGGCCTATTCCTGCTCTCGCTAGTTTAGATTCTAGATATTTGGGAGTTTTAGTATGTAGGGCTTTGTAGGTGATACATGCTGTCTCGTAGATGCACTGTTTGGTTCCTGTGACGAGTCTGGCAGCTGCAATTGAAGATTGTACTTAGGGGCTCATAGTGGCTTTTGGGGGTTCCTGTCAGGATTGCATTGCTATAGTGAAGTCTAGAGAGGACTTGGGATTGTACTACTGTCTTAAGATCTCCAGGGGTTATCAACGTTTTGATTTTTTTTTTAGATGTTTTAGTGTGTAGAGCGCCCCTTTTGCTGTATTTTTGATGCATTCTTTCATTGACAGGTTTATGTCTAGGGTGATACCCAAGGATTTAGCAGAGTTGGAAAGTGGAATAGGGCTATTTAGCGCATCCAGGTTTTTGAGCCATTCTTGGATGGGTAGGGGATTGCTCTTTGGGGAGAAGAGTATAAGTTCAATCTTGTTGGGGTTCAGCTTAAGGTGGTTGGTATTTAGCAAAGTTTGAATCTTAGTGTAACATTAAGATGTTGGATGTCGCTGGTTGATTTTATTCTGTAGTAGAGTTGAGTGTCATTGGCATATAGGTGATATCTGATACCAGCTTAATTCAGGATAATTATGATGGGTTCCATGAAAAGATAGATTGAATAGGGCTGGCAAGAGGATGGAACCTTGAGGTACGCCTTGAGGTACTGGTGTGGTCTTCGAGAGACATCGGTGGATTTTTATTTGCTGGGAGCGATGTTGAAGATAGGACGTGAACCATCTCAGGACTGTGCCATTGATACCAGTGCGGTTCTGGAGTAATGCTGAGTGATGTACTGTATTAAATGCCGCTGATAGGTCGAGTAGGATTAGGAGGCAGGAGTTGCCTTTATATAAGCACTTTGAATGTCGTCGGTTATATTGAGCATAGCAGTTTCATGCTACATCCTTTCCTGAATCCTGATTGGAAGGTTTCTTGGAGGTTGAACTCTTCTGTGTGTTGGTTGAGTTGAAGTAGAACACACTTCTCCAACGTTTTAGCTAGGAAAGGAAGATTGGTATTTGGTCTGAAGTTGTTGAGATTGTTGGGGTCAGCCCGGGGTTTTTTTTTTTAGAATAGGGTGATTTAGCCGAGTTGGAGGGAGTCTGGTACATGGCCTGATCAAAGAGAAGCATAGATGATTTTGGCCCAGAACTGGGAGATAATATGGTTGAGGTTTTGAACTAGGGTGGAGGGAGTGGATTGGTAAAGTGGGATGTGGGCTTCCGTTTGGCAATATTTTGGAAAATTTCACCTTCTGTCATAAGTTTGAATTCTGACCATTTTGCATTCTTCTTCAGTTGAGGAAGTTCGTTATTTGCTATTATTTTGCTTTGTAATGTCATTCCGGTCTCTAGTCAGGTCCTGAGGGAACGTTTCCATGTTCACTTGTGTCAGTGTAGCCGGTTAGGATGCCAGGATATTGTCAAGGGTCAGGGATCGTTTGATTTTGACAACTTTGTCAGGCAGGAAATTAGCTATTTCTTCGCAGCGTTCAGTGGTGGTTATTGTTTCTTGTTGGGAGGTAAGCGTAATTTGTTGTTTTGTTATGTTGAAGAGCTCCCTAGGTCGGTTCTTTGCTCGGTCAAGTTGATTATGGAAGAAAGTGGCTTATTCCCTGAACATGCGTTTCTTGTAGGAGAGCTGTTTGGATCTTAGGAGTGTGAGGTTCGCCAGTGAGGGCTTCTGACTCCATAACCTTTCGGTCTGTCTAAGTTGCCTTCTTTCGTTGTTAAGGTCTAAGTTGAACCAGGATCTAGATTGGATTTTTCTCGATCTCTTCAGTTTGAGTGGCGCAACTTGGTTAAGGGCATCGGTCATCGATGATTTATAGTGGGCAGTGAGTTCAACAATGGTTTGAAGGAGAGATTGTGAAATCAATTTAGCATTGATCCTGGATTCTAGCTCGATTTGTGGGATATGCTTGATGTTCCCTAGCCCAGTGCGTGGGTTTGCTAGATGGTGCTGGGAAGGATGTGCGGTGTAGTTTGAGATTGAATAGAATTTGATGGTGTTCCGACCAATCGATAGGCAAGATGGAACCAAGGGAAACAAGCTTACTCCTAGTAATTATCACATCCAGAGTCAAGCCTTTATTGTGGTTCGATTCATTACAGAGTTGCTTGAGATCATTGATTTCCAGTAGGTTATTAGGGTTGCGGATTGTGGGGTCTTCTGTGCTGTTCCAGTGCAGGTTGAAGTTGCCCAGGAGCACGTCATTGGAGCCAGTTAGTGAGAATTGAGTTATTAGGTCAGTAAGTTCCTCAGTGAAGAGTGTGCGATCACCGGCTAGGTAATAGATGGTGTGGAGTTGGTGGGAGTGGTGTCTTAAGTTTTGATTTCTACTCCGAGATATTCGAAGGTGAAGTGAGCAGGGCTAGTGTTGAGGTTGAGTGTTCGTTAAGCCAGGTTTCCGTAAAGAAATCAATGTCGATTTCTTCCACAAGTAAGGTCTCAGCAAAATCAGTAGAATGTTTTGCTGCGGATCAGCAGTTTATGAGCATACAGGTTAGGGAACAAGGGTTATTTTTAGCAGAGTGCAGTGTTTGGATGGTGGTGTATTGAGCGGGAGGTCTGGGGGTTATGCTAGGTAAAGGGATTCTGTTCTTGCCAATGATAACTGGGATCTTGGATGCAGGCTTGGTGTCCGATTGGGGGGATTTTGAGTTGTATGACTTGCTGAGTCGTTCCACTTTTATTGAGGATAGGGGGTTGAGTGCTCGGTAGGGTCTGTAGGACATGTGGCTCGTGGGGATGGAGTTATGATCGGTGAGACAGCGGACAGTTGGAGAACTTTTAAGGGGAGTCAAATTCTCAGGGTGGAGTTGAGTGTTAACTTGGCCTGGATCACAAGTTCATTTTTACTATGGAGAGGTCTTTAGCTAGAGAATCAAGTTTCTGTTCTAATTGGCCAGAAACATGGTAAAGGTGTCAGTGAGGTTGCCTATTCCGTGAGTAGGTTGGCAAACAGCGGTTTCTGAGTCTAAAGTAGGTGAATGATCACTGATGGAGGGGAGAGAGGTGACATTGTGGTTGGAAATATTGAGGGGTTTTATGGGCTGGGTGGGTTCAGTGATGGGAGTCTGGCATATGTTTGAGTGGTGCTCAGTGTTGAAAGTTCTTAAATTGAGACTGGTGTTCTTGTACCTACTGTCAGCGACATGGGACTGTGTTTTGATGTCATTGATTGTGGAGGGTGTCGTGGGGATATGACTGGAGCTTATTTGACTGGCGTGTGTCGGGGAGCGGCAGTGGTTCTTAGTATGGCGGTGGAGTCCTGTAAGTGAATAGTTTCTGGGCAAACATACTGGGATGTAGGGGAGAGGCGTGGGACGGGAGATTGATCTGATTGAGTTAGAGAAGTGAGGAGTGACGGTAAGTGTCGGTCAAAGATGGAGAGGTGATGGTCTGCTGCTTGAATTAGTATGTTCCCCGTACTGAAGATAGATATGCAGATATCCCCTCTAATTTTGAGAAGGTTTAGTGGTGAGTTTAGTACCATAGGGAATAGTGGTTGTTTTTGCAAATTGAAGGTATAGAAGAAAGATGTTCCTCCATTTAGCAGGGCATTTACAGTAGAAAATAAGGTCAGTTTTCGTGTTGCCGTTGATCATGCTGTGGTAAGTATCAGCTATTAGTGTTTCCGGAAGTGGTTTGAGAAGGTTGTGTTTGCATTTTTTTCTTGCATTATTTGAGAGGTTTTTGGGATATTTTATACTCCATGTGTTTTGGGCCGAATCTCTCAGGTGTTGAGTTGGGGATCTTAAGATATGGGTAAGTCATCTTGGCTGCCCCTTGCAATAGAGTCTCTGTTAGAGAGTAGGTGTATTGCAGTGTAAATTATGGGCAAATGACCGTGAATTAACAGCTGAGGTTGGCACCATCTTTACTATTTAGGTCAGTGAGCGTGTGCCCACTCCAAGATGTCCGCCGTACCTTGATTTTCAGTCCACTTTCTATTATTATGAGATGGGCTGGTGAGCATGAGCCCAATCCAAGATGACCGCAACTCCTGATTCTTTCAGTCCTCTTTATATTGTAATGGGGAAGGGCTGGAGAGGACCTCTATAGTTTCTATGGTTCCCTCGTGAGGTGAATCACAAAAATGGCTGACATAAACAGAGAAGGGGGGAGCGGCACTGGTACTAGTCTCATTGCTAATTTCAGGGCCAATAGTCCTATCTTACTATTTGTAAATGGTGATGATGATTGAGTCCTATCTCAATTTCCATGTTCCCATTGATGAAAACCTTTTTCATTTTCTATGGCTCCTTTCACGAAAGGCCTAAATCTACTGTAGGCAAGATGTCTTCCCCAGATGCAAAGGTCAAACCTAGGAGTCCTCTTTTACTTTCTACGGCTTCTCGTTGCAGAGGATGATGGCCTGGATGACAAGCAACAATGTGTACAGTTCAGTGACAAAGGTGTATAGAGGACAATGAACCTGCCCACCCGCCCTTAGGCAGTCATCTCCGGCCCGTTCTAGTCTCAGTACATCATGATGCCCAGGCAGCACCTACAATTATCCGCCCTCTATCGGTCCCTGATCTGCCATAGGCGACCGTTACCAGGCAGGGAGAGGGAAAGGAGGGTCATTAGTTGCAGCACTGTCGAGGAACAGCTGGCAATGACAGAAAAACACTGGTGCCGGATTGCAGGCCTTTACACCACAGGCCAGTTTGTTATTCGCCGGGACAGTTCAGTCTGAGATTCTGACCAGTCACCCATAGGTCAGAGCGGCATAACAGAGTCGGATGCCTCAAACAGCAGGGCTCTGTAGAATTCACCGGGAGTGAAATGTACGAGATGGCCCGTGCCTGCGTGGTTGAGTCATGGAATGAAGCAGCGCCGGACAAATTGTAATAGGGCAGCTCTCTCTCGATCGTCAGATTCAAGTATCAAAGCCCCACTAACCTGCAGTCAGAGCAGCAAAGTTTACCAGTCAAGTGAGCTGGGCGGGCCCCCCCGAAGAAGCATGGACGTCACCACCTCCCTGTCCCCGGCATGCCACACATTTGTAGAGGATCACGGGAGTGGTCGCTCGGTTGGCAGTCGCTGGAATCGGTGCTCCCCCCCCCCCCATGATTACAGCAGCAGTGAGGGGCTAGTCGAGCGAGGAAAGCCGCTGGGATGCCAAGAGCAAGGGGCAGTGGCCAGCTCACCTCAGATAAACATAGAGGCCTCCGTTCCCGGGTCCAGCAGGCAGCAAGCTTGTAGGGGATCCAGCAGCAGGCCCAAGTTCATTTGCCATCCTGCAGTCAGGGATCGGGCTGTACAGGTGCATGGGGTCTAGTGGCCGTCTGAAATCTTTTCCGGAGGTCTTGCTGAGTCTCTTTCCTGCACAGTCTCCGGTGAGTCTCACTGATTGTTGATTTCCACTTTAGCTTCCAACTTTACAGGTTCATGTGTTCGATTCCGATAGTGATGGCTTAATGGGAGGGCCATTTTAGGGGATTTACACTGATGGCGATCCCTGGCTCTGGGATCCTCCGGCTGGAGCTCATATAGGGGGTGTAGTTACCTTGATGGTAGGTACCCCATTGGCTACTACCTTATACTCCACTTTAAGCCCCTAAATTGAGTACTTAGGGGTCCCCCCGAAACCAGAGAGACAGATTTGTCTACCTGGGAATAGAAAGTGGACAAAGAAGAGCCCTCACCGTGGGAACTGGGGACCTACCCCAAACTTGGCCCAAAACCCTGCTTGGCTGCTTGTACCACGACAATTGCAAATACCCAACTTGTCCAAAAGCTGTGCATTCTCCCCAAACACTTGGAGGACTATCCAGCACTTCACTAATCAGTCAGTCAGAATAATCTTTATTTGGTTAATAATAAAAACCATAAAAGACACAAATATATAAATAAAGAATTGAATTTAAGACAAACCGTTACACATCAATAATAATAATAGTAAACATCCACTGGGAGAAATTCATCTCGACACAATAAAAACCAATTTAGTTAAAGATTTCTAGATATAAAGATAGAATTGATAAAACCTGAGGCTCAAAAACCATAATGCACATCATCGGATAAAAACACAGGTAAACAGTGAATTCCAAATGTAAATCAACCCCTTCTTTTTCTAAGTATAACAGCGTACATTAAAAATCTGGCAACATTAAAACGAACAAATTAATTGGGTAACATTTGTAAAAAGATAAGAGGGTCTAGCCTGAGTGAACTGTCTCCCTTTCAGTAAAGGTAAAATAAATTGTCTTTGAGGGACAAAATAAAGGTTGCAAAACTGCACAAAGTGGAAAGTATCCTGATCTGAAAAAGTGTTGCAGGTACATGGATTTAAATTATTAACTTTATTCCAATAGGATCTGCTAGAAACCAATGCAGCTGGATAAGCCTAAAACACGTCGACATAAATCGATGCTGAGGGTTAGTAACAGAAGTAAGGCTTAGTTCCACACACCCAAAAGTAGAGATCAAAACAGAAGGTTTTGTCCATTCTGTACACTCCCTGGTAGCCTGTGCTCCAGCACAGAAATATTTTGTTGCCCATAATAGATCTCTCTTACTAATGATCTCAGGGCGGGTATACAGGTCAGGCCGGCCCATCTCTTGGCAAATATGACTAACATAGTTAAGCCATGGTATACATTTGGCCTTATCCAATGACATACAATCCCTTAGGATAATCCAGTTGAGCTTCAGGTCAGGGTCGCCAAACATCTAGCATCTCTCTTGGGGTAGAGGATCCCTCCCCCCATCATCCGCAGGCACCAACCACACTTGTCTGGTACACCGTGTTGTTGGCCAGTGGGCTCATCAAGGGAGCAGCATGTCAGGAGGAAGTCTTTGTGGCTCTAGGAGGTCAGCCCCATCTCGCTGCCATGTTTCAGGACGCTAGACCCTCCAGGAGCCCCCCCCCTGGCACCAATACCTTGAGTACCCAGAAACCTGCATCAACCAAAGCTTTTTTGTGTCCAGCTCAAACAACACCATCGGGGAAACTGGCCTGCACGACAAGACTCACAACAAGAGTTGCCCTGCTGTCTTGTTTTTCCTCCCCTCTGCTGGTAACCCGAAAACCGTGAGTGCCTCAAACACAAGTGGCCAGCCAGCCAAACACCTCTGCACCCGAGCCCCACTACCCGGGTTCACGATTCCTGACAGTGTCCCCTTGGCCTAGGGAATCCTCACGACCTGAACCCCCCTCTTTTGGTTTTCCCGTACTTGTCCCCAAATCCCCCATTGTATCCTCTTTGTTTCAAGTACCATTGACTTTACCGGTGTAGTGCTCGAGGCTACCATCCCGACCAGCACCTCTGTACCCGGACACCCCAGGGCAGGTAAACCCAAACTGCTGGTGGTTGTTTGGACCTTAAGTCCTAAAGGGCACTTCTGAACACCATCTGCAAGTATATGTTTGCTTTGTATGTTTTTCCTCCCATAGGTTAACATTACCACGTTCGATGCTCATACCTCAAAAACTGCTATGTGAGCATTTTTACTGTTTTCTTGTAAAATCACTAACTCTGAAAGTGCTTACCTGATTCTGAAGATTTTGATGTCTAAATTCATATAAAAATCTGTTATTTTTATAGATTGATCTAGGATTTCTTCTTGAGAGTATGTCTCATTTATTAACTCAGTGTGTACAGCAAATGCTTAATACTCCCCTCTGATGAGCCTAAACTGCTCGACCACACTACCATAAATAGAACACTTAGGATTATTAAAGTAAGTCCCTGTAAACCAATAAAGGTCGTCTGGACTTTTTGCATGGTGTGCCCTTACATTGGCCCACTACCTAAAATGCCAGCTTTCTGCATTAGGGACACGGAGGCAAGGATTATGCTTTACTTTCTCCACTTTATTAATACCGGCATCCATCTTAAAGCAACTAGAAACTCCATTTCCCATGAAACATTGGGAACAGGAAACAGTTCAACAACTGATCAGGAACCAATGTCCACTTCATATGCCTCTGACGACTGTCCTTCCCGATCTTTATTCCTGCAACAAAAGCCGTCGTTGGAATGAATCGCCCCTGTTTAGAAGACTCCATTCCTAGAAAATAACATATCCGCATAAGTCCATCGGAATCGTACCCAATCCAGCCACATGTTTGACCATCTACTGAATAACATTTGGGGGAGGGGGGGGGGGTCAGAGCCAGCCGCCATGGAGTAAGCAGCTCGGAGTCAAAACTCTTCGCTGCCACTCGGACACCCGACCCCTGCAGACGTCTGTGCTTGACTCCCACCGCCTTGCATACCCAGGAGTCCCAAGGACGCAGTCAGTGGCAGTTTGCAACCTGGTTGGTGCTGCAGGCCCTGGGAAAAGACAGCACCTGCATTGGAGAGGCCATGCCCAAAATATGCGGCCCCTCAGTCGCAGGGTGACCCGCATGACCTCCCTCAGACATCCGGCTCGCCTGATCGGGAAAGCCCCTTTATTACATGGCCCCTGGGGAACAGTGACTGGTGCTGCCTCGGGCCCCAGGGTGGCAGGGCCCCCCCTTTTTTCTTCCACTACAGGCCGCAAGTAGCTCATGCTGCGAGGGTGGGGGCTGCTCCTATAGGCCTTCTGCTCATCTCTACAGAACGAGCGAACCTGCTGCACTCACGTGGGGCCCTGAGACTGCTTTTGTGCCCCCCCCCAGCGGTGGACTTGGACACTGGTGCTACCTGCACAGTACCCTCGTCATTGCTCTGAGGTGCCTCGCTGGACCACTAGAGGCCAATTGTTGGAGGTTTGCTCACTCTGTGGTAGGGCTCCACCCTGGAACTCGGCAGATGGACGCATCCGGTTGCCCTGAGACTGTCTAGGTGCCCCTGCTAGGCTCCACTGGACCTACTGCTACCGTGCTTTTCATTGGCACCCCACTGATAGACAGGAGCACCGCAACTGCTCCAGAGAGTGGCTTCGCCTCTGGAATGGCTGGGTACTCATCGGGAGATGGCGTGGACAGTGCTTATACGATCCCTGGTGAGTGTACCACAGCTGACTGACTCACCCTTTTGCTGCCCCTTCTTGTCTCCCTCCCACTTGCCTTAGTGGAGAATGGACCGCACACAGCGCCACAAAGATGGGACCCCTCCTGGTGCCTCCCATGAGGGGATCAAGTAGGGCGCTGGGGGAGGGGGCCCTTTTACTATGAATTATAAGCTGGACAAGCTCTTGGCACCGATTATGCCACAGGGGAGCACCTGAAGGGCAAAATAGGCTCCCTTGAGGTGGAGCTGGGCCTGTTCCGCGAGGACTCTTAATTAGGTGGCCAGGAGAGTGTCCGCCCTGGAGTCGGCGGTCCAGACCCTATAGCCTGAGGCCCAGGCCTCAGCGCGCCACCTAACCGACCTGGAGGTGCAAACATGGCGGTTAGTCGCCTGTCTGGATGATCAGGAGGGTAGGGCCTGCCGCAACGACATCAAGGTTGTCGGACTGCCTGAAGGAGTAGAGGTCAATGCTGTGCTCAACTACCTTGAAGACCTGCTGCAGGAGGTGGTAGCTGTAGGAAGCTTGTTCTATTTATACTATACATAAGTTAGGTATAGTGTGCACAGTCCAGGGAGTCCCCAGAGGTATAGCAGAGGCTAAATTAGGTAAGTACTAACAGCTCTCTTTGTAGTAGTGTGGGCGAGCAGTTAGGCTTATCCAGAGGGTGTGTTAAGCATTTATTGTATTCACTCACTCAAGACTGATTGCACACACTCAGAGACTGAATCCAGACCAATTAGGTAAGTATAAAAAGGTATACTAATGTTTTATTTCCTAGAACCAGGCAGATCTTGATACAGGTAAGTAAAGTATACTTTCAATCACAGAACATTTCAAGAAGTGCAATTGGGAATTGATTTGCAATCGTTACAGGTTTGTATTGGTTCAAAAGCAGTTTAGATTACACAGTAATTACTTTTGGAATACTTTTAGATTACTCTTAGATTAGATCGACTACTCAGATGGTATGTCTAGATACCACACCAGTGAACTCAAAATATAAGTTAAGTAAGACTTTTTAGAGTTTGCAGTTTAGTTACTTTTTCTTTCATACAAAGTCAGTTCAACACAATGTTTTTGGAACAAAAACCTGTGTCATTGGTTCCTATTGGAGAAAAGCAGTTATCCGTTTCACAGGTAAGTAAACGTCTTACAAGTGGAAGTTTTGGGGATCAGGACCAAGGTTCCCAAGGTCTAGGTAGGCACTCAAGTTGCACCACCAGTGGCACTGGGGCGGCCGAGTGCAGGGGCCCAATGTTAGCCAAGAGGGTTAAGGGGGCCTTTGGTCAGGCATTCCTTATTAGCAGGCCCCTTGACTGTGGGAGCAAAGCTCTTGGGGTAGAGATCAGCACTGCAGGAACCAACAATCAGCACAGGAGCTGCACCAGCAGTGGCACAAGGGCGGCCGGGTGCAGTGTGCAAAGGCGACGTCGGGGGCCCTGTGGATTTCAATGAGGATTTCCGGTTTGGTAAAGATGCTGCAGGCTCGGAGAGGGAGGCTTCCTGGAGGCGACCACTAGCTGAAGAGGTAAGTTGGGATCTTGGGGGATACCTGGACATCGCCAGTCGGGCCACTCAAGGCCGTGAGGCGTCTGGTGCAGTGTTGTCTTTTGGCGTCGGGTTCTTCTTACTAGCTCCAGTGGCGGTCGGGGGGACCCTTTAGGTTGAGGCTGCAGGTGTCAGCTTGAAGCTTGAGGGAGGTCGGGGATCGCCAGATCCCAGGTCAGGATTGCTGGAGAGACCTCCTCTTGGTGTTGGGCCACTCGCGCCGTGGGTGTCAGGTGCAGATTGGTGCAAAATTGCGGTGCCGCCTGGCTCTGGATTCTGTAGGTGAGTCTTGGTTTAGCAAATCCGGTGCTCACGGGAGACAGAATCTTAAAGATTAATGCAGGGCAGATCCTCCGGGCTCTGGAGGCTGCTGGACTCGCAGGGGTTCTCGCTGTAGGCAAGTCGAAGTCGGGACAGGCCGATAGGGCTCGGGCCAAAGCAGTAGGTGTCCTCTACTTCCTTGGTCAGCATGGCTCTTCGGTCGTCCTTCTTTTTTCCTCGAATCTGAGGAGGCAGGGTACATGGTTGCCCCTAAATACTGAATTTAGGGCCGTTAAAGGGGTGTGCAGTTCGGGACCAATATGTCCTTTCCTTGGGGTCGGTACACCCTCTATTATGCCACCCTCCAGTGGGAGGGGGAATGAGCCTCTCCCTAATTGGCTGGGTCCCCCCATCTTCAAGATAGAGGGGACTGAGATGTGTGCTTCGCCTCGCCTCCCCCACCTGAGGTGTGGGGTTGGCAAAGGTGGGCACACCTCTACTCCTAGCTCGGTTTTCCCCCCAATTCTCCTGCCCAAATTGGGGGGCAGAACCAGTGGGAGCCAGTTGCTGGGGGCAGTAGAAGTCAGGGACAGCTTACAAAGGTGGCAGGCCTTTGAAGCTTCCCCTTCGTGGACCCATCCCATCCTGGGGCAGGAGGCATGACACCTCTGCCCAGGATGGGCTTTGTTTCTGGACCCAGAGAGCGGAGGCTCTCTACCCAGGGGTCCAGAAACCTATCTGGTGGTGGCAAAAAACAGGCAGCCATTCAGCGACCACACCAGGGCTGGTCGTTTTTCAGGGGGAATCTCTAAGATGCCCTCTGAGTGAATTTAACATAAAATCCCACACTGGCATCAGTGTGGGTTTAATGTGCTGAGAAGTTTGCTACCAAACTTCCCAGATTTTAGTAAAGCCATTATGGAGCTGTGGAGTTGGTAATTACCAACTCCCAGACCATATACTCTTTATTGTTTTACTACACTTACAATGTCTAAGAATGGTCCTAGACACTGTAGGGGTGCAGGGATCATGCCACTGTACCCTCATCTGAGGGCTAGCCCATCCTGCTAGAGGGGTGCCTTACCTTGGCCACAGGCAGTGGGTTGCAGGCATGGCACACAGGAATGTGTGCCATGTCGACATTTCACTTTTCTCTGCACCAAAACACGCAGCCTGCTATGGCAGTGTGTGGGTTTTAAGGTACAGGGCCTCTAAGGGTGGCACAATAGGTGCTGCAGCCCTTAGAGGCCTTCCCTGGTCACACTGCTATTGCTACCCATGGTACCTTTTACAAGGGGCTTACCTGTGGCCAGAATTGTGCCAAGTGTGGGTACAAAGGTACAGTTTTGGGAAAGAACACAGGCCCAGAGAACCTGATTGTCAAGGACCCAGGGCACATCAAGTGCAGTTGCATCAGATGCGTGGCAAAAAGTGGGGGGTAATCATGCAAAAAGGAGCTCTTTCCTACAGTAGCTCCTGAGGGCCTTTCTAAATTTTACACCTTGGACCCGGAATACAGGGTCCGAGTTCGCCTCCTAAGCATAGGGCCCCGCCCAGACCGTGGGTGGCCTGTCTGCTCCATTGCCAGGAAAGAGATTTCCTCCACCGACAGGCCCGACTGCACGATCCCTTTGCGGTGGAGATCGCAAGAGTGTTACTTTATCCTGACTTCCCCCTTCATCCGTCAAGCGCTGTCTTAGAGAACTAGGTCTGCTGAATGCTTTGCTCTTCCCGGCCCACCTGAGAATACAGGCGGAGGACAAGACCCACTTCTTTGTTGATCCTTCCGCATCATGGGACTGGTTGGAGAGCTGTGATGCAGGGTCAACACGCCCAGATCCTCTAGACCTTCTCCAATTGGCTTGCTGAAGACGCAGGTGATCCAGACTCCAGGAACCCAACAGGCCGACTAAGCAACAGGCGGCAGAGGAACGCACAAATGCAGTGGAAGTTGTTGCCTCTAGGCACTCAGGTGGGGACTCCCCGCACCTAGATGTCCGATCCCGGAGGGGCTCCACATCGAGCTAGGGAGACTCTGTGATTCCTGGATTTGGTGATGTTCTGCAGGGGGTCACTCCTGGCTCAGTAGATGACATTGTTTGATTCACTGATGTGCTGCTGCTTTTGTATACCATCTGCAACGGCGCGGAGCTGGGGTCTTAACTCCTACAGTCTTCGGACTACCTGTAGACTCTGTATTTACTGCTGGTTCAGGGGTCCTGGGCATACACGGGGGCTTGCTCTTATGTTGCCTGTTTCATAGTTCTACGTACTTTGTCTTTCTTGGCTTGGCTGGTCTCTGGTCCCTCTCAATGTCTCTAATATGGACTGAGTTGGCCACGGATGTGGGGCCCCGTTTGTAAGCACGTTGCCTCTTTTTTGTCAAAGATATGTTTATTAACATTTTATCACTTATCACAAAGTAAACTGGCATATTGTACACCCGAATAGACTCAGACAACTTGACAAATTATAGAGACCAAAAAGCAACATACATCAATAGGTGGGTACCCCCGTCATATATCAACAAAAGGGGGGGGACAATAGGGCTTATTTTACTAGGTCCAGCATACATGCCCAGGGTAATGTATTGAAATAGGGTATGCAGTTCCTAAGGGCATGAAGATATACAAGGTCAGAGGGGTGCTAGGTTCTAAGTGCAGGAGCACACGTGAATGTGTTGTGATTCCTGGCGAGAGGGGGAAGCCCCTCTTCGGAACTAAAGCCCTCACACACCCAGCAAGCTAGGTGTCATGCTTCATCATTTGGGCCTGCTCCTCGTCGGGCCGGCGCTGCAATGCCCGACGGGCTCCCATAAATGGGGCTCTTTTTCGGAGATCTTTTGTTCCTGCCGTTTTGTGCAGTGGGGGTGAGGGCCTAGTTGTGTAGATGTGGTAAAAGTGAGTTACAACAGGTCAGTTAGTCCTTGAACAACCTTTATTCAGCTAGGTAAACTGCCCGATTAAAATGTATGGAGTGGCATAAACCTAGGGGTTATGTGCCTAGATATCTATGTCCTACTCTCAATAGGTCGACATGTTTCTTGCCTATACCGTCAGGGCGATCATTGGCAATTCTTCAGGACCAGATTGAAAAATGTTATCTACACACTATCGGCGGCGAGGGTAGGTGAGACTGCATGCACGCATAGGAGTGCCGGACACTTACTGCTGGTGCTCTTTTTATCGCGCCGGAGACTGATGAGGCTTAACTTAGTAGGCCCTTAGGTTCCGTGACAACGGTGGGACATTGCCCCCTATACCACGATTTGGGAGGTAGGTTTCCCCTCTCATTATGTGTAGATAACATTTTTCAATCTGGTCCTGAAGAATTGCCAATGATCGCCCTGACGGTATAGGCAAGAAACATGTCGACCTATTGAGAGTAGGACATAGATATCTAGGCACATAACCCCTAGGTTTATGCCACTCCATACATTTTAATCGGGCAGTTTACCTAGCTGAATAAAGGTTGTTCAAGGACTAACTGACCTGTTTTAACTCACTTTTACCACATCTACACAACTAGGCCCCTCACCCCCACTGCACAAAACGGCAGGAACAAAAGATCTCCGAAAAGAGCCCCATTTATGGGAGCCCGTCGGGCATTGCAGCGCCGGCCCGACGAGGAGCAGGCCCAAATGATGAAGCATGACACCTAGCTTGCTGGGTGTGTGAGGGCTTAGTTCCAAGAGGGCTTCCCCTCTCGCCAGGAATCACAGGACATTCACGTGTGCTCCTGCACTTAGAACCTAGCACCCCTCTGACCTTGTATATCTTCATGCCCTTAGGAACTGCATACCCTATTTCAATACATTACCCCCCGTCATATCCCAGATATCCTAAAGGAGTAAGCACAGTCTCTCCACGAGCAAGGACGGGGAATAAGTCTGTTGCGCAGCAAAATATAATATTCGTCTGTCTTTCTTTTGCGATAATGGTAACTTAACCCCTCCAACTGGGAAGGTGTCCTGCATAGGGAGCAATCTAAACAAAACTCCCAGAGAACATGAAGAACAAGGAACCCCCCCCCCAACCCAATACTGGTGGCGGCTACCCGAGCGCAGCTAGGTTACGAATCATGGGAGCTTCTAATAGGTTAAAATTGAAACGGGTGCATAGCTCTGACTGATGCAGGGCAAACAGCTGACGGTAAACCCTTTGTAAGGAAGGCTACTAACGGGCCCCATCTATATTCAAAGTTCTTATAGTCATCCCTGCATATATCGGCCATCCTTTCAAGGCACAGAAGTTTCCAGAGTCTGGAATGCCATAACGAGATGGCGGGAGCTTCTTTTTTCTTCCATGCGGCCGCTATTGGTTCTTTCGCAGCCCCAATGCAGGTCCACATAATGGCCTTATCTGCTTTAGTTTGGTGTTTGAGGGAGGGATCGCGGAGGCCCAGGAGAGTGTTTGCCATGGAGGTCGGAATAGGGTACCCCAGCATATCTTTAATTTGTGCGAGGATTTCCTCCCAGAAGGGTCGTATCACTGGACAGTCCACCAGATATGTTGAAAATCGCCCAATAGTTCACAACCCCTCCAACACTTATCAGACGAGTCAGGAAATATCTTTTTGATCTTGGTAGGGTAGAGGTACCTGTCCATCATTGTTTTCAGGTGGCTGCTTCGTGGATGTGAGGTGTAAGCGCCCAATGTTTCAGCTAGAGATAGTGGAAATATTCAGCAGGTCCCAGCCCATAGCCCTCTTGCAGCTATCAAAGGTGAGAATATCATGATTATGGAAGAGGTGCGTCAGTGCTCTACAGCCTCCCTCCCTCCACTGATCAAAGGGTCCTTCCTGTAAGGCCGGGGGGAAGGCCAAGTTGAAGTGTATTGGCGTATAGGGTGAAGGAAATGTGGTCCACCGGGCGTTATGTGAGATAGAGTCCCATACTTTTAGGGTAGTTCGAGTAGGCGTGCTGATATAAGCATTTTCTGGTCTATCCCTCTTGGGTCTCCATATGAGGTCCCAAATCGACCTCCCTGCCACCGCCCTATCCATATGGAGCCAATGCTTCTCCGACTCCCGCTTGGTCCACTCGGTCACCACTTGGAGCTGAGCTGCCTTATAATAAAGGCCAAAGTCCGGGAGGCCCACCCCTCCCTCCCCGTGGTCGTCTCAAAATGGAGAAGGAGAACCGCGCACGTCCACCCTGCCAAATGAACCGCAGCACTATAGATTTTAATTTAGGGAGAAAGTCCTTTTCCAGTTCAACTGGGAGAGCTTGAAAAAGATGCAAAAGTTTAGGAAGCACAGTCATTTTAACTGCATGAATGCGGCCGAGCGAGGAAATAAAAAGTGGCTTCCATCGTGTGAGCTCTGCCTGGAGTTTCAAGAGAGAAGGTGGAAAGTTAGCTTTATAAAGCTCCTCTACTCGGGGCGTCAATTGAACTCCCAGGTATTGGAGAGGCCGGGAAGTCCAATGTAGTTGAGTGCATGTCCGGAGTCTCTCAACCTCGGCAGCAGGGATTGTGAGGTTAAGTATGTAGGATTTGTCTAAGTTCACCCTGAAGCCCGCCACTGCTTCAAAGCGTGTGAGTTCCGTTTGGAGTGCAGGTAGAGAGGTGGCTGGGTCCGTGAGTGACAGGAGCACATCGTCTGCGAAAAGGGATATCTTCTGCATTTCTCCACTAAAAGGGATGCCCTTTATCTCAGGTGCGGCGCGGATGGCCATGGCTAGTGGTTCGATACTGAGAGCGAACAAGAGAGGTGACAGAGGGCACCCCTGGCGGGTACCCCTAGTCAGGGGGAAGGGAGCCGACAAAATCCCATTTACCTGTACTCTCGAGCAGGGCTGGACGTAGTTAGCCCGTATCATATTGATAAATTTGTCCGCAAACCCAAAGGATGTGAGGGTGGTAAACAGAAACGCCCAATCCACCCTATCGAATGCCTTCTCGGCATCTAATCCCACCAGTACTGCCGGGATGTGTTTCTTATTAGCTGTTTCGATTAGGTGGACGATACGTCTGGTGTTGTCATGGGTCTGGCGGCCTTTAATAAATCCAGACTGGTCTGGGTGGATGAGAATTGGCATGAGGTCATTCAGTCGGGCCGCGAGGATAGATGAGTACAGTTTCGCATCTAAATTAAGACGGGCGATAGGACGGTACGAGCGCACATCTGTGGATTCTTCCCTGGTTTCGGAATAACTGTGATCACAGCTTCCGCCATTGAGGGAGTGACCGAGCCTGCCTCTGCCATGGCATTAAAAAGACGGGTAAGATGGGGAATGAGGTCAGGAGCGAACGTTTTGTAAAATTGGGCTGTGTACCCGTCGGGGCCTGGGGCTTTCTGGGGTTTGAGGGATTTGATGGCTATAGCCACCTCCTCGATCGTTATAGGAGCCATAAGTCTGTCATTCCAGTCTTGGGAGACCTGGGGAAGTTGCAGTGACCGTAGATAATTACTTTGTGCATCTATGTCCCGTAGTTCCCCCGTATATAGATGGCCGTAAAAGGCGCCAAAGGCATCGGCTTTCTCTGTGTCTTTGTGAGTCAGCTCCCCTTGTTCATCTCTTATGCCACCTATATATTCCCGCTCCCGCTTTTCCTTCAATTGGCGAGCTAAATGTCTACCTATCTTGTTTCCTTGTGAGTAGGAGAGTTGTCTGAGTTTTAGGAGGGTATACTCCGCTCGATTGTTATATATGGCCTTGAGTTTCCAGCGCAGTGAGCGTGCGAAGAGTCAGTCTAGTGGGCTTGTTTTTATGGATTCTTTCTGCTGTGGATAGTTAGGCCTCCAGGTCTATTCGTTCTTTGGTCCGACGTTTGTTCAACTCAGAATTAAGGGCAATACAGCGGCCTCTAAAAACTGCCTTGAAGGCATCCCAATTATTAAACATAGAAGTGGCTTCGGGCACATTCCTGGTGAAGAAGTCTGTGATTGTATCTCGTTGTTCCGTACAGAGTACCCTGTCTCTCGTGAGGGAGGCCGGAAAATACCATTTGGGGGATGTGGACGGTGGATTGTCCCATGACAGACAGATCGAAACGAGACAGTGGTCAGACACAGAGAGTGGAAAGATTTTGGCCTCCCGCAGAGCTCCCATTATATTTTGGCTAATGAAGATATAGTCGAGCCGGGAGTATGTGTGATGCACATTTGAATAGAAGGTGTAGTCTTGTGTCCGGGGATAGAGGGTCCGCCAGGTGTCTCTAAGGCCCATGTCATACATCTGTTGTTTAGCCTCTGTAGAGAAGACGCTAGATTCTTGGCGATGGGTGTGCGTGCTATCTATGTCTGCCTGCCACGTGAGGTTAAAATCCCCTAGTAGGAGTGTCGGTCCCTCCGCGAAATCCTGAATCTTCCCTAAGAGCATTTGGAGGAAAGCTGCCTGCTCTGTGTTGGGTGCATACGCCGAAATGAATGTGCAGAGTCTACCCTTCAGGACGCCTTTGACCATGATCCAACGGCCCTCCTTGTCTGATTTGGTATCGGTAGGTTGAAACTTCGTTGAAGTGTGAAAGAGGATCGCGGTCCCCCGGTGTTTAGTGAGTGCAGAAGCTCTGTATATTAAGGGGTAGCTTTTGTGGCGGAGGCGGGACTCTTCCGCCCGGGGCAGATGTGTCTCTTGCAGAGCTATTATGTCAAGGTGGTGGTCAGAGATATATTTCCAGACCTTTTGTCGTTTTTGAGGCAAGTTGAGGCCTTTGACATTCCAAGAGCCTACTGTGATTATCATTAGTTATGTGTCACCCCTCTCCGCTTTCTCAAGACTCCATGGGTCAGCCCCCTATGGTCCGCAACATAGCCCCCACCTGGGAAGAGACAAGAGTGAACCTGTTGTGTAGCCCCCAGTCCAATCAAAGCGCGTCTGTATGAAGAATCGTTAAAAAGCTGCCACCAGTCTCCCTCCCCCCCGCATACCAAAAACCCCAAACATAACAGAATTAACGTCACAAGTGTCGGATCGATGGAAAGTCTCCGACGGCAGGTTAAGGAACCCTCGTGTGTGGGTGGAGGTACGGTAGGTCCCGGCTCGCTCCTCCTCTGGACATGCTAAGGAATGTCGGCCACCCCATATGCTCAGTCTGGCGGCCTCGCCCGGGCCAAATGTTCAAGTTTCTCATATCGGTATGGGGGGAGTATCATGCTAGCGTGAGTCTATGTACCGAGCCATGTGGCGCAGTGTAGTGGGTGTCACGTCATCTCACAATCTTGGGTTCTAGCAGGTCCCATTCATGACTATATATCGACTGGCGAACAGCATGTGACAGCGTTGAAGTTCGAAAGAGTCAACTCATATTTGTACGGATCCCAAGAGCGATGTGGATTAAGCAGGTGCGCCGCCAGCTTGAGGGTCAGGGTCTCCACTCAGCGACAAGGCCTCCATGATCTAGTCAAAGTCCTTCCTCCCGACTCGCCTCCCAAATAGTAAATGCGGAGGATGTGTAGAGGAGGTCCAGGTTATTTGTGGTTTCCTCGAGAGCTTGTGGACCACTGTGAGTTGGGAGAGCTGGTAGTCTGCGTAGCTCGTGGTCTGCCTTGCGGTTGTTCATTGTCATCTGTTGGAAGACCCAGTAGGTCCAGCCCCTCTTTCAGGTCCACCACATGTCTCTGTTTATTCTGGTGTTCAAAGCTTAAGCCAAAGGGATAAGTCCATCGGTATCTGACCTTATCCTCGCGTAGCTTGGAGGTGATGGGCCGAAATTGTTGTCGTCTGATCAATGTTGCAGGAGCCATATCCTGGTAGATAGTGCAGGAGTAATCCTGAAAAGATACCGTGCCTTTCTTATGGGCCGCAAGAAGTACTGCCTCTCACTTTGTAGGAGTGGAACTTCGCGAGAACATCTCTTGGTCTTTGTCGTCCTCCCGTCGCCAGGTTTCCGACCCGATGTACTCTCTCAAGCTTGATCTTGAGCGTCTGTGGGCTGAGGATCTCTGCAAAAAGGCCCTCCAGGAAAGCCTCTAGGTCCGGCCCCTCCACCCCCTCCTTAAGGTCGCGAATCCTTATGTTATCCCATCGAGCTCTGTTTTCCAAGTCCTCCGCTTTCAACTGGGTTTGACGGAGCTGGTCTTGGAGGGTGAGTACAGTGTCATGCATCTCGGAGGTGCGTTTGTCTGCTTCTTGGGCTCGCGTTTCCAGGTCGATCACTCTAGTGCCTACTGAGTCCACATCCCGTTGAAGATCTATCATCCGTGTGGTAAGATTGGACTTCAGCTGATCAATTGAGGTTTGGATGTCTTGACTCAACTCTCTTCGCAATTCCGCTTTAAAGTCTCGCAATGAGGACATCAAATCTTCCTTGGTAAGGGCATATCTGACGTCTCCCCGTCGTGATCTGAAGCCCGGTGTTTGTCTGCTGGCGGAAAGAAGCTCGAGACCTTATTTGTCGCTCTGGTTATCGTCTTCTTCGGCGGCATAGGGGCTGACCCCGCCTGGTATCTTCTGGCTTGGCACGGAGGGGTTGGAACAGCAGACCTTAATGGCACCTTGGCCCGGGAAAACACAGCAGCCACGACTGATCAGGCTCTGCTTCTCTGTGGTCACCTTAGGGCGGTTGTCCGTAGTGTAACTAAAAGGGCATAGACGGCGAGTTATGCGCGGTGGGGCCCCATCACATGTTCCGCATAGCAGGGAATGGCAGGGGTGAGATGTTCTCTCGGAATTATTTCAGGCATCAGGTGTAGGCCTCACTGGAGGGATAACAGGTATGTCAGCGTTTAGGGCCTGCATTGGTGGTGGTTCTACTCAGCATCCGGCCGCCAGCCGCCCCAAGTGTCCCCTTCTGGAGCCGAGGGGTAGAAGAGCTGTTGCCCCTTGATGCCAAAGTCAGCTCTGTTTATTTGCAGCGTGAGGAAATGGCGCTTGTTTTAATGTTGGCTGCCATTTTAGGGTCAGGCGCGGCGTGCCATGGGTTCGCAAGAATCAGCCAGCCGTTTTCCTCCCTTCATATGGAGCGTCTCCACGAGTTATCGCCCCCGCTCAGGCATGCGTCTTCCTGGGGGGCCTCCGATTGCCCGCACCATCCCGCTCCCGCACTCTCCCGAGAATCGGGACTTCAGCGCAGCGTCACCCCGTCTGTCGGGCTCCCAGGCGAACCGCTCACCTCAGAACTCGGGGCGTCGCAGCAGGAGTCTGGTCGTGATCGTGCCGGGTGCCAGGAGGTCTCTGCCGGGAGCACTCTTCACGGCTCGCTGTCGTATGCGCCCGGGCAACTGGCGGCCGCCATGTTGTTCCGCGCCCAGGCCTCCCTACAAGATCTTCGCGTGGCGCCCAGGAGCGATTCTGACGATCGATCAGCGGATCATCCTCCGCTCCAGTCCCTCGTTCACCACTGGATCGCTTTTCGTGCAGGTAGGGCGGCGATTTGCAGCGATTTCAGGTCCGGAACAGTAGCGGAGCACGGGAGCCGAGACGGATTACGTCCGTTCGGCCATCTTGCCCGGCCACGCCCCCATGTTGCCTCTTTTTATTTGTTTGGACAGCTGTGTGCATGTCTGGGTCCGGTGCAGGTGGTTATGGGTGGGATTTGGGGTTGTTTACGCAGGGTTTTTCAGTTTTGCCTGCACAGTGCTTACGCTGTGCTTGTGAAATCTCTTGTATTTAATATATCTTAAAAGGGAGCTCTTATCAGTTCCCATCTCCAAATTACTGTGTTCATTCACTTTTTTGTGGAAGTTCATTTTTTTTGGTTAACTTCCCTTTGTTGCACGCATTTACAATATTTCTACTGAAGCTGTTCACACTGTTGAAGCCCTAATCACTGTCAAGATAAGATATCTTCCCAAGGAAAAGGCAGACAGCTTCTAACAGTATGCTGGAATGCTTGATTATTTTTTACTTAGTTGTGTAAAGAAGACGTTCGTGCCATTTCCTATTCATGCCTCAGTACCTTTCTTTGCACTGTGTAGGCATTATCAGATTGCTTTTTTTCAACATAATGTATTTGGTCACTATGATCAAATTTTAAATTTTGTAATAAACATTGCATGTTAAAAATAAAGTTAATATACAAAAGCTAGGCTATATTTTACTAGTAAACAGGCAGCCACAAGTGCAGTTACCTTGCAGACAACAGGGTCATGATTTGAATGGTGCAGCAGGTGTAGTAGCACTGGGCCCAAAAGTTGTCAGAACTCTTCTAAACACATAGGGACTTATTACAATGCTGCACCATGTCGGTATGGGAACCGCCCGACCACGGGTCGGCGGTTCCCCATACCTTAGTACTAGGCGACCTCCCATTTCCCTATGGGAGCTGGTGCTGCGGCCGTAAACCGGCCATAGCATACGCTCCCATAGGGAATTGGGAGAATCTGTTCATCCCTGCACTGCGTGTGCCTGCCACAAGGTGCAGGGATTAACAGGGCGGCACCATAGACGCCCACTCCACCCCCAACCGGAGGCCGCAAGATGAAGGGGGCCCTTCTAGGGGCCCCCAATTTCGCTTTCTGACAGGCTTCCCATGACGGAAAGCCCGACATGGAAAGCCTGTCCGAAACAGACATCGTAATCCCTTCAGTGGTAACGGCCTCAATAGGGATTACGTGCCGGTCTCAAACTCCAGCCGGAATTACTGTCTGGTTTCAGTTTCGACTGCCTGCATTGTAATGCGGCGGTCGAAACTGAAACATCAGTGAGGTTTGTAGGTCGGAGGCCTTTCCGACCCTCATCGTAATCGGGCCCATAATATTGCTATATTTGACTACTAATCAGGCAGTCACAATTGCAGTTGAAAGTGACTTGATTTGAATGGTGCAGCGATCGCAGTGGCACTGGGGCTAAAAGTTCTAGGGATCCCACTAAACCCAGATTATTGCTAAAATGTAAAACTAAATAGGCAGTCAGAAGTGCAGTTACCTTGCAAACAGGGTCATGATTTGAATGGTGCAGCAGGTGCAGTGGTACTGGGCTCAAAGGTTGTCATGACCTCCTCGAAACACCTAATATTGTTATATTTTACTACTATACAGGCAGACACAATTGCAGTTATCTTGCAGTTAAAAGGGCTTGATTTGAATGGTGCAGCAGGTGCAGTAGTACCGGGGTCAAAAGCTCTATGGACCCCACTAAGCTTGCTAAGCTTTACTACTGAACAGGCAGTCACAAGTGCAGTTATCTAGCAGGCACTAGGTGCCCCCCAAGTCTAGATGCTGAGGGCCAGGGGGTAAGGGGACCTACTAGGGGCCTCAAATGTCGCTTTTTGACAGCCTTTCAATGTCGGAAAGGCTGACATGGAAAGGCTGTCGGAAACCGACAGCATAATCCTGAGGGCGGAAACGTGGTCCTTAAGGGATTATGAGGAGTTTACGACCAACGGGCTACATCGTAATGCATTGGTTGACCCACAGCAGTAGATGCAGTCCGAACCGCATCGTAATTAGGCCCATATTATTGCTATTACATCAAATGATTCTATTATTTCCCTCTTTCATTTCATTTTTCAAAATGTTGCTATTACTTACCCGCACTATACCACAAGTAGCAGCACAATAGATTGCTTTTTTGTACATAAACAAGTCATAACAGCTAAACAGACTTTCTGTAACTTACATTGTAGAACTATTCAGCAAGCTACAGCTTACAACAAAAAACAGCTTATTACTAATCACATAGGCGAAACCTAATGCATTTACCAATGCTTGTTCTTTTTTATGTTGCTGTGTGTGCTCTGCTTTTGGCAGGTGTGGTTGCTATGTGGCATGGTACCAGGAGGAATGAGTGGGGCACCTGCAGATGGGCTATTATACCCCTCCGCTGCAGGTCTATAGAGGGATGGCTGATCACCTCCGACTCATAACCTGTAACATATGGGAGCTGGCATCACTAGCTAAGCACTCTAATGTACTGTCATCTCTGTGGCGTTGAAGGGCACAAATTGCTTTCTTGCAGGAGACACACTTGACGGCTGCAGAGGGCAAAGCATTGCACAGGAGGTGTAAGGGGCAGCTATGTTACACGGCTTACTCTGCATTCGCAAGGGGGGGCCTTATTTGCATTAAGTATTGGATACCATTCCAGCTACATAGGCCAGTCACGGACGTGCTGGTGGTGAGACGACTAAACAGTAAAGAAGTGGCAATGCTCAACGTATATGCCCCCAATACCAACCAGGCCCCCTTTCTTGACATTCTGACGGCTCTCCTTCTATCAATGCTTCCCTATACCCGAATAGTAGGTGGTGATTTTAACTGTGTGGCTGACACTTACATGGATAGGCCCCATCCCCCTCTACACACGGCGCCCTTGACTAAACTAGCAAATGGCCTTGTGCAGCTAGGTGCAACATTGGGGACTGACGGACTGTTGGAGAGTGAGGATCCCAGCAGTTTGGGTCTAGTCCTTCCTTTTTAGTGTGCACAACTTGGAGGTGCGAGGCATGCGAGAGGATGTTAGACTCTGAATACCTAGTGCGGACGTACTCTAATCATTGTCCACTGCTATGTACTTTCCATTGGTCCACACGTAGGACCAGCATCCCCTCCTGGAGGCTGGATCCATCGCTATTGGATGTCCAACTCCCTGTGGTGCTCTTGGGAATGGGGTTTGAAGTTCCCTTCCTTAGGTGGACCAGGCTCCTGTACTCCAAGCCACGGGCCGGGTCTGAAGGGCCCCAGTGGTTTCTGAGACATGTGTTGAGGAGCGAGGTACCAGGCAGGGCCATCCACTGACCGCTGTTGCTCCCGATGGAGCTTCTCGCGTTAATGGTGCAACACGGAAGACACTACCTGGGCCTACAGGTGTCGGGGATCAAGTATACATCTACCTGTATGCAAAGAATCTGCATTTATATAAGCATGGAACCTCCACTGATTTGGAGGGTGCGGTGGCAGTACTATCAGACTTTAGGCGATTGTCTGGACTGGAGGATAACTGGCACAAGATGTGCGCCCTTCCCCTCCGACCTAACATGCAGGAGACCCAGCGCACCTCTGCCACCCAGGATGTGCGCTGGGAGGAAGCCTCTTCGGTATCTGGGGGTGGATGTATACAGAACTTCGGAGTTGCATCTAGAGGGCAACTTCACCAGGGCCTTGCCGGCTGCACAGAGTTCAATATTCTTTTGAAGCTCCCTGCTGATTTCGGTTCAGGAGTGGTTCGCCATATCGATGAGAATCCTACTTCCATTACTATTATACGTCTTCGCTGTACTGCCGAATTGAACTCCCCAGGTCGTATTTACAGAAATTGGATAGCCTATTTACAACGTTATACTGGGGAACCTCCAGGCATAGGGTGGCAATTCAGAAGTTGCTTTACCAGTAGATGAGGGGGGGATTGGGTGTGCCAAATTTTTAATTATACTACCTGACTGCTCAACTGCAGCGTGTCCCCCGATGTAGGTCAGCACACTGGGGCGGGAGAAACACTTGTGGGCGCCGGATGCCTACAAGAACGCTCCTGACCATATACAGATGCGCCCCACTCCTGCCTTGATGCCTCGAGGGGAGAACATCATTATCCATGCAGCGCGGTATGCATGGGCTCGGGCATTGCAGAGAATCCACACCAGCACCCCATATATTTGTGCGAGCTCCCCTTACAGATGGCTCAGTATTGGCCACACCCTGGAGGCTGTGCCGGCCTAGAGGCATGGCCCGACACTGGTGTCAATATTATGGGGGATCGTTTTACTGGAGGTGAACTGACCTCTTTCCAGGATCTCAGAGGGACTTTTGACACACCAGCGGGGCATTTCTTACTGCATGGAGCCTTGATGTGTTGGGTACGCAACTGGTGGAAGATGGTGTCCTAGGAACCCGCTGAACATGAATGCCTCTGTTATCCTTTTCTTATCTCTGGAATGACCAGGGTGATTAATCTATTGTACTTTGTTGAGGCGACCACAACGGGGCCTCCTACCTCTACAACTCCAATGAGAGCATGAGCCCAGTGCTGTCAAACTCTGCCTGGAAGTTGATACTGATTTCTACCCCGAACGTGTTTCAGAATGCCAGATTCAAGCTTATGCAATTCTACTTTTTGCACCAGGGATACCTCACACCCGGGGAACTGCACTCTATGTTCCACGGGGCGTCAGCGGACTGCCGTTGCTGTCGAGCACCTGAGGCTGGGTTTATCCATATGGTATGATCCTGGTATGATCCTACCTGATCCTAGCCCCGTGTTGGGCTTGAGTCATACAGGTTTTACAGCGGGCCAATTCGATTGTACTACTCCACAAATTTGCCTGATGGGTTTACATGCTCGTAGTGCAGCTCGAAAGCGGCAGATCAATTTTCTGAGTTGGCCTTATTACTTGCCAGGAGGCATCTAGCAATGAGTTGAAAATCTGCCTCTGGCCCTGACCTGGGCAGCTGCAGCAGGGAATTGGCCATGTGGACGAACTGCGAGAGAGAAGCGCTGCACAGGGAAGAAGCCCTGGGAATGCAAACAGTTTTATTGTTGCCCTCCTGGGATGTGATTCTGGCGGCTTGCCCACTTTTGGATAGACATGGGAGAGTTAGTGACACAGAGGCGTTATCCCCAGCGTCCCCTCAGTTGCCTGCTGCGCTACCATCCCTACTGTATCTAACACTCTTGCTGCCCCTGTGGAGCAACGCCGTGTGGCTTAAAACTGATCTGCTTGCGTGCTGTCTGAATGGTGCGACTGAATGGCGCAAACAACCGGGGCAATTGAGAGAAGTGATGGTGGCAGTCGCACAAGAGTGGCTTGGGGTGGCACAGAGGGGCCCAACTCCCGGAACATAGAGGCCATCCCTAGTGCACCTTTAACTGTATCATTAACCCACCTGCTCTCCAGTACCGATCATGATGGGACTTCTATCCTGTTCACTATTAATCTACTGATGCCCACCTGCCTGGTTTGTTGAGATTGTTTTAAATCCCTTATTTGTTTGTCCTCTCTGTGTGATGTCTTCTTGTGATTTGTTATTTGTATCAAAAATGCAATAAACAGATACATTTTTTTTAGTGAATAACAGGTTGCAAAGGCAAGCTCATTACATAAACGTATCACAGAACCATGAACATGGCATGAAGTACATAGATTACTTATGCTAAGAAAACAGTATCCATTCCCAATTGGGTGAGGGAAGAAAAGCCGTCTGACTTTTGGGGGGGGGGGGTTAATCCTCACCTCCATGTCCTTAATAGAATTGAAACTTTCTGTTACGATAGGATATTTTACATTCTACGTCCGGACTGGAGGCAAGGATTATGCTAGGTAGTAGTAGTAATAAACTTTATTCGGTAGCCAGGTACCATCAAAGTATACACACACATAACATTACAATAAATACATCAGAGTGCATTTTAAAATATCTTTCATCACAGTTCGTTTTCCCTTTTTAAATTTTTTTTTTTTTTTAAACAAATAGAAACTATTCAAAATTCCTTCCCTTCCATTATTACTAGCACATAAAAACAAAAACTGTGGACAGGCTAGGCTATGTGCAAATAGAGCAAACACTTTAAAACATCTAAAATTTACCTTTCTACTTAATACATAAAATACATAAGATTGGCACAATTTAAATCAAACAATGATTAAAAAGAATTAATCCAAGCACTAGAAATCAAATTCAGTAATCTGCTACGTTTGTGCCAGACTGCCTGTAGAAATTTCCTCACAGCAATAACAATAACAGGAGTGGTATCACTTTTTAAAATTCTAAAAGCCACTAAATATTTGGTCACCTTCAAATTATGACACAAGGGGATAATCCATTTCCGGCGTGGGCCATGATAGTGAGGACAGAAAAATAGTATATGTACCTCATCTTCATCTTCCAGGCCACACGCGGTGCAAATATTGGGACTTGAGACCTTATGCCATTTATTAGTTAGAGATCTCAAGGGTAAAGTAACAAATCGGAAAATAATAAAAAGGCTTTTAGCTAAAGGAGAGGAAACAAAATCTAAGAATTCCTCAAAACGGGAAAAAGGTTTGATATCTAAAAATCTGTTCATCAAGTACCTACTTGCTGGTTATTAAGATAACTGTCTTGGATATAAACCCAGTAGTTGGATTTCATAATATTAAGATCAATTTTGCTAATTTTTTCCAGTTTAGTCCATAATCTTGTTAAACCCAATTTATTAAACCAATTGGAAACATGTTTAACCCAGGATATCGACTTGGCACCTCTAATAGAGAGCACTTCAACTAGACAAATCTCTAAATTCCCTTAGCTCAGGGGTGACCCAAAGCCGAATCCAGTAAACAAGTGGTCTTAGAGCGGCTAGATCTGCAATTCTTTTGAGTCCTAAATCAAAGAACAGGGGATTTAGCGGTGTATTGCTAGGAACAGAGACCAACCGTCTTACAAATCTATTTTCTGCAGCAATGAGTAAGGAAACATCAGCGCATCCCCATATCTCAGCTCCATATAGAGAAGCCCCTTGTGCCTTGCCGCGATAAACTTCTATAGCCGGCGAGACAGCACGAGGGCTTGTTTGTCTATTCAACCTACTAATTATGCTAGATGAAAGCTTGTCCACCACCAAAGCCATAATGGAGGAGACTCATTTGAAATAGAATCTCCCTACATGTGAGCCCTAAGTTCGAAGGCTTTAAAAGCCATACTTCTCCCCTGGGTGAAT
Organism: Calotriton arnoldi; assembly: GCA_963921515.1. Lineage (NCBI taxonomy): Eukaryota > Metazoa > Chordata > Amphibia > Caudata > Salamandridae > Calotriton > Calotriton arnoldi. Next base: position 1,155,974 of record CAWUFW010002610.1, read on the forward strand.
GTGCCCCAACCACTGTAGTGTCAATACCAACTTCCTGCATGGCCCATCTGACCCACCTTGGAATAGTATGGGAAGATACCACCCTATAGAGTTTCCTGAGGGTGGTGAGTAGTTGGCATTCTCCATGCAGATGGACTTCTTCTGTCAAGGCCTCGTAAGTCTTATTACAATGTACCACGCACAGTTTTGGAGACCCATCAAATGCAGGATAAGAGGTAGGGCAGGAATTGTACGTTGTATGTCTAGAGAAGAGGAAGGAAACCCAATCCGCAGTAAAGGTCCTGCCCGTGAGGTCAAAGGCACAGACATCAGAGACCCTTCTGCATGAGACTAAACATAGCAAGGTAGCGAGAGAAGCCTACTGTTTGGACAGAAACAGGTTCAGAACTTTGTTAACGTCCCAGAGGACTGAATACCTTGGTTCAGGAGGAAGGGACAAATGCATACCTCTCAATAATTTCCTGACAAGGGGGTGTTCCCCAACCAGGAGATCCCTCCACATGGGCATGACCCATGGAGGTCCCAGAGCGAAAGGTATTGACTGATCTATAGGCAATTCCTTCTGAAGCCAGAGAGGCCAGAAAATTCCGAATATTGACAACATCTGTCCCCATAGGATCATAGTCTCGCTGTTTACACCAACCCAACCATCTAGGCAAAAGCCAAACGGTATAGTTTGACTGTGCTATCCACCCAAGCTCTAGAGAGAAGGTCTGCAGCGCTTCTTGAAAGGCCTGGAACTTGCCATCGAGACCTGTGATCCTCCACACCATGAGGTGAAGGGTGCCATCCACTGTCCTGTGTTGGGGATTCCCAAGGGGCACCGTGAGGAGGTCCAGACACTGGGGTAGACGGATTGGAGAATCCCAAGAAAGTTCCATCAGAACTGGAAACCACTCTTAGGACCTCCGAATTGCCGTTTGTTAAGCTTTATTCGACATAAAATCATAAAAGCATGTATCAAAATATTCCATCATTACATAAAAACCCAATTCCTAAGGTGCGATTAATACATATGTCGACTTTTGATAAAACTGAACATTTAAAAACTCCATATGTTATAAAAAAGATAAAAGATCATGCACATTTCTAAGTTGGGAGGTCACAGCGAGAATAACTTCTTCTTATAGACCTAAAGGCTCAAAGAAACCAGATAGCAGGTAACTAAAAATATTTAAGGCACTAGATAAGTATTTGCAGTTGAACATATAAATTATATGATGGCATTGATTTTGACCTTAATGCCCACGCCCACCCAAGATATTTCGCAACAGCTGTGAAGATGGTGGATGAAGTGCTTGTGCGTATCATTCTTTCGGCTTCCGCACTTCTGCGTGTGCCTAGCAGCTTACATAAAGGTCTCAGCCAAACCCGACGGGGAATTGCATAGGCTGGACAGGCAAAAAGCATGTGTGCTACTGTTTCTTTGTAGGCCGGGCAGATGGGGCACTTATTATCAGTTGGATTAGACCACCTTGACGTGAAAGATCTTAAGGGTAGCGAGCCCACCCTCAACTGGAAATACAGTTTCCTTTCTAGTGGTTTTGCTATGATGTCCCAATATGGTTCGAGGTGCGTGATGTGTTTAAATTCTAGAAATGTTCCTGTCAATGTGGCTGATTCACTATGTCTCAAGGTGTTAAAAGTGATCCTCTCCCAATATTTTTCCTTCAAATACTTTTTTGAAGGAAAACTAGCCGTTGACGGATCATCCCAGAGCATTTTCAAACCAAGGTCAGCCAGGATGTCTCTAACACCCCGGAGCCATCTAATCTTATGGAAACTGTCAGATTTGATTATATCCATAAAACCTGCAGCATAAACTTTTAGTTATCCAGTATTAGGGTATCTTTCATAGATTCACATGCCTGAATCATTCCCCGTCGTCGAGACGGGAGTCCCCGGTATATAATAAAAGTAATGTCCTATTAGACATACCAAACCATAGGCCTAAGGCCTCTCATTAGTAACATATCCAGGTCCTTTTGTGAAAAGGACCAAACTCTCTGGAGCAGCCAATCAGCTGCCACCACCCTCTGGAACCTTCCTGTCAGGAGCTCTGGTCCCTCAGATTTTCTACCGCACGTTGTGCTAAGGGAGTCTCCAACTGAGCTCTGCTCAGGTTTTCTATTATTACAGCGTTTATACTGCTAGAAAGGTATTTCATTATCCTTATTTCTGTCTGACTGAAGTCATAGTCGTCTTCATGTCAGACACCTCGAAGAAAGGCCTTTTCAGGCCATGTACAACCTGCAGGAAGAAGAGGTTGCATGTGGACGATCCTCACAAGGACTGCCTGTACTGTCTTTACCCAGACCATTCAGCTAAAGACTGCAAGGTATGTCGTACTTTCTCTGCAAAAACCCTAAAAGACCGGGAAGGACGTCTTTTGATTTGGCTGCAGAGGTTAAAGGACAAACAAGATCCCTTGTCCTCTGAGGAGAGTGAAACTTCATCAAGATCCTCCTCAAAAACTCCACAGAAAAGGTCGAGAAATGCTTCTCCAAGCCCTTCATCACAGCAACCTGCAAAGAAGACGCAGAAAAAGTCTTCAGAGGTTCCCACGGGCAAAAAATTGCCATCTCCAGACCCTGCGACTCCTTCAGTCAGAGTCCAGCATTCTTTTAAAAAACCCTCCTCAGGCTCGTCGACGACGGCATCGTCGACGATTTCAACGACGACTGCTCCTGTCACTGCCAGGGTTACCACGTCGACGACGACAGTCTCCACTATGTCTGCTTCGTCGGCGCGCGATCATCGTCGACGACTACAACATCTTCGTCGACGGCACAAGTGATCATGTCGTCGACGATAAAAATAAGGAAGTCGTCGTCGAAGATTCCGACGACGATCCAGTCGTCGGCGACGCCGACGACGACCTTCCCGTCGGCGACAACCACATCGACGGTGCTCCCGTCGACGATACCGCCGACGACGTCTCTATCGACGGTAGGCTTACCGTCGACGACGCCATTTCCATCGACGACGCCGTCGACGAAGATTTCAACAAAGCTTTCAACGAAGCTCAAAGCTTTACCAATCGACGCGCCACCGTCGACGACGAGTGTTCCGTCGACGATCTTGATGTCTACTCCAAAAATGAAGGCTAAACGACTCAGCAGATTGTCACCGTCTGTAACGTCACCCAGTAGAGTCCAATCCTTAGTACCCTCTCATCTATTGGATGTGGATGACGATTCGGAGGACGAGGGTCCTTTTAGGGCCGCAACAAGTCCGTCGGAACTTAATGTCAAATACCAGGAGTTCTCAGATGAGGATGATCAGGACATTGATGATCAGTCTTATCAGGAAGATCAAGTACCTCAACAACCTCAGATGGTATGTCTTCCGGTGGCTTTGGTGTCGGACCTCCAATTTCTGATTACAGATTATAAGAAAAGGTTTCCTACTACTGCTCCGGCTTCTGCTCCGGAGCGAGCTCCACCACCGGCCGTACAACTTCCACCTCAGCCGTCCGCATCGACAGTGATTTGTCCATCTCTCCATTCTACTGACGATGAAGAGGACTGTCGTCAAGAAGAAGGGGAAATCCTGGATGATGGATCACAGCATGAGGAATGGGACGACTACGTCATACCACTTCCAGCGTCTCCTTCCCCTCCTCCAGTAGACTCGCCTCCGGAGGACATAGGAGGTTTTCATAATCTTCTAGAAAGAGCGGCAAAGCGCTTTCAGTTGCCAATGCCTTCCCAGCAACAAGAGTGTTTCTTATATGACTTTAAGGAACCCTTTAAAAAGTCGGTGAGATCCATGCCAATAATAGACTATATCTGGGAACAAGGGGTCAAGATCATGAAGAATCCTTCTTCAATGCCTCCAATCCTAACACGACTGGATAAAAAGTATAGGGCACCGGATGACGCCCCAGCCTGTCTAACTGGCCATCCCAAGCCAGATTCGGTGGTGACACAAGCAGCCCAGCGCCACTCAAAGAATCCGTCTACTCCACTGTCAGCGCCACCGGATAAAGAGGGTAGGCGTTTGGACAACATTGGAAAGCGTTTCTCTTCCATGTCGGCACTAACAGTGAGGGCTGCTAACTCACTAGCCTTATTGGGAAGATACAACAGGCAAATCTGGTCAGACATTGCACCTTTCTTGGATAGTTTACCAGAGGACACCAAACAGGAAGCGAAGAAGCTACTGCAAGAAGGCGAAAGGTCAGCTTCGGAGATTATAGATTGTGCGATGGACATCGCATCTACTGGTTTCCATCAGTTGGCAGGAGCGGCAGTCTTAAGGCGCCAAGGCTGGCTTAAAGCAACCACATTCCGACCGGAGGTCAGACAAAGATCCTAGATATGCCCTATGATGGGCAGTGCCTGTTTGGATCTCATATCGATGAGGCCCTACAAGGGATTAAGAAAGACACAGAGACAGCAAGATCTTTGGGAACCCTCCAATATAAAACGTCTTCCTTTCGTGGCTCACGAGGTAGAGGTCAATCGTCCTATAGAGGAGGATATCAACAAAATAGATATTCTAATTACTCCTCGTCCGGCCAGCAATACAGGCCGCAATTTCAGCAAAGGCAGCAACCTCAACAAACTGCCTATAACAAATCCTCTTTTCGAGGAAGAGCTGGTCGCCAGAGGGATGCTGCCCGGCGTCAATGACTTTTCCTTGCCACCAACTCCAACCTCGCCCTCGCCACTCAAAATAGGAGGGAAGATATCGAATTTTTTCCACAACTGGGAACAAATTACTACGGATCAGTGGGTCCTTCAAATAGTACAATTCGGTCATTCCTTGGAATTTCTTCAAACCCCTCCACCAACTCCACCTCAACCTATGGTTCACAAGCATTTGAACCTCTTGCAGAACGAAATATCATCCATGATTCGCAAAGGGGCCATAGAGCGAGTTCCTGTTCATCAACGAGGAAAAGGTTTTATTCCCGATTCTTTTTGGTGCGCAAGAGAGACAACAAGTGGAGGCCGGTTCTAGACCTAAGAAATTTGAACAAATTCCTAAGGAAGCAATCATTTCGCATGATTACCATACAGGAAGTCCTACAACTTCTCAACCCGAACGACTACATGGTATCATTGGATCTACAGGATGCCTATTTCCATGTGCCAATCCACAGAAAACACAAACAATTTCTGAGATTTGCAGTCGCTGGCAAGCATTACCAATTTCGAGTGCTGCCGTTTGGGCTCAAATCGGCTCCTCGTATATTCACGAAATGCCTGGCTCCGGTCGCTGCGTACCTCAGACAGCAGCATCATCAAGTATTTCCATATCTCGACGACTGGCTCATCAAGGCACCATCTTTTCAAGGCGCAACGCAATCTTCCAGCGCTTGTCTAGAACTTTTCAAGCAGTTAGGTCTCACCCTCAATGTAGAAAAGTCAATGCTTCAACCTTCTCAAAGGATCACATTCTTAGGAGCCGTGTTGGATACGGTCCACACGCATGCTTGCCCAACGCAAGAACGACAACGCAGGCTCACACAGCTGGCAAACAGAATAAAGCTAAGAAAGTCTCTTTCGGTTCGGCTCTTCAAATCCCTCCTAGGAATGATGTCTTCTTGCATACTACTCATTCCGCATTGTCGTCTCCATATGCGTCCTCTCCAGGAGGCTCTTGCCGCTCAGTGGATTCAGGTGGAAGGATCTTTCGACGACATCATTCAGATCACTCCTCAAGTAATTACAGCATTACATTGGTGGACTCGTCCACAGAATCTGGCACGAGGCCTGTCTTTTCTGCCTCCAGTGTCTCCTCAAGTAATAACTACAGACGCATCCCTGGAAGGTTGGGGAGCTTTTCTCCAGGAGCTTCAAATCAGCGGAAAATGGTCAATAACAGAAAGGACCTTGCACATCAACCTCCTAGAACTCAGAGCTGTGTATCTAGCCCTGCGGGCTTTTCTTCCCAGAATAGCAGCTTCGCTAGTGCTGGTCAAGACGGACAACACCACAACAATGCACTATGTGAACAAACAGGGGGTACTCGTTCTCTCTTGTTATCTCAAGAATCGCAGAAAATTTGGAACTGGGCACTTCAGCACAAAATATCTCTGAAGGCCGAATATGTGCCGGGAAGGGAAAATATATTGGCAGATTCACTGAGCAGACTACAAACATCCTGCCACGAGTGGGAATTACACCAGGGTATTCTCAACCGCATTTTCAACCAATGGGGCGAACCAAATCTAGACCTGTTCGCGTCACAGATCAATGCCAAATGCCAACGCTTCGCAAGTTGGCATCCCCAGCAGGGATCTCTGGGGAATGCATTTTCAATAGCCTGGTGCGGCGTCTTTGCGTACGCTTTTCCGCCGATTCCGCTGCTCCCCAGGGTACTCAAGAAGATGAAGGCAGAGCCCTGCACACTGATTTTAATAGCACCAGCATGGCCTCGCCAACATTGGTTTACGGAACTACATCTCCTATCCCAGGCACCTCCAATTCCATTGAAGCCGTTCCCATCTCTCCTCACAATGGATCAGGGACAGATACAACATCCGGACCCGGCCTCACTCAAATTATCGGCCTGGCTCCTGAATACAATGAATTCCAGGCTATGAATATCCCTCCGGACTGTAGAGCGGTTCTGTCTCGAGCAGTGGCGGACAGTACAAGCAAGACATATTCTCTCAAATGGAAAAGGTTCTGTATATGGTGTGCATCTGCCAAAGTACATCCCTTTAAGTCCTCTCCTGAGGAGATTTTGCCATACCTTCTTCATCTCGCAAATGCAGGCCTCGCTCACGCTTCCATCAGAGTTCACCTAGCAGCGATATCCCGCTTCAGAAGATCTTCCACAGGTCCTTCACTTTGGTCCAATAGACTCATAAAACAATTCCTCAAAGGTCTTTTCCGGACTTTCCCTCCACTAAAGCTTCCTCCTCCAACATGGCAGCTTAATACAGTTCTAGCTCAGCTTATGAGGCATCCTTTTGAACCAATACACAAGGTGGACCTTAAATTCCTCTCCTGGAAAACTGCACTTCTACTCGCCCTGGCTTCGGCAAGACGAGTCAGCGAACTTCATGCTTTTACAATACAGCATCCATTTCTGCAATTCAGGGATGATAGGGTAATTCTTCGAACTAACCCGAAGTTTATCCCTAAAGTGCCATCGTACTTCCATCTTAACGAACCCATTGTGTTAAAGACATTCTTCCCGAATCCTCAAACACCAGCGGAAAAAGCTCTTCATTCCTTGGACCTGAAGCGATGCATTAAATTCTACCTTCATAGGACAAGACCATTCCGAAAGTCCAACCAACTTTTCGTGGCCTACAGTGTGCCTAGGAAGGGTTTCCCCCTTACCAAGCAGAGTATCGCTAGGTGGATCTCTAGCGCTATCACTCTATGTCACCAGCAGGCTGGTCAGCCTTTGCAAACTACAATTCGTGCCCATTCTACCAGGGCGGTCTCTACGTCCATGGCTCTGTTTGCCGGCGTACCGCTGATGGACATTTGCAGAGCGGCAACATGGAAAACGCCGCACACATTTACCAAGCATTACTGCTTGGATTCAGAACTGGCGAAGGACGCTGCAGTTGGACAGGCAGTACTACGTCATCTGTTTCAATAGAGGTGAGCCTTTCCTCCTTCCCACCAACCTTTGTTTTACCACACATTTCTATGATTATTATTGTTATTATGATGATGCACTATATCGATGATATAATGGAATGTATCAATATGGGTTTTTGTTTTTAACCAATGAGTGTATATCCCTTATGGGGAACAAAGGAAATGTGCTCACTATTGCTTGCTACTCTGATTCAGGCATGTGAATCTATGAAAGATACCCTAATACTGGATAAGAAATGCGTTACTTACCTGTAACAGCAGTTATCCAGTATTGGTATCTTTCATAGATTCACATGCAACCACCACCTCCCTTGGAAAGGCTCTCTTGGTTCTCTCAGAGATACTATTACTTAGCACTACGCTTACGAAAATCTGAGGGACCAGAGCTCCTGACAGGAAGGTTCCAGAGGGTGGTGGCAGCTGATTGGCTGCTCCAGAGAGTTTGGTCCTTTTCACAAAAGGACCTGGATATGTTACTAATGAGAGGCCTTAGGCCTATGGTTTGGTATGTCTAATAGGACATTACTTTTATTATATACCGGGGACTCCCGTCTCGACGACGGGGAATGATTCAGGCATGTGAATCTATGAAAGATACCAATACTGGATAACTGCTGTTACAGGTAAGTAACGCATTTCTTCCGGTGTTGTCCATAGCCTGCGCCAGTATAATACTGGGCGTAGTTTGACGATGTCTGATAAAAACTTTCTTCCAAGATCATAGTGTAGCGGGCACAATGGTGTGTTTTGGGGGAGATTAGTGATGCTACGTAGAAACCTATTTTCAGACACAGCAAGTTCAGACGTCTCAAGCGCCCATAGTTCAGCACCATAGAGGGCTGAGCTGACCACTTTCATGTCGTAAACCTGGAGCACTGGTCTAATGGGTTTAGTAAGTGTCTTTTTGTGCTCCAGATGTAACGCTCCCGCCAATTGCCGGTGCTTAAGTGTTGCCAGATCAATTTGCTGGTTCCACTTTAGGTTACTCTGTATGTGTACCCCCAGATATGTGAACGCTCCTACCTGTTCCAATGGTCGATTATTCATGATTATACTGCCTTTAAAAGCTCTATGCGGGTTAAAAGCCATAAATTTCGTCTTCGACACATTGACTTCGAGACCACGATCAGAACAAAACTTTTCAAAAATTAATAGGGCTCGCTGGAGCCCGCTCGGGGTCTTCGAAATTATCAATGTGTCGTCGGCGAATATTAGGATTGGTATTTTAACACCTGCTAGAATCGGGGCATCAGTATTCTCGGGTGCCATGCGATCGACTATTCCATTAATGAACAGGGAAAATAAGGTGGGAGCCATGGCGCACCCCTGTCGTACCCCTCGTTCTATTGGAAACGGGCTGGTGACCATGCCCTGGGTACCCCAACGGATTTTGGCATAGTTGTTCTCGTGCAGTCTCATTATGAGTGTAAGGAGTTCTTTAGGCAACCCCATTTCCTGCAACTTCACCCACAAACAGGAGCGGGGAACGAGATCGAACGCGGACTTTAAATCTACTAAGGCAGCATATATACTGCCTTTGCCCAGGACCACTGTTTTCCACAATAATAAGATGAACCGAAACACCTGGTCGATGGTGCTGGTATAAGCCCGGAACCCAGCCTGCAGGGGGGTCAATATACTGTGTTCGTCTATCCAATCGTTGATCTTGTTGAGAATCATTCTACCCACAATCTTTTGCAGTGAATCGATCAAACTAATGGGTCGGTAATTTCCCAGTAATGATTTATCTCCTATTTTTATACACAGGAATTATTTCGGCTCCTTTCCAGGAGTCCGGTACAGGGGCACCTTGGGCAACTGCGTTGGCCACTATGGCAATGTATCTTCCCCATCTTGTTTTGTCATATATAAAAACATCAGCGGGAATGCCAACAGGGCCAGGCGCTCTCCCGCCTGTTACTGCATCGAGAGCTAGCACCACATCATTAATGTTAAAAACGTCTTCTGTATAAAATGTATGACTGGGGTCAACATAATGTTCACTAACTGACTTTGCTCATATTGTGGTTTGAAATGTTTGACCCAATCTTCCTTCATGGCATGGTTTTGGGGTTGTTCAGGTTGTCCCCCATGATCCCATTTTAAGATGCTCCAGAACAGTTTGCTATTGTTCTGGATGCTAGCCTCTTTGAGATCCTGCCAGCGTTTCTCGTCCCAGGAGCGTTTGGCTTTGTACATAGTACTCTTATATGTCTGCCTGGCTGTACAGGTCTCCATCTGTTATCACCTGCCCAAGGAGCACTCTTGCCTGTCTACATTCTTTGTTGTACCAGCGGCAGGGCTTCTGGCCTACAGGTTTCTTTGGCTTACAATACTTAACAAAATAGGCACTTAAGTGCTTAAAGAAACTTTCATGAGACTGCGTGACGAGCTCCATTGGGACTTTGGTGGACAGAATTTTTCCTAGCTCTAATAAGACACTGTCGATGTCTTTGGAGATACTATCCAGGATCTCAGGATTTTCTGCTAGTCTTTCCCATTTGAGAAGTCTCATGTCATTGGTGGGAACCATGTCATGAGGATGCAATTCAACCTCGCCCCCGTGCATTCGCTTGTGCTTCCACCATCTGAAGGATGCACACAGGGGGTTATGGTCACTTTCGGGGCGGTCTCTAACATCCATGTCAATGATTGTATGCCAAAATTTTAGGTTCATAAGGATATAGTCTATCCTGCTCTTGCTATATCCATTGCTGAACGTGTTCGCCCCCTGTCTATCTTGTTGCGTCCTGCCATTTAATGCCCTTAGCCCATACTCTAGGCAAATGGAGTTTGTCTGGACAACTATCTCCGACCACTTTTTTACAGGATCAAATTCCAATTTCGGAATTTCCCACTGAGCATCTTCATCGGCAGAGAGTTGCCATTCTCCCTTAGCAAGTGGTTCGAAGGTTGAATTGAAATCACCCGCAACCATAGCATTGGTGTCCAATGAGTTCAACTCGAGGAGTTCGTCCAAAGCCGCTAAAACTTGGGATTTTCCTCCTCTAGTTCCCCTCACATAAATATTATAGACATCAATGCTCTCAAGCGGGTCTATTTGTAGCCTTAGTGCCTGAATGTCATTGCTCTTGGAGGGGAGCTCCTTTATGCTAATGTCCAGGCCTTGGCGAACCCATATGGTCAAGCCTCCTGATGGCCGACCTTTTGCTCCTTTTGTTGCCGGTATGTGATAGTTTAAATAACCTACACAGTATTGTGGTGCCAAGAGCCATGTCTCCTGAAAGAGACAGATATCGAAACAATTAATGAAAGCCAGCCAATCCGGGGATGTGAGTTTAGAACTCAACCCCGCAATATTCCATGATATTATTGAACATTGGCTAGCGGTGTGGTAAATACTCGATAGGCCATGTGGCTCCACTAATGAAATTTGGTTGGACTCACTCTGGCCCGCTAGCTGAGGAGAAGGTATGGTTGCCATTTGGATGGACTTGGTTGATCTATTAATGCGATTGGAGTCCCTGACTGTGTGGCTACCCCTGTGGACTATCGCATTACCAGCACTTCCAAATACATAGCATGTGGTCACTAGTCCTTTTGGCTCCACTGGAGGGTTTTGACTAGGCTCATACTGACTCACTAGCTCGGTTAGGAATGATGGTACATTTTGAAAGGACTTGGCAGTGCTACTGTTGCCGATGGAATTCATGACTGTGTGCCTACCCTTGGGGACTGTTGGATAACCAACACAACCTTGATACAGACCAGGCTCACCAAACAGTCAATCAATACCTTCTAATGTGGAACTACCCATCCTACCTATCTGTGGCTGCCCCAAATGATTGCTAGTCGGGGTTACAGGCGGGAACCTCCTTAGTTGGATAGATGAAAAGTCAGGGGAACTAGTTCGAAATTCAAGGGCAAATAGATTTTCGGGCCGCACCTCGCTCTGCAGGGTTAGTTCTATGCAGTCCAGACGATTGGAGGGGGAGGTGAGTCTGCACACCTTGGTAATATCTTCTCTAATCACTGAACGACATCCCCTTACGTGGCGTATCCAGTGGATTGCCTTGTTGGTCAATGACTCAACACTTTCTGAGCTTTTACTATAATCCAACTTTGGGACGTTCACCATGTACATTCTATGTTTATTGTATGTTTTAGCAATACTCTGGTCCCACCTCCCATCTTGTGTACTGTGTTGATTGTTTGTGCGTAAAGGCGTATTAATGTTAGTACTCCTATTAGTGCTCCTGTCGTGCAGTGGGTGCCATTTTGGTGTTTCTGTATTACAAGGCCTGGTAGTAGTACAAGTAAATGGGGATGCATTATTTGTGCTAGGACACGATGATGAGGATGTTAGGGACGTTTTCCGCTTAGCCACCTCGCTGAACAATAGGGTAGCTTTCTTCTGGCTACCAGTTGACAGCGGGGCGGTGAGTTTTGCCTGGGCAGATAGTTGACTAGGTGGTGGTGGGTTGGTAACCCCATTAAATGCACGGTTTAGTTTGGGGGGCCCTCCTTCGGTCAGGAGCCCAACCACCACAGTCAGATTCTCTATCATTAACCTCAAAGACCCAATTTCATCTCGGAGTGAGCATACCACATTAACTATATCCTGCAGTTCCGGTGTTTCATTGACTACCGGCTCTGTGATGACACCTGGAAATAATACGGGGGGCTGCATAATTCCCTCCCCTTGGATTTTTGACAATATGGCATACCTATTAGAACAAGATACTATGGGCTCAAGAATTTGGGGATGGCTGCCATCTAGCTCTACGTGGCTAGGAGCGCTAACAGCGGAATCAACCTCCCTAGCTGTGTTTGGTCGACTCCCTTCCTTAGTATTGCAACTTTTTTTGCGAGTTGTAAACATGGCAGGGATAGCAGCGCCCTTTACAGAACTAGCACACATAGTTTGGGCATTACCAGAGGGAGATTTGTTCCTATGCATGTTCGGGTTTGTGTCTGGTACTAAAATATCCTCGCATTCTTCAATTAGCATATCTATACGGTCCATTACACAGTTATTACCAGGATGCTTGGTTACCTTCCTTGCCTTTTTCCTTTTAACGCTTCTACCCGCGTTCCCACCCTCCCTCCCCCCCGCCACTTTCCATCAGCTTTCTTTTCCCCATATCAAGGAGAATAGTTTACAATTGCGTGGGTTGGCTCTTCCACCTGTCCCAGTGATAGTTCAGTCAATGTACAGATTTTAAGTTCTGAATGGGTAGGGAGTAAGTAAGGGGGATGGATGCACAGTACCTTTCTGTCCGGGGTTAGACTCTCGTGGTGTTCCAGCACTAGAGGGCAGACGACAGGGGGGTGGCCCTGCCCTGCCTTTTCCTGGCGATGACGGGCTAGGACGGGCCCGCCCTTGGCCCGGGCTTCGCCCGGGCGCATCCTTCGCGCGTCCCGTGCCACGGGGGGAGAGGCAGCGCTTTATGCGCAGGATGGACCGAGCGCCTCCCCCTCGTCAGCGGCAGCTGTAGATGGCGCTGTGCACCCTGGGCTCAGAAGTCCACTGCTCAGGTTCAGTTGATGGTAAGACCTGCAGTGGATTGGCAGCGTGGATGGGTTCGCTCCGGTTCTCCAGACACACCAAGGGTCCCTTGAAAGATGGCAGGCAACAGCGATCACAGACAGGAGATGGTGATGCGTGCGCTAAACAGCGCGTCCCGCGCCGCGGGGGGAGAGGCAGCGCTTTATGCGCAGGATGGACCGAGCGCCTCCCCCTCGTCAGCGGCAGCTGCAGATGGCGCTGTGCACTCTGGGCTCAGAAGTCCACTGCTCAGGTTCAGTTGATGGTAAGACCTGCAGTGGATTGGCAGCGTGGATGGGTTCGCTCCGGTTCTCCAGACACACCAGGGGTCCCTTGAAAGATGGCAGGCAACAGCGATCACAGACAGGAGATGGTGATGCGTGTGCTATTGGAATTGGAATCATGACTACCAGATCCGCCCGCAGCCTGCGAGCAGGCTGCTTGCAAACATGGGTTGTAAGGCTCATTATCATGGTAAAGGGAGGGAAGGCATGACTCCTCTGCTTTGACAAATCTTTAAGAAAGGCATCGGTCGCCACTGCATTGGGATCCAATCTCCAACTGAAGTACAGGGAAATCTGATAGGTCAGCAAGATGTGAAGAGGTCCACTGTGAAGGGAATCCACCGGTCTGACCGGGTTCAGAATACTGAGGGGTGCAATTGCCAAAGACTTGTGTCCTTCAGATAACGAGACTGCCTATCTGCCACCTGGTTGACCATGCTCAGAAAGTGTTCTGTCACCACAGATACTTGATTGTCATGGCAATACCCCAAAAACTCTTGGCCAGATCCAAGAGGGGGCTGGGACTTTGCGCCCCCCAGGATATTGATATAGGGGACCTCCACCACATTGTCCATCTTTAAGAGGACGCAGCACTGAGCGTGGTCCTTGGTCCAGCAGTTCACCGGGAAGGAGCCGACCATCAACTCAAGGCAGTTGATGTGCAAGACCTGTATTGTGGTGAACCCTCTGCCTCCTGTGGTGAATTCCCCACCGCGTGCCTCCCATCCAGTGCCGCTGGCATTGGACTTGATCACCAGATTCTATTAGGAAATAAAGATCGCATGGCCATTCGAAGCCTCCATGTGAGTGAGTGTTAGAAGGTGGTTCTGACACTCTGGGCCGCCCGGATTTTTTGCTTTTTGAGCACCTATTTGTTGAACTTTTACTGTGGGAGAGCCTCATAAGTTGGGACTCACCCACAGTGAACTCATGATGAGAGAGACCGCATGTGGATTTTACTGGTGTCCCCCTAGCTTGACTAGGCCGCTGCGCGGCAGCTGGAGTAAGGGGCACCGGGCTGGTTACATGCAGACACATGGGTACATGCGTGTGCACACGTGTAGGGGCTGCGCAGGGGAGATTTCAGGCGTGCGCAGCCAAGGAGCAGGTGCAGATAGATTGGTGTGGCAGGACTTATGCAGAATTGGGTGGTGACCTGGAATAGGCTTTATACACTGGGAAGAAACATGCCAGGGAAAGTCAGTGTGTTCTACTGTGTTTTTCACTTCATTATTCCCCTATGGGGAAGTGGAGCCCATGGGCTAGTGTCACTTTCCTAAGGCCTACAAATTCCAGACACGCACTAAAGTCCACTGTAACGGGTGTGAGAAGAAGTATTCTGCAGAGTCCAAAGTCCTATTTGTACTGCTTTTGGGTCATCCAGAAATTTTATATTTCTCTGAGTCAGCTCATAACCAGGGCCTGGCTGGGGGCTGACCCTGGATTGATGACCTTACCTCCACGGAGAGAAGATGGGTGGAGCTACAGGCTAATCCATCAGCAGCGGTCACTGGGTGCCAGGCACCAAGCTGCACCAGGGCGAAGGCAGCCCTGGGGGGAAGGGGCTCTCAGAGACCATGTGGCAGGAGACCCTGGACGCCGCCATTTTGAACAAACCCAGAGGCTAGGGCAAGAAGGAGGGAGCAGGGGCAGAGAAGTGATGTGTCGCTGTGTGATAAGGCAAACGGAGACTTCCTGCCAGCCCCCTCCCCAACTTCTTAAAAGAACTTGCACAGGAAGAGGAGCTCTCTCTGGGGTGTGGTCTGCTGAGGCAGAAAGTGCTGGAGCCTGGCGCAATGGGCAGTTGGGAGGAGGAACCCCCTGATTGTCCCAGGATCCTGTACAGCGCCAGGAGAAGAGACCAGGACCGGTGCGCAGAAGCAGGGGCCTCTGCGCAGGGAGAAGAGAGGCCCAGGAGGAGAGCCAGGCGAAAGGCTGGCGCAGGGAGCCAGTGAAGACAGCTCCCTGCTGAATCCACCCTGCGTGTAACCAGTAGGGCGAAGGAAAGTGCTCCCAGTGGCTGGGGTGCGCCACCAGGAGCAAGAAGAGGCCAAGATCACCAAAATTGGCTGCCTGGGGGCCGAGATACGCCCCCCAGAAGGTAGGCGACCTTTGAC
Organism: Calotriton arnoldi; assembly: GCA_963921515.1. Taxonomy (NCBI): domain Eukaryota; kingdom Metazoa; phylum Chordata; class Amphibia; order Caudata; family Salamandridae; genus Calotriton; species Calotriton arnoldi. Next base: position 1,171,458 of record CAWUFW010002610.1, read on the forward strand.
CTCTGGAAGGACCGATGACGAAGCGCGTGGGCTCCGCCGCCGGTCCATGATGTGCCCCCGGGGTGGGTCAGGTCCCGGGGGCTGCCCTCAAGAGAAGTAAAGTTGGGGTGCGCCGTCGCGCACCCCATGAAGGTACCCCCGCGGGGTGCTAGGAGCCCACCCTGGCCCCCGCCGAACATGAAGCCGGGGAGCGCCGTCGCACTCCCCGTGAAGGTGTAGGGGGAGGGGCCAGGGATCCCAACTCCGGGCCCCATGTGCAGAGGAGGAGGCGGGGAGCACTGTCGCGCCCCCCCCGCGAAAAGGAGGAGGCGGGGAGCGCCGTCGCGCCCCCCCGCGAAGAGGTCCCCAGGGGCCTGGGACCCCATCCCTGGGCCCCGAAGCAAAGCTGGGGAGCGCCGTCGCGCTCCCCGTGAAGAGGTGGCAGTGGCGTGCCAGGAGCCCACCCTGGCCCCCGCCGAAGAAGCCATGCCGGAGGGTGCCGTCGCGTCCCCCGTGAAGATGGCCCAGGGGGCCCGGGACCCCATCCCCGGGCCCCGAAGAGAAGGAGGAGGCCGGGGGGGTGCCGCCGCACTCTCCCGAGGTCAGGCGGGGCCTGCGGGAGTCTTCGAGTCTGCCAGCTGGAGCGGGCAGACCAGAACTGCAGGTGCCGGCTCCCGCGGCAGCACGCGAGGGTGCTGGCCGGGCGGGGAGCCGGCGGGGGCAGCCGGGGGTGGGCTCCCCGGGCTGCTCTCCCAACGATGGAGATAGGCGGGGTTCCCGGGTGGGACCGGGACCCCGCAAAGGTGAAGAGGAGGCGCCAGGTGCCCGTGTGGGACCGGGCCCCCGAACAAAGGTAAGAGCAGCCGGGGGTGGGCTCCCCAAGCTGCAGGACTCACCTGGGGGTCCGGGTGGGACCGGGCCCCCCACCGAAGCCGGGAGAAGCGACGGGAGGCCGCCGGGGGCAGCGCGGCTCTCCCCGGAGCAGCGGGAGAGCCGCTGCTATAATATGCAGCAAGATAAGACTGAGCGCCCCATAATGCCTTGCCAGGCAGCAAGGAAACCGGGCTATTTCGGTGGGTGGTGGCCCCAGGAAGATGGGGCCACCGCTGTTGGGGTACAAAGGTGAAGGGGGGAGCTGCAGGAGTACGCAGACTCCCCCAACTCGTCAAGGAGAAGTCCCTCCCTAAGTCTCTGGGGACTAGCAAGAAATAACCCCTCAAGGGCTCTACCAGCTTTTCAACACCTCCTGGGCTGGAACTTTTGTTCTACAGCTGGGGGTGTAGTGAGAAGTGCACCAAGTGATGACGGACTGAGCTGGGGATGTCTGGAGAAGGGCATCCCCTGAAGATGAAAAGGGGTAATTGCACCCGTAGTGCATTTACTAATGTTATTTCTTTTAAAGAGACTGAAGGTCACATGTGTAATGTGATGTCCCTGTGTAAGGTGATGTCATAAGCAAAGTGGGGTTATGTTACCAGACATTCCTGCTAGGGTGTCTGGTTGTATGTACTTAATCCTGTGATTTCATCTGTGATGCCTTTTAGGGGCTTTAATTGCAATGCATTATAATGATCAACTAAGGTGATGAGTACTGTCATTCTAAAGTGCTGCTTAACCATGTATTCTTGCTGCTGCGCTTAAGTGAAGAACAACCCAGACTGTTAGCCCTGAAGATGTAAAGGTGCATACTGTATGGTCAATATGGAGATGCTCAGTCCGGGTTATGTGTCACTGGGGCAGGTGAACCTATTTTTAATGCTTGTTGAGATGATGGGGTGGGGGTGCCCCTGGGATGGTGCCAGTTGGCTAGGCCCTCGCTCCAAGTTGTGTCAACCCACTGCATTAGAGGGCAAGATGACGTACAGGCATAGGAGTGGTGGTACTAGACCCCACCCCCCTGCGGGAGGGGTGGAGATGTTATGCAATGTCACAAAGTAATTCCAACAGCTTATGTATATTTGTAAATTGGTGCATAGTATTGAGTAGTGTGTGTGTTTAATAAATGTACTCTTACTTTTATAAAGCAAAGTACAGACTGGACAATCAATTATTGAGTGTTATTGCTGCGCACCTGTAATGGCGATTACTAGCCCACACCACCTCCCTTGAGTAAGCCTCAGACTGCTCTGCAACGCTACCCTCTGAGAGTCAGGCGCTGCAATTGGGTGTTTGGTTCCCAGTGAAGGACAAATGTAGTCATGTTATTTGTGCAGGTCTCACAAATACTGCCTCGTTTTCCAACATTGGTGTCTAGCGGCGGGAAACATAGTATCCCATTCTGGTGCGCATTTATAGCATTTGATAAGTCCAGTATTGCCACACATTACGTATGCAGTAATGAGCAAATGGAAGAGCGCAAGGCTCTGATGAGTTTTGGTTATGTGAACTATAAGTATGGGAAAGGAAAGCCCTGCGCACATATATGTCATGTGAAGATTTTATGGTTTAAATGTAAACTGTATTGATATGACTGAGTAATGTTGATTATCATGTGCTAGCGGGATGGTGCTTTCCAGGAAATGATTGCATACAAATGTTCTAAGCCATATTGTACACCTTTGAACCCTAACACTACATACACTACACCTGCATGAGGAGGGTGTCTCCTCAAGAGATAGGGACAGCAACTGATACCTACATCACAGATTGGGGTGTAGGGGTGGATTGACCTTTGGGGGGACAGGAGAGGTAGGGGGTCCTGGGAGATTCCCGTGCTTTTTAAGGGCAGGGAGGGTTTCCACAGAAGGGGCCCCAGGTATCCTTCCCCGCTGAAAGTTTTCTTGCCATTGGCGCAGGCCAAAACCACTGGAAGGGTGGGGCAGGAGGTTTGTTTACCCCGGGTAGTAACACCCCAGGGGTTCCCATGGTGGGGGACCCCAAGAAACCTTTCCCACGGTGGGAGGAGGGTGTGGTAGAGTTGTGTGTCCGGCAGGCCCCCCAGGTTAACTGGCGGGGAGATGAGCAACCCAGGGGTGGCCCATGGTAGTGGGTGGCCCCAAGGAGGGTAGTTCTTGAGTGAGGGTGTTTAGTGGTAGCCCCTAGGTACACTAGGTGGGCTAGGTAACTGACCTAGTGGAGATCTGAGGGGGGGTGATGTACTCCCTAGATTCCAGGTGAAGGGTTAGTGGTGGACCCTGAGGTGTCAGGGTCGGGTAAGTGGTTACCCAAGGAAGCAACAGGATGTCATTCTGGAGCTGGTGTTGTGAACCTGAAGTGGTGGCTGGGGCGATGCCTAGCCGGTGACCAGTCAGGTAGGTCCTGTGGGGCTTGGACCCCAGGACCAGGAACATGGGGGTGTTCCCCTAGCTCGATGCAGGAGGTGGACTTCTGCAAGGTAGTACCACCCTGAACACAGGTGGGGCCTACCTTAAGTGAAGGGACCCTGTGATTCCCAAAGGGGTGGTGCAGGCCTAGCCGGGAGCTTTAGGGTCCCTGGCTGATGGAGGTAGTACCGCCCTGAAGACAGGTGGGGCCTATCTTAAGTGAAGGGACCCTGTGCTTCAGGGGAGGGTGGTGCAGGCCTAGCCGGGATCTTTAGGGTCCCTGGCTGAGTGTGGTAGTACTACCCTGAAGGCAGGTGGGGCCTATCTTAAGTGAAGGGACCCTGCTCTTCAGAAGGGGTGGTGCAGGCCATCCAGGGATCATGTGGGTCCCTGGACGGTCTCCCAAGGCGCTGCAGGGAGACCCGGGAGAGCCATGAGAGGTGGGCCTGGGTGTAGCTAACTCGGGGCTCACAGGCTCTCTAAGGGTACTCCGGTAGGAGAGCGCGCCTCTCGGAGGGAAGGGTGCATAGGCCCTGTTCTCGCAGCGGAGAACAAGGAAGGGGCCTAGGTTCCCGGGGTAGTTTCCATGTGGAGCTACTGACGGGGGGAATGAGCTGTAGGATGTCTGACGAGGCACCCTCAGTGTTCCTCCCTGGCACTGCCAGTGCGGTAGTGAGGCCGGTCTGAGGTCCTATCAGGGAGCCAGGCCAGTGGCCAAAGGTGCTTTTCTGTGTGGGGAAAGCACGAGTGGCTGTGCTTTCTTTAGGTAAGACAGTCATCCCGAAAGGGTGGTGGCAGCAGAATGACCCCAGCGGCAGGCTGAGGGTGAGGGTCCAGAGAGGTTGCATCTTTGGGGTGCAAGGACCAAACGGAGAGAGGGTACTGGTTGGAACAAACTCCAGAAAGGAGACCAGCTAGTGACCCCGGGGTTGGGATGTAGACCTATCCCAGACGACCGCATCGGTGCTGAGGCACTGTACCCTTGTCCAGAGAAGTGGTAGGCATAGTGTTGCATGCCCAAGGGCAAAGGTGGGCCTAGTTAGGCTGAGTCCATGTAGACCATGAGTGACCTAGAGGTATCTAACCTAGAGCCCGGAGGGTTCTTAGGGTAGTCTGGGATCCCTATCATGGGTGGAGATTTCATGGATGGGAGGAGTAGGTGGTCTGAGCGGATAACTGGTGAGTAAGGGGGGTCTGGTCAGAACCCCTTAAAACTAGTTATCGCTGACTACAGGAAGAATACCCATGTAGAGTGGCTATTTCTTCCCTGTAGGAATAAGCTGGGCGCGGCGTGTGTTAGAAGGTGGTTCTGACACTCTGGGCCGCCCGGATTTTTCGCTTTTTGAGCACCAATTTGTTGAACTTTTACTGTGGGAGAGCCTTATAAGTTGGGACTCACCCACAGTGAACTCATGATGAGAGAGACTGCATGTGGATTTTACTGGTGTCCCCCTAGCTTGACAAGGCCGCTGCGCGGCAGCTGGAGTAAGGGGCACCGGGCTTGTTACATGCAGACACATGGGTGCATGCGTGTGCACACGTGTAGGGGCTGCGCAGGGGAGATTCCGGGCGTGCGCAGCCAAGGAGCAGGTGCAGATAGATTGGTGTGGCAGGACTTATGCAGAATTGGGTGGTGACCTGGAATAGGCTTTATACACTGGGAAGAAACATGCAAGGGAAAGTCAGTTTGTTTTACTGTGTTTTTCACTTCATTATTCCCCTATGGGGAAGTGGAGCCCATGGGTTAGTGTCACTTTCCTAAGGCCTACAAATTCCAGACACGCACTAAAGTCCACTGTAACGGGTGTGAGAAGAAGTATTCTGCAGAGTCCAAAGTCCTATTTGTACTGCTTTTGGGTCATCCAGAAATGTTATATTTCTCTGAGTCAGCTCATAACCAGGGCCTGGCTGGGGGCTGACCCCAGCAGCCTGGATTGATGACCTTACCTCCACGGAGAGAAGATGGGTGGAGCTACAGGCTAATCCATCAGCAGCTGTCACTGGGTGCCAGGCACCAAGCTGCACCAGGGCGAAGGCAGCCCTGGGGGGAAGGGGCTCTGAGACCATGTGGCAGGAGACCCTGGACGGCGCCATTTTGAACAAACCCAGAGGCTTGGGCAGGAAGGAGGGAGCAGGGGCAGAGAAGTGATGTGTCGCTGTGTGATAGGGCAAACAGAGACTTCCTGCCAGCCCCCTCCCCAACTTCTTAAAAGAACTTGCACAGGAAGAGGAGCTCTCTCTGGGGTGTGGTCTGCTGAGGCAGAAGGTGCTGGAGCCTGGCGCAATGGGCAGTTGGGAGGCGGAATCCCCTGATTGTCCCAAGATCCTGTACAGCGCCAGGAGAAGAGACCAGGACCGGTGCGCAGAAGCAGGGGCCTCTGCGCAGGGAGAAGAGAGGCCCAGGAGGAGAGCCAGGCGAAAGGCTGGCGCAGGGAGCCAGTGAAGACAGCTCCCTGCTGAGTCCACCCTCCGTGTGACCAGGAGGGCGAAGGAAAGTGCTCCCAGTGGCTGGGGTGCGCCACCAGGAGCAAGAAGAGGCCAAGATCACCAAAATCGCCCGCCTGGGGGCCGAGATACGCCCCCCAGAAGGTAGGCGACCTTGGACCTCTGGAAGGACCGACGACGAAGCGCGTGGGGCTCCGCCGCCGGTCCATGATGTGCCCCCGGGGTGGGTCAGGTCCTGGGGGCTGCCCCCAAGAGAAGTAAAGTTGGGGTGCGCCGTCGCGCATCCCGTGAAGGTACCCCCGCGGGGTGCCAGGAGCCCACCCTGGCCCCCGCCGAACATGAAGCCGGGGAGTGCCCTCACGCTCCCCGTGAAAGTGTAGGGGAAGGGGCCCGGGACCCCATCCCCGGGCCCCGAAGAGAAGGAGGAGGCCGGGGGAGTGCCGCCGAGTCTGCCCGCTGGAGCTGGCAGACCAGAACTGCAGGTGCCGGCTCCCGCGGCAGCACGCGAGGGTGCTGGCCGGGCGGGGAGCCGGCGGGGGCAGCCAGGGGTGGGCTCCCCGGGCTGCCCTCCAACGATGGAGATAGGCGGGGTTCCCGGGTGGGACCGGGACCCCGCAAAGGCGAAGAGGAGGCGCCAGGGGCCCGGTCCCACCCGGGCCCCTGGCGCAGGACTCACCTGGGGGTCCGGGTGGGACCGGGCCCCCCACCGAAGCCGGGAGAAGCGGCGGGAGGCCACCGGGGGCAGCGCGGCTCTCCCCGGAGCAGCGGGAGAACCGGTGCTATAATATGCAGCAAGATAAGACTGAGCGCCCCATAATGCCTTGCCAGGCAGCAAGGAAACCGGGCTATTTCGGTGGGTGGTGGCCCCAGGAAGATGGGGCCACTGCTGTTGGGGTACAAAGGTGAAGGGGGGAGCTGCAGGAGTATGCAGACTCCCCCAACTCAAGGAGAAGTCCCTCCCTAAGTCTCTGGGGACTAGGAAGAAATAACCCCTCAAGGGCTCTACCAGATTTTCAACACTTCCTGGGCTGGAATTTTTGTTCTACAGCTGGGGGTGTAGTGAGAAGTGCACCAAGTGATGACGGACTGAGCTGGGGATGTCTGAAGAAGGGCATCCCCTGGAGGTGAAAAGGGGTAATTGCACCCGTAGTGCATTTACTAATGTTATTTCTTTTAGAGGGACTGAAGGTCACGTGTAATGTGAGGTACCTGTGTAAGGTGATGTCATAAGCAAAGTGGGGTTATATTGCCAGACATTCCTGCTAGGGTGTCTGGCTGTATGTACTTAATCCTGTGATTTCATCTGTGATGCCTTTTAGGGGCTTTAATTGCAATGCATTATAATGATCAACTAAGGTGATGAGTACTGTCATTCTAAAGTGCTGCTTAACCATGTATTCTTGCTGCTGCGCTTATGTGAAGAACAACCCAGACTGTTAGCCCTGAAGATGTAAGGGTGCATACTGTATGGTCAATATGAGATGCTCAGTCCGGGTTATGTGTCACTGGGGCAGGTGAACCTATTTTTAATGCTTGTTGAGATGATGGGGTGGGGGTGCCCCTGGGATGGTGCCAGTTGGCTAGGCCCTCGCTCCAAGTTCGGTCAACCCACACTGCATTAGGGGGCAAGATGACGTGCAGGCATAGGAGTGGTGGTACTAGACCCCACCCCCCTGCGGGAGGGGTGGAGATGTTATGCAATGTCACATAGTAATTCCAACAGCTTATGTATATTTGTAAATTGGTGCATAGTATTGAGTAGTGTGTGAGTTTAATAAATGTACTCTTACTTTTATAAAGCAAAGTACAGACTGGACAATCAATTATTGAGTGTTATTGCTGCGCACCTGTAGTGGCGATTACTAGCCCACACCACCTCCCTTGAGTAAGCCTCAGACTGCTCTGCAACGCTACCCTCTGAGAGTCAGGCGCTACAATTGGGTGTTTGGTTCCCAGTGAAGGACAAATGTAGTCATGTTATTTGTGCAGGCCTCACAAATACTGCCTCATTTTCCAACAGTGAGCCACCGCGCCAACTCACTCTTGGCGTCAGCGGAGAGTGGGACGCGTTTGGAATATGTGAGACCTCGGCGCAGGTGAGACACTTTCAGGCGTAGTGCTCGGTAATGGTGGGAGCCAGGAAAGATGACTTGGATGAAAGATGAAACAAGGCCGACCAACCTGATAATCTGCCTGAGAGATGAGGATGGTTTGGAGATGATTCTGCGGATCACGTGTAAAAACTTCCCAGACGGTAGGCTCAATGTTGACTCAATTGAATTAATAACAAAACCCAGGAACGTGAGGGTCTGGGCTGGGGTCAGTACTGATTTTTCCCCGTGGAGGATGAAGCCGAGACACCGAAGTAGGGAAATGTTTTTCTGTAGGTGGGTCATCAAAGCTTGTGGACAAGGAGAAGAATGTCCTTGGGGTACACTATCATGCGGATTCCTCCCACCTGCAGGTGATCCACTACCGGCTTGAGGACCATGGTGAAGCATCCAGGGGTGGAGGAAAGGCCACATGGGAGGGCGATGAACTTGAAGGTTTGACCCCTCCATTGGAATTGAAGGAAACGACAATGTGGCAGCAATATTGGGATCATCAGGTATGCGTTCTTGAGGCCAGGCGTACCAACCATCTGGGTTTCAGGAGATCCCGGAGGAGGTGAATTCCATCCATTTTGAAGTGACGGAAGACCAACCATTTGCTGAATACCTGGAGATATATCACCAGGCATTGGTCCCCATCACGTTTTTCCACCAAGAATATGTTGCTGAAGGATGTGAGTGGTAGGAGATGTGGCCCCTTTGGAGAATTAGTGTGGCTTCTTCTGCCAAGAAGAACAGGGGTTGGGGGGCAAGCCTGAATTGGAGACCTGTAGAACTCTACGTGGAAGCCCTGAACCATCTGCAGGATCCAGCGATATGAAATCAAAGCTCTTCAGTTGCGCACAAAACGCACTAATCAACCCCCCTATTAATTTGTGGAAAACCAAAGGTATGTTCACCGTGTGCGTTGGCGGAGTTGCCACCTCCTCTTGAACAACCTCTGTGGTGAGGGTAGCCCCCGGCTGGTAAAAGCCTCTGAACCTGGAGGCGTCCTGCCATTGAGCACTTCTGGAGGTCTGACTTCTAGCAGGGGCTTGACCTTGTGGCCGGCCGGCTGAGCTCTTCCTTCCACGGCCGGCCCTCGTGAAAACCCGAGGGGTGAAAATGCGTTTGATGGAGGATAGGGCTTTGTCAAAGAAGTTAAACGTAGAGAGAAATTTCCCAAGCTCTTTGATGAAAGGCTCCCCAAAGAGCCCACCTTGTGCCACCTGACCTACCTCGGAGGTCGCCAGAACCCCCAAGTTTTAAGTCAATCTTAATTAAAAGGGATTGGTGTTTCTCCGTAGAGCATTGGCATCAACCCAAAAGATGATAGTATGTTGGGCCCAGCCGGAGAAAGTGTCAGGGAAGAAAAGAGCGCTGGATGCCTTGGCGTCCTACGCCATATCTAAAATCTTTGTCAGGGTATCCATAACGTCGAGTTTATCCTGACACGACTGCTAGGAGCGGTTGATTCTCTTCTTGGGATCCCTGACATACTTGGCCAAGGAAGTGGCCATTCTGGAGTCTATTTCTGGCGCCATGGCCACCTTGCTGTCCAGCACTGGACAAGGGCACTCTGCCCTAAGGCAGTTGCGTACCTCCTTATCGAGGGGCTTGCGTAATCTGCCCGTCATGTACTTGACGACTTTGGAAGCTGGGACCCAGTTGGAAGAACGGAGATGTATGAGCTCCTCGGGGTCCAGCATTTCGAAAACGTTGACTTGGGAGTTCTTGGGTCAGCCCCTGCTGGGGGTTTGTGGATGGGCGCCACAGCCCATCTTGATCAGCCTCCCTATCCCTATCCGATCCCGTGAGGGAGTCATCAGCATCAGGAGACGGAAAGGAGGCTGGTCTTGCTCCTGTGTGCCCATCCCCATTGACGCCTCTTGTGCGGGAGAGGGGGGTATGGGGAGTGGTTAGGGAGGAGTGTAATTCATGAAAGCTTTCTTGAGCCTACCAAAGGCATCCACGTCTATTCCAGGGGGAAGCGGATGTTTGCGTGAGTTTCGTGGTGGGCTGGGACATGGTGCTCTGGAGGTTGGAGGATCAAAGTCTCTGGAAGGTCTTCCCTTGGCATAAGGGGTTGTAGGCAACTCTGTGCTATTAGCAGAAGCTTCCTCTCCATGGGCGCCACCGCGTCCGAGATCGCCTTTTGTTTTGAGGCATCGACAACCTCACAGAACTCGTCTGTAATTGGGAAGTAGGATACTGACTCCTCTTCTGTCCTCAAACTCTGCCCTTTTATAGAGGGTAGTGTCACTGAGCAGGGGACCAGATAGTCAAGGCCAGCCAGAGGCTAGAAAATACAAACGCACACCTGGAACACCAAACGCCCTTGGTTACACTGGGCACTAGGATTACTCCCGGGGTTGGTGTGTCCGACCAAATTATGTCTTAATTGCAGGCCAAAACAGCATGTGGACCCCTGCCTCGGTGTTCAGGATTAATCAGTGCGGGCCAAGCAGCATGCAGATCCCCGAGGGGCGCTTGGACTTCAGGCGGAAGGAGTGACAAGAACCTGCTCTGCGTGGTTGCAGGCGCTAGTACGGTTGATGGGGAGAAGTGCCCGAGCACGATCGGGCCGCCTGAAACGGGGAGAGGCAACAGCAACTTACGAGGTCAACCCTGTAACCCTAAGAACCAGAGTAATTATAATCAGCAAGTAACTGTGGTTCACTTGGGATAGTCTCAACAAAGACTAAGACTAGGGACAAAAAAGACAACATATAATATTGAAAGCTAAATTAACCTGCCATGTGGGAAACCCCAAACCTAATTATAATTCCAACTTAATTACATGTAAAAATATATATATAATGCAATAAGGAAGGAGAATTATAAACTATGTATCGAATTATTCCCAAAATACGAAAGCAGTGACCAATTGCAACAATTGTGAGTGAAAATTAAATTACCGAGAAATGGTCACAACAGTTTATAAGCAACACAAAAAATGCTGATAAAGACTATACAGAGCAATATGCTGCCAATGGTTTGTCACAGCAATACCATTTATCAAAAATAACAATAATTCACATATTTTGAAAGAGAGTAAGGTTCAAACAAAGCAAAACATGAGGCAGTCAATATCTGTGCAATAGTGAATATTTTATGTGTTTCTTTTAGTATGTGTAAATAAAAAACACTTTTGTGGTCATTTTTCATAAATTTAGCTTTCAATATTATTTGTTTTCTTTTTTGTCTATAGTCTCAGTCTTTGTTTGTTGAGACTATCCCAACCACAGTTACTTGTTGATAAAGAAATAGATGAGGTGGCTGCAAAGAAGCATCAGAGGGTTCAATCGGCTTTCGAAACACTTAGATAATCGCTCAATCAGCCAAAAAAACAACATACGTACAGCAAATGTGGAGAAATGAGGCCGAAGCCCAATACTCAACTGACGGCTGTTGAAGCAGCGAAGATAGAGGGGGAAGGAGAGTTGTCAGAAGCATATGAAGTGGACATTGGTTCCTAATTGGTTGTTGAACTGTTTTCTGTTCCCAATGTTTTCATGGGACAGGGAGTTTTCAGTTGTTTTAAGATGGCTGCTAGTATTAATAAAGTGGAGAAAGTAAAGCCTAATCCTCGCCTCCGGTCCTAACAGAGAACTGTAATTACAGATAAATGAATTTTCCCTGTCAGTGACTTCCATATTGATGTTTGGTTACCAGAGTGCCCTTGCAGTGTCTGATGTCATGTAATCAATCCTCAGTTTTTATCAACCATAAATAGCATATCAAAGTGCTCATTGAGGTAAAACAAACACATGACTTTTTAATCAACATGCTAGAACATTTTTTGCTGGTAATTTCAATACTGACCTTTATGCTTCATCTTTATCATTTTGTTGAATTAGTAGCTTTAAAGTTTAATCTTGGAGTACTGTCTCTCTCAATTTTAGTCAATTAATCTAAATATTACGTAGTAAGGGTAGAAAGAAAACTTATATTTTACCTCAATTATAGTACAACAATTTTCAGAAGTGTGCCTTTTAATCTCAGTGCTAGTCTTTTCTTTTTAAGATTCCCATGTGAATTTATATTTGTTGTGTGGACCATGATAATTCCTCATAAAAAGTAAATAAACATGAAGATAATCTCTATCACCATTGCTCATTTTGTTAACAGCTTGCATATTTGTGACACATATGCCTTGCCTTATCTTATTCATGGCAGTTTTCTGTTTTCTAGTGCATAACCCAAATTTAGTTTCAGATGATGTTTAAATTGCACAATTTTCAATGAGAGCCCACCAAAGGCATAGTTGTTTTGCCGTAAGAAACACTCCTCTGTTTTAGTAGTTTCATTGATTAAGCAAATAAACGAGACCATTTTATATTATAAATAGCGTATATTGTAATATTCACCAGTACTGCCATATTTGTACCATTGTTTTTGAATGTTAAGAACAAAATTACCCTTTTTTAGTGTGCTCGAACTAGCAGCCCTTTGTATTGGAGACCATCGACTAAACACTAGTCCAATTTCCGATTGAGTAAATTGACACTTATTTTCCTGAACAGCTAAACAACAACCATTTCTTACTACAATCTCCTTTCTTTCTAATGATCATTCATACAGCTTACATCCCTCTTGATTCTGGAATATACCCAAAACAACCAGTGTTATGAAATATCAGGGGTACAAAATCAGTTTTGTCAAAACATTACTGATCAAATTAGCACATGTAATTACAGTGTTATTTTACTTACATAAATAATATTGTGGGACATAATAAAACTTCGACAAAATATTGTGTTACAAAATATTGTGTATAGTTTTTTTTTAGGTTTCATTGTTTATTAACATTTGGTGCTTGCAAACCTTTTTGAATTTTATAATTTTTGGTAAAATGTGGACTCTAAGTGATATTAAGAAAATACCTGGGATTTATAGTTGTAGGGTTTGAGTGTGAAGTGATTTGGCATGATTTATTTTATGGGTACAGATAGATTTCCTGGTGCTGTGGGATATAATAGGGATTTGGGTAATTAGTGTTTTTTTAACATGTATGGGCCCTATCTACAAAAGCTGTTCTGGAGGGCGTCAAGTCCTACTACTTTGCATACTCAAAAATGCAATTCGGAAACCTCGCCCAGAGATCTCCCCCTTTCCTATCTTTTTTTTATACGGAAATCTTTGACTCTTTGGTGGAAATTTCCAAACAAGTGGGTATAGGATTGCGCAGTAAATGTAGGAGGGACAAGGGGAGAAATGGGAAATGGGGAATTATTACTACAAATTGGGTGGGTTTAAGATAAACTGAAGGTGTTTTTTGGAAGGGACATGCTAATACAAAACACACACCCACATATGAGTAAGGCAATTTTCAAAATACACTTTGAAGTAGTACAACTTGCAGAACAGGCTCAGATATACTCCAGCCTATCCTTTGAGTAAGAAAAGCAACACATGGCCAACATGGTACAGCAACAAACTCCCCATAGAAGTCAATGAAGGCAGATAGTAAGGCTAACATATAGGAAAACATGTACAATAAATTAAATACATTTTCAAATTAAACTTTATCTAAATTATTTCTGTTCGTTAAATATCAAACATTTTTTTGAGAAAAAATAAAGGTTAAGTTTTAATATAATAGCATTTTAATTATTTTTCACATTTAAATCACAAATAAAATACTACATGCTTTGCTTCCAAGAGTGCAATACATGGATCACAAATTATACTGTTAGGTGTTGAGGGGGACATTAACATTTAATTTAATGTAATGTAATTTAACAAAAAGTTCTGTCCCCATGTTAGTGTAGTAGACCTAGGTGAATTTGAGTTAGGGAAATACGTATAGATTTTTTTAACTCAAACAATATATATTTTTATCGAATGGAAAATTAATTATCTTAATATTCCCTGTCATTTTTTTATAAGGAGATCACCACGGTGGTGAAGATCTCCACCAACAGTCGAAAGGGTATTCATAGTAACTCTATGATCATAAATTTAGTTGTAAGAGTCTTCACTTTCTGATTTGAAGGGGTGGAGACTTGAATGTCTACATTGAAGTTTAAATCTGCAGATGGAAATGATGAATTCCTCCTATAGGGTGATTTACACCTAGGAAGATCTGGGTAGATCTATATCCCAGGACATCTACTCAAAACTATAATTGAGTAGGGTCCATAGTGTTTTTATTTTCATTTTGGGGGGGGTCATGTTAAATTTGGGATGCTTTTGATTATACCTGGTAAATACGCGAGTAGTGTGTTATTTTAGAATATTTTTGAGGTGTATATATACTTTGAGGGGTTTGGGTGCATAGTGTTTTAGCATAACCACAACAGAGAATTATGCTGTTATAGCTGAGAAACATACCTAATTCAATTACAGGGAATACTTGTAGCCCACCCACTTCGAAGGAGGTAAGGCAGTCAGACTCCTGGCATGATTTGCAAAACCTGAATCTAAGGGCTGACCAATAGCTGTATTGAAAGATGGCAAATGGGTTCACTATTTACACTAAAATAAATAAACCATGTCATCCTGACATACCATACTGATTTTATCTGGGGAGACTGAAAATGCAGCTCACGCTGATATTGACTAATATTTAGAGATGGTAACATTAACTAATTTTCCTCAGAATCAGCTAGACCATATGTGAAATGGCACCCAGGAAACCCCCGTATCCGATTGTCTAACCACTGCATTTTATCAAAAGTACTTGGATATTCTGGCCTATGCCTAAAAAAACTGTATACCAGCACTCCACAGGTAGGATACCTCTGCTCTTCAATGACAGAAGCAATTATTGTTACTTTCTAAACCTGCTGGAAAAGCAACAAGATGATGGACGAATCTTAAATTATTCTGAGCCACTATCGACCGCTCAGTGCCGCATTCCCGACCATATTTTTCAACCACTGTGCCATTCTAGACAGAGACTCGCCTTATGGAAATCAGTCTTGATCCTGCTGCAAAAAGAACAGTCCAGCCCGAATTGGCAGCACAAGGCCCCTGAAGATGGGAACAAAAAGCAACCCCACATGTTTTTGGCCTACTTAGGTCTTGTTAGAGAAGTATATCTTGAGCCCTATGGCACAGTGAGCAAGGGACCTGCATCTGGGCATAGCCATCGCACTTAGGGCAATACCTCCACTCTTCCACAAGCAAAGCATTAATTGTTACTTCTAAACCTACTGTAAAAATAACAAGGTGATAGAATGAATGCTTGTATCAAACATCAGCCACTGGCACTCATTCAGGGATGCATTCCAGACCATTGCTTTTCACCCACTGATATAGTGTTCCCCTCGTGGGGAAATGTCCCCTGGATGCACTGCTGGGTTTCTTCAAGGGAAATTAATCAATTGTAATCCTGATTCTAAAAATCAATCAAACCTCAGTGAGTTCTGATTATCTTTTATTAATTTATACATTTCTTCATTTGTTTGACTGATCCATAATGAAATGAATGCATTCCATCTGCAAATTAATTGATGACTCCATTCAATAAGCGAATCTTTTGGTTTGGATAATCTCAGTTTGCGTAATCCCAATGCATTTTGGGCTGTAATTGCCCTACTTCAGGGGATATCAATTCTAAAAGGAAAAATAATGAAGTGAAAATAAGCTTCTTATATGTTAAACAGCTTAGGGACCGATTACGATGTTGGTCGTAAAGCCTCCGACCTTAGGTCAGAGGCTTTACGACCCCATCATCGGTTTCAAATCCGACCGGCTGATTACGATACAGCAAGTCGGAATTGAAATCGGCCGGTCATTCCCGCTGGCTTCCGACGGGCTCAAGGAGCCTGTCGGCCAGTCGGAACCGGCCCGTAATTCATATGGATGGCGGTTTACGCCATCCCGATTGCGATGCAAGGTTTCCGGCTGGGTTTCCATGCCGGCCTTTCCGACATGGAAAGCCTGTTGGAAAGCGTGTTTGGGGGCCCCTAGCAGGGCCCCCTTTCCCTTGCTGCCTCCGGATGGGGGCCGAGGGGGCACCTATGGTGCCCCCCTTTTATTCCCTGCACCTTGTGGAAGGCACCTTGAGGTGCAGGGATTAACACAGTCTCCCATTTCTCTATGGGAGCTTGTGTTACGGCCGGTTTACGGCCTTAACACAAGCTCCCATAGAGAAATTGGAGAATGTGACCACATTATGTGCGGTCGCATCATAATTAGGCCGTCGGGACCGCCGACCGGAGGCCGGTCAGTCCCGTTTCTGCCAATGTGTCCGTTTGAGGAAACTCTGACCGACATCGTAAAAGGCCCCTAAGTGTCCATCACCCTGTGATCCCGATGATATATCAAAAACTTAAAACTCAATGTGATGAAGTGAAATGAAACAAATACAACGACTCTCCAATTAGTAGATCATGCTCCACCGCGAATAGGTGAACAATAATGGCAACTGCTGTTGACTGTCTCACAAGAACTTACACATGTTCTTTTAATTACCGTTCATGAAAACATGCTCCACACGTCCTCGTACACAAATTTGGAAAAGTAGTACAAGCGTTATACGCTGGAATCGTTAGTACGATAGGAGTTGCAATCGTGTTAACTAAGTTGCCGAATGGTGTAAGAACTTCGCTCGTTTTCATAAATTAGCAGAAGTGTGACATGCATTAGTAACAGCTTGCGAACCTCTGTTATAGAAGTGAACGGTCATACCAGTATTATATGTCCTTGTGTGAAATATGCACTTACAGTGTGGCTCGGATAAACAGCTTGTAAAAAAGTTAGTATATACCAGAACAACTGGTGTCTTAACAGCTCTTACTGTCAAAGCAGTCATCAGTTCAAGGGTTCTGCCATGTTCTAGTCATCTGCCATACCGTAGTCTGGAAGCGGGCAAGCACAGCTTGTCGTAAGTAACCAGATTAGACAAAAATGACAGACATACTTCCAAAATGATTGTGGGGGACATCTTGGAGTAGAGTGGATTTGCTAATAACCACCCTAAAACCAACACTTGGGTCTTATGAATGATGTGTCTAAATTCTGTTCTCAAAAATCGAAAGCACACAAAGTATGTCTGACTCCATTGAAGAGAATATGCTTAATTGTTAAAATCGTAAACAAACTAGAATCAAATTAAAACAAAACATCTTAAGGATCATCAAGGGCATTTGTATGAGATATCGGAATGATCATAAATAACAACAAAATTCCATGCGGTCATTCAGTCCGCTCGGCATCAGTGTGTCCAATTTTTTAATCCAATATATCTCCCTATGTAGGAAATGTTTACGATTGTCTCTGCTTTCCCTGACATCAACGGACTCTAGTACCATGAACCGGAGTTGGCTATTATTGTGGTTGAAAGTCAATAAATGGGGAGCTTTGACTGATTTCAGTTTTTTTTTCCTTATGTTACTCTTGTGTTCATTTAATCTAATATTGATTTTTCGTTCGGTCTTCCCAATATACGCCAGGCCACATGAGCATTTCAACAAGTATATTACATTTTCCGTATCACAACTGGCGGTAGTCTGAAGTTTGATTTGTGTCTCCTTACCTGGATGGGTAATGAAATTGCTTTGATAATGTTACAATTCAGACATGGGATGATGGTTCCTTTGTAATCAAATCTTTCTTCATGATTTTTTTAGGTTGATAGCAATTCCTTGACGTTCTTGTCTCGCTCATATGCCAAGAGGGTAGGATCCGAAAAGATACCTTTGAAGTCTGGTTCCATTTGTACCACTGGCCAATGTTTCAAAATGATCTACTTGAATTGAAGACTCTTTGTAGAATATCTAGATACCATGGTCATTCTGTTGGTTTTATCATGTTTGCTTGTGGAGGTAAATAGTTGTTTTCGAGTTTTAGTTTGTGCCTGTTCTAATGCTTTATCTAACACTTTCGGAGGGTAACCTCTATTTCTGAATTTTTCAACCATGTCTGATGTGCGCATTTCTAGTATCTTCGGTTTTGATACAATTCTTTTAACTCTCAGAAGTTGTGAGTATGGTAGATGATTTTTAATTAGTTTTGGTGAAAGCTGTTATAATGCAATAAGGGCCAGATGTATGACCTGTTTTTGCATGCTCAAACTTGTTTGCGAACCCGTTTGCGCATGCAAAAACATATTGGGCCATGTACATAGCCCATTTAGCGAGTCGCAATTTTTTTGCGACTCGCTAAATATGTTTTGCGACTCGCTATTTGGAAGGGGCATTTCCTTTCAAATTGCGAGTCTCAAAACAATGTACTAATGTTTTGCGACCGCAATTGCGGTCGCAAAACACTCGCAATTACCACCTACTTCAAGTAGGTGTAATGCATTTGCAAATGGGAAAGGGTCCCCACGGGACCCCTTCCCCTTTGCATATGCATGCGAAATAATTTTTTAAGTGCAGGCAGTGGTCCCCAGGACCACTGACTGCCCTTAAAAAATGAAACTAAAACGTTTCATTTTTTGTTTTTTAAATGCATCCCGTTTTCCTTTAAGGAAAACGGGCTGCATTTAAAAAAAAAAAGCTGCTTTATTAAAAAGCAGTCCCAGACATGGTGGTCTGCTGAGCCCAGCAGGCCACCATCCCTAGGAGGGCTGGCATTCCCAATGGGCTCGCAAATTGCGAGAGGCTCATTAATATTAATGAGCCTCGCAATTTGCGACCCCATTGGGAATCGCAAAACAGTGTAAACACACTGTTGTACATTTAATTTAGCGCCTCGCAATTTGTGAGTATGGTAGATGATTTTTAATTAGTTTTGGTGAAAGCTGTTATAATGCAATAAGGGCCAGATGTATGACCTGTTTTTGCATGCTCAAACTTGTTTGCGAACCCGTTTGCGCATGCAAAAACATATTGGGCCATGTACATAGCCCATTTAGCGAGTCGCAATTTTTTTGCGACTCGCTAAATATGTTTTGCGACTCGCTATTTGGAAGGGGCATTTCCTTTCAAATTGCGAGTCTCAAAACAATGTACTAATGTTTTGCAACCGCAATTGCGGTCGCAAAACACTCGCAATTACCACCTACTTCAAGTAGGTGTAATGCATTGCAAATGGGAAAGGGTCCCCACGGGACCCTTCCCCTTGCATATGCATGCGAAATCATTTTTAAGTGCAGGCAGTGGTCCCGGGACCACTGACTGCCCTTAAAAATGAAAGCAACGTTTCATTTTTGTTTTTAAATGCATCCCGTTTTCCTTTAAGGAAAACGGGCTGCATTTAAAAAAAAAGCTGCTTTATTAAAAAGCAGTCCCAGACATGGTGGTCTGCTGAGCCCAGCAGGCCACCATCCCTAGGAGGGCTGGCATTCCCAATGGGCTCGCAAATTGCGAGAGGCTCATTAATATTAATGAGCCTCGCAATTTGCGACCCCATTGGGAATCGCAAAACAGTGTAAACACACTGTTGTACATTTAATTTAGCGCCTCGCAATTTGCGCCTCGCAATGTGTCGCAAATTGCGAGGCGCTAAATGAAAGGGTCAAATATCTGGCCCGTAGTCAGTTGTTACGGTCTGTTTCCTTTCTGTAAATATCCGTTTCAAGCTTATTGTCAGCTTTAGAAATGAGTACATCCAAGAAGGTTATATTGTCTTCACTGATAAATTGTATCCTGGCATTGATGGAATTACATTTTTTTATAGCAGTTCATGCTTAAATCCTTTACATAAGGTGAAGATGTTGTCAATGTATCTAACAAAGATAACCAAGATCTTCCTCCAGATGTTATTGGTGACGATGTGATCGATTTCGAACTTAGGCATAAAGAGGTTCACGTAACATGGGACAGCATAATAGCCCATAGAAGTACCTGTAAGTTGTAAAAAGAACTCATTCTCTCAACGAAAATAACTGTGGTATAAAGTATTATGAAGGAGTTCCATTAGAAATACTTTCAAATCTTCATCCAAATCAAAATTAGTCAAAAAATACTCTACAGCTTCAATCCTCAGATTCTGAGGAATCGACGTGTATAGTGCTTTAACATCTATGGTGCATAGGAGGATGTTATTGTCCAGATATTGATCAATGGCTGCAAGTTTTTGTAAAATTTGGTTGTGTCTTTTATGTAGGTAGTCATGTTCTGTACTATCGGTTGTACGTGCTAGTCCAAATATTTACCCACTGGTTTGTGAACAGATCCTCTTGTAGACACAGTAGGTCTAAACGTAGATGTGATGGGATTTTGTGAATTTTGGGTAGCATATAGATAGATTCTGGGGCTTCTTGGATGATTTTAAGGAAAAGGGTCAAGACTGATTTGCATATGGCTTTGTTCGCCCTAAGTTGGCAGGGTATGCCCAGATGTGGGTCCCTTGGTGCTCACTTTGCCACTGAATTCAAGCTAGCCCAGCTAATGAGGGGTGTTACCCCGAAACCTGTCCCAGGATGCTTGTTTCCAGTCAAGGGAAGACCTGGCTCGGCAGTTTGGGCTGGACTGCTCCCATGAGGAACAAGGTCAAGACTGATTTGCATATGGCTGGGTTTGAACTGGAGTGGCGAAGTGAGCTAAAAAACGATGATTGATTTAACCCAGATCTGTGACTGGGGGGTGAGTGTCTGAAAAGTTTCAGCGCTCCGTCCATCATCTCCTTGTGTTTGCTTTGTTCACCCTAAGTTGGCAGTGTATGCCCAGACATGAGTTCCATGCTCACTTTGCCACTGGATTCAAGCTAGCCAGGCTGATGCGGGATGTTACACCGAAACTGGTCCCAGGATGCTTGTTTCCGGTCCAGGGAAGACCTGGCTTGGCAGTTCAGGCTGGACTGTTCCCATGAGGAACAGGGTCAAGACTGTTTTGCATATGACTGGGTCTGAACTGGGGTGGCGAAGTGAGCTAAAGAACGATGATGGATTCAACCCAGATCTGTGACTGGGGGTGAGTGTCTGAAAAGTTTCAGCGCTCCACCCATCATTTCCTTGTGTTTGCTTTATACAAAAAGATGGTCACGATTATAGCAGAATAATAATATTACAATTGCATATTTAAATCCTTTACCGCCAACAGATAAATTGAGTTAAATACACACGCAATTTGTTATTATAATGACTTCCATATAAGGGCAATTCATAAAAGTTAGTTTGGTGCAAAAATCCAACCACATAGCAGCAGAAGTTTATGTGCAAATTATTCTAAAGAGAGACATTTGTGGCTAAATCTTCATATAGCCCCAACATTTGCAAACCTACTAAAACTGTTACCTTAGGCCAAAATAGTAAACAGGTATTCATGCATAATTACACTAGAATTTTTTTTTCTTAAACAACATAATTTTATATAAAAATCCACTCACACCCCCCTCCCCACATCCCCCAGCAGCAAAATTTATGTGCAAAATTATTCTAGAGAGTATAAAAACACTGGCAGCCATAACAAAAGTCTGCAAGTAAGCTCAATATTTATATGCTTTTTTTATATATATTTTTATTGGTTTTATTTCAAATAAAAACATAACAACATTGCACTTGTGGTGGACACACCTTGCAAGCGTCTCATTTTGTTATAGCTCTATGCACAATCAGTCATCTAAGTAGTACCTTTCCCCCCAACCTGCGCATAACTCGCCCATTACCCCCTTCCCTGCTCGTGTATAAGGCGTGGTTTATTCTGCTACACCTGTGTTGTGTATGTTTCCAAGAAGTCCAACCCATAGTACCGTATCCAGCTGCCACACACCCTGCAGAACTTCCCAGGGCATCCTCTGCTTCTATAGGTTACTCGTTCCACCGCCATGTATTGGTTGATTCCCGTCCTCCATTCCTGTCACGTCGGTGCTTCCTTTGTACCCAGTGTCGTGCTATATCTCTTTTGGCGACAACTAAACCTAGTGCACTGAATAGTATCTTTGTTCTTGATATGTCTACCTTGCTGTGTATCCCAAGAAGGATACATTTTGGGTCCAATGGAAGGGCAACCTACAGCACCTCATTAAGTTCCCGTGTGATCTCTTCCCAGTAAGTTCGGATGGTGGGGCAGTCCCATATCGTGTGGTAGAAGTCCCCCTTTTCGTGGCTGCATCTCAGACATCCTGGGGTGTCAGCGCAGCCCACGCTATGGAGTCTGTCTCTGTCATAGTATGTCCTGTGGAGGGTCTTATATTGGATGAGTCGTAAGCACGCCCTGATTGTCACCTCCCTGGGGTGCATCAGAGCGGCCTCCCAGTCAATATCTTTCAGTGTTCCTACCTCGGTCTCCCATTTATTCCTCAGATTTCTTAGGTTGTCGGGCATATTATTATTTAGGGTTTTATATGTGAGGGACACAGCTTTAAATGTGAGCTGTTCCTGCAACAGCCGGCCCTCCAGTGGCCCATATTCCGGTAGCTCTACCTTGTTCAGGCCCTCATCCCGCCATGCATGCCGAAGCTGTGCATATTTAAACAATTTAGATTTGTGGAGCTGAAACTCATTGCAAAGGGTCGAGAAAGTTTTAAGATTGCCCTCATCCATGATAAACCCCATCGTTGATATACCCAGGGTATCCCACTAGCCAAATCCCTTCAATTTACTCATTTCTTTCAGTCTGGTTCCTTCCCTAAATATTGTGCGCGGGAGAAGATGATGTGTTCTGCAATGCGTATAGAAGCTAGTGTAGTGTACTCATTTTGATCAGTGCAGCGCTCCCTATAACCGTAAGTGGTAGGGCACTCCACCGTTCAGCATCTTCTTTGAATTTGTTCAGAATTTGTTGAGTATTATATTTGTGGCATAAGCCCCTGTCCGTTGTGAGAAATATCCCCAAATATTTAAAACCATCATGTACCACTTTCAAGTCTTTCGGCAGAGCCGGCCAGTCTCTTATTAATCTGGGGCTGTATGCCAATGACTTGTGCAAGTTCACTTTATATCCTGAATGTCGTCCGTATTCTTCAATTTTCTGGAATAGGACGGGGATTGTGGTTGCAGGTTTGGTAACATATAGTAGAATGTCATCTGCATATAAAGATATTTTCTCCTCGTGTGTGTCTCTCTGGGTAGTCCTAAAACCTTTTATATCTGTATGCTGTTTTACACAACATTCCAGTGTCTCCACAGTCAGTGCAAAGAGCAGTGGGGACAAGGGTTAGCCCAATAGGGAATTCCTCGGATGTTCTACCATTCACGCGAACAGTCGCCCTTGGGGAACTATAAAACAGTGCCACCCATTTCCTAAATTTTAGCCCTAGTCCAAACTCAGTCAGAGTGGCTTCCAGGAAGGGCCAGTGTACCGCGTCAAACGCCTTCTCTGCGTCAAGAGACAAGAATATGTCGGGAGCCTCACGTTCTTTAGTCGTCATTATCCAGTTATGTGTTCTGCGGATGTTCCATCGGGTCACCCTTCCAGGCATACATCCCGACTGATCACAGTGTACCAGCGTTGCAAGGATCTTCACCTAAACGTTCAGGAGGGATATCGGGCGGTATGATTCATTCCTATCTTTTGGTTTATCCTCTTTGTGTATTGTAATTATCGTAGCTACCCTTAGGTCCTGTGGAAGAAGACCCTCTTCATAGGCGTCCTGAAAGAGATTGAGAAGGTGAGGCCTCAATAGATCCGCGCACCTTTTATAGAACTCAGCTGGTAGTCCATTGGGGCCCTGGGTCTTTCCTGGACGGAGTTTTGAAATCGCCGCCTTGACCTCATTGAGCGCCAGGCCCTCATCTAGTGTCTGCTTGTCTATGTCATCTAGGATCAGGGTCTTAATTCCTGTTAGGAAATCCTCTATCTCAGAGGCGTCACACAGTGGTTTGGGCTTATAAAAAGTCTGTATAATACGCGACGAACACTATCGCTATCTGTTCGTCAGTGGAGTGTGATAAGCCCTGCTGGTCGAC
This sequence comes from Calotriton arnoldi, assembly GCA_963921515.1. Lineage (NCBI taxonomy): Eukaryota > Metazoa > Chordata > Amphibia > Caudata > Salamandridae > Calotriton > Calotriton arnoldi. The sequence continues at coordinate 1,194,980 of CAWUFW010002610.1, forward strand.
TATAGATCGAACCCATCTACTCTCCATTTCTTTCTTGCTAAGCCACGCTAGCAATTTCCCTGCCTAATCTCCAACGTCATATAGACGGTGGAGGTGGGCCATATGCTGTTCTTTAGCTGCGTCCCTTGCCAGATCTTTGTATTCTTGTCTTGGGGTGTCTTGCTGTCCTGAGAGCTTGAAGGTCAACTTTATCGTAGCCTGTTTCTCTATTGTCAGAATCTGGCCCTCTAGTTGCTCTATTTGTTTGATCTTCTTTTTCTTTTCCCACGCCACCAGATTTGTGTTCCATTTCTCAGCACCGTTTTGAATGCCTCCCGGAGTGTCACACCGGAACTGACCGTCCCCTCGTTGTCACTAAAGAAAATCTCAATATCAGTCCTTATACCTCTAAGAATCTCCTTGTTTTGCAGGTCCCAGGATGTAAGTTTCCATTGGGGTTGTAGGGTTTATCTTTGCAGCCTATCTATATCCGTAGCGATGAGTGGTCTGATAGGCCCCATGCTAGATATTCAGCCTCTCCAACTTCTCCTATTTCCTATTTCCCTTGCCGGGATGAAGATGTAGTCCAATCTGGAGTAAACCCTGGGTGCCCCGGAGAAGTATGAATATTGTCTGACCTGTGGGTTCTGTGCCCTCCATACATCTACCAAGCCCAGGGTGCCAATGGAGTAGTAGCAACTTGGAGATTCTGGCCGCCAGTGCGGTCCATGGGCGTGTCATTATGTCATTGAAATCCCCTCCTATCACATGGAAGGAAGCTGGGGCCTCTGTGAGGACCTCTGTTACTTTAGTCATTGTGCGTGGTGGGGCATATACGCAGATTAGTGTCAGTCTCAGTCTACCCCATGTGCCCGCCACCCCGACATGTACCTTGCGGGTCTGTCCATGTCTGTATTATCTCAAAGGGGGGTGATTTCTTTATCAGGATGGCTACTCTCCAGGACCCGTTAGTGTAACCTGCATGTGACAATACCGTATATGTTCCTCTCCCCAGGAAGCCACAGTTGGTGCCATGCAGATGTGTCTCCTGCAGCATTACTACATCTGGGTGTAGTCTTTTGATATGTTGTGATACCAGCCCTCTTTTAATCTTGTCGCCAAGGCCGTTCACATTCCAAGTCAGGAACGTGAGTGCCGCATTATCTACGGGGGTTGCCATGAGTGTGGTACGTTTCCTGCATGTGCTAGAGATTTGCGTATCTCGTATCTAAGGATTTTGTTCAGACGCCAGAGCCTCTGCCCACCTGTGTCAGTGCAGGTAACCTGTATTTGAACCTTGAAAACATTCTATCTATGTCTTACCCAACCAACCCCCCACGCCGTCCTCACAGCACTCAACCCCCCACCCAGTACCTTGCCGTCTGTTAGAGAGGAAGGAGAGGTCTGCCGCCCACCCTCCAACTGTTGAAACATCATGCTTTAAGCTTAAACTTTCACAACATGCAAACAAAATAAAGTTAACAGTGGTAGCATCAAAAGTTCAGGCACAGTGGAGCCTGTCACCGCCGTGTACCCTTTGCGTGCGGGCTCTCTGTGGCAGGTAGGGGTCTCCGGAGCTTCGTTTGTGATGACAGTTCTGCTGAGGCCGGAGCTTGATTTACTTCTGAATTTCTCTCTGGCCGTGGTGTGTGTTCTGATTCTGGACGTTGCTCCATTTCTAATATTTTGGTGACCAGCGGATGCATGGCTTCATTGATTGAGGACTTCTCGGGGTTGTCAGATTCCGATATGGAACCTCTCATGCTGGAGTCATCCGTTATTCTAGCTGCCTTTTGTGTGGAGGGGTCTCTCGCCTCTATAGGGACCCTTGTTCTTTGTCCTGATCCATTTGTTACGTATGGGGTGTTCCCTATATTCTGCCCTCTTCAATGTCCTCTCGTGTACCTTCTCCGCATCTAACCCTGGGGCCCAGGGGTCCGACTGCTCGTTAGGTTCAATCCCGGTCGTTTCTTTCCCGAGGGGTCTAGGGCCGGTCTTTCTTACACCCATGCCCAGGCCTCTTCTGGGGATTGAAAGAAGTGCGTTTTGCCCATGAAAATAACTTTAAGTTTTGCAGGGAACAGGTGCATATATTGTCTTTGTTCTTTTTTTCATTTATTCAACAGAGCTTTTTCCTCTTTGCCTTCTTCTGCATGTGGACGCTTTCATTATCACTACTGATCTACTACAGATAGTTGGACTTTTACATCCTTTCTTTTTTGGATGATGGGGAAGACATTCTTTTTCATATTCACTTTTGTCACATCTGGTCATGGGGAGGTCGATGGCAATAGCAAGGAAACCTCAAACTCAAAAAACTGCTGTAGCAAAAAGGCTTGTTTTTCTCAAATAGATCTAAACTTTCCTTGCCTTTATTTTTCCTACTAAAGGGCGCACCTGCCGAGTACTAAAGTTCCTGCAGCTGTAGTGTGGAACAGCATTCACTTGGCAAGATTTAGTTGGATTAGAGCCACAGCAATAGAATTGAGACGGGCACTCCCCTTTGGAAAGAACAGTCTTATTAGAGGAATTAGGAAAAGAAGAGGTAGCTTTTCCATTTAGGGATCTTTGGTCTGAAATAACAAAATTATGTGGTCCGAGTTAGTCACAGATTTCTCCATCAAAGACAATATGGAGGACAGAACTCTTTCCAGGCAATGCAGAGAATCGGAGAACAGAACTTTATTCTCTGGTTGGCTACTTGGTAAATGTGGACTCAGAGACAGTTCAGGGGTGACTGACGCCCTTGAGTTTGTTATAGAAATTCCACTGGGTGTACTACTAAAGAGCTGCATCTTAATGAAAGGACCAATGGGTGTATCCCTTAAATTTTCCCCTAGATTTAAGGAAAGTAGGATATTGATGAGTACTTTAGATGTGTGAGGGCCATTCGTGACAAAGTCCAATATCTGGGAGGGTAAAATCTTCCAATAGAGGGTCTTCCTCCCTGGTTTCAGAGCGAGTTTCAATACCTGACCGGATCGCGCTATTTCCAAGTATTTTCTATTTCCACCTCAACTTTTCCAGGGGGCGGTTGGGACTTATTCTCCATGGCAGCCACTTTGTTTAATCATGTCTCTCTTTTAGAGAAGAAGGTGGAAATGGCATTAAAACCTAAACCTCTTAGGGTATTTATCTGTATTAACTTATTTCTTAGGGGGTTAAATTTAGTTTATTTTCAAGCTCTTGTGAAAACCAATTTGCCTGAGCCCAGCTTTGTGGCAGTCATGCCTCCACCCTCAACTACTCTCTATTGCTTGCCTTGGACCCAGTTAGGCGCTCTTTCTTCGGTTTCCTCGTGGTTTGGATCACCAGAAACCAGGTAGCCAGCTGAGCTACCACATGTCTGTGTATCCAAAACATGTTCATTTACATTTCGTTTGTAAAAAGAAGTATCCATAATCACCAGTGCGCCTCCTTTGTCAGCCTTGTGAAAAATTATATCTGGATTCATAGTTGTGCATCAATAATTGCTTGTTCTTTGTTAGTGAGGTTTGAATGTTTGGTCCTCTGGTTTTTGTAAAGGTTTTGAATTTCTTGCTTTGCGATGACCTCAAAAGAATCCAATATTTTGTGGCTGACTGGAGCCATGACCGTGCTTTTGGGTTTTAAACCTCTAAGAGTACCTTCTTTTCTGGATGGTTGATCTCCTACTACATTTTCAAAAAAAATCCTAGGAATAAAATAAAGTTGAAATGATAAGTAGGAACAAAGGATGTACCCTTTTGTAGGGTATTAATGACAACCTGATTGAATTGATGGGTTGATATGTTAATCGCAAGGTTTCTGTCTTTTAGGTTCTATGACTCCTGGTCACCGTTTTGATCGGCATTGAATCTGTTTCTGTTCCCGCTTTGCCGCTCCTGGTTTGACGTTTGGTAGTGGGCCACTCTCTAAAAAGCGACCTCCGAGGTTGTTCTTTCTGGTTGTTTTGACGTTTGGGGACTAGATTGGCTAGTGGATGTATTTGTGGGCAGTGCTTGCCCCTCTATTCTCCTTTGTGACTGACTGGGTTCAATGATCGTTGAAGAAATTTCAGTGTCAGATGTTTTGTTAGATGTTTTATTTTATCGCCTTTTATCATAAATTTCTACCCAGTTATAAACTTCCCCAAGTTTATAGTCGATGGTGTCCAGTTTAAACTTTCTGATCTTACGATCATTGATTTCTTGGGTGTGTCGAGCCAGTTGTAAATTGTTGTCATCCAAGGTCTTAGACCAATCCTCTGCCTCCATTTTTGCTGATTATTGAGTTGGTTGATTTCACTTGATAGTTCTACAAATAATTTAGACAGTTCTTCGATAATTAGGAGAATTAAATCCAGGGAACACTTATTAAGAATTGCATACCATTTCTCTATGAATTTCGAATGTTTTTACATAATGATGGCTTTAATGGGATCCTCAGTCCCTTGGGTATACGTTGTACACGATGGTATCTTATGAGTGTTCTGGCGTGTAGTCATTGGCTTATTTCTCTTTTGGTGAGATATGAGTTGTTTGATGTTACTTTGGATAGTGCCTGTGTTGGAAGAAGTTGTTTCCACTTCATTGATTAGTGTATATATCCTTTGAGCTTCGTTATCTGAGAATGCAAATGTGCTTGCTCTGTGGTCGGTCAAATTAGAAATGTCATCATAAGACATGTTTGTATTTGGACGCCGTGTTCCTTGATCAGAAGGACAAACATTATCTTAGATTGGGTCACACACTCCGGTTTTGTTTAGTCTATTTCTTCTGGGCAGTAAATTGTATTCAGTTTATAATTATTTTAAGGCCTGCAGCAGGTTATCGCTTTCTGATCATCAAGCCTCTCCATTGTATGAAAGATATAGCGTTCCCCTCGTGGGGAAACGTCCCCTGGATGGACTGCTGGCTTTCTCAAGGGTACTTAATCTAGTTTAATCTCAGCTCTAAAAATTAGTAGAACGTCAGTTAGTTCTGATTATCTTTTATTATACATACATTTCTTTATTTGTTTGACTGATCAACAATGAAATTCCAGCATTCCATATGCAATTTAATCGGTGACTCCATTCAATA